>OX596265.1:2695303-3895303 GCA_951394255.1 Polyploca ridens | reverse complement strand
GAGTGGAGACCGCGTCTTGGCAAGCGTAGTGTGGGGCGCCTCCCAGCCCGATGGACTGACGACCTCAAAAATGTGGCCGGACTGGGCTGGATGCGGGTGGCACGAAACCGGAAGGAGTGGCGCGCTTTGGGAGAGGCCTATGTCCAGCAGAGGACTTAAAACAGGCTGATGATGATGATGATGATATAATAGAGTGGTCTTTTTGGCATTCGTCCATTAGAATTAACTGACTGATTAGAAGCAATAATGTAATAAAACTTACTGTATCGTGAAATTGCTTATGTGTGAGTACGGTGAACGTGGCAGCTTTAATTAACCGACTACCGCGCGGTTTAAACGGGCAGTGCGCGATTATCCTAAATTGAAATGTCTTACAGAATCGCTTCATACATGGTATGAGTTGAAACAATAGTAGTTTTAACTAGGAACTTTTAATTAGGAACGTACTTCATTAATATTCATTGCCGGAAATATTCTGTTGACAAAGCCATTTATGTAGCCGCTTGAGGAATTCTTATTATTTGAAGAATCTTACTGTAATTTTGTAAGGAAAACGTTTAAATGTTTAGTGAAAATCTACGACACTGAAATATCTGAGTAGATTTTTATTTTTTTGCAGTCTCACCATGTTAAGTAATGATGCGGCTGAAGGTGGTAAGCACACAAAGCCTAGAAGGCACATAATTATAGCCATCTACCTAATATTTTATGCTATGCTCTAGATCAGTAGTTCCCAAGCTATGGGTCGCGACCCACTGTCAAATATTGAGTGAGCCTTAAAAATAGGATCAAATCCTAATCCAGTGTTTTTCAATCTGTGGGTCGCGACCCCTAGGGGGGTCACGAAAACTTAGTCGGGGGGTCGCCGGCAGAAGGAAAAAGGCAAGGTAGACTACGCGCAAGCGGGCGTCCAACTTACCTCCTACTTAGTTGCAAACTTCTCGCGGCTTCTTAGGTATCAAAATAAAGAAAATCATTATCGTAGTCTTTTAATTTATAAATTCTTTGTTTGTCTTGCAAGGGGGTCGCCAGAATTTTTCAACCTGTAAGGGGGTCGCGAAATCAATAAGATTGAAAAACACTGTCTTAATCCAATCATATAATTAGGCCCCATTTTCCTTCATGAAAACCAAGAGGTGAGTTCAGAATGTTGACCTTTCTGTTAGGTGAGTCGCGGTCCAATTAACTTTGGGAACCACTGCTAGATAGAGAAAGAGTGTTTAGCTTTCAAGTTACATGATAGATAGATGGATAAATAATACTTTATTGTCACACCACATGATTGAAAAACAAATACAAAAGAAAAACATTGAATTCCTAAAGAAATGTTACAATGGGCGGCCTTATCACTAAAAGTGATCTCTACCAGGGGCTCTACCGCGTAACTTTGGTTAAATTTCATCGAATCAGGGCCCGCGAATGGTCATCGTCGCGTCGAACCGCGTGCGCGTCATTGGATGAAATAATTAATGGTGTTCGTTACGATTACCACCAAAGATACGCAATAGCCCGGCAGGCAACCTTTGCATGGAGAGGAGTTAAAATAAACATGAATGCGAATCTCCCGTTAAATCCCATATTCGAGATATCTGTCCTATTTAAACTATATTTACCAGTTAAACTACCGACCAGATTATAGAAGCTTGATCAAACCTACCCAACGAATATTATAATTGCGAATGTGAGTTGTTTATTTGTTTTTTTGTAACTCTTTCACGCCTCATCTACTCAACCGATCATCATGAGCATGGAAAAGAGCATAGCTACATTTTATCCCGGGAACGCGGGTGAAACCGCGGAGTAAAGCTAGTACATTATAAATCTCTAATTAAATATACCTGTTACTATCAATGGCGTATATTTTACCCATGGACTTATTCCACCATAAGTTACGTATTTTTTTTATACTACTTAGATGGCAAACAAGCATACGGCCCGCCTGATGGTAAGCGGTTACCGTAGCCTATAGACGCATGCAACACCAGGGATGTCACTCGCGCGTTGCCGATCCTGCAAAAATCTCTTCACACCCTTTTTGAAGAACCTCTGAGCTGAGAGTCTGAGCGTCCGCGGAAGGAAGCTCCTTTGAGACCACACAGTTCGAAACAATTCTGGTTTCAATATGTGAGGATGGACTACCCTACATTTAAAAGTGAGGTTTAGGATTGAAAAGGTAACAACCCCTCATCAAGGTTTATAAAAAACAACCCTGTTGCATAAACGAATAAAAGCTAACTTTGAAAACCGCATAACGGGCAATCTTGTCGCTTTATTTAAATTAAAGTAAAGCATCTGACACCAATGTAGGTGTCCGTTGTGTTGTCGGTGTCCAGACGTCAGTAGAGAAGCACTCGGTGTCAGCGAGTGTCTGCTGAACGTGCTACCTAATTGGCTGTCAGCTACTGTCAGGATTGTCAGGTACCTTGCTGTACTGTTTTCTTATGTGAACTGGGGAATTATTTGCAATCAGATTATGTTACTTACATCGCTTTTATCTGTTTTTTGTTTTTACGACGAATTCGGTAAACAAGCGTGCGGCCCGCCTGATGGTAAGCGGTTACCGTAGCCATATGGACCCTTGTAACACCAGAGGCATCACTCATGTGTTACCGACCCTTCCCCCCCCTCTGAATGAGCTCTGGCGATCGTACTCACGCGCAGGAACACAAATATGCCAAAAGGTTGATAAGCAGATGGTCTAACTGATGAACAAACTTCAAGCATGATCAGATAACCAAAGCTTTTCGTTTGCAAGCAGTAATCAAAGCTCACCCCATCGTTCAAACAAATTAAATCCTTTATAAGCCTTAGCTTAGAGCACCTATTTCTAGAGCACCAAAATTAGCTAATTTTGATGGAAGTATAAGAGAGAGCTCCTTTAAACTTCTGTTTTCCTGGTACCATTTTTCATAATTATTATCAATCTATAATGTCCCACTGCTGAGCACAGGCCTCCTTTCACAAATGAGGGTGAAAGGGAATGGGCAAAACTCCACCACGCGTGCCCACTGCGGATCGGTGGAGATAGGTTAGTCAACCTACTGTTGGAATTTTTCAAGCCGCCTAGGAGGCCTCCAGCTAGCTTAACGACTAACACGATTAAGTGATAACCGGGACCAACGGCTTTACGTGCCTTCAGAAGCACGGAAACGCTCGATTTGAAATACCACTAGGCGGTCACCCATCCAGGTACCGACCACGACGGTGGTAGCTTAACTTTGCCGATCGATTAAGAACGGCTAATCATGCTACACCACGAGCGCTTCTTTTATTGTTCATAAGTAGCTAGTAAAATGGTAGTATCCAGATATTTTATTATGTAACTAAGAAAGTACCAATCTAAAAAAAAATTTGGTGCTCTGTACAATCAGAAGAAAAGTCCGCTGTCTGCACCGTTGTGCGGCCTCGACTTTTGTCTCTATCGAATGTAGGAGCAATATCTCCTTACATTCCTACCCTTCGCAATACCGAAGTGACGCAACTTCACAACTAGATCCTCGCAGTTTTTACAGTTGCGTAAAACATAATCAAATAATGAAGTGGCATCGAGAACCAGTTTAGGATCGTGTGCCCGATGTGCGATTGCTACGTCGCGTTATAAAACTATGTGCGCTCCATTGGATGCGGTATATTAACATAATGTTCATAATCAAGCTTTTTTGTTTGTATTCTGGTATTATAAATTTATGTATAACTTGTTTTTTGGGAATCGTAATTAGTTTGTAAATGTAACCTTGCTGAGTTTCTTGCCTGTTCTTCTCAGTTGAAGGCCGACTTACTGAAAACTCCAACAGTAGACTGACCACTAGCCTACCTCCACCGATCCGCAGTGGGCACGCGTGCTGGAGTCTGCCCATTCCCTTTCACCCTCATATGTGAAAGGAGGTGTCAACAGCGGGACCAAAAATACTCCTATCAATTTAATAACCTATAGCTTCAACGCATAAAATTCAATTTCACTTACCTTTAATTCACCTTCCTTTTCATGAACAATAAAATTCTAATGAGAATATACCATATCCATTGGTTAGTCACTCGACTTCCCGTTCGGCCCACTTCGTCGAGTTTCGAATAACGGTCACAGTTAAGTTACTCGATGCGATAACAAACTTGGGTTTGTGGACCACTGGTAGGGGATTCGGGAGAGTTGGGTGACCTATTTGGTTGCGACATACATTTTTTCGAGAGAAAAATCACCAAAAGTTACATATGTTCAAAAAAACTTAAAACAAATATAACATTTAGCTACAATATGCTCCAGATATCTCTTAAACCTCGATCTATCATTTAATTTGAGATTTTGGATAGAAATTTTGACACTATGTAATGTCAAATATCAAGGTTAGATCGAATAATAATTTCGGGCGTAAGAGGTACTTTCTTTGCTTAGATTTATACAACGAGTGAAGTGTGTCAATTTACAATTTAGTAAAAAAATAGAATTCATTGAGGTTTCTATTGAGAAATAATGCTGATAACCTACTCATGTTGCAAATGGGATGGACCAAGATGTTAAATGGTCAAGTTCTCTGCTTCTAATCTCATTCAGAATAAGTAGCAACTCTTTCTTGATGAGATCATGATTAACCCACACAAGAAGCACCTGTTTGACGCATGTGGCATTTCGACTGGAGAGTGGTAACTGGCAGGCGGGTACATATATACCCTGTTAAGGTTTCCTTCACTCAAGCTCATCATAGGACCGAGCTTCGTCTCAGTAATGAACGTGATCTTTCTTCGCCTTTCAACATCCAGATTATCAACTTAACCTTGATCCATACCTTGCCCTCTTGGTTTACAATTACCAATCATTAACGGTACAACCCGTGGGTTTCGCAAATCATGACAAAACCCTTCGCAGAATGACCCCAGACCTGTTGATCCATTGGTTTAATTAAGACATCGCTTTGTCGAGTCGAATCTATGTTCGATTATTTTGTTGATTTGAATATTTGATTTGATTTTATTTTGCATTACTCACGCGTTGCCGACCCTTCCCCCTCCCCAATGAGCTCTGGGCCCCTAGACAAGATAGTTATCGACGATCGTCATCGGTAGTAAACGATCAACATTTGTATGGGATTGACATTTCAAATCGAAATATCATGTGATTTTTAACAATCTCTTATGTCACTCCCATACAAAGATTGATCGTTTACTAACGATAAAGATTGTCGACAACCATCTTGTCTAGGGGGGCTGGCTACCTTACTCACCCCAGTCGAGCTGCTCGCCGAGCCAATAAATTTTACGCTCTACCTCTCTTAAAAAAACTGAAAAGCGGAAGGTATAAATAAAAACTCATTACGAAATGTGCAACAAACTAACAAACACGCACGCAGTTACGTTAACCGACTAATTATTATGATATAATGCATTACGAATACATTACAACTCATATAACATGTCATGGTGGTGTACTTATCACTTTCCATCTCTACAGGGATGGAGGCAGTCATCGGCCTTAGAATAATGAAGGTACTTGGTAGAAAAGCTATGTGGGCAAAATCTACGCACCGCAACTATGTACAGACATTCATTTATTGCCATCCTTTAGCACAAAAACGATGGGTTGAAAACAAACTCTGTGGTTGGACAGTAGAGTCAGTATTTTTTAGGAATTATTGTGTCTTTTCAATCAAGCTGCATTGACCACAATAAAACTATATCAGCATCTAGTCCTGTCTCCAATAGATATTGTTGACATGCATAATTTCACGTCCTTCCACCGGGTGGAGGGGATCCCAGTCGCAGATTAGCTGGATGCAAGTGGCCCAAGACTGTTTGTTGTAGAAATGCTTTTTAACAAGCGGACGGTCCTCTTGATGGTGGGTGGTCACCGCCGCCTTAAGACATTTGCAATAGCACAGGGATTGATTGTTGGATGTTTTAAGCGGTAAAATATTAGAATGGCAGTTCCTTTGATTCAATGGATCACTTTTCAATCCTTAAAACAAATCCAACTAAATTTACTTTGTTGACAACAAATATGTACAAAATACAATCTATATATAGAAAATTTCCTCAAGTCTGCCGCTGCTTCCGATTAACGGCAAGGTTCCCAGAAGGCTGGCAGCGTTTTCTCATTGGATAGCCAAGCTGATGCGTTGGCGGAAAAAGCTCCCTGCCCGCTGGTCTCCGGAGGTCTCGATCAATATTGATAACAAAGTGCGAGCAAAATGGAGAGGTTCGGACCCCCACGGTCCCATGGTCTCGACCGCAAAAGGCATAAATATATAATTTGGTCCAATCGATGCGTATTTTTTGAATTTTGACGCACTGGCCGTAACTGCCCCTGCAGCTTTACATGTCGCCGGTAAGTGAGAATCCAACTTAAATTCGGAACCGTAAACGTAAACCAAAGAAGAAAAAAAAAACCGTAATTAACCGAGCACTGGTGCGTCGCGCCCGATTGCGCCGGCGCACCGTAAAATGGAAAGTGTTGTAAATTGCACTGATAATCTGCATACGCATTCTTATGCACGCATTATTGTCTGGACCTAATTCTACTAATTGAAAGTCTAGCATGACTTAAACACGTGGTTGCACTACAAACAGTAATGAAAGGGTTGGATTGAAGAGTTGATTTTGTGTTATAAATGCGAAAGTTTGTATTTTTATGTAGTAACAGTTTTCAACGCAGTTTCAGCCGTGTTTTCGATGGCTATTATGTTTTCCCGGGATACAATCCTATATGCTATTCCATTGTATAATCTATCTGTGTGCCAAATTTCATCTGAGTAAGTTAATGCGTGATATGACGTGTCCCAAAATTCAACGATAAGCGGACCTGCCAGAACGCCACAACGACACAACCAAAGAAGGCCTGTATTTGACTCCAATTTCACCATGGTAAGTGATGATGTCCCCAAGGTGGTGCACACATAAAGCCTAGAAGCAACTGGCTCTAAAGTGCAGCTGTCGGAACACACCGATAGGTGCTTGGCGACAGATTTTCATCTTAAGGGTGGTAGCCAGCCAGATGGGAACCCGGGATCTCCACTGAGCTATCATCGCCTTTAATATAAGATCATAACTTGGAATAACATATGACTTTAAATACCTCGGGAATGCAGACATAACCGCGGGATAGAAACTAGCTTTCAAACAAATGCTCTTGTTTATACCACTGTTAGTTTACTTCATTAGCATAGAATAGTGTAGATTAATTGAAAGTTAACCATCGAATAAGTAAAGATAATGATCGAGCCGAGTGAAATCGTAGTAAGGTCGTCACGGCTTGCACTTGTTACTACATACTGACAGACAGACATGGGTTTTCATTCATGTAGTAGAGGTTTTATGGTTTTCCTATTGAATACTGCCAAAGAATTTTGAATATCCAGGAGCGATGCGTCTATGGGAGCATTTTTAAAGATCATCCCCCTAGACAAGGTCACAATCGTTATCGTTAGTAAACGATCAACCTTTGCATGGAAGTGACATAAGAGATTGTTAAAAATCACGTGACATTTCGATTTGAAATGTCAATCCCATACAAAGGTTGATCGTCTACTAACGATGACGATTGTCGACAACCATCTTGTCTAGGGGCCCTGAATTGACAGTTTTTGTGCGTAACCTATGTGTTTTTTTTTTGTTAATTTGTTCATGACCATGGATACAAAATCCTTCAATCGCATACATTTTATTTATAATATCACTTTAATATAGTCCGCACATTAACTTTCACATAGTCCGCATGATCAGTCACTGTCCAGTCATGTATTAGTAAAGTGGTGATCATTGTACTAAAACTATTCACGAACTTTTTGAGATAACTTGTAAAGTCACGATACACATAATTCATTTCATTTCACTTCACTGGTGCACATGGATTGATCTTTATTGGATAAAATACCACCGATAATATGCAATAAAACTCAAAATACACGAATTTATGAAAATAAAAATGAAAACACAACGTCGCTCTGCAAGTTCCCGCCAAAAAGTCCTTACCTATGTGTGCGTGTGTAGGGTGGCAGATCATAATAGCTCAGAGTATATAAATACTACGTAATAGTTTCCACAAAAAGGGGGAATTTGTAAGGGCTGGGTGATTATATTATAACGATGTTATACCCACAGACATATAATATTTATAAGGTTATACCTGATATTTAAGGGCAATTACTGAAATCGAGTGACACCTATAAGGTAGCGAGATTTCAATAATAAATTGATGGTCTTGTACCCAATGAAAAATCCTCACAAATACTAGGAAAATTATACACCTAAATACTAAAATAAATCTAAAAATTCCCAGTCGCTCTAACCTAACAATGAGACACAAAAAATGTTAAGATTTACATTAAACAGACAAAAAAAACAATCCAACGACAAATTTAATAGTGTTGTCAGCGTGGAGGTTGCGAAATCATAGACAATGGCTGGTCTATGGGACAAGCGACCTACTGTTACGAAACCTACACAATGGCTAGACGGTAATTTGTTAGTTTTATACACGGGTACTTTTGGCCCTATGGTTGTATAAACGGTTTGTGAGTTATTGTTTTGATGCAGGGTTAACTTTCGTATTTTATAATGCTTGGTTGGTATGAACTACTATGAACACAGAGTACCTATTATATTTATAATCCTTTTTGGTATGAATTTCTATCTTTTTTTATTTATTATATCTAGTGCCAACCGCTTCCTGCAAAGCTTCGGGGTTCAGCTACTTTGCCTGTTAGAACACAGACACATCAGTCAGACGCAAACACAAACACACTTTTTTTCTCTTCATTAAGATTATTTACAACAAATATGTACAAAATACAATCTATATATAGAAAATTTCCTCAAGCCTGCCGCTGCTTCCGATTAACGGCAGGGTTCCCAGAAGGCTGGCAGCGTTTCCTCTTTGGATAGCCAACCTAACGCGTTGGCGGAAAAGATCCCCGCCCGCTGGTCTCCGGAGGTCTCGATCAATTTTTATGACAATTATTTTATTTTATTTATAATTTAAAGTTAAACAATTACATTTATAAATGAAATGTAAATCGGTCATGTTGCAATTTATTTAAACGATTTGGATTTTTTTTTAAATATGGTAGCTGTATGTGTTTACAAAATGTATTTTGCAATATCACGACAATCCATGTAATTTAGGAAGTATGGATTTAGTGTGCATATCCTAAGGCCTTAGCTTTAATTTGCGTACATCCTCGTCTGATAAAATTGAACAATGGGACTATTATCGACATGCTTCGCGATAAAATATTTTGTTTATTTGTATGTAAGATAACAAAGCCAAAAATTGAGCAATAATGACCTTCAACTATTTTTAGTTTATAGCGATAACCATTAAAATTTTAAGGTCAGAATCAAAATGTAATTCTCAGTTAGGTTAACTGAAAAATTAACTTTATGCCATAGGTTCAGGTTTCAATTTACATATTTTATTTTAACCGCCACTCATAATTTGATATAAATTTAATTGAGGTTCTACAATTTGGACCATAGTGTATTAGGTCCTCTAGACTCTAGAATTATAACAGCTAAGAAAAAAAAAACAGGTATACACATACAGGGCATACAGTTCATATTTAAAATTATCTGTCTGTATGTAAAATAAGAACCATAAACAACGTAGAATCGCGTGAAAATAATAATAATGAATATTCCTTTTTTAAATCATTTAAATCGGGTAGACATCCCTGTAACCAGCCAGTGTTGAACCGGTGCTTGAACGTGCCGAGTCCAGGCGTCTATTACAACTTTTAGTTTCACCACTTTCAAACTCGTTTCGTTCTTATTTCAAAAAGAATAGAGACGATAACTCATTTGCGTGTATGTTAAAATTAACGCGGTAAAATTGCGCGTGATTGAGATCGTATAGAGATATAGGAAAGGGAATGTCATTGTTCAGCCGACGAAAGGGAATGGCGGGAATCGAATGATGGCTGTTTAACATACTTCTCACGCATTGTGACGGGCGTAAGGACGTTTTTAATGAGAAAAGATCGTAGACCTGGAACTGTTGATTACTGGAAAACTGCCGCACGGACGGTTATTATTACTATATATTATGTATCTTGGACTGTGACAATGACAACGATTTCAATATTAACGAAAACCATACAAAGAAAATCTGTTAGATTTTTTTTTTTTTTATTTGTTTAGATGGGGCCTAATATTGGCCTTATTACCCTTACATGGAAAAATCGTCGAGTAAGCTCTCAACCGGGAACCAAAGTTCGAAACAATGATCTAATTATTATGTAGCGACAGACGTGACAGACTGGAGTTTTTTATGACTTATTCCAATGATATTATAATAAAAAGACGTAGATATCGCATTAACGCACGCTAATTGTTGCAGACAAATTCAGACAATTGTCGTAATTTTGCTTAGCGGCTACATATAGCTATCTCTTTCTGTACCGCACGTTCCGTATTATCTATCGCATTCACCTAGTTCAACAATAACTGAACGCCAGCGCCGCTTAGTATGAGGGTAGTAAATCTCTATTATAATATCATTGACTTATTTATTAGATACATACTAAAAAACAACCATTTTGAACTCTATCTGTAAATATTTACAACCGTCAAAACTGCACTCAAAATTAATTTTATTGTGTTTCCAATTTAGAATCTACAGTTAACGGTACCGGTACTTTTACGAAGTCATAAAACTTAACAACTTAATAACAAAAGCAAACCTAGTAGTTAACATAAATCAATGAAGGAGGGGAATGAATATTATTTAACGTTGCAGTAGCCCACACACTAATAAGCCTTATTGGTCTGTGGTAGCCCGGCTGCGTATCTGTGGCCGGGGCGTCAAGGGTAAATAATTCCGTGTCAAAGTTTGTCCATTTGGCGCCACATGAAATAATGCCGTTTGAATTTTAATTTTCGAATTCTAATTTAAATATTTAAAACCGGCCAAGTGCAAGTTGTTTTTGCCCGATTAGTGTTTAATGTAATGCGTATTTTTTTCCATTTATTTATGTAAAAAGCGGCCAGTGGACGGAAACCTTAAATATTTATGCTACCAAATTGTACTCGAAGGAAACATTCCCTTATTGAAAAAATAACCTGCCAAAGCCACAAATAGATTTACAACCTCACATAAAAACAATAACTCAGCAAAATATCACAGTATATTACATTGTCGAACACTTTGTATGCAAACAACGTATGTCAAACAATTGAACTGAAACATTGACACCTAACGTGCGTACGCAACGGGCATGTTTAGAATTCCACCGTTTATGTTGTGATGAATCATATACATCATACGTAGCCGACATGACAAACGGTGGCTTTGAGGTAAAACAATGTGAGATTCCATATTTAAGATGAATTTTAATTAATAATAACAATAATTGAACTGTATTACAAAAAACTTAAACCGACTTCAAAGTACACTAAGTAATCAAATCCTGATCTGATGACAATGCGACCAAACGGGAAGTGTACCCTTCCAAACGATAAAAAAAAAGAATTTTCTAAATCGGTTAATAAATGGCGGAGTTATTATGAGGTAACAAACATTAAAAAAACATACAGATGCAACCCAATGTTGTATGCAAATAAATTGAATTATTATTATTAATTGAGAACCTCCTCCTTTTTTTGAAGTCGGTTAAAAGAGGAAATGAGTATGTCCATGGTAAAATTTTAAATATAGGTATAAACTGCAGGAGTTATGTGGAATGTGAAGATATGAAAAGGAATCAGGGGGGCTTACAAGGAAGCTAAAGCAATTGATAGATATTGCATATGGTTTTTTTTTTTATTCTCGACAAATACGTTATTCCAAAATTTGGTAAAGTAAACTCATACGGAAAATGTATATACATTACATTAATCAAATTTTTTGGTACTAGGCGCACAGATCGCGGAAGATACAATTTTATATTAATATTAGCAAGGGACGCAAAATGACCCTCATTGACCGGTGACATGTTGGTTATGATTTTAATTTAATAAACTTGAATTCAAAAATGTGGTTTAAATTTTTGAGTAATTTATTTTGAGCTGAAACTTTTTATAGAGCTGTAGCTGATGTAGTCTTCACCCCCTTCGGATGTATATACCCTTTATGTTACACCCTATATACAATTCAATTCATTAAAAAATTCGGAATAATGAATTGCATAAGATCTGCTGTGAATTCGAAAAAAATAATTCCGTTAGCAATATTGCTTCAGTTTCCTTTCTAGGAGGGCTGGTTGTGAAATGAGCTCATCCCGCCGTGGCTTTCCCAAGTACACCATAAAGATGGAGTCCAATTTGTCATTAAATTCTAGTCCGACTATCTATGAACATGACAATTGACTGTCCGTTCGTAATACATTTATTCTACGGTTTCACCTGCGTGACGCTTAACGTCTAATTTATCGGTAAGATTAACGTGTAATGACGCACTAAACTATGCACTAAATGGGTGGCCACACTCTCATTTGATTTGAGCTATCGCCTAACGTCTAACGTCATTAATAATGCCATAACGCGCCGATCACACAGAGAGAGTTCTAGAGTTCTGAGTTCTGCATTCCGTGTTGACTATTGTGCACACAGCAAGCAGTCTAGAGTTCTGCAATATTCGCTACTGGTCGCACATCATACACTTTTTTTACTTTCAAAGGCCCCACATAGCTTACAGTCAACGCGGAATGCAGAACTCGGAACGCAGAACTCTAGAAATCTTCTCTGTGGCATCGGCGCTTTAGCAAATTAGCGCGCTAACATTCGGCCCTATCTTATACCGCGCTAATTAATGGCATTAATAGAAGCCCTAGCATAAGAGAATCTCATAAACCTTCAAGAGTTGATACTATTATTACACCCTCACATTCGAATGAGACCATAAAGCAAAAATAGCTAAAGTAAATAAAATCAAAATGAACACTTGAAAACAACGTCTGACTAAGCAAATATACATTCAAATACTTAAGATAAAAATCATCCATTGTGCTTACAGCCATAATTCGTTAATAATAGAATGTACTTGTAATAATTTGGATTTGAACTGCACATCTTGGGAACTGAACTCGCGACCCGCGCTTACAACGGCAGGACCGTTAGGCACGTTGTACTATGAAAATATACTAATAATTCGCTTTACTCGTTGTAAGACTCAAATGGAAAAGGATGGGTATATTATTAGCTTATTCAGATTTTTACTTTTTTTTGTGTTATATTGTTTTGGAAATTTAAAAAAATACCAATTATAATCAGATAGTCCAAAACCTAAAATTTTTTTAGACTTCCGCACTGAACTTGACTTTGACTTGGGATCAATGAAATTTTGACCGACAAAAATAAGTATTTACCTACTGTAGTAGTCGGCTGTTCATTACACGACTTTTTTTTTAATGTTATAAGTCTTTATCTGACATTTGGTGATCGAAAGAGTGAGACGGGGCACACTATTACACTGATTTAGTTAAAAAGCGATTATGAATAAGGGGTAAAGGTATGTTTGTAAGAAAAGAATTTATAATTAGGATATCATAATTATTTTAAAAGAAAATAATACCCAATTTACATGATATCATGAAGAAAACACGTATCATTCAAAAGAGAGTTATACGAAAGCTGTGAAACAGGCTCCTTCCGTTTTATTATATAAAAACTGGACTTAAGAGTACCAGGATATCAGAAGTGTAACGTTTTCTTATGATTTCTTTGTGTTTTCTCCTTTCTTGTGAAATCTGAAAGTGTATCTTGTACTCAGGTACGTATTTGGAGCCAGACAGCTGGGAACCTTGTCGGCAGATACGAGTTTTTTTTACATATAGCTTATTCTTGTAGTAAATATTAGAAGTACATGGGTGACCGAAAACTTGAAAAATCGCGTAGAAGTGAGACCTAGCTAGATTTTTCAACCCCAACACTAAAAATCTATATGGAATCAATGTCATTAGAGCCGTTTTCGAGATCTCAACGGAGTGGATACGACAATAAATGAATAGGTCAATGTTTTCTCGGCTAAAATGTATGAAAAGCTGTAAGCGGTTTCATTTTTTGTCGTATCCACCCTGTTTATACAAATATTGTTCGTTTAATAGTATAGGATAATAATGAAAACTGTTTTACAAAAAACTTAAAACGACTTCAAAGTACACTAAAAAGTAATCAAATCCGGATCTGATGACAATGGGAACAAACGGGAAGTGTACCCTTCCAAACAAAAAAAGAATTTTCCAAATCGGTTGATAAATGATAGAGATAGGAGATAACAAAAATTTAAAAAAACATACAACTGAATTGAGAACCTCTTCTGTTTTTGAAGTCGGTTATAACCGGTACTAGGTGAATTCCTAAAAATATTGAAAATTTTCTAAATAACTATCTACCTACAGGCATTAATCAAAATCAAATCACCATCCAAAAATTGATGTATTGTTAGTTGATAAAGTGATATGACGTCTAAACTCCACAATACTCATTAGTAATTAAGAAATTAACAAAAGCCCATCTAATTAATCCATGAATAAAACCCTATTACATTAACAACATCAATTACATTAACGTACATGCACCATTTAAGGCCATGGCCTCGTCCTGGCCATGTAAGGCCTACGGTGGCCTACGGTTAATAGGCCAAGTCTCCCACGCCTCTAGGAAGCCTGCAAGGCTATGATGAATAGGCTTCGTTTTAGAAGATGTTGAAGCAAATACTTGAAATTGAGTTATTTTTAGTCGATTTTTATTAGTCGATTTTTAAGCTTAGTCGACTAATATCCGAATCCAACACCGAGAGAATGAGTTTTTGGCACCTGTTAATATCGGGCTAATCTCGCAAATAGCTAATCCTATTGCGATGCGACTTTCACAGAATGGTTCACTATTTTCTTAGGTATAGTTTAATGAAAGTCTCATCTAAATCAGACCAGCCATTTCCGTGATTTCGTATCAGAAACGCATTCTGTCTGCGGCCGCACAGTAGTAGTAATTTGACAGTTCGATGCGACAAGCGCTTCGAAAGTTTTTTTTACTGTGTATAGGCCTGTGTTTGACCGCAATCTCACCATGGTAAGTGATAATGTACCCGAAGGTGGTAAGCACACAAAGCCTAGAAGGAACTGGCTCTCAAGTGCAGCTGTCGAAACACATCGATAGGTGTTTAGCGACAGATTTTCAACAAGAGGTAGCCAGACAGGTGCGTACCCTACCACCGTGCTATGGTTTCCTCACGATGTTTTCCTTCACCGAAACCTTAAGCTCATCGTAGGATACGCACCTGTGACCTTAGTTTCAGCATCATAAAAATGAAATCTATTTATTTGAAAGAAAGAAAGCAACACACACATACAATATGAAATATGAGACAGAACAAGCAAAAATTCAACAGTAATGTAATGTTGCGTGATGCCAGGAATGGGTCCCGACTCAGCATATTATGCTTAATTCATTTGACAAAGAAATGACCCTCGCGCTGGTTTTCAGTCGATTTAGTATTTCGTAGAACACACAATTCCAATAACCACAAACAAGTAAGCTATGGTCCTTCTAAAGTCTTGTCGTATATTTTGAGGGATGTATAGAATGTACAGGTCATTAATAATAAAAAATATTACAGAAATAATCCGTCTGATGGTTCAAGAGATTTTTTTTTTATGTAAGTACGTAGTATTAATTTATAAATAATGTAGTATTATTTTCAATGTATGGATTATTTTTCGTTTTTTTAATATTACTCATTCCTCAAAATATACGCCAAGACTTTAGAATGACCTTATATAGGGTGACTGGTAATTAGTAAACGACACTTAGACACATGATTGTACTCATGATAACAAACAACTTTACCAAAAAAAAAACGAATATAAAAAAAAACTGGAAAAGTTGTTTGTTATCTTGAGTACAACCATGTGTCTAAGTGTCGTTTACTAATTACCAGTCACCCTATTATATAGCAACATACGCTAACAATTTACATTCCCCAACTTAATTTAATAAATCAAGCAAGCATGAAAGACAGGCAGACACTCATGCATGCTCAGACAGTAGCCGTTCCTAGGGGTGAGGTCGCGACCTCCAGCAAGCCATATACGGAACACATGTAATGGGCCATTGATCCCATGGATCAGCATTCAAGAAGCTAAGGCTGGCTAAGTGGTTGTATCTTACCTTTAAAGTTACTTGTCGTCGTATAAGGGCTTTTATATTCACTTAATTATAACTAGAATTTGCTTTTAGAAAAAGGAAATTGATTTTAGATGTCGCTCTTAAGTAGTTGAAATAGAGTTCATATTTACAATGGTGATAAACTGTGGGGCGATTACGTAACTACTTAAATTTCTATCATTTTCGATTTGAAATCGGTTCAATATAGCGGTTTTCTGATAACTTTTTTACGTTCTGATAACTGCAAATACAAACAGTGGTACATTAGAAATGAACATTTCTGATTTTGTAATATTTCTACCGATTCAGAGGTTTTTTTCAATCTGAATTTCATTGCAATAAAGTTACGTAATCCACGTACTGATATGGCTACTGCCAAAATAGGGAAATATTTGCCGAGTAATGGATGGCATCGCATTCCTCTGACATCACAGACTAGGTCGAACAGTACTCTCGCTAAGACTAAACTGAGGCAACGTAATGGCGGCGACTATTTACTTATGTGTGTGTGTGTGTGAACTAAGTGATTGAATTATTAATTTACCTATCAAACGTGATTCCTGTTTTTTTTTCTCCGGTCACTACGGTTTTTACACCATTTCACTACACAAGACATGCTGTATTTTAATATTTCTTTTTTTGACTTATACCCGCGTAATGGCCGACTAATGTGTGGATGAGTGCGTGCCGGCTTGTACGTACAGCGAGGTGGCCGAGTCTCAGCGATACAGTTTTTTGTTAGCGGGAATATGTCCGAATTTATTTTGAAGTCCTTGTCTGATATAAAAAAATTACTTTTTGAAACTGGTAAAAAAATACCGAATTTAAGTGACTCAATTTAAAAGATTCTATTTCTTATATGATTTTCTATATTTTTCTTCAATGTCTGAACTAGCAAAATTGTGTTACAAAATCACGATGTTTTTTTATATGTTAATCTAATTAAAGCTGCCTCCTTTATTTTTAATTTTATTTCATTTTAGTATGTGTTGTTCATTTCTATAGAAAACACATTCTGTGAGAATATCTACCTATTACGGTTCATGAGATACAGCTCACTCATAGACAGACGTACGAAGGGACGGAAGGATAGCAGAGGCTTAGTAATAGGGTTCCCGTTGTCACCCTTTGGATACGAAACCCTAAAAAGATATTATATAGATGCATATTCATCAAAATAAATCTTCCAAATCTACATTAATTTATTCATAGGTATATAATACAATTAATCGATATCAAATATAATGAAAATGACCTTACAACATAATCACATAAACGTTGTTATTTCAATAATTGCTACACTTGTTAATATTCATCTATTTTATTATTTCCTGGTATCCTATTGATGACAACATAACCTAAATTGGATCGGTCGTTATATTTTATCGATATGTGATTACAGGGGATGGTGGTATGACGTGGGGAAGGTCGTAGGTTCCGATTCCTATAAAGAGAACTTTCAATATAGGAGAACATCGGGAGAAAACCATAGCACAGTGGAACTGGTACTGTTGCCAAGCGGATCACACTGGTATGGTATCCCCAGATATATTTGAGAGCCAGCTCCCATCTGCTGTGCATCTTCAGCCAAATCACCATGGTGAGATTTTGGTCGGTAAATAATAGATACATTTTTAAATACCCGTAAACGCAAGTAAACTTTTCGAAATTTTATTGATACAATACCTAATTAATCGTAAATAAATAATTTCCTAAAAAAAATAGATCATGAAAATAAATCAACCATAACCAGATTAATCCGAATCAAATTTGTATCAATAAAAAAACAATTATCAAGAGACAAATTATTTGAATCCACAGATTCATTAATTCACCAAACAGATGATGTAATAAACAATGATTGTAAATTAACTTCGCATTACTTGGACAGTTGCGCAAGAGTCGCAAATTGTGGCTAAGTGGTATTTTCCGATCGTTGCAGTCCTAGTAATTCAGGCCATTGACGATTATCCATTGTTAAATATGAAGTAACGCTTAATGGTTAGTTACATGTCAATATTATCATGTGGATTGTGACACTGATTAATATCAGAAGGCATTAGCATCTTTGATTATTACTTCTTTGTACATTTCTGACCAGAATATGATTGGGACACGGCAAGGACTATATACTCGAAATACTTGAGACAGAACTTATTTACTTAAACTTAAAGAAAAGGTCTTTCACCTTGAAACATGTCTTGTGCTTATACCAGGATAACATAAAATAGAAGAAGACTTACCATCATAAGAATCGGGGATGTAAAGCGGCTTTCCAACCAGCTTCCCTTTCTTCCCCGACAGCGGAACCGCCTCCACTCTCCTATGCGCTTCTAGTACCCTATACAGAAGCACTGGCCGATCCTCACCATCGAATTTCACTACACGAGGGAGGGAGAACTTATCCACAAACTCTTTTAATGTCATCACTTCACTAGTATCATCTTCAGGCTCAACAGAACCATTCCGTCGACCGAGAAGGAAATTGTCCGCCCATTCGGGAGCGTTCGGCCTCCGCTCGAGATATTCCGGTCTTCTCTCGCTGCTCCGAGGTTTGTACCTCGGTGGGCGGTCTCTTCGGACTAGAGCTTCGTTCGCTTCCGCGAGCCATCGAGTCACGAGTCGCTCTCGTTCCACATCCAAATATCTGGGTTTAGAAGCGTCGCAAGCGAATCGTGCGGCGTCAAAGCAGTACTGAGGGGGTGGTGGTCTGATTCGAGGGGGGAAGAAGCGGGGTGGGACGTAGGGGGGGTGGGGCGCGTAGGCCGGCGGCGTCCTCGGCCCGGAGCCCTCGACTGACGCCGTTCTGAACATCGTGTCAGGTCATTGATGCTGCTCCCGTCACCTGCAACCAAATATGTTTCGTTAATTTCTATAAAAATAAGGAAAACATTATGGCTGAACTATATTTCAGGAAATTGCATCGAGGCCACAGCAGCTATCGATCATCAACAAAGTTCTCAGCAGACTGACAGCGTTTCCTCTTTGGGAAATTAATTGAATTATGATATATTGCTATGAGGCTCTAATTGGAGGATCATAATCAAATTTTCCATTAAATTCCGTTCTACAACGCTTGGTTCTCGATTTCACAGTTAATTAATAATTGGTGATGCCTATATCAGTGGCATAAGACCTAATCTAATCATAATTACAACATAGCGGTGTTTCTAACGAGACGTTTATTACACACTAGCTGTCTCGCGCGGCTTCACCCGCGTTCCCGTGATAAAAAGTAGCCTATGTCACCCGCGGATAGTGTAGCTTCCCAACAGTGAAAGAATTTTTCAAATCGGTTCAGTAGATTCGGAGCCTATTCAATGCAAACAAACAAACAAACAAACAATCAAATCTTTCCTCTTTATAATATTAGTTAGATTTATTAATTTCAAGCATCCATATAGTATAGTTTTATTGAATTAACCCGTTGGTTCTCGCGAGGGACGCGCGTCCTATTATGACAATTGATGTCATTGTTATATTTTTTACCGCGAGCCAAGCGGTAAAACAGTTTATTATAGATATCTTGGATTTTTTTTGTGGTATATTTAATTGAACTTTTCAGCGAGTAGTCTAGGCTACTTTTTATCCTGGGAACGCGAGTGAAACCGCGGCACAGCTAATCTATACAAATAAATAAAATTGAAGTCTCTGTTTGTAATATCAAAAAAATATCTTTTTACTAAATGCATATGAATGTTTATACGGTACTTATACCAAACATCAGATTTTAAATTTTGTCTGTCTGTTTGTACCGGTTAATCTCCGAAACTGCTGGACCGATTTTAACGGGACTTTCACTAGCAGATAGCTGATGTTATAAAGTAATAATAAAATAAAATAATAATAATAAAAATATTTATTTATCTCCACAAATTACAAGTAGTTGTACATATAAATGGTTATGCAATTGGAGGTATCTTAGTGTAATTTGTGGGAGATCTGGAGCCTAAACTAAGCCGCAGCCTGTATCTTAGAACACCAGGTCCCCCCTTAACTTAAATGGAATCATTAAAAGTACATATTTTAATATCTAATTACTTGCTACTACAAATTTGTTATATTACATATTTGTTATATTATTTTAAATTACATTTTCTATATAAATCTTATTTATTTTATTTTATCTTACACCCACTATACACACAGTTTCACTGTGTATATAATGGGTGCAGAACAAACTGTGGAGAAAAGATATTATTAATTTTAAACCCATTTTCTACGGTGACATTCATAAGTTAATTACTGTTAGTTCTACTTAAATTTTAACAACTTCAATAATTTTTTCTGTTTCCTCATAATCTAAATTTAGCAGCCATTTAGTTAATTTTGATTTGCCTTCTTGTTTGTGACAGTTTAGCAAATTCAATATTTTATTAATTCTGTTATATAATATCCCACCACGGAACACATAAAATCTTTGCGCAAATGAGGTTTTAACCGCAATCGGTTCACACACTGCATAGTGTCTTCTGGTTTGTGGTGCACTATTTATCTTTTCCACAGACAAGGTTGAGTGTTTACGCAATACAGTTAACAATATATAAATCTGACGCACAGTAAGTGTCTCAGCTTCTTCGTATAATTTAATTGTAGGGAACAGACGAGGCTTTGATAGGCTTACTTTTAATATCATCCTCT
This sequence comes from Polyploca ridens, assembly GCA_951394255.1. NCBI lineage: Eukaryota > Metazoa > Arthropoda > Insecta > Lepidoptera > Drepanidae > Polyploca > Polyploca ridens. Next base: position 3,874,573 of record OX596265.1, on the reverse strand, counting down.
GGGCTCTTTCTAGTTCTATCAGTTTAGTTTTACCAGCACCTCCCCATGTAGTGATACAGTAACTTATGATAGATTGAGCCATAGCCTCGTACACCAGTCTCAAGGTCTTACCATCGGCAACATCGCGAAGCTGCTTAAAAATATAACATAGTTTGCGTATTCTTTGTGATACTGAGTGAATATGTTTTTCAAATGTTAGATTTGCATCTATGACAATTCCGAGATATTTTATACACTTAGTACTACTAATATTTGGACAGACGCAATTTGGGTCTGGGGGAAAGTGACATTTATGCGCATGAATAGGTGGGTCAATATAATCCTTATCAACTCGATTTTGAATTGTGAAGTAGATGTATTTCGTTTTTTCTTCGTTGAGTGTAAGGGAATTAAGTGAGAGCCAATGACATATTGTATTAAGTCCAGATTGAGCATAATCAAAAAGTTCCTTCCTTGAGTCTGCATAAAAAGTGAGAGTAGTGTCATCTGCATATGATGAAATTCGACAGTTATCAATTTTAAGTGTAGATAATTCATTTATGTAACATAAAAATAGTGTTGGACCCATTATACTGCCTTGAGGAACACCAAATTCAACCGGTAATTCATCACTGATATAATCGCCAATTTTTATACGCTGTGTTCTATTTTTTAGATAGTCAGACATCAAAGAGAGAGGAGTACCTCTAATGCCAAGGTTATTTAGCTTTTGTACGAGGTGGGGGACAGAGACCGTGTCAAAAGCCTTTGCAAGGTCGAGGAATATTGTTAAGCTTTTCTCTTTATTATCAATTTTATCGACCACAAAATTTACGAATTCGTGAACAGCATCATCTGTCGAGCGACCAGATCTAAAGCCGTATTGTGAATTTGATAGTAATTTGTAATCTTCTAGGTATTTGATTAGTCTCGTGTTAATGATGCGTTCAAATATTTTTGACAATGTTGATAAAATTGCAATAGGCCTATAATTAGTGACATTGCCTTTATCCCCCGCCTTAAATATTGGATGGACTATCGCCTTTTTAAGTGCGTTGGGAAATATTCCAGTATCAAAACAACGATTAATTAAGTCCGCTAGTACAGGTGTTATTGATTCGGAGATGGTCTTTAGAACATTAGCATTAATCATATCCCAGCCAGGAGAGCAGTCAGTTTTGAGGTACTTAATTGTTTTTTCTACTTCCTCATTATCAGTAGGTAAAAGAACAAATGAGGTAAGGGGTGGATCTGCTAAAGCTTTAATGTGGGGAATATGTGATGGAATTTTTTCAGAAAGTTCTTTACCTATACTCGAAAAATATTCATTAACTTTGTTTATTGCCACTCCAGGGTCTTTATCATTCATGAGCAATTCCGAAGAAATTTGTTTCGCAGTGTTTATATTAGTTATTGTCTTAATGGTGGACCAAAGTTTTTTTGAGTTATTTCTAGTCATTAATAATTGATCTTTTTCATACTGTTTCTTAAGTTTTTTAAGTAGATTATTACAAAAATTTCTGTATCTTTTATAAGAGATTAGTAGTATATCATCATTTGTATTTGTTTTTAACTTTTTGTGCATCCTATCTCTAGTACGAATGCATCGGAGCATACCTATTGTTATCCAAGGCTTGATTATTACTTTATTTCTTGGAGTCATTATCTTGATAGAGTTACTAGCAATGAGTCGGGATATTATATCAATGAAATTATTCATAGCGGTATTCAAATCTATCTCTTGATATACAACATCAAAGCTACAATCTTTACAATCAGATTTCAACTTTTCTATGTCTAGTTTTGACCTCATTTTACATTTAAAAGGTTTAGATTTAAGTTTGTTAGTTTTAATACAGAACAAGACGGCTTCATGATCAGTGATGGTAGTACGTAATGTGAATGTGTAAGATTTTAGTTTTGTTTTTAAAATCACGTGGTCTAAACATGAGTTAGCTCTGGTTGTAGTATTAAAGTACTTAAACTACTTTTGTTTCAGAAGAAGAATTTGGATTCCGCTGCGCGCAAAAATTAAAACCGTACGCGGTTTTGTACCTACCATAATGTCACAAGATTGATTTAGTTAGGTTGACATAAAAAATTTAACATGAAAATGAAGCTATTCTATTTGTCAGCTAAACACATCCTGGCTACACATCTCTGGTGAACATGCAGCCTTATGTGAGTTCCCTGTCCCGCGCGAAACAGTTTCAAAAGAAGAACATTGCTCTGCCTTTTTGCACAGATTTTGACACGCGAAGTACATACACTCGCGTCATCTATATGTAGGTACCTATATCTGTGCTTGCTGGAGATTTTTGGCAGCTCCACTTGCGAGACAGTTTTGGGCCTCATTGAAATTGGAGTCAAAATTAATCCTATCCTTTGTTAAAAATGTTTTCCCCATCTAAACAGCTATTTTCCATGACGCAATATTTTTTTTTTTTTTATTATTTTTTTATACCACTAAGGTGGCAAACAAGCATACGGCCCGCCTGATGGTAAGCAGTTACCGTAGCCTATGGACGCTTGCAACACCAGGGGTATCACTCGCGCGTTGCCGACCCTGAAGAAATCTCTTCACGCCCTTTTTGAAGAACCCCATGCTGTACTCCATTGGGAAAACCACGGCGGGGAGCTCATTCCACAATCTGAGCGTCCGCGGAAGAAAACTCCTTTGGGCCCGCACAGTTCGAAACAATTCTGGTACATTCTATGTTTTGAAGCAACACGGAATCTTCTCAATCCAAACAAAGCCACCAATTTTCTTCCGCGGCTTATCTGCATACGGTTCTCACAAGGTACACTCGAGGACAAAAGTCTATTTACGATTTTCACAACGATACGGTTCGAGTATATAATCGTGTCGAGTTGTCGACATACTATACTTTACATAGAAAATTATACAATGTAGAGATTCAAAATAACATGGTGGTGTCATGTGAATGAATGTATTTATAAAACTAGCTTTAGCCCCGCGGTGTCTCTATATTTTACCCCCTTAGGGGTCGAATTCTGAAAAAGTCTTCAAATGAATTACAGTTGACTGTACCACCGTTTCGGAATACACTTAAAAAGAAAAGACTCCGACAAGAGACTCACCAACCAGTTAAGAGTCGCTTAACGTTTAAGAGACTGCTGAAACAAGTCAAAATGACAGGTTTTCATACATAAATTTGACATTTCTTAGGAGTTTCCTAAGTTAAGCATTGAGATGAAAATGGGCATCAGCGAGGATATTTTTCCGAAGACGCCTATGTAAATTATTGACCTGTGTGCTCTTTAAGTTTCTGGACCCTATACAATCTGGACCTTAATATCATATTTGATTGACTACCGAACTTAATGTTCCATGTGAAACCTGTCGCCCAGCACATTTGTTCCGGTGTACCGTTGTGACTGCCAGCCAATACGGATTTTTCCTCATAGTTTTCTTAATAGTCTAGCAATTATAGACAGTCAACTAAAATTGCAGACTCATTCTTACAACTAAATAGAGACGATCGAGATTTAAAAAAAAAAATAACTAAATGTCATTGTCCCCCACTAATCAAACTACTATGATCACTACTCGCACCGCACCTGTCTAACAAAAATAGCATGGCACCAACACATTCGAATTAATACCTTATATCACCTGTTATAAGTCTCGATATTGAGTGATTCACAACCAGTTAGGCAGCTCAGTAATACCAACATATAAAATACACCTGTCAAAAATAATTTTAATAACTCCTCGCTTCGCAATAATGAATTGAAAGCGGACGGACGACTTCAGATGCGGCAAAATCAAGTTGGTCAGATAGAAGCGTAGGTTTTTAGGACCGGTCGCCCCATTTTTTTTAGATGGGCAATAAATATGAAATATTGATGTAATACTTGTAATGATCGAATGGTTTTTGTTGAGTTTCGATGTAATTAATCCGTGACCAGGTATAGACAGGCGGTCTAGCCTGTGATAGAAGCACATATATACATCTAAATAGATGCCGCGAGTGTATGTACTTCGCGTTTCAAAATCTGTGCAAAAATGGGGCACAATGTTCTTCTTTTGAAACTGTTTCGCGCGGACAGGGAACTCGCATAAGGCTGCATGTCCACAAGAGATGTGTAGCGAGGGATGTGTTTAGCTGACAAATAGGATAGCTTCATTTTCACGTTACAAATCTAATGCCAGCCTAACTAAATTAATCTTGTGACATTATGGTAGGTACATAAGTTACACGCTTGGTTTTCATATGGATGGAGGGACTTGCGGTATCTATTTAGATTGATATCTGTGGATAGAAGCTTATCTAACTACAACCGAAACCATTTCCATACACACTCGTAGCAAAATCAGATTTTCAGGAAGTTACTACTTTTAAAACATGCTTTTTAGGTCTCTATGGCATCATTTACCCTTGCCATACTAACATCTATCCTCAATATCTTCAAATAAAGCCTATTTCACAATAACTGGTTAATCCAAGCAATTCAGATATCAATTAGTTTACACGCCATAAACATTGCATGTTTGATTTGAACAGATTTATGGCAGACTCTTATAACCGTTACTACATTATAACATAGAGAGAACGTGTTCGATATAACCGCTATTTGACTGCCTATATTTCAATAGTTACTGGCTGGTTACGTTACTAAAGGATTGTGTTCCAGAGACACAGAAAATTGGAGTGGCTCTAGAAACAAATTTTATAAAAAAGTTTATTTTCGACTGACGAGATAATTAAGATTTTTATCGAATGTAAATGTAGAATTATTATATAATATATACAATTTCAGAAAATTTATAATCCGTAATCGGATCTTACTCATAATCATTCTAACTAATATTATAAATGCGAAAATGAGTTTGTTTGTTTGTTACGACTTCACGCCTCAATTACTCAACGGATCGTCATGAAATTTGGCATGCAGATAGCCTATGGTATGGAGAACGACATAGGCTTTTTACCCCGGGAACGCGGGTGAAACCGCGGGGGAGAGCTAGTAATCATTATTTACTCATATCCATACATACAAATATTATAAACGCGAAAGTAACTCTGTCTATATGTTACTCTTTCACGATATATCCGCTGAACCAATTGCGATTAAATTTGGGTATGGAAAAGGACATGGCTTCGTTTTTATCTCGGGAATGCCGGAATTCTATTAATCTTACTTGGATTTCAAGACCTTGGACCTGGCAGACATAAATCTGTTGTTTTATCCAATATTTTAGCCCTAAAACGTGACTACTGTCTAGATATTTGAGCTCCGTAAACAAACCTGCCAAAATCGTGTGACCAAATTCGGTAGAGTGCCTCCTCAAGAATGCGTTCAGTTCACGACTGAGTGGTACATTTAATTGTAACGACACGATCACGACTCAATCACAACATTTTGCACTTAGGTTTAAGTTGTCTTTATTATACTTGCTACTGCTTGTTATTTGTTCTTACTCTTTTGGAGTGCAATACGTGAGGTATAAAATCATCTTTTTAGGGAAGAAGTTAGCCGACTCTACAACTTTTTTTTACAAAACACAATATTTCGCAGTATCTATCTAAAGAGAAAACTTTAATGCGCTCCCGGGGGAGAATGAGATTTGACATAGTTACAGTTTATAAAAAACAGAAAAGGCTGTATTAGCGAAATTAAAAAAAGTCTTTAATTAAAAGAAACAAAAAACCCGACTGCGTAAAACATAAATTAACTGAAAAGAGAAAAACAAGCTCTTAAATCTATAGAATTTAGAATATAACTTGAATTTTATAAGGTATTGCAATCGGGGACAACCAATAACATAAGTATGTATTTTTTTGTAATATTTGTTTATCCCCGACTGCAATACCTTATAAAATTCAAGTTATATTCAAAATTCTATAGATTTAAGAGCTTGTTTTTCTCTTTTCAGTTAATTTATGTTTTACGCAGTCGGGTTTTTTGTTTCTTTTAATAATTTAATTTATTTCAAACTTTTTAGTTTTATACAGAAAGAGTTGTATGTATTAGTAAGTAAATGAGCGGTACGGTAAAGGAACGCTAACAACTATCGCAACTCTCAGTACCTACTGTCCTTGCATTAAACGTGTTTTTTTGAAGTTTACGTGAAAACGGTAGCACAAAAGTATTACAATATATACATATATGGAATGGTCTATTTACAAGCTTTCATTTGATACCCATATTGTTATAATAACGAAACTTTTATTTTTAATACCCCCCCCTATTTTTTTTTTCTTAGGCGCCATATAAAAATAATATACCCTATGACACTCCCCCAGTCAAGACGAATCTAACGACACCTCATATGCTTAAATCCATCAAGCCGTTTAGGCTGCAGGGCGGCACAAAGAAATAGACATACATACATACATACATACATACATACATACATACATACATACATACATACATACGCATCGCAAATGGCACCACCTCTGCCCACATGGCCACTAGTGGTCCATAAAAATTTTATAAGAAGTGAGTTTGTTTACCCTGCGGATAATTGGGCCTGCATTTTAACAAGAATATTATACGCCTACGTGTAGTTTTTAAACAGTAGTCGATTTCCACAAAAAAATTGGTAAAAGAAGAAACTTTTTGTAACCCAAACTGAACTACAAATAGGTAGGTACATAGACAGATCTAGAACCAACTTGTAAATATTCTTATCTACTAATTAAACGTATATTAATCACAAAAAATATAGACGATTATTCGAATGCACTTATTTTTTTTTTATATCTCTAATAGGCTTGTATTTCGGGTTACTTTTATAGTTCAACGAAACAGCAAAAACATATTTCAAATGTAATCTACGACACAAAAACGCATTTTTTATTCAAATTAAAAACAGTCAAAAAAGTTTATTATCTTTTAATATTGATTGACATTAATAGATTTAAAAAATATATGAGGTAAAAAATATATGAGGTCGTGAACCCAATATCGGATTACATTATTTGTTTGAATAATTCACGATTTCTATTCATATTCAAAATACTAGAGCTAAGAACACGTGTATAAATAAAAAACTGTAAGTACAAAAGAGTAGTAGATAGCTTCTCTTTTTCAATTTCCAACCCTTCATATAGCATTATTAATACCCATATAGTATTATCCATTGATAGACAGTACAATGAAGTCATGTGTGAATAACAAAGCAAAATAAGTTTATTGGTTTCATTGAATTCAAGAGAGCACAGAAGTTTTTCAAAGTCAAAGTCAAAGCCGTTTATTCGATTTAACCTACATACTAGAGTAGGGCACTTATGAAGGTCAAAGCTACTGAAGTTACCACCAGTTCGTAAGTCAGCCTTCAACTGAGAAGAACAGGCAAGAAACTCAGCAAGGCTGCATATTTTTAATATTTTTTTTGGACAATCTGCTTTTTTTCAGGAAAGTACTTACAGAATTGACTTCCTGCGCGTGAATGGCGGTCGCCAGAGCTCATTGGGGAGGAGGAAGGGTCGGTAACGCGCGAGTGATGGCCGGGGTGCCGGGGGTGTTGCAAGCGTCCATATGGCTACAGCAACCGCTTACCACCAGACGGGCCGTTTACTTGTTTGCCTTCTTCGTAATATATTGGGTGTCGTGATTGAAGGGAATTTAGGAGGCAGTACTGGAGAAATTATAATTCAAAATTTAAAATTCATAATCATTTATTCAAATAGACCTTCGCAGGCACTTATGAAAAGTCTGACTCTAATACCGGTTCGGAAGGTTGCATTTGCTGAGAAGAGCCGGCAATAAACTCAGCAATTACTCTTTTCAAAACAAGCTTAGATTCATTACATAATATTTACATTCTAATAGCACTGACAACAATTGCGTGCCCCGGCGCGGCGGCAAAACTAGAAAGTAGACTGAATAAATAAATGGCAAACTTAAGCAGACCAACCCCCACAAGCAGCGCCTCTTCACAAGTATGACGCGTGTGGCAGCCATCGCCCTCCTCCTCCACGACGCCGCCGCAAGCAAAGGCCTTAAAGTATAACTCTAAAATCCCGAAAAAAAAATACAACTTCTAATAGATAAGTAACTAGAAATGGCACAGTTATTAGTCCATTTCATTCCCTCATAACTTTTAATTCACGAAATACATCAAAGGTTCTTTACAGCAGAAAGCTTAGAATGGACGTTGTTATATTAGTTGTATATCATCCTATAACGACTAAGAAACCATATATATCAGTCAATATAAAGATTTACGTCTTCAATTATAAAGTTCTCATAATATAAAGTGAAATATAACTAACGGGACGCTTCCTGCCTATTTGCTGAGGAAATCATAAAACTATGAATATCTATGTAATTGATAATGCATGTGCCAGGTGTTCTTCCAGATTATTCAATAATAACCTTTATGTCTTTTGTGTTAAGTATCGCTGAATGAAATACGAACGTCATCTCGTCATGTTACCGTCTTCCGTCAGTTATAAACACGTGCTCTTCGATAAGAATATAAAGTTACTGTGAATAGAGACACGTGGTGTGTTATTTTCTAAATTATACCCTGAACTTTTATTATTGGATACATAGAGTAGTTAACGTTGATTTTCAATCGCTAACAATCAAGTCAGTTAGGAGTAGGTGGGGCAAAACTCAAACCTATGACTTTTTGAAGTGAAAACTTCTTTAGCGGCATTGTGCACTTTTTGAAGAAACTTTTTTTGTAATGGGTAAAAAAAGGAACTCGCGTCAGGTCACGTGACCCTGATCGAAAATTCGTAAGACGGAGGGAGAGTAGGAGAGGTAGTATCCCCCTCTCTTTCTACAGTGCGGCGAAAATGTATGTCTGCGCCTGCTGTTTCGTTTAGGCGGCGCAGGGTGCTTGCGCGAATGTTCGTGTGTGTTGTGAAGTGTAAATTTTTTAATGTAATATAAAATTGTCATGTGTGTGTACAATAGCGCAATAAATGTATATTGTATTTTACCACTTAAATGTTAGTACTTTTATACTGATAATTAAAGCAATTCGTGCGAAATTATTCCCTAAACATAACAAAATATCAAAAAAAAAATCGTTAATATTATTTTACCCGTTCAAATTAAGAATGCTTGGTCTACACACATATCACTTGCATGAGTTGCACATCATAAAACTGTGCGGTAATGTAAAGTAAAAAGCACTAGTCCGTAATTAGCTGTAGTGCCATTCTGTAAAGTTCATATGCAATATCACTTCTGAATCCGCGATGAGATTAGAGTTTCCTATTCTTAAAATCATTGAATTCGACACTAGAGCCACCGAGTGATGACGGAAGTGAGATGAAATACGACAGGTGAGTATTTTGACGTTTTCAATAGGATTTGGTATTCTGAAACATAATTCACACGCCAAATCGGGTTGCGAGGTGAGTTGCGAGATGACTTTCGAGATGATTTACCTTTTACAGAATAGCATACCTGCATTAAGATACTAAAAAACGGTGCAATAAATGTCAATTACGAGCGAGTATGTTGAAAACAATATTTACCTACTTGTGTGATAATAATAGGCAAATCTGTTAATTTTTCTATACCATATAATATATTGTTAGTGTATGTAATGCAGCTGTTGGTACACACTTATCGACACATATTATTCCAATACGTGGTCAAATAATTTAAGATGAATTTTCACACGTAAAGACCCCATGATGACGTCACGATGATATAAATATAAACTAGATATCATGAGTCAGCCTTCATTGGTTGACATTGAAACGTTTATTAGTTTTTTTACAAGTTTTTGTGCTCTACATATAATATGATGTAGTTTTTTTTGCATGTTTCGTAAGATTACATCTTCCGCTTGGCCTCTGGTTGTGGGGCGTAGATATTCAAATTAGGAATCTGCAAAACTGAATTCTGGTTGCCACGTCATCAGACAATTTTGACAGCTTGTAAGAATTTGAATTTCCTACTCCTCCCAATTCTTCTAAAATTCCGTAGATATTGTAATGACTTTCTAATAGTGTAAAATTCGATGGGATCTTAGATGATGAGATACCAAGACACAGGTTTTATTAATTACTAGCTGTCCCCCACGGTTTCACCCGCGTTCCCGGGATAAAAAGTATCCTATGTCCTTCTCCATACCATAGGCTATATGCATGCCAAATTTCATCGCGATCGGTTCAGCGGTTTAAGCGGGAAAGCGTAACAGACAGACAGAGTTACTTTCGCATTTATAATATTAGTTAGGATTTAGTTAGGCAAAGGTACGAAAAGCAACGTCACTTGGATAATTCCCACCAAAAAATCCCGAAGACTAGACTAGACTCTACTGTCTTATTACATGAGATATTTGGTCCCGGCTCTTTTTTATATGACGTTAGAAAGTGACAGATAAGTAATACCTGGGATTTACTAGACTTGCCTTAAACCATCTCACGTAAGGGGGCAAAAGTTTTGTATATACGTAATAAAGATCCCACCAAAAACATTTTCATGTAAAATTTTGCCATATGGCTCGCACTGTCAAAATGTTATTAGATCTCATGTAAGGACAAATTTATAACTCTACACGCCCTAACTTTACAAGCCCTAACTTCACAAACTGTGCAACTTAGTCAAAATATGTGCCTTGGCCGTTTCGCTACCGTCTATTGTGCGTAAGGTGAAAAATGTATTCACTGTTCATTACTTTTCTGTTATACTACCTACTTACTCTTCTGTGCCCCTAGATAACCAACACATGAAAGAGTTCCAAGAATTGTCAAAATCAGCCCGCGTAGAAAAAATTAGAATATTATATCTCTTAGCAAGTAAGTATAAAAAGTAAGTTTAAGGCGATGATAGCTCAGTGGTAGTGACGTCGGATACCGAGATGAAGGTCCCAGGTTCGAATCCTACAATGAGCCTGAGCTTACGGTGAAGGAAAACATCGTGAGGAAACCATAGCACGGTGGTAGGGTACTTTGTAGTACCCGCCTGGCTGGCTACCACCCTCAAGTTGAAAATCTGTTGCCAAGCACCTTTCGGTGTGCTCCGACAGCTGCACTTGAGAGCCAGTTCCTTCTAGGCTTTGTGTGCTTACCACCCTCGGCCGCATCATCACTTACCATGGTGTGAATGCTGTCAAACACAGGCCTATAAACAGTTAATAAAAAAATAATAAAAAAAAGTATAATCTTATGGTGCGTCCATGCTACTTGAAGCGAGCACGAGCCGAGCCACGAACAAACAGGATTCGTTCGTTGTTCGCGTAGCGTGGACGGACTTGCGAGCCTCGAACGAGCATTCGTCTCGCGCTCGACTGCGCTCCGCCCGATTGTCAGTTTTTTCACGAACACAGGGATTCGCATCGCGCTCGTTGTAGGCTCGTTGTAACGTCCGCACTTGACATTACGAGCAAGGAACGAATTCTGTTCGTTCGAGGCTCGGCTCGTGCTCGGTTCGCATAGCACGGACGCACCATTACTGGTTTTGAATCGAAATGAAACTTAACTAACATGTCATATATTAACATTTGCGACGTTCTGTGCTCGGTGTCCTAATATTCAAAAAGTTATGCATATACATTTTATGAATCTAAAATAATATTTGCAAAATTTGTTATCGAAAGAATGTAGTCTTTCTGTTTGCGATGTATTGATAATAAGTAAAGCAAATATTTGAGGACGATACGATGTTGACTATGGATGTACACACGGCTACACATCAACTTATACATTTCCAGTACAAGCTGATCTCGCATTGTATAGGATTTCCGTACAATGAGAAGTCAGCTTATATTGGAGATGTATAGCTTGATCTGTAGCCGTGCGTACCACTATCTAAATTCAAGCAAATCATTATCAAATATAAGATTTGTGTGTGATAAGTAACGTCAGCAGATTAATAGCAGCCTTAACTAAAGTACTGCTTAAACGGTCACGTAAATAATGGCCGTGATTCTTTTGTTTACAACTAAACTAATTTTAATCTCACTATGTCTCTACTAACAAAGAACATAAGAAAAGGATGTATGAAATTTCGTCCTGTCAAATTAGTCCAATGCTTGTTTTCAATATAAATTTAGTCGCCATCTATCGCGGTTACGCCTAAATACACGCAAAATAAGATGGCAAAGTTTAATTTGACGGCTTTAAATATATTCTATCCTTTTTCAATAATCTTCGTAAGAAAGAGATGAGATGTGACTAAAATTAGTTTAGTGCGATTTACAACAGAATCGGCACCAATGTCTCATTTGAGTATGACATAAAAGTGGTCGATAAATTCCGGGACAAATATACAGATAAAAAAAACCGGTCAAGTGCGAGTCAGACTCGCACACGGAGGATTCCGTACAATATTAACTAACTCAACTTTGCTATGAAACACGTTTCTTAAATGGACGCCCCCTTACATTTTTAATTTTATTTCATTTTTATTATTGTTGTTATAGCAGCAATAGAAATATATACATATTCTCTGAAAATGTCACCTGTCAAGCTATTACCGTTCATGAGATACAGCCCACTGACAGACGGACAGACGGACGGCCGGACGGACAGCGGAGTGTTAGTAATAGGGTCCCGTTTGGCACCCTTCGGGTACGGAACCCTAAAAAAGGAAATAATTGGTTTTATTATGAAATAGAATATTCAGACGTAATCCCTATTGGATAAATGTAACTTCATTATGAGTCTGTACACATTTTTTTCACAATTAAGATAGGATTATAAAACAATGATTCTCAGAATTTGTAATACAATAATCTACAAACAACTTTATTCCGAGCTTAAATTACGTTGCTAACGGTACATCAAGAGCGACAAAAAGCTCGGTCGTCTCACCGACCTTGGCGCGCTTTGGACCAATGACTTGAGAAAAAAACATGCGCCCGACATCCCAGACAAAGGGGCTACGAAGAGCTGCCTTATATCAAAATATTCTCTACTAGCAGCGAAACCCGGCGTTGCTCGGGTTAAAATACATCGCATGTTTAATGGTATAAAAAATATATAAGGATAATTTTTTTAACATATTATAGATTTCTATTTTCGATATTGAGAGACTTTCCAGAACATTCAAATAGTTTGTTCTTTTTTTTACTCGACTGCAATCACAATTGAACTGACGAAAAGTCCCTGAATTTCGATTTATATACCGAAATTTCCAGTACCAGATCACTCTAGAATATTTAGATGTACATCACTTCGATTTGGTTTTTATAGATCAATAATAACACTCGTACACATTTTGGAACTTTCCAGACCAAACCAAAAATTCTTGATCATAATAAATTGCACTCATTTATGAACTTCCCAGATAATTCGGATAATTTCCAGATAAATTTCTAGAACGTTCTCGAACATTCTAACTCGATAATAACAGTTTTGAGACATTTTGGAACTTTCTAGATGAAGCCAGAAATTTGTAGAACTTTCTCAAACATTCTATATCGATTATAATAGTTTGCAATCATTCTAGAATTTTCTAGATCATTCCAGATATTTGTTGAACTTTCTAGAACACTCCAGATAAATTAAAACCGTTTTACTCATTTTGGAACTTTCTAGATCATTCAAGAAGTTTCTCGAATATTCTAAATCGATCATAATCAATTGCACTAATTTTGTAACTTTCCAGATCATTCGGAAAATTTGAAGAACGTTCTTGAACATTCTAACTCGATAATAACAGTTTTGGACATTTTGGAACTTTCTAGACGAAGCCAGATCAATTATAACCGTTTTACTCATTTTGGAACTTTCTAGATCATTCCAGAAATTTCTTGAACATTCTAAATCGATCATAATCAATTGCACTCATTTTGGAACTTTCCAGGTCATTCGGAAAATTTCTAGAACATTCTCGATCATAATAAATTGCACTCATTTTGGAACTTTCCAGATCATTCTGGAAATTTCTAGAACATTCTCGAACATTCTAACTCGATAATAACAGTTTTGGACATTTTGGAACTTTCTAGATGAAGCCAGAAATTTGTAGAACTTTCTCAAAACATGCTATATCGATTATAATAGTTTGCATTCACTCTAGAATTTTCTAGATTATTCCAGATATTTGTTGAACTTTCTAGAACCCTCCAGATCGATTATAACCATTTTACACATATTGGAACTTTCCATTCCAGAAATTTTTAGATCTTTTCAGAAGTCCTCATGCGTTAGAAAAGGACAGCAATATATGTTTTAACATTTTCGCCACCCACAACCACCCCCTTCCACCCACCGCGACCAGACTCTCTTACTACCACCTGGAGACCAAGGGGTATTTACCACTCCAATGAGAAGTTGATTGGGGTTGGTGGTGATTGAGAAAACTGCGTATTTACGTACCCACAAAAGCATTTTATATATATTATTAGATTATAGTGCTCGCCTGATGGAGGAAAAGTTAGTTAAGAATTCTAGTATTCTATGTTTGATGATTCTAGGAAGGATAGTTTTTCGTTTCGGAGTCTGTTAAACTGTAATAGCTCAATTAATTGTGATGACTCTTAAATTTGATTAGAATTATGATTATTCATTTCTACTTTTCTAGGTAGAATACTTTATTTACAATAAATATGTACAAAATACAATCTATATATAGAAAATTTCCTCAAGCCTACCGCTGCTTCCGATTAATGGCAGGGTTCCCAGAAGGTTGGCAGCGTTTCCTCTTTGGATAGCCAAGCTGACGCGTTGGCGGAAAAAGCTCCCCGCCCGCTGGTCTCCGGAGGTCTCGATCAATTTTGATGACAAGGTGCGAGCAAAACGGCGAGCTTCGGACCCCCACGGTCCCATGGTCTCGACCGCAAAAGGCACAAAAATATAATTGCGTCCAATAGATGCGTATTTTTTGAATTTTGAATTTTCCGCTTTACAAGTCGCCGGTAAGTGTGATGGCGCGAGTGTATCGACACATGTATATTATTGTGTATTATTTATACTTCTAGGGCACCGTACGTAAAGGGTGCCAACAGGACCCCATTCCAGCCTTCGCTGTCCCGTCCGACTGTCCGTCCGGCAGGCTATATCCCTTGAACCGTAAGAGGTAGACAGCTGAAATTTTCACAGAATGTGTATTTCTATTTCCACGAAATAATATTACGGAATCCTTCGTATGTGAGTCTGTGTTTTTTTTCACAACCAAGCAGAGCCAGCTCATGTTAACTGACCACAAGTCGCCTAATTGATATGATAATTATTTAAGTATACATACTACACAACGTTCACTTTAAGACGTATTATGTACCTCCATTATTTTTTAAATGGCCCGTGAACTTGTTTGCAAAATGATACGTCGAAACTGTGTGTGGACATTTAAAAGAAATTACGGATTCGTCAAAACAGGTCTGACTGCGCGAACGGGTGTAATTTTAAACTTATTTAATTTACCTACATATTAAGTACCTCCATGAAGAATATTCTAAATAAATATTTTTTCTGCCTTTAGATATAATTTAATAAATTAATTATCATGTGACTTCTTCCCTTATGGTCATCTCACAAACTAAATATTTTCAGCAGAACGTAATATGGAAACCAGGGTGCCTAGACAAGATGGTTGTCGACAATCGCCATCGTTAGTAAACGATCAACCTTTGTATGGGATTGACATTTCAAATCGAAATGTCACGTGATTTTTAACAATGTCTTATGTCAAACCCATACAAAGGTTGATCGTTTACTAACGATAACGATTTTCGACAAACAGCTTGTCTAGGGGGCCAGATAAGCATTATACTTATTTGACTCAGACCATACATGTTCGTACACATATATTAAGTAAATTACAAACAAAAAGTAGTATATGTATTCTATCAGTTATCTGGTTTCCATAGTACAAGCCCTGCTTAGTTTGGGATCAGATGACCGTGTGTGAGTAATGTCCCAGAATATTTTTTTTGTACCTGGTTGACCGAGCTTCGGTCGTTGTAAAAAAAAGATTCAAACGGATAGAGGACCGAATGATCTACGAGACAGAATTCTACACTTTGACCACTGCGTATCTTACCCGTACCGTTAGTACTATTTATCTATTCTGTGCCCGTACCTAGGTGATCGAGATTTGCTCTATTTTTTTCCGTTTTCCCAGGCATAGCTCAATGATAATGACGTCAGATGCCAAGACGAGGTCCCGGGTCGAATCCTACAATGAGCTTTTTGAAGGAAAATATCGTGAGGAAACCACAGCACGGTGGAAGGGTACTTTGTAATACCCACTTGGCTGTCTGCTACCCTCAGATTGAAAATCTCAAAAAATCAGAAAAGCACCTATCGGTGTGTTCCGACAGCTGCACTTGAGAGCCAATCTCTTCTAGGCTTTGTGAAACACAGAAAAAATTGCTAGTTAGATTTATTCTTCACCCCCAATTCCTCCATATAGCAAATTTCGTCTCAATCGTAGAGAAGTTTTCTTGATTTAAAAACATGTCTATACAAATATTGCTCGTGGTACCTACAGGATTTACAAGTAGGGATTTAGTAGTATAGAAAACTACATAACAATCACAATTAACAAAGAAACAAGATTAACAAACAAAAAATACTCTTCAAGTATCTTTTGAATTTAAAAACAGTAGTTTTTTTTTTTTTTTTATACTACTTAGGTAGCAAACAAGCATACGGCCCGCCTGATGGTAAGCGGCTACCGCAGCCTATGGACGCTTGCAACACCAGGTGTGTCACTCACGCGTTGCCGACCCTGCTGAAATCTCTTCAGACCCTTTTTGAAGAACCCCATGCTGTACTCCATTGGGGAAAACCACGGCAGGGAGCTCATTCCACAATCTGAGCGTCCGCGGAAGGAAGCTCCTTTGAGACCGCACAGTTCGAAACAATTCTGTAGACCGCTTTATCTATAAAGGCTAATGTACAAAACATGCAGTTATATAGCGAAACATTTGCAATGTTTGTGTGTGGCAGACAGCAAGATGCACGAGTGTCATCGTTCACTAATAAGGCAGGCTAAGGTCGACAGGCCCCGGCTGATTGCTTTACATAAATGCAAATTGCAAGTCAATGCATGGAGCGGACTTACTATGTTGGACAACATCGTCAATCAAAATTTCTAGAGCCTGCGTTCTTACTGCGGACTATTGGGATGTGGAATGAGCTCCCATTACGGTTTTCCCTCAGCGCTACGATATGGGGATTTTCAAAAAAGGCGTAAAAAAGCTCTACAAGTAGCCTGATTCTCGTAACAAAACGTCAACGACTTCTAAACGATTTTACAATTGAATTGCAATTGAAACTGCTTTTCGTATTCTCGTAACACATTATTCTATCGAAGTTCGAGTAATGTGTCGTTGCAAGCTTATTCCGGTAATTAAATCGAACTCGTTAATCGAAAAAGGAGCGATTTAATATTTTTTTCTCAAATAAAGGTTAATTGGTAATTAGGATTAATATGGCAATTTTTTTTGCCCACATTAGTAGTTAGGTAATTGCTTGCTTGTCATTGAGTTTCAATCCTATTGAGTTATCGTTCGATTGAAGTAGCACGGGAATACGAAATTAAAACTGATGTTATTTGGACGATTTCTAAACTCTAGCGACATTTGGATCGTTTCGTGTTACGAGAATCGGGCCAAAGGTCGGCAACACGTTGGCAATCCCCCTGGTATTGTCCATAGGCGGTGGTGACCACTTACCATCATGCGGCGAAAAGCCTGCTCTCAAGTGCAACTGTTGGAATACACCAGTAGGTGCTTGGCGACACATTTTCAATTTGAGATTTGTAGACAGCCAGACGGGTAATTCAAAGCACCCCTAAACTCCCCCTTATTAATAAATAAGGTGTAAGTCAGTCTTGTAATAACCAGGTATTAAGATAGCCTCAGCCCTTTTTAACCGACTTCAAAAAAAGGAGGAGGTTCTCAATTCGAATGTATTTTTTTTTTTTTATGTTTGTTACCTCATAACTCCGTCATTTATTAACCGATTTGGAAAATTCTTTTCTTCGTTTGGTCCCATTGTCATCAGATCAGGATTTGATTACTTCTTAGTGTACTTTGAAGTCGGTTTAAGGTTTTTGTAAAACAGTCCAATTATTGTTTATATGACATTAGAAAGTGACGGATATATTTTAATCCTAGGTTTAACTATACTTGACTACCTTATTTATTAATAAGACGGCAAAGTCTGACTTGGTGCGATCATCCGTATGATCCATTTAAATCAATAATAAACCACAAGATACAGAATTAAAAAATAAGTAAATAAACATTACAACCAACCCGAAAATCAGTATTTGAACAGCCTTATCGCTTATCACTTGAACGCAAGCACGGTGAGGTCAGACCTCAAGTCAACGTATAAGGAACGATAAGGTACGCGTACCTAGACTATCGATTCATTAGTTTGTATGTAAAACATGACGGCTCGAATTGCCTACTGTTTTATTATGTATAGACTTGTATCTGAACATGGCAAGTGATGATGATGGAAAGGATGCAATTCCTAGAAGGGAACAATGAGCTATGTCTCGCGTCTTCACCTGAATTAGCTTGGTGTTATATAACCTTCAATAAAGAGGTTATTGAACGCAAAAATAAAAAAATATTAGTAAGTATTGTATAGTTTAATAGTATATTTTTTTTAGTAAAATATCTAATTAGTTAGTAATATTAAGGCTGTACAACATAAGATTGGTACCGTTCTTATGTGTTCTACCCAACGTACTTTAACTTCAGAGTATATAAATACCTTTAACCGTAATATCTATTATTATTTAAGTAAATTAGTAAAGTATCAAGATGCTTCATAAACATCATCATCATAGACCAGTGTTTTTCAATCTGTGGGTCGCGACCCTTAGGGGGGTCGCCGGCAGAAGGAAAAATGCACGGTAGACTTCGCCCAAGCGGGCGCTCAACTTACCTCTTACTTAGTTGCAAACCTCTCGCGGCTTCTTGCAGACTTATAAGTAAAGGTATCAAAATAAAGAAAATCATTAGGTATCATAGTCTTTTAATTTATAAATTTTTCAACCTGTAAGGGGGTCGCATAAGCAATAAGATTGAAAAACACTGTCATAGACTATAAGATTAGAACCCAAATATGGAAACATATCAAGGAAACGATGTCCACTCTATAAAGGGCTGTACATACCTACCGATGACCCCCGATACGACATGTTTTAGGGTCACAGTATAAGTTTCCTACTTCGCAACCGTCCGATTGTTGAACAAGTGAAACAATAAACAATTACACGTAATGGCCGGTTCCCACACGTAACGCTGCTTAATAATTGTATGAAAATCCTTGGGTTTTTACTTGCTTAGGCTGTTGATACCGATCTAAAGGTTGCGTAGGATGAATAATGGTACCCACTGAAGTTTTATACTCTTTGTCAACTGCATTTGGTATAATGTATTAATTAGCTAAAAAGGATTTTGTAATAAATCATTCCGCCATTTATACTGCAACGCATCGCATCGTGATTCAAAAACTATTTCACGCTTTATGTATGTCTTCAAACTAGTGCTACGCTATTGTGGCCTTTTGTGTCCATCTGTCCGTCCGTCTGTCTGTCAGTAGGCTATAGCTCATGAAGCGTAATAGGTAGATAGTTGATTTTTTACAGAATGTGTTTATTAATAAAATGAAATATTTTATTTCATTTTTATTATTCATTGTGCCCCCAATACAATAAAACGTTTTTACGGAACTCTTCCGTGTGCGATTCCGAATCGCACTTGACCGGTTTTTGCTGAGCTAAAAAGCCTTCACGTCAAATCGGCCAATTGATTACCACAATTGACCTACCACAAGTTAACTTTATGTGTTCGAGCCTTTATAAAATGTATCAATACAAATATATTCATATAAAAACAGATATCACAATGTAAATGAATGGGTTATTCAAATAATACAATAGATGGCGTATAACTCTTGTAATGCCAATCAAAATGTACATGTTTAAACAATGTTCAATCATATTTTATGAATCACATAGTGTGTATTTCGTTTTTGAAGATTTCTGATTGTTTAGCTTGACTATATTTACAGTCACCAGACCAGAGAGGGTGAACGCCAGCCCCCCTAGACAACATAGTTGTCGAAAATCGTAATCGTTAGTAAACGATCAACCTATGTATGAGAGTGACATGATTTGAAATGACAAAGGTTGATCGTTTACTAACGATGACGATTGTCAAAAACCATTTTATCTTGGGGCTCTGATATGCGAATAAACCCTCGTACCTCAGGAATTTAAGCCCATAGTTAATTACTAAACCGGTTAAATAAACTAATATTCTATACAAATCACTCACCTTTTATAGGTAACACGTTAGTTTATCACACTTACACTTTAATTTTCGGTGAGCCTCGGAGCGAGAAAACTCATTCAGCCCACATTCAGCCGTTGACCACAATAAATTGACGATTTTTTTTTTTGTGCTGGTAGTAACATAATGCGCTCTACAAACGGTTGTGTCATTTAATCCTCTCTATTCACATACCAAACACTTGAGCACTTGAGTACGATACCCGACGATAACGTGTTTACAAAAAAAAACAAATAAGTGAAATTCGAGCCGCCATTACCGCGGCCCGATCGGACCTTAGACACAACGGAATAGAAACACGCGAGGCCCAATTGGGCCTTACGCGACTTAACAGGTTACAAAAAATAATACATGTATCCTCCGTGGTTTTCCACAGCATGGGTTTGTTTAAAAAGGGTGTGAAGAGATTTCTGCGGGGTCGGGTAACGCGCGAGTGATACCGCTGGTATTGCAAGTACTATTAAATGTGTATAGATATTTTCCCAGGATAATATTAGTAACTAAAATACCTCTATTAATAAAATTAATTAATATAATCAGACAGATGGCACGAGACATCTCCGAGGTCGTTATAGCAATCAATCAAACTGATTGATTGAGTCGGTAATTAATTGATACAGGCACCCCATTGTGCTCTCAGCACTGTGAAGTGTGTGCTATATTATATAGTGGATCTCGTCCGATTGTCAATCCGTCATTTTGATATGCGGAAGGGTAATAGGAGGTATTTTTAGTGGTTTTTTTTAGTGGTGGTTTTTTATACCTCTAAGGTGGCATACGGTCCGCCTGATGGTATGCGGTTACCGTAGTCATATGGACGCTTACATCACTCATGCGTTACCGACCCTTCCCCCTCCCCCATGAGCTCTGGCGACCTTACTCAGCGCAGGAACACAACAAAGTTATTTGGCTGCGGTATTCTGTAAGGTGGAGGTACTTCCCAAGTCGAGCTGCTCTCTGAGCGAATAAACGCTACGCTCTAGGTACCTCTCTTCTTCTCTTCTCTTGGTGTAGTGTAGGTGAGAGGTATACACCGGAGACTTCGCGGCTCGTATGGTTTGCTTGCGCAGGAGTGCATGCCGCAACGGTTCTTATTAATTTTCTGACGGTGCTTCCACCTTTGCACTGTCACGAAACCAGCATCATCAGCCCGCTTTGACGCCCTTTCAGGCACTTTTATATAACGTAATCTCCACTTAGGAAGGGTATTTCAAAATCCCACCTCTAGCCTACAATCTTACAATCAAAATACAAGACACCATAGTATAAACAGCTAACACACATTATCCAACACCCATAATCCAGTATACATATATTTACATATAACAACTGTCTGTCTGTAAGCAAGAATGCAAGCACGGCGTGTGCCCGAGGTCGCTTCGTGCCCTGAACGCGCGCGCAAAATGATTTCCAACAAACATTATGTTACAACGAAATCAAAACTTTATCGCCCTTATTGCAAAGTAGATAAGATGCATAAAGACGGCAGGTAAAACTTTGGCATTTACGCCTATCGAGTTACGCGTTCGCATAGACAAGTCATGGCGAAATGCTTCCTTCTGTTATAGGGTTGGCCCGTTATTTTATTAGTAAATATTTCTTAATTTATCGGCAATTTTGCAACGTTGAGCCTATTGACTGCTTAGTGAGTCTAACAAATTTTAAATGCTTCACGACGTAATATAATATAATAAAACCGAAGAGTTTTTTGTTCGATTGTTTGTTAAAAACGAGCTTATCTCTGGAACTACCAGTCACTAATAGGAAGCTTCTTTATTTTCGGAAACGTGGGTGAAAGAAATCGCGGGGTACAGCTAGTAATATTCATATAGATATAGCACAGATTTTATTTCGGAGATAATTAAGGCCTTATGCTTTGTGCAATTATGTTTCTTTGTTATTAAGTAGCCTTTACGTATCTTTTTTATACAAAAATGGTGATAAACAAGCATACTGCCCATGTGATAATAAGTGTTACCGTATCCGTAAGCATAGTCGCGTAAAACACCGAGGGCATTCGCATGTCGCCACTCTGCAAAAATCTCTTCACATTTCATGCCAATCACAAGAGAGCAGTGACAACCCTATCCCGCAATGCTATACGCTGTGGATGTTATTATAAATCGTACAACAATCCTGTTGATTGATGAACCGACTACAGATAAGGAAAACATGATTTCAGGACTAGATTTCATTTATCAAACCTAGATAAAGTCATAGCTCACCTAGACCGAATCTTGACGTTAAATAATTCTATTTTGAATTGAAATCAACAGCACATTTGATATCTTAATGATAGAGTTTTGTTATTGATAACTTTGAATAATATTAATATTAAGACATTAAAGTGATATTTATACTCCAACATCACTTATAATATATATTATATGCTACTCCAAGTTATACATATTATAGATTATATGCTGCTCCAACTTATACATGTGTATTATAGAATATATGATACCACACTTTGTTGCAATACATAATTATTATTTATTACAACAAATACAGTTCCTAAACAAATATAAGGTCCGCCTGATGGTAAGCGGTGACCGTAGCCTATTGATTTTTATACCAAATATATTCTCATCGTAATAATCTTATAGTAATATTTACGATTTTCTTTTTATGTTATTCAGATTTCGAGCATCAGTTTTTTTTATTGTGAATAGACCTTTTTTGATTACATCTCACCATGGTAAGTGATGATGTGGCCGAAGGTGGTAAGCACACAAAGCCTTAAAAGGAGCTGGCTCTCAAGTGCAGCTGTCGAAACACACCGATAGCTGCATGGCGAAATTTTTTTAACTTGAGGGTGTCTGCCAGTCAGGTGGCTGTAGTATTATTACATAAAGTAATCCAAGTAAGCTAAACAAAGCTAAGACGAGACACCATATCCGCGCAAAATAATCGTAAATACAAACGAACGTGTTTGTAACTCGATAGGCTCACTTTAAATAAAATATGTCCCTATTTTAACTTGAAATCACACCAGGGGTCTAGAGGCTTGTTGAATCTGGGTCGAATAAAGAACTTTACAAGTTACAACTATGACGCAATGCTTACGTCATTATTACATGATTTCTGCACATCTGGATCCCACGCATTGAAGTAAGCATTGTTGCGATTTAGGCTTTTTGAATTAATTTCTTGTAATTATAGTTGTAATATACAAGGTCGGTTGTTGGTAGCAAATAATATGGAGTTAACTTTAGTTATGTTTTTTTTAATACCACTAAGGCAGTAAACAAGCTGGTGGTAAACAGTTACTGTAGCCAATAGACGCTTGCAACACCAGCGCATATCACACTGTGGGTACAGTGCAGTTCTCAATATTTTTTTTTGGCTTGCGTTTGGCCACTGAGCCGCCCATAAGGGACGAAGACGAAGCATAAGATGGAACACGCTTACCCAGAAGGAACCTATTCACTCTTGTTTTTGTCAGTTAAGGTTATACAGTCAATTATTTTCAATATTGCCCCTATTTTAGCCCTAATTTTTAACCAATGTCTCGAACAGGGCAACTTTCCTGACTTAATGAAATACAGCAAAATTGTTCCAATCTTTAAATCGGGATGTAAAAACAATCCCTCAGATTATAGACCTGTTTCAGTACTTCCTGCATTAAGATTGTGCTAAACCAAATGTTAAGGCATTTTAATAACCACAAGATACTCCATGATGATCAGTTCGGTTTTACAAGAGGTAAGTCCACTACGGATGCGGGAGCTAAACTTATTAAGCATATTTTTCAGGCCTGGGAGTGCTCACACGATGCTATTGGTATCTTTTGTGATCTCTCCAAGGCATTTGATTGCGTAGATCACCAAACGCTAGCTCTTAAACTTAAGTTATATGGAATTCGCGGAGTGGCCCTCGATCTTGTGGTTTCCTATCTTTCAGGGCGCCAACAAAAAGTAGGAATCAATGGTAGTGTGTCATCGGGCTCCTTAGTCAAATTAGGCGTACCTCAAGGCTCGATTTTAGGCCCATTTCTGTTTCTAGTTTATATAAATGACCTACCTTACATGGTGAAAGAACTATCAGATGTCGTTTTGTTTGCAGATGATACGTCTCTGATATTTAAAGTAGACAGAAAAGACAAAGACCTTTTAAAAGTTAACCACGCTCTGGAAACTGTGTCTCAATGGTTTGCTGCCAACAATCTAATGCTAAATTCTAAAAAAACTAAATGTATAAGATTTTCATTACCAAACGTACCAAAAGTTGATACCAATGTTATTGTGGACGGTACTAAACTTAATGTAGTAGATAAGACTGTTTTTCTTGGTCTGACCATAGACTGTAGATTGCAGTGGGGTGCTCACCTGGAAGCCTTAGGTGGTAAACTGAGCTCCGCTGCTTTTGCAGTCAGCAAAATAAGGCAACTGACGGACATTAATACAGCCAGATTAATTTATTTTGCATATTTTCATAGCCTTATGTCTTACGGTATTTTGCTGTGGGGTTCTGCCGCAGACTTGGAATCAATTTTTGTATTGCAAAAAAGAGCAATTCGCGCCATCTACTGTTTGGGGTCTCGCGAATCTCTGCGAAAGGTATTTCCGGAAATTAATATATTAACTTTGCCCTCTCAGTACATTTTTGAAAATATTATGTATGTTCGTAAAAACATTAATTTGTTTCCAGTCAATAGTGATTATCACGATAGAAACACTAGAAACAAAGACAAAATAACTGTGCCTAGATTTAGATTAGCTAAAGTAAATAAGTCCTTTCTTGGGAATTGTATCCAATTTTACAATAAAATTCCTCATAGCGTGACCAGTATGTCCTTTTTTAAATTTAAGGAACATATCAAAAAGCGGTTGTTGAGTAGGGCCTATTATAAAGTGTCTCATTATATTGACGACAAGGATGTATGGAAGTAGCTTCTCTCTGCACCTGCTTCACTTAGCAGCTAGTTCAAGGTCCATTTTAATTCTAAGTATGCTATTATTATTATAAGTTATCTTTTTTTTTTATTTTTTGTTTAATTTACAGATTATTACTTATAGTAATTAATTCAATTTAATGTTTTTCATTTATTTCTAAATTCTTCAATAGATTATGTCTGTCTCCTTAATTGTTATATTTTCTATACATATACCTAAATGATATTTAGTATAAACTTGTCAATAGTCACAGTGATAACAAATTGCGTGTTTAGTAGTTTCCCTTTAGTTTATTTTTTATTTCTAAGCCAGACTTAAGTAAGTCATGCTCACTTTAAGGCCTTTGCTTGCGGCGGCGTCGTGTGACGGGTCGCTCACTTCCCTCCAATATGGCGAGGAGGGCGATGGCTGCCACACGCGTCATACTTGTGAACAGGTGCTGCTTGTGGGGGTTGGTCTGCTTAAGTTTGCCATTTATTTATTTACTTATTAAATATAGATTCAGTCTACTTTGTAGTTTTGCCGCCGCGCCGGGGCACGCAATTGTTGTCAGTGCGATTAGAATGTAAATATTATGTAATGAATCTAAGCTTGTTTTGAAAAGAGTAATTGCTGAGTTTATTGCCGGCTCTTCTCAGCAAATGCAACCTTCCGAACCGGTATTAGAGTCAGACTTTTCATAAGTGCCTGCGAAGGTCTATTTGAATAAATGATTTTGAATTGAATTTGAATTGAACTCTGGCTTTGAAAGTCCCAAGGTTATATGAGTCAGGAAACACTCCCTGCTGTCCGCATTATAAACGAGGATGCAAAACGTACTGCAGTCATGTGTCAGTTTTTTGGTTTTTGTTTAGAGTACATATACCTATTTTGAATATTGCCTTACCAATAAAAATTCAGACTCGTTGGTTTTATGTATAGGTTGACAACGGTACCGCAATGACGTTCACCGTGAAGACCTCCTAAATAGGGGATATACTAAAAAACCTATTATATCTATATAGGTTTCAACAACATTACAACGTAATTCTTACGTCATAACACGATTCAACAAGATCCCACATCGCCATTGTCTTCCCCCGATCTAAGGTTTTTATACCCCATAATTTGCGATGGGAATGAAAGTGTTTTATTTGCTCATCTATTGAAGTGATGAGCTTTGACAGATGTTGTTACTTATGCGGAGTTTCCTTGAATTAAAATGTTTGTATAATTGTAGAATATGTGCCGTGAGTTTTCCTAGAATTAATGACTTATTTCTGCCATTTTCGAGTTATATTTTAATTTCCAGTCACAATAAATCACTTTCACATAATATAGTCCTCCGTCACTCACCGTCCATAAAAGTCATGCTTTACTACAATGGTGGTTGTACTAAAACTCTTCACGGACTTTTTGAGACAACTTGAAAAGCCACGATACACATAATTCATTTCATTTCACTTCACTGGTGCACATAGAATGATTTTTATTGAATAAAATGCCACCGATAATATGCAATTAAACTCAAAATACACGAATTAATGAAAATAAAAACGAAAACGCAACGTCTCTCTGCAAGTTCACACCAAAAAGTCGAATTTTCTTTTTTTTCTTCATAAAACCTTTTTGTATGCGCAAAGCATTGAGCTATTATTACTACGTATAGAGAAGCTACCATAAGCAAAGGCTATGTCCCATTTTTTAGAATCAACTAAAGTTATCTTCAGCGCTGAAATAATTAGTCGTCTAAGCAGACAGTAGAAACATGTAGTGCTATTGGAACGCTTTAGGAGTATTTTTCTCCCAAACATCGTGAATTTCACGGCGCTTACGCGTTTCGTTCATGGTAAATACAACAAAAAGTGTGGCCGGATGGCCTCACTTGAACGGAACATAGTTGTGATGTGTGGCGTCTTCTCTAAACGTAGTAATAATAGCTCAATGACGCAAAACATATAAAACTTTATTCAATACTCTGTGTATTCGTGTATTCTCTAGCTAGTTTATCGTGTGACATTCTTCACACACGGCTATCTAAGAGCTTGTACTATGGAAATGAGAGAACTGAAATATTACATTATTCTACTTGTAATATACCTTGTGGGTCAGGGTATAACCTCCATGCTGTGAAACTCGTCTGTTGCAGGAAGCCTATATTTGTTATATGTTATATGACGCACATCCCATTGCTGGCCAACAGTTGTATGCTACCTGAATAATACCTTCATAAGAAATCAAACAAGAGACCAAGTAATCTAAACTAATATTATAAAGAGGAAAGATTTGATTGTTTGTTTGTTTGCATTGAATAGGCTCCGAAGCTACTGAACCGATTAGAAAAATTCTTTCACTGTTGGGAAGCTACACTATCTCTGGGTGACATAGGCTATACTATATTTTCAAAAAAATTTGGGATCCTTACTAAAACTCCAATAATGTAACCCAAGGTGTAACAAAATTACCTAAAATATTCATTTCATCGCGTGCGCTGCGAAAACTATTGATGATAGAATAAAATAATGTACGACTTTGTACACATCATTATTTACAAAAAGTGTCGCGACAGTATATGTCTAACTATTATAGTTATGCCACAATAAGTAACAAACATAAAAAACAACAACCGAATTAAGAACCTCCTCCTTTTTGAAGTCGGTTGATAATAAAAAACAAGTAAATTACAAAAACTTACATAGTTAGTAACAGACAATAACAACGGTGTTTCACTTAAATGTCATATGTCACAACACCATTGTTTTAATCAGCGAATCTTCCCACTAGCACAAACATAAGTTATATTAAATTAACACTTGTCTGTCCCACATTACCATATATCATGGAGACAATCTGATTAATGAGGGAGGGAGACGCAAGATGTCACAGTTTCCACGAGATTACGCAATGGAAGATGGTAACAATGGGTGGGTGATAAAGAAAGTGATATGCGAGTGAGTTACCTACTTTAATAAGTCACTGAAAACTAGAGAAGATTGATTCCAAAAAAGGGAGTGAGGGAAATCGAAACACTTTTTTAGAGACTTTTAAATACTGTTTAGGTATATACGAACTTACGCACGCAGTTAGTAAACTGAAGTGGCAATGGGCAGGCCACATCGCTCGAAGAGCCGATAACCGATGGGGAAGAAAGGTTCTCGAGTGGCGACCACGTATTGGAAAGCGCCGAGCGGGACGACCTCCCACCAGGTGGAGCGACGACCAGGTCAGAGTCGCTGATGGGCGCCGCTGGATGCAAGCGGCCCAGAACCGTTCGAAGTGGAAATCAATGGGGGAGGCATCGAAATTAGTTTTATATTTCGATGGGGGGAGGCCTATGTTCAGCAGTGGACATCCATGGGCTGATATGATGATGATGATATACGAACTTTTTGTTCAGGCCGGTTTCAGAAGGGTTTGGATTAGAAAAAAAGAGGCGTTGTAAAGCACGAAGGATATTAGCTAATAAACCGATTTACTCTTACAATCTAGGGACTTTCAAGGCCGGAGTGAATTGACTTCTTCTGGGTAACTGGGAAATGGGTTTATATCTAAGATACGTCGCAGTTGGTTGAAAAAAGGTTTAACTCAACGGCATAAAGGTTATGGCTCAGACATTAAGACTTCGAAATGAGATTTCGCCATTTCACCGTCGTTGTCCGATCTTGCACAATTTCTCTTCGACTTGAATACTCATGAACCTGAATTCAAATAGGATTATATTTGAATTGAACCCGTTTTTTTGCCCAAAGAGCAACTCGTCTGAGGAAGTACCTCCACATTATAGAATACCGCAGCCAAAAGTTCCTGCACGTAAGTAATAGACTAGGAGGGCACGACAGAAATGGTAACGATAAGGTAAATGGATGAAATCGGGTTCATCGGATAGAGGATACCTCTCTGATGCCAAATAAGTCGGTCTGCCTGCGCCAATTGGTTGCGTTATCTAGATATGGCGCCTGAAAAACTGTTTATCGTGACCAAAAAAAAACGATAAGGTAAATGGCTGAGCTCGACGTAGAAAGTAAGTAGTAGTTGTACTGATGTTATTATAAAAAAAACTGACCAAATATTCGGTTGCG
This sequence comes from Polyploca ridens, assembly GCA_951394255.1. Classification (NCBI taxonomy): domain Eukaryota; kingdom Metazoa; phylum Arthropoda; class Insecta; order Lepidoptera; family Drepanidae; genus Polyploca; species Polyploca ridens. The sequence goes on along the minus strand of OX596265.1, from coordinate 3,845,432 downwards.
TTATCTAGATATGGCGGCTGAAAAACTGTTTATCGTGACCGAAAAAAAATGATAAGGTAAATGGCTGAGCTCGATGAATCATGGAAGTATTAGTGCATACTAGCTTAGTAATAAAAAAACTGCCAAACATTTTGGTTGCGTTTCGTAGTTATAAGCGATATACGTAATAATTATCAATATGAATATAATTTTAGTGTTTTACGGTTTCGCGGAATTTAATTTTGTCAAAAATATGGAAATGTTATTAGTGCCACCCCCTCCCTTTATATCCCCCTCTACCCCGCCTGCACTGAGCGGCATTCACGAGTCAACAGACATTATATAAGATTATAACATTGTTGTGAAAGATATTTTGCACTAGTTACCTGCACGAGCTTACAGGCAAGTTCTGGCAACGCTTGCTCGCGCTGTTCACGAGTTGACAAAAGTGTTTTATTATAAATATGTCAGAATTAATGTACCAGATTAGTGAAAATAGTGTAAAAAAGAAAAAGTTGTGTTGTTTAATGAGAACTCTTTAAAAAATCATCATCATCAGCCTATCCCACTGCTGACCCTCCATTCACAAATGAGGGTGAAAGGGACTGGGCAATACTTCACCACGCATGCCCCACTGCGAATTGGTGGAGGTAGGCTAGTGGTCAACCTACTGGTGAAATTTTTCAAGCCGCCTAGAAGGCATCCTACTAGCTTAAAGACTATCATAATTATGTGATAACCGGTACCAACGGCTTGACGTGCCTTCCGAAGCACAGAAACACTCGATTTGAAATATCTCTAGGCCCATCTAGGTACCAACCACGATGGTGGTAGCCGATCGATTAAGAACGGCTAATCATGCAATACCACGAGCGCATTAAAAAATATGTTACAAATTCGAGGTAATCGTATCTGAAGTACGCAAACATATAATTACCAAATAACTTAGATTTTTTTTTATACCACTAAGGTGGCAAACAAGCATACGGCCCGCCTGATGGTAAGCAGTTACCGTAGCCTATGGACGCTTGCACCATCAGATTGTCATTGTAGTTATCATTTATCATGTTATAAAACCCTCTGGCCACGTGGTCCTACCGCCTTTGTCCTACCGATCGGACCACATGAACTTTTTTTTCCGGTTGGTTCGATTAATCGGATTAAAAGTTTACAGCAGTTAAAAGTACGTCCACTTTATTTCATAAGTTTACTAAGAAAAACGCAGTACCAGATACACATAATTGATTACCAGATACACAGTTGAAGAAATTCTACTTAGAGTGCCTAATATACCGAGCACACCATAATATTTATATTATATAATATTCTTGCTAAAAACAAAGATTATCAAGATGCACTAATAGAGTTATATGACGATGAGCCATTGAACAACAAAACATGAGAAAAAATTGAACAATTTGTTTTGTGACATGGATTATGATCCTGTGTCCCCTAGATGGGGCAGAGGGCGTCCACAGAAACTCTGGAAACTCTGAAGATTTACCGATCTTCTTCGCTTCGTCAAGCACAGTGCGTCGCCAGGTTTCTGGGATTGCCACGCTTTCGTTTCCCCTGCGGATTCCAGTCCATTGCCTGCTTGGGTATATGGTCGGGGTCCCTTCGGAGAGTGTGGCCAATCCAGTTCCATTTGCGACGCTTGATCTGTTGGTCGATCGGTGTTTCGTGGCAGCGTTCTCGGAGCTCTACGTTCTAGATTTTCGCGGGCCAGTGGATAACGAGAATTTGGCGAAGGCATCGGTTCACAAAAACCTGGAGCTGGTGCGAGTTGGCCTTGGTTACCTTCCATGTTTCGCACCCGTACAGAAGAAGTACAGATTTCACATTGGACCCGAATATCTTGAGCTTAACTCTGGGTCAGCTTCCGAGACTGCCATAAGGGGCGCAAATGCGCGAAAGTTGCTCGGGCCTTGGCAATCCGATTGTTTGCGACATGTATGGCTGCAAAACTATGTCAGTTCAGTCAACGAAGATCGCCATAAGATGCTTTAAAAAAAAACAAACCTAATAAAGAAAATGAGAAATTTTACAAAAGTCTTATGAATTTCGATGCTTCTTCAATGCCACCTTCAAAAGTAGAATTGGATCAGCATATTACGCGCAAGATATGTATCGAACATATGGAGCAATGCCTGTTGATAAACTTCCATTAGTCTTTCGCCAGTCAATAAAGTAAATTGTTGATTCTATGATAATTGTAAAACTATCGTATTATAACGTAGTATTATAAAATCTAAATTCATAAATATAATGGGAAAATCCGAATACAATTTTTGCAACTAACTTTAAATGTCTTGAATAACTAACTAATATATTGATTTCAAAATTCCAAACAGCAGTTATTTTTTGCGTACGGTAGATAGAAAATAATTTTTGGCGTGTTGCCGCCAACAACATCACTATAGGTTCATGCCTACCAGACAATTAAGCATTTATTACATATAATACTCAAACTATAAAAAAAGATTAATATAACCGCTCACAGCTGGCGGGGCGGCGGGAGGTATAAAGGGAGGGCGCCCCCCTCCCTCACTGATATCATTTTCATATTTTTGACAATACAAATTCCGAGAAAAACGTAAAACACTCAAATTATCCATAGTGATAACTGTTACGTAGATCGCTTATAACTACGAAACGCAACCAAATTTTTTGTCAGTTTTTTTATTACTAAGCTAGTATGCACTAATACTTCCATGATTCATCGAGCTCAGCCATTTACCTTATCATTTTTTTTCGGTCACGATAAACAGTTTTTCAGCCGCCATATCTAGATAACGCAACCGAATATTTGGTCAGTTTTTTTTAAATTGACATCAGTACAACTAGTACTTACTTTCTACGTCGAGTTCAGCCATTTACCTTATCGTTTTTTTTTGGTCACGATAAACAGTTTTTCAGGCGCCATATCTAGACAACGCAACCACTTGGTGCAGGCAGACCGACTTATATGGCATCAGGGAGGTATCCTCTATCCGATGAACCAGAGTTCACCCATTTACCTTATCGTTACCATTTTTGTCGTCACCTCCTAGTATATAATGTATGTAAAGCTCATTGGGGAGGGGAGAAGGGTCGTCAACGCGTGAGTGATGCCTCTGGTGTTGCAAGCGTCAATAAGCTAGGCTACGGTAACCGCTAACTACCAGGCGGGCCATAATAACATGCTTATTAGAAAAATTCAAGCTTTCATGCAAAAGTTTCTTCAATCAAGATGGGAACACACTTTATCATAAACTAGCTATCCCCCGTGGTTTTAAAAGTAGCCTATGTCCTTCTCCATACCATAGGCTATCTGCATGCCAAATTTCATGATGATCCGTTGAGTAGTTGTTGCGTAACAAACAAACAAACACACTTTTGCATTTATAATATTAGTAAGGATGCTTGCCCGCACTTGCAAATAACCCTGATTCATATTTGTTCGGAATTCAAAGATAGCGGACCGGTCTTAATAAAAACATACAATTTTATAGCGAACCATAAAATCTGAAAACGCCTCAAAATAAAAACCTTATCATTATGAATTCTCGAAGATATCAAGACATTACAAAGAAGTGTAAGGAACATTAGAAGTCAGGGTTTGACATACAAGTCCAAACTGAGATACAGAACAGTCGATATGTTTACGAAGACATTGCTAATGTTCCGTAAAATGCATAATACGTGTGTCGGCCGCAACCTTTACGACTTTATAAGTATGCGTAAAGGAACAGAGTTGGAACTAAATACGTAGTGGATATGTGGTTAGCACATAATAATGAAGCAGTAGCTTACTATGAATTTTATTTGAGTTACTTAGTATAATTGTCTTTAACGTCTCATTTTAAAGTAGGTACATGTTGACGGCCCGTCGAGGATTTCGCGTCGTCCTACCCAGTATCGTCCCGTTAAAGCGGCCCGAGTCGTTATTAGTAATCCGACCGCCATAATTAGTCATATGCTCTCGCTCTCTCAAATTTAATTTAATGTCTAGGGATGGGTCTGAATAAAATTTGATATTTTTAAAATTAATTTACACCCCGAATAAAAGTAAAAAACGATTTTGCCTCTCACACACATCTTTCAACATGTATTCTGATTAATAATCCTCAAACGTAATTATAAACATTTCAAATTAAAATAAAATATCCTACTTTTATATGACTCATATTTTCATAACATCCTTAGTGCGGCCCTGCATCGCACATGTGCGTTAAACCGGCAATATTTTACGATATTTTACGTCCAATGTCGTATCGGTGTCGCGGTAAGAATCGTAATATTTTGTAATCGGTATAAAATATTGCTTCTTCTTCCTTTTGGAGTAAATTTTTTTGTCCTGAATATTGTGATCAATACAATGTAGATGAGTAAAATAAAAGTAAAATGTTACCAAGACCATATGGCTCGCACAGTCAAAAGTTGTCAGATCTCTCAAGCCCTAACTTAGCGAAACGGCCAAGCCACATATTTTGATTAAGGTGTAGAGTTTGTGAAGCTTGGCTGTCTTGACGGGAGGCACTCCCGTGCCCCCAGATCTTCTTGCACAGTAATTTTGGCACCTATTTAATACATTTCGCCGGTCATACATGTAACACTATGACTCTAAGTTACGGTATATGTAAGTACCGAGGTGTATCATCATTGATACGTCTACAGTTATAATGCGATTAAGTATCTGTTTCCTTTTAACTGTAAAGCCGAAGATGGCTGATGGCCCTAAAAACCGTGTGCGAATATATTTGGATTTCCGCTTGTAATATCGGTTTATAGTCTAACTAGTTGCTCCCCGCGGTTACACCCACGTTCCCGAGGGGTTTATTGCTTTCCCGGGATAAAAATATCCCATATATTAATTCAGAATATATTCTATTTGTGTGCCAAATTTCATCCAGATCCGTTGGGTTATTGAAGCGGGATTGAGGTACAAACATCCAAACTCACAAACATCCAAACTTTCGCATTTATAATATTAGTGAGATGAGATTAATAGTTTTATTCGTATCAAATATTCCGTTTCTAATAAATATACATAATGAATGATGCAGTAATTATAATTTATAAACAGCTCTATTTTAAGGAGATGTTAGTTGTTATCGTGGTTTATTTTTTGTTGTTATCTATTATAATTAGTTGTTGTCGTAAGAAAAGTAAAATTTTACATCCTAAAAACTGTTTTATTGATACAGTAGTACCCAACTAATAAGGCGCGTCGTGAATCCTCGTTCACATAGAAAAGAAAATATGGCCCCGAAGATTAACGAAAGAATACTTAAAACTTACAATCAACCATAGATCACTACTATTAGGTTCATTATACACTGCAGCTGTTAGTTCCGTCTCACTCGCAAGTCTGCCGACCAATAGCAGTTTCCCGCGCTTTGAAAATGTACAAAAAGTATCTTCTGCGCAGGTACATAACAATATTATTATATTTTGCTGGATTTAAAATGAACTTTTTCACTTATTACCGAATAGTTTTTGCATTTTTAATCGTTTTGAAAGAATAATTAATACATAAAATAAACCATAGACATGAGTCTCATGCGCAAATCAAAAATTTACGTACCGTAAGCGCAAATTTTTTTATAAAATTACGACGCAAAAAATATCCGTCCAAAACTCACAAGTGTTTTCCACGATAGTTGTAAAATGGCATTGAAAAAGTTGCAGACAGATAAAACAGGATCTTTTAGGGCTCACAGTTAGATAATCAAGAACTCCAACCATTTTTCCAGTTTTTCTTCATTTCGCAGCAAACACTTTAATTACCCAACTCGGGTATACAGTACCGTAATAGGCCACTGATTTTTTCACACTTGCATCTCGCTTGTTCGCACCTATTTATTTACTTAGCAACTATACGGTTCATTGAACTTGCATTTATACTAACTAACAGTACCGTTTGGATAGCCAAAAATAGTCTTTATTGCACTGAAATAAAAACTTCCGAAACTGAAAAGGAAAAAATTGGCGTGTCGCGCTGCAGACAAAGATGAATTGCGGACAATTCAAAACTGTTTAGCTTCTATTGTTATAGTATGAAGAGTGAAATTGGAACGGTAGTTTTGCTTTTCAGCTGTAATATCTATGTTTTTTCATCTAACATTTCACGTACGTACGTGACAATACGATGAATGGATTCTTTCATTGAATTCATTCACAAAAAACGCATTGATTTGACACCTGCCTATTGGAGCTGTTCAAATGTTCAGTTTTGTGCCGTTTTTCTGACTTTGAGACCAAAGGCGTCATCGTCATCACATTGACGTGATTTTGTTTTCCTTTTTAAAGAGTAATAGTTAGCAACTATTATGTAATTCTTTCGTATTTGTAGAATAGGTAAGTTAGTGTTGACAAGAAGTTAGTGTTTTTGAGGTTAATGATAAAAATATAACTATTATACATATTTGTTTAAGGCCAGGTCTAAGCTCAAATCTCAAAAATTGGTTTCTTTGAGAGTCGAGTATGACGTAACGCAATGAAATACCTAACACAAAAAAAAACTGTGGAAGAGGGTTATGAGAAAAATGTTTAACCGAATAGAATATTAAAAAGTGCTTTGATATTCCCAATAAAAAATTCGTAAGTTACGTCTAAAAAACGCGTCGATATTCTCCGTATTTTCAGCGATGACAACAATTTTATTTTTAAGAATATATAAGATACAGAATTATATTAGAATGTTAACCGGACACTTATTCAATTTAATGTGTATATTCTGTATAATCTAAAGAAAACCCGTAAATAACAGTCCATTTCATAGAGTGGACACATTTATGATTTACCATTTTCAACCCTATTCCAGTGAAGAACGATTGCTGTCAAAATCGTAGTCAGTCCGCGCCTTAAGAAACCACAGTAGTTTAGAAACCATATCTAGCGACATTTAGCTGCGTAGTACCTGGGGCCCAAGTCTGTTATTTCAATTGTGGTGTCAAAATTTTCACATTTTACAGTTTTGGTAGTCTACTAACACAATAGCGTCATAATGGCGTCATAATAGCTTTTCAATGATTTTCCACTGAAACTACAATCGTGTCACAATGGTCGTTTAATTGTCAGTTTTGACAGTTTTAGTACTAAAATTCTTTTCATTCATTATGAGACCATTATGAATTAGTAGACTGCGCACATCGGCTCAATGATAATAGAATTGCAATAGTATCTTATCAGTATGACATTTTAGCAGGCCCCCTGTACGTAAAATAAATAGACAAAGTGAAAAGTGATATATTTGTCAGCTAGCTGTCAGTCACGAGGCCCCGACAAAGTACCCTATAGAACTCAGTGACAGTGTATCTTAGAAAGAATTATCAGAATCGGTTCAGTAGTTCCGGAGATACATCCAAACTTACAAATAAAACTTTACCGCTTTATAATATTAGTATAGGGTTACTCTATAATACCTGTGGCGTAAAGCCCAGAGCTTGTATCGTGTTTTCGAAACGTGTTAATTTCTTACCTGTTCCAGAGCTTTGTTTTGATGACCTGGTAGCAGCGTATATTGATCTCAAGGGTTGGGATCGGGCCAGAGTAATTGTGTGCTCGGCCTACCTACCTGGAGATAAATCCGATCCGTCTGAAGAGCTGAGACGTGTCGTTGATTACGCCCGGCAGCATGGTGCAGAGCTAGTGGTAGGTTGCGACGCGAATGCTCACCACACTGACTGGGGCAGCAGCGACGTCAACAATCGGGGTGAGTTATTATATGACTATCTTATTCAAAACAGTCTTGGAGTGCTTAATGTAGGATGTGAACCAACCTTCGTCACAAGCAACAGACAAGAAGTTTTAGATATTACCTTCGCCACAAACAAACTGGCCTCTCATACTTTTGATTGGCATGTTAGTGGCGAAACCTCAATGTCAGACCATCGACATATCCGCTTCGAAATTAAAGGCTTGCTAGCCTATGAATCGATCACTTATCGGAACCCCAAGAAGACCGCCTGGACTGACTACAGAGACATTCTAAGGCGGAACCTGGAGGACTGTCCGAAGAAAATCAAAACATCTGAAGAGCTTGAAATGGCGGCGGTCATTGTCTCTGAAGGCATCACAAATGCCTTCGAGAACAGCTGCCCGCTACAAGAAAAGACTTCAAAAACTAAAGTCCCCTGGTGGAGCGCAAAACTTAGGAAACTAAGGGAGAAAACTAGGAGACTATTTAATAAGGCTAAGAAGACGCGGGAATGGGAGGTTTACACGAAAGCCTTAACAGAATATAATAAGGAAATAAGGAAGGCCAAGAGAGCTTCGTGGAGAAAGTTCTGCGAGGACGTCAAACACACGCCTCAAGGAGCTAGGATTCATAAAATTCTTGCCAAGGAAAAACCTAGGCAAATAGGTCTTCTCAGGAAGACAGATGGCTCCTTCACGTCTAACGAGAAGGAAAGCTTGGAGGTGTTAATTTCTGCCCATTTTCCTGGGGCTCAGGCTAGAAGCCTAGTAAATGCCGGAATGCCCGTCTGCAGAAGGCCTCATAACGAGGACTGGCGCAGAGCGGCGCAAATCATTAGACCACGACAGGTAAGATGGGCGGTAAACTCCTTCAAACCTTATAAATCAAGTGGGGCTGATGGTATCCAACCTATTCTGCTACAGAAGGGATTGGATATCCTTATTCCTTTCTTGATTAAAATATTTAGAGCTAGTTTAGCCCTGGGGGTGGTTCCAGAACCATGGACCAGGGTAAAAATACTATTCATACCTAAGGCTGGTAAAAAGGACTATTCTTTACCAAAGTCCTTTAGACCCATAAGCCTTACTTCTTTCTTGCTTAAATCTATGGAGAAAATCATAGATAGCTATATTAGGGATATGGTTCTACCCACGAATCCTATCCATTGTACTCAACACGCCTATCAAAGTGGAAAATCCACTGAAACTGCTCTGCTCAATCTTGTTGACAGAGTAGAGAAGGCGTTAGAGGACAAAGAAATTGCCCTATGTGCTTTTCTAGATATTGAGGGAGCCTTTGACAATACCCCTACTAGCAGTCTGGTTGGGGGACTAGAACATAAAAATGTGGACCCCACCACTGTTCGATGGGTTAAAGCCATGCTCTCCAATAGATCTAATACCGTATCACTGCATGGCACTTCTCTTGAAGTAGCTGTAGTGAGAGGCTGTCCACAAGGAGGAGTATTATCTCCCCTGCTTTGGACACTGACCATTGACCAACTCTTATATAAGATGGCGGAACTTCGTATAGATGTGCAGGGCTACGCTGACGACCTTGTAATCACTGTTCGAGGATTCTGCCAAAGTACTATATCGTACCTTATGCAAAGAGCGTTCAATACTGTAAGTAGATGGTGCAAGGAAAACCAACTATCGGTCAATGCCGACAAGACGGTTCTGGTACCATTTACTAGAAAACGGTCCCTAGACAAACTAGTCATGCCGACACTTAATAACAAAAGTGTACAATTTTCCAAGGAAGTCAAATATCTGGGAGTAACCATCGACCAGAAGCTGACTTGGAACAGTCATGTCGCTAACATAATACATAAGGCGAAAATCGCCTTAGGGATATGTAGCAGAATGGCTGGTCAACGTTGGGGACTCAGGCCTCAAATGATGCTATGGCTATACTCCACCATTGTGAGGCCGTTGATAACATACGCCTCTGTGGCTTGGAGTAAAAAAGTCAGTCAAAAAACAACAATTGCCTTATTAGGCGGGATTCAAAGGACCGCTTGTATTATGGCAACTGGAGCCATGTCAACCTCCCCTGGAGCGGCCCTAGATGCTATGTTAGATCTAACGCCCCTGCATCTACATGTAGAGAAGGTGGCGAAGACAACTATGCACAGGATTCACGCACAGGTGGGAGTGAAATGGCTCTCCCAGGCACTAAACTCCCTTCAGGAGTCAGTACTGGAAATTCCTATTCTGAGCATGGTCACAGATATGATGATCCCTCAGAAAATTTTTTGTAAGCATTACGAAATTGAAATACCCACCCGTGACGACTGGCTAGATGACAAGGTCATGTGGGTGGAAGGTAGCCTCAAGTGGTATACCGATGGATCCAAATCAGGATCTGATGTAGGCTGTGGAATTTATGGAGAGCGTCCAAAAATCAGCAAAAAGCTGAATCTTGGAAAATACGCCTCTATATTCCAGGCAGAAGTACACGCCATACTTGAATGTGCGGACACTAATCTGCAGAAAGACTACGTCAACCATACAATATATATCCACTCGGACAGCCAGGCAGCTCTCTTAGCACTGGCCTCCGATTCAATTAACTCTAAGCTAGTTAAAAACTGCATGGACCTACTAAACCACCTGGGCGAAAAGAACAGGGTTGTGTTACGGTGGGTTCCTGGACACACAGGAATCGTCGGTAATGAAAAAGCTGACGCACTAGCTAAAGCTGGAGCTAATGGGACCCCTTATGGCCCCGAGCCAATTTGTGGTGTACCTAAAAGCCTGGCTAAACTAATAATGAGGAACCTATATGTAAACTCATCCATCGATTCTTGGAAAAACGCTCCTGGAATGAACCATTCTAAGGCACTCATAAAGGCCTTTCATAAAAAGTCTACCATGGAGGTATTATCTCTAAGTAGAAACAACTTACGCATACTTGTGAGAGCCTTAACGGGGCACTGTGGATTGAACAAACATCTGTTCACCATCAGCGTTCACGACTCGAGGTTGTGCAGATTCTGCCGTGAGGCAGATGAAACACCAATACATCTCTTGAGTGAGTGCTGTCCACTTATGCCTAAACGAAATACTCATCTGGGGAAACACCTGTTACATCCAGATGAAGTAAAATCCATTCCTGCCAAGAATATTGTGCAGTTTATTATAGCTGCAGGTCTTGGCAGTGAAATTTAATTAACGTGGCGATCACAATAGATCTAGTCTGGTCGCAGTGATACAAGCTCTGGAAAGACTTGAAACAGCCACTTAACCCAAATAATAATAATAATAATAGGGTTTTGGACCTATGGTACCTATTTTAGAAAGAAACCCTATATTCACCCATATTTTGATTTAAAATTAAAAATAATCAGAATCATATTTGTAGGCAACTGGTCTTAATTTTATTGCACGCCAATATACAAACGCCTTTCCGTATACTGTTTTACATATTTTGCTTTGGATCCCTAAAATAGTTGCATTAAGACATCAAAAGTGCCGCGTTTATTCCGCACGCACGCGCGTTGCCACAGAGTTCTATAAAAAAATGTTACCAATAGTAAATAGTTGTAAAATATTCTTGCTACTCCCTTTGTTTTTGAACCTTTGATCTCTTGCTTTGTTCAAAATGTGTCAGCGAGAAGGAATACAGCGGTATTCGTTTTTTGTTGGGACTTAGGAAAATCACTGCTGTTTCCTCAACAAGTAAAATAATTATGTATGTATAATTAAATACCAAAACGCCACCCACGTTTAAGGTAATTAAATCGAAATTTGAGTAGGAGCTTCTCAAGTAGTTAAGACTCTTCTAAAATGTGTCGTTTCAATATGTCTCGTAAAGCTGAGGGTGTATTTTAACCAGAATCAAAACATAAGTATCAAGAATAGATTGTGCTAATCGATAATAAACCCTTTGTCGTAGGACTATGTTTCAAGTTCAATTGTCCCCCAAAAGTAAATTGTAACTTTGATTTTAAAACTTCCGGTTCATCATCATCGTCGTCATCACCCTATAATGTCCCACTGCTGAGCACAGGCCTCCTTTCACCAATGAGGGTGAAAGGGAATGGGCAGATACTCCACCACGCGTGCCCACTGCGGGGGCTCTACCGCGTAACTTTGGTGGTAATCATAACGAACACCATTAATAAATTTCATCCAATGAGGGCCCGCGAATGGTCATCGTCGCGTCATATCGCGTGCGCGTCATTGGATGAAATAATTAATGGTGTTCGTTACGATTACCACCAAAGATACGCAATAGCCCGGCGGATCGGTGGAGGTAGGCTAGTGGTCAACCTGCTGTTGGAGTTTTCAAGCCGCCTAGGAGGCATCCAACTAGCTTAACGACTATCACAATTAAGTGATAACCGGGACCAACGGCTTTACGTGCCTTCCGAAGCATTTCTCGAAGGAATCACTGTACCGGTCAAACAAGGAAAATTACCCAAAACCCTAGTCAGAGTAACTAAACTTAAGAATTTTACTATATACACTGAAAAATATGGACTACAAGTGACTACAAAATTTTATTTAACAGTAACACAAAATTTGACGACCAATAACCTAAACAGAGTGACTTGCGAACTAAACTTACCAGTAACAAAACTGGTTTTGGTTCGTTACTAAATTATTTGATTAAATGTAACTAAAGTTAGTTTTCCGACAACTAAAGTTAGTTTCCCGACAACAAAACGTCAACTTACATAACTAGTTTTGTAGATAATTTTTTTCAGTGCATTTTGCACCCACATATAAAATATTGCACCAGGTGATGTAAAAGCACGTGCCGGAATAAAAAAAAAAGATCAAACTTCACCCATCTGGGCATTCATAAGTTGCATTACCAGATGTCAGAGAACCCCATACAAAGCAAATAGACACAGTATGAACCATACCGTATCAAATCATACATCCCTATTCATCCTAAACAGCACCCTATACTTTCGTAATACGATACATTTTCTAACGATTGAAAAATACAGCTGACTTTGTCATCTGTCCAATTTGTTACTCAGCTTTTTGTACTTTGACTTTTAAGGAATATAGTTTAAAATCAAATGAAAATGGTAAAGCAGATGTGTTCATAGCACGTGCCTGGAAATGATAAAAAAATACCAATAGTTGAGGACAATAGGTGTCGATACAATATGTTGCTTTGGTTCAAAAGGAATGCTTTGAAATAAGTTATGGAGATTACAGTTAATATCAAAGTTTTTATTATATACTTAGCCCCATATTCATAGTCACTTTTTAACTAAATCAGTGTAATAGTGTGCCCCGTCTCACTCTTTCGATCACCAAATGTCACCAGTCAGATAAAGACTTCGGAATTTTAGCTAATCAACGTTTGATAACTTTATTATGAATAAGGGGGTTAGAATACTTATGTTCCAATAAAGACATCAATGAACTATGTAGTGTATCCTAGTTATCTCGTTTCCATATCAAACATTAACCCCCTTATAATAAAACATGGTTTAAAGTATATAATAAAAAGAGACGAGGCTATTTTAAAACCTGGTTTTACTTTAAAGCATGTTTTGCAATAAGGGGGTAAGAATGTAATGCAGAATTTAAAAATTAAGATATTGAATGTATGAAATTAAAACCTAAACCCTATTGTGTATGCCTTTTATGGCAAAACATAGCGCACAATTGATTTATATAAGATTCAATTATGTATACCTATATTTCACGAATGAATCTTATTTCCCTTTTTGGCTTCTAGGCTTTATGTCCTTTACTAAGGGTTTAGTTCCCTTCGACCGCATCATCACCTCGCATGGCGGAAATTTACTAAAACACCAGTAAAAAAACCGGAAGAATCATTAGACACATGTTCTGAACAGATGAAGACATCACATTCCAAACATTCATGAATAGATTAGCCCAAATAAATAATTATCGGAACATCTTAATGTTTGAAGGAAATAGCTCAATAAGCAACCGTTGCGCGTTATAAATACTTGTAAAATTAACATCTTCTCACGGCAATTGGCTAAGGCCGTACGTCGACCTTTGTGCAACAGGATGCCATGTCTTAATTAACTAACTGTTATGTTACAAACTTGTGTTATACGTAACGGAGGAGGTTTCTATTAAGGCTAGTAGTAGCAAGATTACACGGTCTAACCCAGTATAATACAGACTAAGAAGTAGTGTCAATTGGACGTCCAGGGGTAGAGTACCTTTAGATGTACCCGTATCACCCCCATGTACAGTAACCGGCATGAGTCGTGAGCACAAACTGACACCTGCGCAGTAGTTAATTTTTCGGTCTGTTTGGCGCCGAGCTGCACACGATTGGTTCATCAGTCGATGCTCGTCGTCTATTGGATTCTTGCGTGTCATTTGGCTACTGTAATTTGGCCAAAAGTATACATGCGAGCTTGCCCCCACTACTTCCTATCTGTGCTCACGACTCGTGCCTTATACTGTACATGTAGTGATTTGATAACGTTATCTTTATATTGATGTTGAACAGTCACTGTCGCCTATGCAACATCGGACGGCGACCCATCCGAAACCATAAATTACTTTACCTGCTTGTATACAGTTATCACTTCCGAGATATCTCCAATATCACTTAGATGTTCAACATCCGTAGAGCCATATTGCGATACAGTTTAATTTGTTTCGGAACACAGTAACGTGGACTTGCTTTTCATTCATTTAATTTACACATCCTGAGTTTACTTTCTTAACGTAATTCTCCTTGAACTGAACAACTTTCCATATTAACTTTTAAAAAGCACAATATTTCATCGCTAATTAGAAGTTATCAGTGATGAAATCACCGCAATTTATTTGTTTATACCTAGCCTCTATATGAATCCCGCACCGCGCACTGCCATAAATACAAATACATAAATTAGTAAAAAAATACTAATAGGCACTAATACTGTAGAAATTGCTTTGTGGTAAACTATGAAAAGTTAATTTGATGAAAAAAACCTTTATGTTTATTTTAGCACAATGAAAACAACTCTTTGTTGTTCATTAGTGACAAATAGTCATTATTACGAAGCTAAAAGCTAGGATGAAGCATGATCCAAGAAAACAGTTTCTTTTGTGTCAGACATTTGTCAAAAGGCGCTGCTTGCTTGAATTTTTTTTAATTTTTTTTTATTTCCAAAAACCTTACATGTTTTTTACAAACTACTATTGCAGTTTGTAGGCGTGCACTCTTTCACAGTTTTGTTGGTTTTGTACTTACATTATTTACTTTATTACTTAACAATCACATGCATTATACCTATATTATTCTAGTCTAGTTACTTGAAATAAACATAATATATCATTTCTTTCTTAAGCAACTAGACTGCTTCTCTAATAAACTCTCTTTCACTTCCATCTGCTTTTTGTTTATTTAATGCAGAATCAAAAATAGCCTTGTAGGTAACACGCCGTCGCTTTATACCTTTGCAAATATCCCGTATCGAATCCATTTAAATTAAAATTTAAAGGGCGAATAAAAAAACTTCTTTTTTTTTTATTCTCGATCGAGATCTTACATTGATATTAAAAATGCATCATGTAACAATTACTAGTGCATTAACTGCAATTATCTCGGCCTCCTGGCCTATCCTAAAGGACTATTAGCCTTATTTTTAAAGGACAAGTAAATGTTGGACTTAAATAACTCAGGTTTCTGTAGCTCAGACTTTAATGAATTTCTTTTAAGGGTTCCGTCCAAAGGCTGCAAACTGGACCTACTAAGCCTCCGCTGTCCGTCGGTCTTCTTCGTCTTTATCAGTGGGCTGTATCTCATGAACCGTAATGACGATTGACATTTTCACAGAATATGTATTTGCCGCTATAACATCAAATAGTTAGAATTAAATTAATAATGAATGGGAACATACAAGAAACGTATTTACTCGGCCGGTTTTTAAATCTGTATTGTGTATTAAATACTATAAAGTAAAATTGTCAAAGTCCCCTACTATTGACATGACCACAGATATCGAGGACACGACCCTATGGTTCCTTGTTATAACGGATCCCTAATAAAGGAGCTATTTAGTTACATTGTAGACATTTTATTGGGAGAACATAAAATTGTAATTACATTAGGTCACGTGGAATTAATAAAATATTAATTATGTTTTATCGATATAAAGAAAAATGTAAGTAATTTAAAAAGTTTACTTTTCGTGAGTACTTTTTGCTTTTGGCGGTTTTCTTCATTAGCATTTAAAATATAGTCTACATTAATAAAAACCTCTCAGCGGTGCCATTAAGTGCCATAGACCGGAGGTCGTGGATTCGGATTCTACAATGAGTATGATATTCGATGGTAGATTTTGAAAATTGCATGGCTGCACTTTTGATCCAGTTCCCTCTTAGACTATGTCCTTACTACCTTCGGCCACCACAAGTACAGGGATATTTGAGTGCAATCTAACAGTCGAGATTAAAACAATTGAATTTATTTTCGAAAAACAGGCCTAAGGGTAGTCGGGAGTAGTCGGGACCCTTCAAAACAAAGAGTCGCAGAACAATGAAAAAATAACTCAGCGCGCGGGACTCCTTGCTCTGTGTTATACGTAAGTGTTAGGCAGAAAATATAATGACAACCAAAAAGAATTTTATGACCAATAACTTCTATTATCTAAAATTGTACTATGAAACCAAATTTAGTAAATTATCACCAAATTTTAATGAGGAAATTGTTGTGCTTTTTTCGACTCGGGGCACTCCAAATACAGTTGGTTAGGTTAGGTTTGAACTGTGACAATACCGTGCGCGAGCCAAGCGAGCGATCCAAGTTTGTGCAACATCTTTGGTTATAATTAATTATTTTTGGATTAAACAATCATAATTTGGGTTCTAATTTCACGCTAAAATGGTGGTTAATTTTGGTGATCATTTACTATTTTTGGCAATGTAAAGTGATTTTTTTACCGCGACCTTTCACTAAATCTGGAGGTTCGTTAAACATAAGCCGTTTAAAAATACTACGCAGTGAAAACCACAGAGCACAGTAAACCATCTAATCATCACACAAAAACTTTTGCTCTCAATACTCTATGGTATTATCACACATAGTAATGTTATGTCACCAACAATAAGTCGGTTGCGCTCGCGCAGTGTATGCGGCTATTAGAGAAAGTGCTCACGAGCTATATGCGACCTTAATGAGAACGTACATCGGTGTTGTGATCTGTGGTGTGTATGGTAGTTTGAATTTCATAATGTATTATGTGATATTTTATTCATTAAGGGCTATATTTGGATGACCAGAGGACCAATACCATATCTTAAAATTATAATCTTACTTGTGTTACGTCCTTCTTTGATATTCGATGTCAAAAAAGGACAAAATACATTTGTGTCCTGAGTCTGGTTGTAATTATGTTTTTAGAAACAATAAGTTTTATGTTAAACATTTCATTTTTAATACAAGCTTATTTGGGTGACTATACTTTTTGTTGCATTATCATCCAATATACTAATGTATACCAAATATCAAGTCAATCCGACCACTGGAAGTGGGTGAAATTCAACTTGCAAGATTCCACCCAAACAAGCTTGTAAAAAGTAGTATAATTATGTAGTATATCAGTTATCTGTTTTCCATAGTACAAGCTCTGCTTAGTTTGGGATCAAATGACCGTGTGTGAGGAATGTCCCAGGATATTTATTTATTTATTAATTACTAAATACCGGATTATATGCATTTGCATATGCATTTGCATATTTAAGCGATCTTCAACGGTAATAGCATATTTTACCTAAGATCTAGTTATGATGCATATTATCGATACATTTACAATAGGTATTTATCGAGCGAGCGACCTATGTGCTAACATAGCACCCAAGTTCAAATTCAGCTTGCATACGTCAGTGTATGTGGAGCGATACTTTTTCACATATAAAAAATATTTTGAATGATCGAAGACACAATCTTACCACTGAACATTTGGAACAATAATTGATAGTTTACGTTTACAAAAATATTAAATATTGTAAACGTAATGTAATGGTACTGTACCTATTATCGTGTATCAATGGATAATTTACTAATTGTAAGCTGTTTTTTTTTGGGTTCCTTAACTTGTCATTTAATTTCGCATATTCTGCCAATTTTCATGCATATTCTGCCAATTTTCATGCATATTCTGACAAGTTTCATGCATATTTCAACCATTGTTCATGCATATTTCAACCATTTTTCATGCATATTTGCATGCATATAACAAGCTTTTTATGTTGCATATAATCCGGTCTTTACTAATGACATTAATAGAATCAGAACTACTGAGAAGCAACATTCAGAAACTAGACCTGCCTCGCAATCCCACAAATTGCCTTAAGACACATTAGTACCATCTCGGACAACATAAATTACAAACGGAGCGAGTATGTATATTCATAGATTAATTAAAATGTAAACAGACGCGCCAGTCTCAGTGGACACTGAGATACGCATCAGAATAAGTAAAAACTGCGGGCGAACCATAAAGACGCGCTCTTGGTGTAATGCATGCGAGCACGCAAGTACAGTCCACTACAAAAAATGCATGGTAAAAATATCTTACTCAGATGCATTAATTTTTTGCTTACCACCCCATTGTGGTTTCACCCACAGTACGGGCCGACGAGAGAATGCACTGAAAAAAATAAACTACAAGTGACTACAAAATTTTATTTAACATTAACACAAAATTTGACGACCATTATCCTAAACAGAGTGACTTGCGAACTAAACTTACCAGTAACAAAACTAGTTTTTGTTCGTTACAAATTTTTTTGATTAAATGTAACTAAAGTTAGTTTCCTGACAACAAAACGTCAACATACATAACTAGTTTTGTAGATAATTTTTTTCAGTGTGGGTTTCTGTCACCTATTGCCCAAATCACAGAAACAGGTAATCTAATTAAGATGGGTATTACACTAAGCTATGCCTAAGACAATACTGAATATTCCTGTGGAAGTGTTAGGACTGGCTCAGTAATTTTTTGAGCTGATTTTTAAAGTATATTTTACAACTTTTTGGTCTAAAAAGAGTAAATAAATATGTAAGACGCGCGTTGAACTCTTTATAAGGAACATGCCCTACAAGCATGAATCTATCGGTAAATTTATCGATTTTCGTCGACAAATCTGACTTAAATGCATGAGAACGACATTTGAAATAGATAATTAAATATTTTACCGATAATCCATGCTCGCAGAGATGATATCGTTGATTTTCGTTTTTTTTTGACACAATGGTGCTGATTCTGTTATTTACAACTATACTAATTTAGTCTCACTATGTCTCTTTCTAACAAAGAAAATAAGAAAAGGATGTAAAAAAAAAATCCTGTCAAATTAGTCCAATGCTTGTTTTCAATATACATTTAGTCACCATCTATCGCGGTTACGTCTAAATACCCGCAAATGAAGACGACGACGACTAATTTGACTAATTTTGCTTTAAATATGTTCTATCCTGTTTCAATAATGTATGTAAAAAAGAGATGTGATGTGGCTAAAATTAGTTTAGTGCGATTTACAACAGAATACAGCACCAATATTTATCAATAATATATAAATTAGTGAACTTCCTAAAAAAAAAAAATTTTTTTCCCACGGATTTTTTTTCTAATATTATTTTTTCATTACTAACGACCTATACATTCATCCCTCAAGAGGAAGTTCACTAATTTATTAGAACATTATATAGAATTTTGTATGTAGGTATCTAAAGTGATCTCTGTACTTTGTTTGAGACGAACTTAAATGCTGATACGTTGTTATGACACTTGACTAATATGCGATCATTATTTACGTTGTTAAATGAAAAACTTTCACTTTCTACCGAAAACTAATCTCGGCCATTATTTTAGCTAAACGTTGCCCTAAAGACATAACACATACTTTCTTCGTATCGTAAGTTTAATTTATACTTATGTCAAACTAATCTTATTTTCTTAGTTTTTCTAGTGTTTTCTCACTCTTGATACAATTGTTACAAGTTTACGTACCTGACTGTACTAAGTGTGCATGATATTTTTATTTGATACAATAATTAAATTCAAAGGTTAATGCTCATTCTTGATTCAATTGATCTTTGATAAGCGGATTAAAAAAAATAGTATAATTTAATTGTCTTACGGCAGCGGCAAATTTTTGTGCATTTACGCTATTTGCGTCTGTTTCGTACGACAAGATTACTAAATCTATAAAAATAAAAATGAATCCCTATTTCCTTTGGTCACGCCATAACTTGAGAACGACTTTACTGATTTCATCCATCTTTTTTTAAAGGTATTTTAATACACTGGAGATGATTCTTACGGAAAAAAATAATGAGAAAGTTGCATAGAAAATTTAAGACAACTTAACGGTAGGGTAGGATATTCCTCGGGTACGCGGGTGAAACCGCGGGGCGCAGCTAGTATTAAAATATAAATAAGCTGGATATGAATAAATAGAGAATTGCATGCGTGCTCTATTTTATAGATAAGACATTCATTTATATTTATTGATAGTCTAGAAAGCCATTAAAATTTCAATTAAAAACCTATCGTCATAAAGTTTAATTACCTATGCTAAACCTATCTTTATACAAGTTTATAAATAACCGTCCTATCGCACTACTTAGATATAGCTTTAATTAATGTTCTAGGCACCCCTACGTGACATAAATTATGACAGCATAACACAAAAATGGCTATTATCCTTTTTAACCATAGATATAAATCTAAATAGAAAACGCGAGTGTATGTACTTCGCGTGTCAAAATCTGTGCAAAAAGGGAGAACAATGTTCTTCTTTTGAAACTGATTCGCGCGGACAGGGAACTCGCATAAGGCTGCATGTCCACCAGAGATGTGTGGCGAGGGATGTGTTTCGCTGACAAATAGGATAGCTTCATTTTCACGTTAAATATCTAATGCCAACCTAACTAAATCAATCGTATTTATAGCCTACTAGCCTAAGGCTAATTCTTGATCATTCCGAAAACGTAACCGTTTTCGTGAAAATAAAAAAAATATATTTAGAACTTGGCGATATGACATAATATTTATTTTCGTTTCACACAATCTATTATAAAGACGTAAAGAGCTTTGGGGTCGTCCATTAATAACGTGACGTTTTTTAGACCACTTTTTGACACCCCCTCCCCTCCCCTCCTCCCCTCGGTGATAAATGGTGAGGTTTTAGGCTATCCCTCCCCCCACCAAAATCACGTGTATTTTTATCCGGCTTGAAAACAAGTAAAGATAGTCAAAAATGTTTTATTAAATAGAACCACCATGGAATGGACAAGCATCATGTTCCTCAGCAGTTAGAACCACTTAATGTTGGGCTAATTAAATTCTGCAGTACGGACATAAATGTGGCAAATATAACTCTCCTGGATCAATAGATGACATCGTACGCCAATACTCACTTACTCGGGTGAAGATATGTCTTCATTATCATTGTTGATTGAGTACCCTACATATTTAAAAGCACCTCATAAATATAAAAACGCGTAAAAAGAAAGTAATTTTATAAAATATTCACTATATTAATTTTGACATTTGCCACAACAGCCTATGGCAACAAAAGATCTATTTAGCATGGAGCAAAAAGTGCACAGAATGGCTCGCGCACTCCAAGAGGTGCATAATCTGCGATGCATCTGCTGTGTGGAGGAATGTCGCACCGCTCGGGGCCACGCTAGGACCACTTAAACTGCGGACACACTCTTTTTCTTATTTCCAAACATATTTTATAGGCTCGATCGTTATTTGTTTGAGGTTTTATTACGATGTTAATGCTAATGGGGTGACTTGTCTATGGGTCATAAATACCAGTTTTATTTTGTTAAATCTTTAGTAAATGTTACTGAAGTCGGGAAAGAGCATTAATTTAGTGTCAAATCGATGTGATATCAAATAAAAAACAGACAAAAAATATTTACATGCTATATGACTTAAACCACTGCATTGGAAGTCACTAGTATCATAGTATTTTTGAATCCTAATCATGTGAAATAAATAAATTATTATTATTAAAGAGAAGCAGAGCTTAGCGTTTTTAAGCTCAGCTCAACTGGGGAAGTACCTCCACTTTACAGAATAACACAGCTATTGTAGTCCTGCGCGTGAGTAGGTAGGCTCATTAGGTACTAGGGAAAGGACGGTAACGCGTGAGCGATGCCCATTGGTGTTGTAAGCGACCAGATGCTATGGGAACCCCTGCCACAAGACTGACCGTATAAAAAAGAGTCGTCAAAGCATTTTGAACTCAAGCCCTCAGTTTCAGTGTTCAAACTAAACGCTAATAAGTGTTCCGAAGAGAAGCGAGAGGGCCTGGTAATTATTGTTATTAAACAAAAACGTGTTAGCCCCTGAACAGTTTAGCGTGGTGATACCGTGCCTAATGATTGTTTTTATCGATTCCACTTACCTCTTTCTCTATCACTACTATTAGATCGTGATAACGGGGCTTAGAATCGTGTATATCTTTTCATGAATCGTGAAAAGTGGATACTTACTTGGGTACGCGTGAGGGTGTAATGTTATTGCCATCTGTGGCCGTATCAGGCCGTGCCAGAATGTATGGCAAAAAGTGATATTTGTCAAGCAAAGTTAAATAGCTATTCAAGTTAATAATAGGCCTCCGGAGTTACAGTTTCTAGCACAGACATAAATCTAAATAGATAACGCAAGTCCCTCCATCTGTATAAAAAGCGTGTTACTTTTTTGTACCTACCATAATGTCACAAGATTGATTTAGTTAGGCTAGCATTAGATTTTTAACGTGAAAATGAAGCTATCCTATTTGTCAGCTAAATATATCCCTCGCTACACATCTCTGGTGGACATGCAGCCTTATGTGAGTTCCCTATCCGCGCGAAACAGTTTCAAAAGAAGAACATTGTGCCCCATTTTTGCACAGATTTTGACACGCGAAGTACATACACTCACGTCATCTATTTATTTGTATATCTGTGGTTTCTAGTCTATTAAAAAAACGTACCTATTACGGGGCAGCAGCTATAGGTACACACCTGATAAGTTTAGAACAATAACCTATGTAGGTCTTCCAGCTGTGCCTAAGCAATTTATCAAAGAGCATTGCAATACTTCTCCAAATAAAACTGATAATAGAGCCACGAGCCCAACGGCCATGAGCGCAAACTATGTAAAGTCAATTTTAGCAATTTTAAGGAGCTTGGATTTTTTGTAACATCTATATAAATGGTAAAGCTTCTTTTGTTTAAAAGAAGTCTTATTTTGAATCGTTGGTATGCAAGTTCGTTATAATGCTTCGTCATCTAAGGTGGAGTAACAGATCTATTGTTTAAAGATCAAGCATAAATCTACATTGTTCTAAGATTATTCTAGAATACTTTACTATACACGCGTTTTACTCATATTAATGCATATGCACGTTTTTGCATTTATCATGCATACCATGCACTTAACTAAGTGACAATTAATGTGTAAGTTCAACGACGGTGTAAAATAAAAATAATTTGACAAAACATATATGGAAATCGAATAAATATTAAATTCACTTTCGAGTTTTTATAGTAAGCTCCAAGTTTGAATCTATAGCAGCCATGTCTACAGGCAAAAAATAAAAAAAACCATAACTTATTTGCATTAACACTAAATGTTATGGCGGAGTAAAATAAAAAACAAACTTACATCATTTTTGTTACAAGAGGTCGGCGCGACCGTGTTGTGCATAAATTTTCATACATTAATACCTGAGGAATAAATCTAGTATTTTATAATTGCTGTTTAGACTGGAATATTTATTTTTATTGTCCTTTTTTGAAAGGGATAGGTAATGAGGTCTATCGTTTCTGCAGCCAGTAGTCGGCGCCACTAGCGAGTCTTATCGCTGTCATTGAAAAAGTACATATTTGGTAGCCCTGTGACGTAAGTAGTGCTTTTTGACTATTGTTTTATAAGTTTGTAAGATATACAGGTCGTTGTTTTGGTTAGCGACGAGCGACTCAGGGTCGATAATACAAATGATAGGTACTGGTGCTAAAAAAATATTGAAAAAATACTTTATTTTCTTATAATAATAAAAATAAAAGAAACAAAAAACCCGACTTCGTAAAACAAAAATTAACTGAAAAGAGTAAAACAAGCTCTTTAATCTATAGAATTTTGAAAATAACTTGAATGTTGTAAGGTATTGCAGTCGGGGACAAACCAATAATCTAAGTATGTTTTTATTTGTAATATTTGTTTATCCCCGACTGCGAAACTATCTAAATTCAAAAATTGTAGCTAAAATTTTCGTATCCAAACCCCAGAATAAATAAAAGCAAGTACAAAACTAGCAGTGTCACACTGCGACGTTATTTACAATACAGGTATTTGGACCAAGTGAACACTTTAACTGTATTTCATTATTTTCACTGTACACAGTTATCCAATACAACTCGGCCAAACAGCCTTGCTTGTAATGCACTGTAAAATTTTAATCAATGAATTAAGAAGTAGGTAACGAATTTTAATTATGTTGTAGATATTTTATGAATTAGAGTTTTTTTGTAGAATTGCTAACTTTTTACCGGATTTTTTATATTCTACCGGATATCCGAAATTAAAATCTATCCGAAATCCTCGCCGAATCTGATATAAAAGTTTCGAATAATTTCGAATAGGAACGGAGTCTAACTAAGACACTTTAAGACAATTTTCTGCCCGGCTGTGATACACACTATTTATTTATTTAAATGTTTGCTAGCAACAGTAAATTAATACAAGAACAATATAAACTTACTCTAAATTAAAACTTAATTTATTGTTATATAAAAGCAAACACAACATGTTTAAAAAATTAATACATTCCAAAAAAATAAAAATAAAAATAAAACATCAAGTTACAAAAAAAAGCAGATAAAATAAAAAACAATAAAACAGATAAAATTATAAAAAAAAACAGATATTATTACAAAATTTTGATAATGTTTTATTGCCGCGCGCTTTCCTAAAAAGCTATCCGAAACTATCGGATATCCGATATAATTTAATGTCAGTAACCGGTATAATATTATTCATATATCCGTAACATCCCAGCTTTTTACCATAAACCGCAATCTCACTAAGGTTAGTGATGGCTGAAAATGATCCATAAAGCCTAGTAGGAAATGGCTTACAAGTGCACTGAACACATCGGTAGGTGCGCTAGATCTTATAACTTTAGGGTTGTGTTCAATCTGGCTATCATTGCCTTACTTTAATGTTCAAGAAAATGATAGTTTCTACTAAAATAAGTATGAACTATCTGTCTATGAATGTTTGACTTGAAATAGGTCCTAAGAAAAAAAGCTGTTTTAACGATGGACATGCAGCTTAATAACCACACCTCGAACCTCTAAAGTCCGTATTATACGTCAATCAAAGCTTAGTTGAAGTTTAAATCACGATTAAATACATTTTTGGAACCTACCTCTATGACATAAGGTTTCTTTTCCATTAAAACAATCTATTATTGACACATACTTTAAGAAAAACATGGTTTTAGCCTCGTCTTTTTTTGTTATATGACGTTAGAAAGTGACTGATATACTTTATAAATAAATAATAAAATATGATTAAATAAAAAAACCTGAGTTTTACAATACTTTTTTTTATTTTTTTAAATTCAATGTTTTAAGTTTTGATTCTTTGCCTATAATATAGGCTAAAGTCACGGCTTAAGTAACTTATCAATCGGTCACGGAGGCAATATTAAAAAAAAGATATTTATATCTTATCTATTGTCAAGTTTTCTGTTATACCCGCGACATTTTACAATGCACGCGGCTTGTCGTCAGGGTTGAACGACCTAGCGTAGAGCTTCAAAAAACCGGATTTTTACGATTTTTAGTATCGATAAAGTAAATAATGATATTTAATATGCATGCCGATATTTTGCTTTTATTTCCATTTTTCACGAAACATTTGATGATTCTGCTCGGCTGTGAAACACGCACGGGGCATGTAGATTTTTTATGAAGGATTTTAGTTTGCGATTTCAAGGATAATAGTTTGTGAAGAGGTAGTTTATGTACATTCCTAAGCATACACGTAACTGACTGATTGACAGGTGCATGCATAGCTCAAATCGAAGGTGGAAAAAAAACTTTAATTTTATAACATTGCACACAGGTTCGTATACAGGGTGGAAATTTTAGACAGTCAGTAAGAGCAAATTATGTGATGAAACCACGCGAATTTGGTCTTAGGAGACTATCCTAAAAAACTTTTTGAGTTATTGCCAATCCCATCGGCATTTTCAGAATTTGAATCTGTATAACGTAAGCATCCAAAAAGAAAGGTTTTTCCCTAAGGGGGGAAACGGCAGGGGAATAGATCGCGGGAGAAACGGCGCGCATTCAATAAAATTACAACTGCTTACAGTTATTTTTAAACATTTCATGTGAAACAAATATGATTATAATTGGACTGTTTTACAAAAACCTTAAACCGACTTCAAAGTACACTAAGAAGTAATCAAATCCTGATCTGATGACAATGGGACCAAACGGGAAGTGTAACCTTTCAAACAAAAAAATAATTTTCCAAGTCGGTTAATAAATTACATTTGAATTGAGAACCTCCTCCTTTTTTTGAAGTCGGTTAAAAATAAAGATTATGTTTCAACCAAACATGGTCTATTTTTTTTATAAATTGTTTGTTCCTATTATCTGTATTTTATATTATTTCTGCCAACAAATGACATTGTACGACCCACCTAATTTCATCATGTCTTGTTGACGCAAAATTATGCTGCTCATAACTACCTACCTAGATAAAATCTAGAATTTAGTAATTTCCTACTTTGTTTCACAATGTTTGTTGTAGGTACATCTTTTGACGAAATATGATATTTCAGATATTTTAATTCAAAGTTGTTTTATCAGTTAATAGTTATTGCTCTACTTTGTAAGAACACCTGGATGACAGAATCTTTAAAAAAAATATGAAAATACTTATATATTTTACTGTGCAGTGATTTATATGAAAAAACAATGCCTGTATTACAAGTATTATTTATTATTTACAAGTATCGTGAAATTAAATCAAAAAAGATTAATTAATTTACTCCACTTTGCTTGATAAATTCATTTTTTCACTAAGGTTAATTTTCGATGACTATGGGGAATCCCCTTCCTATTTGAGCTAGCTACACCTGGTTTCCCGAAATGATGACCGCCCCAACAGACGAAAAGCCTAACCGGCTTAAGCCGCCTGGAACCAAGATGACTAGGTATGTTAATTTATTTTCTAATGAGCATAATAATAATCCGCTTGCAAACAAGGACTCAGGGGTTAAGCAAGTCGTAGGTCCACCAAGTATAAGGTGGTCATGTATTTATCAGTAAATACAATTTAAAATGTATACTAGATCGCGGGAATCACATCGGATATACGGCGAGCGGTAAAACATAAATTAATTCAACAATTTCTAATTCCCCTGGCCTAGAAACTAATAAATATTGAAACAGGATGTATATAAGGTCGATTCACAACATACGATTTATAGCTTACAGGAAAATACGCAATCGTGTTAACGTTATTTAACTTCAACTTTGGAAATAAAACAAGTTTGTTTATAGCACCTATAGTTACATGGCCTGTGCAATTTAGGTATACTAATTTAATCTAAGTAGTTTATACATCTAAAAACAAACAATACTTACACTAGTAGCCAGAAGCCTATGTGGAAATAAATTCTTTGTTAAAAATTTCATTTTTAAAGCTTTTTTTGAGTGACTGTACTTTTTGTTGACTGCACTTGTATTGTCATCTAATACACTAATGTATACCAAATATCAAGTCAATCCGACCACTGGATGTGGCTGAAATTCGACTTGCAAGATTCCACCCAAACATAGTTACATACATACATTGCAAATTAAATAAAAGCTTGTAAAATAGAGTAAGGCTCAAATTTTATTTTATACTATATTAGTTTTCAAATAGCATGAGTTCGGTGACACATGGTATTTTATTAGATTTCTGTTCATTTCGATATAATAAAGGAATACTATGATAGAGCGAGGTTTCATGAAATATTGTGAGTACTATTTTACAGTAATCAAATGGAATTTCACTACATATAGGTAAAAAACCCTTGACCTTGACGACTCATCCTATGTGAAATAAAGTATAGTAGTTCCTCTTTTTAATGGTGGAAAAATACAATGGCCTATTTTATTTATTTTTATGTCAAATGTGCCAATTTAAAAATAATTTATTCACACACACAATATGTGAGTAAAACGTTTAGTATTTATTTACAATGACTCATACAAACGAAGTAGTACTTACTACTGTACATATAGTAGTCTCTACATTTATTTTATTGTACATTGTGTAGGTCACGCTATCTCTCTGAGACCATTCTAAAATCTAAACACGCATTGTTTTTTTAATAATCCAGAGTTGTTTTGATTATAATCGATATTCATTCAAGCATGCTATTGTATTTCCATACAATTATTTGTTTAGTTAATACTAAAGACAAACATGTTGCTTCTTGTTTGGAGGCTGCAGAAGAGTAAAAATATATTATAGTAAAACATTCAGCAATTTTAAACTTTAACCCCCTTATTCATAATCGCTTTTTAACTAAATCAGTGTAATAGTGTGCCCCGTCTCACTCTTTCGATCACCAAATGTCACCTGTCAGATAAAGACTTCGGAATTTTAGCTAATCAACGTTTGATAACTTTATTATGAATAAGGGGGTTAGTCGATACATAATTTAAGTTTTTAGTCCTTTAACGTGTCAAATCTAGTTTCTTATCTAATAAAATATTCAACCTATTTATTCACACAAATTCAACATTCCGAACTAGCAAAAGTACTTGTATCTCATGCAAAGGGCTTATAAAAGCTTGTTTTGTACAAAACAATTTAATTTTAGAGGTTATTACTGGCTCTGTCGAGTAATTATATCGATAAATCGACATTAATAGAGTTGCATACCTTAAAACTACGAAATAATATCTTGATACTTTGACTGTGTATTCTCTGTTTTATAGCCAGCGCGGAGTTATCAAAAATCAAGAAAAATGTGACGCATTCGTACAAGCTTGCATCGACCTTGAAAATAAAGTTCATATTCCGGGAAACCATAAAGAATTCTTTAGCGACCAAAAATATATTCGACCGAATGTTTAGGTTCATTTGGTATGCAGGTCGTATTAAAAAATTCCGTGACTAATCAATTCGCACTAATGTTACGCGATTCAACTATGCAGGTGAGGTACCAATGTCCTCCCAACACGCAATATTCAGTATAAGGACATAAATAATAATCGAAGTTTATAATTTTGTTTTTATGACCACTAGTAACTAGTTTTTCAAGTTATACAGTCACAAGTAGAGACTCCAACAGTACTTATGTGTATCAAAGCTGACATTGATGATGATATTTGCAGGAATACGGATTTTGCGTAAAAGAAAAAATGAGTTCTTTAATTGTAATTATCTGATACAAGACCATGCGAAGAAATCTCATAGGTACTTCTGACCACGAGCGAGTTGGCGGATTCCACCTTAGATTTAGTGTTAGATTCCAACCAGTCCTGATTCTGGGTGTAATTATGTGTATTAAGTATGTATTTACAAACAAAAAGTAGTATATGAGATATCTGGTTTCCATAGTACAAGCTCTGCTTAGTTTGGGATCAAATGACCGTGTGTGAGGAATGTCCCAGGATATTTGTTTTAACTATAAAAGGTTGAATACGTTTCACAATTTATTATTTAAATCAAGATTGATTCCAATATGTCTATGCATCCTAGCAAAGTAATTACAAATTTAAAGAAGTTATTCTTGACTTTAAAGATCAATCTCCGCATCAAAATAAGAGAGGTAGATAGAGATCTCTTAACTTAAATTAGATGATCTAAATTTTCTTTTTTCGGATAGCTAAACTCTATGTAAGAAACACATAATCATTTAGATACTGAAACAACAGATGTTAAAAGTTCAAAATGCTTAAAAATATTTAATCAGGCGAGTCTAGATTCTACTACAGATTAGGGTCATTGCGCTGGTTTGCCGTCCAGTACCACTTTTCGTCCATATGACTGAGGTACTACAAACACATGCGTAAAATTAGAATACAAACGAACCTTCCCGCGCAAGTTTGGACTTTTTGCGATCCATAATGTCTAGGCAACAGTTCTATCAACATGAAAATGTGATTTGACGAGTAGTGACTTCAAAAATATTAACGTCAGTGACCGCTTCGCATCCCCGCCTTGCAGAAGTCAACGCGCCTAACAAAAAATTATACCGGTAGGAAAAGTTCATGGTAAGTTTAATAACTGTTTTAGCTAGTTTACGTAATGTTTTTGGCAAGTATGTCTATTTAACACCATATTTAACACAAATTTAAGTGTTTATTATAGTTTTTTTATGGAAATCTTAGTAAAATTTAGTGGACTAATACTAGCATACGAATTTAGCAAAATATTTGGTTTTCGTCCACGTGGACGGAAACCCAAATAGCTAGTGAATATTTGTAATGGTTATTTTACTTCAACGGACCTATAAAATAATGAATTATCTCCCAATAATGATCTTTATTGCAATGAGTTTAGACATTTTAGTTTCCGTCCACTCCTTTGTCAGTGTTGCGGGAATAAAAAATATTTATAGGACGTGGACGAAAACTAAAAAAAGCGTTTAATGTGGTGTTAGTTTTCGTACATGAACGAGCACTCGGGTGGACGAAAATTAAAAAAAAATATATTCTTTTGCATTACTTTTCGTCCATATACATATTATTTGTATAGTAGCTGTTCCCCTGCGGTTTCACCCGCGTTCCCAGGATAAAAAGTAGCATTGTCATTTTAAAAACATACTTTAAAACTAGAAAGAAAACCGCCGCGTACACGGAAGATAATTTGGGAAAATAAGGCGTCAGTTAGACAAGTCTGTAGAGATTATGGGATTCCTAAATCTACGGTCCTCGATATATATATATACATCGCTAACTAAGTGCTAACTGTGTTTCATAGAATGTAACCGCGGCTTGGATACGTTATTCCATTTTGGATTTCCATTGTCAACCTTACGGGTCCATCGTCAGAACCTGAAAACTATATATGGTCAAAGTTCATCTCACGACAATTCCAACAACCCCAAACACGGCTAGGATGCGTTGCTCCACTATTGGGCTCCAACATATCCGATAAAATGCAAACTACATTTGTGTTTGAAAGGTCTTTCAAGGTCCAAATCCCTACAATAGAGGACTGGACGAAGGGACTCGATCCACCAGAACCAGAAAGTCTGGTTTGTTACACTGATGGATCCAAAATGGAATCAGGTACAGGAGCGGGAATATACGAAAAAGGTTACAAATGTAGCAAAAGCTTAGGGAAGATGGCAACTGTATTCCAAGCAGAAACATACGCCATAATAACCTGTGCTCAGGAGAATATAGATAGAGGAACCAAAGGTAAATCCATCTATGTTCTCAGTGACAGTCAGGCTGCAATCAAAGCCATGGCATCCTACAAAGTGGACTCCAGACTTATTCTGGATGCTGTCCAAACCCTAAACAGGCTTGGGAAGCATAATAGGGTAAGACTGATGTGGGTCCCTGGGCACAAAGGAATCCATGGTAACGAAGTGGCAGATGAATTGGCAAGAGAGGGCTCAGCAAATGACTTTGTGGGTCCAGAACCATATGTAGGCATATCGACGTGTCTCGTAAAGGCCACATTTAGGGAGTTTGCAGATCAAAGACAACGAACACATTGGCTGTCTAATACCGGTCTACAACACTCCAAGAAATTCCTAGGCTCTAATTTCAAAGCCCGGGAATGCATTTGGAATATGAGCTAGGGGCAAATCCGCTACCTGCTTGGGGCCTTTACTGGGCACTTTGGAACCAACGACATGCTCATGAAGATGGGTCTAACCGCGACACCCATGTGCAGGTTGTGTGGGGAACATACGGAACGCATGGAGCACCTTCTGTGCACATGCAATGCACTGGCTGGTAAGCGAATGAGTCTCCTAGGGATCGGATATCCAAAACCAGAAGACTATAGGCTCATATCTCCTAGCCTCGTTGTAAAATGGGTCGAAGTGTCCGAGCTATTTCTCGGCCCCTCCATAAGAAAAGATAAGATTGGGCTCCAGTGCCTACCCTCCTACTCTGTCATCAGTACCTGAAAATTATATATGGTCTAAGTTCATCTCAAGACAAGTCCAACATCCCCAAACACGGCTAGAATACGTTGCTACGCTATAGAGTCCCAGTGCCTATACTCCTACTCCATCGTCAGACCCTGAAAACCATGCATGATTAATGTTCATCTAACAACAATTTCAATGAATTCAAACACGGCTACGATACGTTGCTCCACTATTGAGTTGCTGTGCTTACCCTCCTACTCCATTATCAAACCCTGAAAACCATATATGGTCAAGGTCATCTTACGACAATTACTACAACCCCAAACACGGCTAGGGTACGTTGCTCCGTTATAAAGTTCCAGTGCCTACCCTCCTGCTCCATCATCAGACCCTGCAGTATTACTATGAGATTTTTTTGTGGTTGACGCAAGATGTCTAGCAAGATGTAAATATATATAGGTATATGTAAAAAAATTACCAATGATGGCTTTATATTGGGCGTTGATTGTTTTAGTTGGCCACCGTAGATACCGTAGGTTGTCATTGTAATACGCATGTTTGATTTATTTTCTTAATTTGTTTAATTATAGCTAATAAAAGAAATAAAAAGAGAAAAAATGACAATAAGGCTATTAAATAGTAGACATATTATGTTGTTGATTAAATAAAAGTATATTATAATTGCTTTTTAACTTAATAATTCACCTGCACTCCTTTTTCTACATAGTGGTCGAAATCTAGCTCACACTAGGACGAAAACCAATTTTTTTGGACGAAAACTAGCAAAAACCCTACTTTTGATAAAATATTTTTTTATAAAAACAGATGAGAAAATGATTTATTTTCTCTTAACATTAACCTAAAGAAGACTAATTAAGCACACACAAAAAATATAATACATTTAAGTAAGGGTACTTCAAGATATTCATTTCGCATCACAAAGCTGGCAACTCCGATAATTGGACGAAAACCAGCGCAATGACCCTATGTAACTACTGAGGAGGTAAAAAACTAAAACGAGCAAGATTATCTAAGTTACAGTCAGTGGGGAATTTGGTAACTTATACTTATAGTTTAATACAGTATAAGTTAAAGGTAGTTTAATACAGGGAGTCCTGTAATTAATGGTCCGAATGATACCTCTCGAAAGAATTATGCCCGATTAGATAAAGTCATCATTATACAATGCATTACTCAAGCTCAGGTGTCTCAAACATTTATCAGAATTATCGCCTAATTTGTCGAATTCTAGAGTTATAATTTCCTTAAAAGAAATTTTGAAATCCAGTTAGAATCATTTATTTTCATTACAAGATCACTTGAATTTGTTATCTCAAGAGAAATCGTATCATTGATGATATGCAGGGATGAGTGCATGCTTTCTTTTGGAACTGCCTCGATTGGCAGACCTTCACTGTGTCTGAATCACACTGAACCATTCTGTTGAAATAGATTTAAAAATAAAAAATTGAACTGAACGCACCTTTTTACAGAGCTTTAGATAAATGACATGGAAATTATCTTAATTCTTGGAGCTGATAAAACCCCAAAGTTGACATTATTAACCATCATAAGGGAAACACCATTAACTTGCTCTACCTATCTTGTCTAGGTACAATTTGATAATGTATACCGCACTATTCGACATTCACATTTCGTTCAGTCAAGTAGCCCACATTCCGAGAGTACAAGGCCAGAGATATTGCCTTAACAATTCAATAAAACGTAATAAATATTAAATTACCAAACAAGGGACAAGACAATTTCTATCAAAATTTTAATCGCATTGCACAATAATTGTTGACAAATGGCCCGTGGTCCCAGGTCAACAGAATGCGATCCGCCTTGCAAAAGTTGTCCGCCTAACCCTTTTGGAAAGAACTTTACACGCTAAAATAGCTTATAGAAATAGAGCCCTTCTCAACTCGGCCGTGTAATAGGCGCTTACCTTTACAGAATCTGCGTGTAGAACAACGAGCATTTATCCTCCCATTGCCACCAGACACTGAGTTGTATGAATTAAAACTTTTTTACTAAATCACGCCAAATCGATAGGCACAATTAAGCACTGTTTCCGAACGCACGGCGATTAATTTTGACACGTTTTTATATGGGCGGCGAGACGTCCGCACCCCACGAAGACTCACGCATAACTGAGTTGAGAGCGGAAACTTGCTCGGTAGGTCTGCGCCCGCGCAAGCAACGGATGGTCCGGTTTGCGCTTGAGTTTCGTTACTAGCCTTTTGTCATACGAATAAATCGGTACAAGCTTTATGAAATTATGTAATATTTGGCGTTATGAGTGACTTACTGTGTTTAACATTAGAGCTACCGTAAACCGTAATCCGTGAGAGCGTTAAATTTGATTTTCACTTAGCACTTGTTAACAAACGTAAGGTATTCGATTAGGCAATAGTTTTTGTAGCGGCCTTCTCCGTGACTTTGCTCAAAACAAAGTTTTTTTAATCAACATGAATCCATCTTAATTAGAAGCAATTAAAAGTTAGCGTGAAATTTATATAATGTTACAAGGATTTCATAAAGTAGGCACACAATCTTAAATATTGTGGTCTAGGTCTAGACTTTACCTCATAGTAAATAAACAGACTTTACCTTCATTTATTTAGACTACGTCCGTTGTATAGAAAAGGACATAGGGTTCTTTTCAACCAAAAAAAATTTGTGTTTCCGAGGGACAAAAATCAAAATCAAAATCAAAAAGTCATTTATTCAGTTTAGGCCCTAGTAAGGCACTTATGAACGTTAAATTGGTACATACAGTTGAATTTACCACCGGTTCGGAATACACTTAAACTGAGAAGACTCCGGCAAGAAACTCAGCAAGGTATTTTTTTTTTGTGGAAGATCTTTTAATATTACAGCTTTTTTCCAAATACTTATACAATATATAAATTATTATTTTATGCTTATTCGTACAATTGTCACTTAGCCAGGGGGATGCAAGTGCAGAGAGAAGCTACTACAACCATATATTCTTGTTTTCCACGTAATGAGCCACCTTATAGTAGGCTTTGTCAATGACAGAAAAACAACTTCTAGACGGTCATCCGGCACCCGATCATCATGAAATTTTGCATATAGTTATAGATTTTTTTATTGTAAATATTAAGTCTCTACTTGTACTGACCCACGAGAACTAAATAAGTTAATAGTTTTTACGTTAATGCTTCCTGTGTCGACCGACAATCTGAACTGATTGACAAAATCTACATTACAGCGAGCGAAGCCAAGGGAAGAGCTGTAAATATGACTCGTTAGTCAGATTATATACCTACATGTAGATCATGTTGAATCTGATTCACGCATTTCGATGCTTATGGTGATTGCTGGATTCTATGGGTCTTGGTTGGATCTGGATTTTAATGGGCAGCCCAACTATTGTCTTCTCGGTAGGCAGGTTTCTCTGAGCATCCCAAAAGAATTCCATTGATAACTTAGGACTTTCCAGAAATTTCATAAAAAAATGTATCTTTAGCTAAGTATATAAGGGCTAGTACTAAATGAAGAATCATTTTACTTTTATTCGGTGTGCGTATGAGGGTGGTAAAAAGAAGTTACCACATAATCAGGGTGGTTGAATACAACTAAGAATATCCACTACGTCCGACCGCCGAGAGAATCGTTTCTGACACCATTTAATATTGGATAACCACGGAAACGGCTGATCTGATTAAGAAGAGGCTTTCATTAAATGCCTTTGGAATCTGAATCATCCTGAGGATAAGCCATTTCGGAGATTAGCCCAATATTACAAATGTGAGGATCGATTTCTTTGGTGAGAACGCATTCTCTTGGCAGCCACACTAACCAACAGACATGGTAAGTAAATTTTGGGATAGAATATATAAATAACAGTAGCAGAGCATTATTTTGACTTTTACCACCATGTTAGGTTTCTACAAGTTTTTTTTTATTTGCCTAGCATCAGGTTCGCCGGTATTAGTACTATGAATTCCTGTTTTACAATTCAACACAACTCTATTGATTCATAACGTAGTACTATAAATTCCTGTTTTACAATTCACCAAAATTCTTTTGATTCTCAACGATAATAAGTCAGATAAGAGTTATTTTATACTTTTTAGTGTACTTTGAAGGCGGTTTATTTTTTTGTTAAAAAGTTAATTTTACAATTCAACAAAATTCTATTGATTCTCAACGTAGTATATGAATTCCTGTTTTACAATTCAACAAAATTTTATTGATTCTCAACGTAGTACTATGAATTCCTGTTTTACAATTCAACAAAATTCTATTGATTCTCAACGTAGTACTATGAATTCCTGTTTAACAATTCAACAAAATTCTATTGATTCTCAACGTAGTACTATGAATTCCTGTTTTACAATTCAACAAAATTCTATTGATTCTCAACGTAGTACTATGAATTCCTGTTTTACAATTCAACAAAATTCTATTGATTCTCAACGTAGTACTATGCATTCCTGTTTTACAATTCAACAAAATTCTATTGATTCTCAACGTAGTACTATAAATGCCTGTTTTACAATTCAACAAAATTCTATTGATTCTCAACGTAGTACTATGAATTCCTGTTTTACAATTCAACAAAATTCTATTGATTCTCAACGTAGTACTATTTATTCCTGTTTTACAATTCAACAAAATTCTATTGATTCTCAACGATGATGGGGCGAACCTGCTGTCACTTTGGCAGATAAAAATAAACTTTTTTAAATAAAAAAAAACAGAATCCGCATGTTTGTATATCACATAATAAGTATAACCATAAAATAATGCACGGTAAATGAAAACTTCTAATTAAAAATAATTAATTCCAAACGTCTGCACGGTAATTGTTCAATTAATTTCATACGTGTTTTTACGTCACAAGATAACGCGTTTGATTATATAACGCCTCATAATAGTTATAACATACGTATGTACTAGTCTATGCCCACGGCGGCACCCGCATGGTTTTAAGTGCCTGTCCAGAAGGGGCGAAATCGCGGCGATTCACTCGCCCGAATGCATTACGCACGTACGGCGAGATAAAATACATTGCGTTCACAAGCATCGCGCGAGTAAAAATACTTGTGGATGTTGTGTGTAATTAGACCCTATCCAGAAGGGGCGATTTCGCCGCGATTCTCGCAATGTATTGGCTCCCAGTATCTCGCCAACGCACGTAAATCATTCGCGCGAGAGAATCGCGGCTATTTCACCCCTTCTGGACAGGCACTTAGTCTCACTATATACATACAGATTGAGATGGAGATTGGAGATACAGGTGTAGATTTCGAGAAGGCATATTTTCGAAACCTAGAATAACCCGACATAGGTTTCGAAAATATACCATATCCCACCAAAAACATTTTTATGTAAAATGTTGCCAAGACGTAAGATGTAAGTTGCTTGAGTTTTTTTTTTTGAAATTTCCAAGTTTTATAATTTTTTTGTTGTTTGTGTACCAATACAAGCTTACATACCAAATTTCAGCTTTCTAGGACTTCAGGAAGTACCCTATGAGTTTTGATGATCATCAGTGAGTCAGTGACGAAATCGGGGTTTTTTAGATATCAATAAAATCTAAAGTATAAGAGCTATGTTATTGAAACTTAATATGTTTAATAAGTTCACTATTGACATCATATCCTGAGAATTTTGTTTATCTGGTGTAATCCAAACCCAAGTTATGAGGGTTCAAAAAATCGACGAAGCACTTCGAGAAAAGGTAGGTAGTGCCCTTTCGCTTCGCTTGGCTGTCTTGGCGGGGGCACTTCCGTGCCCCCAGATCGAAATCAACATCCAGTATATAAGGTCCTAATGAATTAGTGAACTTCCTCTTGAGGGATGAATGTATAGGTTTAGTAATCAAAAAATAATATTAGTAAAAAAATCCGAGGGAAGAAAAAAAACTTCTTTGACTTGCATAGAGACTCTCCATACCAGTCAAAGGAGTTTTTTTTTATTTTTCTAATATTACTTTTTGATTACTACTAATGAGTAATGACCTATACATTCATCCCTCAAGAGGAAATTCACTAATTTAATAGGACCTTATATACATAATAAGTATACAGGTGTCCTGTTATTATAT
The DNA here is from genome assembly GCA_951394255.1 of Polyploca ridens. NCBI lineage: Eukaryota > Metazoa > Arthropoda > Insecta > Lepidoptera > Drepanidae > Polyploca > Polyploca ridens. Next base: position 3,807,598 of record OX596265.1, on the reverse strand, counting down.
ATAGAGCTCACCTCATAGGTTATACCATCAGCTTTCGAGGGTTAACATTTGGACCATTAATTAGCCCCGCAGTTTCACCCGTTTCCGTGGCACCTACTGTTTTCCCGGTATAAAAAGTACTCTATGTATTAATCCAGAATATATTCTATCTGTCTGCTAAATTTCTATCAAATCCATTTAGCCGTTGATGCGTGTGAGCCACAGACATTTAAACATACAAACATCCAAAATTTCGCTTTACTATTAGGTATATAGCTCTCCCCGCGGTTGCACCCGCGTTCCCGGGAGCCTATAATACTAAAGTAATGTTTCGAATCCGACTGATAGTTCCAGTAGTAAGCCCGCTTAGACAAACAAAAAATCTCTTCCGCTTTATCATATTAGTAAGTATAGCTCTTTGAGCGAATAAACGCTACGGCCTACCTCTCTCAAAAAAATATTATTAGCATGGATTATTATTATTAGCACAGTAATTTATTAGTACCTTTAGAACAGTGGTTCCCAACCTTTTCTTGACCAGGTACCACTTTGATTTCTTTGTTATTAGCAGGGACCACTTGCATCTTCTGCATACACACATCAAAAAAAGTTTGTGATCACTAGTAAAAGGTGATATATTTTTAAAATTTTACTTTATCAAGCAAAAGTGTTTACGTTATATCATTTTTTAAATAGAAAAACAGTGTTTGAAATTAAAAATTAAATTACATTCTGTTACATTAGGATTTAATTTAGTTATTAAATCCTAATGTTACAGAAATTTGATCACTCAAGTGGATGAGATTCAAAGGCGTTTCAATCATTTTGAAATTCAATGAGTTCTTTCTTGATTTGTCTGTAATGCATCGCCCTTGAAATCATTCGCGGACCATATTTTGGCTCCCACGGACCACTGGTGGTCCGCGGACCACAGGTTGGGAACCAATGCTTTAGATTATAGTGCGAAAACTAAAACACTAAAAGCTCCCTTTAGTCAGACCGCATACATACCCCAAACCTTGCTTCTTTCCTTTACCCCCAGTGGCGTAACAACAGGGTGGCAGGGCTGGCAAAATGCCACGGGCCCCCGACACAAGAGGGCCCCGGCCTAAGTGCCGCGAGCTCAAAAATATTTTTTTACATTGTACCTGAGTATTTTATTTTCTTTGAAAAGTATATTTTTATAAATTCTGCTACTTCTGCTTAAAATCCAAAGACAACTAAAGACCATAATACAATTTCAAGTTAATCGTTAAGCATTTTAACCAACCTAAACAAAAAGATGTTGATTCATTATTAGAGATATACACGTTACCCGTGACGAGTAATTTTACGTACTTATGACCGTCAAAATACGTATACAGGTCGTTGTTTTGGTCAGCGACGAGCGACTCAGGGTCGATAATACAACTGATACTGATGCTAAAAAAAATATAAAAAAAATACTTTTTTTTTATAATAATAAAAATAAAAATAATATTATTTTGAAAATCATGTAATAAGCTAAAATATAGACGTAATACTCAACGGGAGTACGAGGGAGTAAAGGGGTGGGGCAATGGCGGCTTGTGCCTAGCTCTAGTCAGTGTACGTGGCCAGTGACCATACTTTGCGGTAATTTTATTTCAAATTGAATAAGGTATCTCTCAACGCATTTACTGTATTTAATGGAATTACGTCCATTTTTCGAAAATGTATTTTTTGTACTACCGCTCCTGGGTCGCTTGTCGCTGACCAAAAAAACACCCTGTATAGGGCCCCATCAAAAGAATTTTCCACGGGCCGCAGATGGTATAGTTACGCCACTTTTTACCCCTAAAAAAACTGAAAATCGCATCAAAATCCGTACGGTTACTCTCAAGTCCTAAACTGCACTAACAGACAAAGGAACAGAGACACATTTCGTTCTATGATATGTAAGGATAGTTGGATAATGTTTATCGGGTGAATAATGGAGAGTTTCTTGTTGTTTCGATGCAATTAGTAATGTTAAATATCAGTTTTATAAATGTTTTCTACTTAGTGGATATGGAATGTAATGGTCGGCTATCCTTCAACGTTGAACTAACATAGATATGATGTTGGTACTAACAACAAACTACTTACTCTGTGTAATAAAAATTAAAATCGATAATGGTGCCGATTCTGTTGTCAATCGCACTAAACTAATTTTAGTCACATCACATCACTTTCTTACAAACATTATTAAAAAAGGATAGAACATATTTAAAGCTGTCAAATTAGTCTTTGCCGTCTATATTTATACGTAACCGCGATAGATGGCGGATATTGGAAACAAGCATTGGATTAATTTGACAGAACTAAATTTCTTACATCCTTTTCTTATGTTCTTTGTTAGAAAGAGACATAGTGAGACTAAAATTAGTTTAGTTGTAAACAACAGAATCAGGGCCAATCTATGATTAGATAGATGATTAAATAAAGCTTTAAAAAAATAAAGGAAACTAAATTCGTTATTATCCGACTTCAAAAGAAGGAGGAGGTTCTCAATTCGGTTGTATGTTGTGTTTTTTTATGTTTTTACATCATAACTCCGTCATTTATTAACCGATTTGGAATATTTTTGCTCACTTCCCGTTTGGTCCCAATGTCAGGATTTGATTACTTCTTAGTGTACTTTGAAGTCGGTTTAAGTTTTAAGTAAAACATTTTTTCTATAGGTACTACTACTCCCCCTTAATAATATTATAAATGAAGGTTTAAGTCGAGTCTAGTAAAACCTAGGTTTGAAATGTAACTATATCCGTCACTTTCTAAATGTCATATAACAAAAAGTGCTGGGGCTATCTTAAAACCTGGGTTTTAGACTCGACTTAAACTTTCTTTTGTAATAAGGGGGATTAGGTTCTTTTATTGTCCATACGCCATGCAAATGCAATATTGTATTATAAATGCGAAAGTAACTCTAGTAGTAGTAGTAGTACTCTGTCTGTGTGTCTGTAACCTTTTTCGAATCCGACAGCGATTAGTGCGTTTAAATCTGTGGTTTAAATAAACATACACAACACAAGTCAAAATAATAAAAAAAAATAAAAAACACAACTGCTCTGCCAAAAAACTAACTAAAAAGTAAAAAAATATAGCCAGTGAATGTCACTCGGGATGATGTAAGGATTCTATGCATCTAAATCTTTTGATGCATTTAATTAAAACTATCTACTTTGTTAGTTTTGTTCTGTAAACCGTAACACAAAATTTTAAGGATATTAATGGAACTCTGTTATTGCCAAATTAACAACACAATATGTTATGCTAATATTATTTGAAATGATGTAGATTGTTCCTTTAAATAGAATAATATTGTAGTACACTAGCTGCCCGGCGCAACTATGTTCGCGTGGTGCTATCCTACCTTACCCTACCCTTTTTTTTTTTTTTTTTTTTTTCGTGGGTAAATCCTCATGGATACCCGGGCACTCCGGGGGGAGCGGCCGGGTTATGTCAGACTCCTACTGACTAAAACCCCACGGTGTTCCTACCTGTCGCTGCCGGCTGGATATACGGGGGCGCCGAAGCATTCGTCCGCGTATCCAGCAGCGACGGCCTGCGAGGAGGCCTCCTCTTCGTCGACGGCAGAGACCGGAGCTCTTGTCTCCGCCGTCTCCTCCTGAGTAGCGTGCGGGAACACACGCTCCACTACTCGAGCCCGATGTTGATGGGCAGCAGACTCCCCCGAGTCCGCCACCCTTGGGCCCATGTTGGGGGGAAGGTGGCTTAAAAAAGCCGCCCTCCGACGGCCGGTTCTCCTGCGGCGGATAGCCAGGGTGGTAGTGTCCTCCCTGTCACGTTCCGCCGCCTCCTTTGCGAGCATAACTCGCGAGCAAAAGGAGTGGAGTGCGTCCCACGATCTCCCGCTGTAAACCACAGCGCGAACCACGCTCGGCAGCGAGAGATCTGTCCCCACTTCGGCGCAGAGCTCGCTGCGCTCGCTTGCCCAGGCTGGGCACACCTCCAGCGTGTGCTGTGCCTCCTCCTCGAGGCACCCGTCACAGTGGTGGCATTCGGCGGTCGGCTCCCTCCCGGCAATCCGACACAGATACCTCCCGAAACAACCGTGTCCCGAGAGGATCTGCGTCAACCGGAAGGTCAACGCGCCGTGCCTCCGCTCCAGCCACTCATCCAACACTGGACGGATGGCCTCAATGGTCCTGAGACCAGCACTAGGGTGCTCCAACCTGGATTGCCACTCTTGGATGGCGAGCGTGCGCAACTGCGCCCTGCGCCCCTCCACCTCGCGTGGTGCCGGCGTCTCGCCCTGGGCCAGCGCCTCCTGGCGCCACAAATAAACTGACGACCTTACCCTACCCTACACTACCCTACCCAACCCTACACTAGCCTACCCTACCCTACATCGACTGCAGCGCCATCTGCCGGGCTGATGTTTTGCATCTAAACCATCTAGGGCGCCACCCAAACGCATACAAAAAGATTAATTCAAGTCGGTCCAGACGTTTAGGAGGAGTTCAGTGACATAAACACGTGCAGAAGAATTTTATAAAGATTTATGATACATGTGTGCAAATTTGGTTATTAACACTCCAGGCGGTATTAAGCGCGTGAGCCGCAGGCGAACGCGATAAGGGAGCCGAGGGTGTAATAATCAATGCACACCCGTGTCATACGACGTTTTTCAACACACTTGCGAGGAAAAAAAAACAGACTTGTATTTTGCAATAAATGTCACTTATAATAATAATAATAATAATTTATTTATTTGCTCGAAACATGGTTGATAGGTTCTTAAATATTAAAATGTATGTTTCACATATTTCGTCACAGTTTATGACATGCAAATATATTATTATAATAACATACAATCTAGACAAGTTACATAAATGAAAATGAAAATAAAATATTATTAATTCAAATAATTGGCAAGATGTCATAATTTTGATTGTATGATTAATTATTAAAAACATTGAAAATACATTAATTGAATTGATACATTGAACACGTACTATGTTAAATCTTATTTATATTTCAGGAAGTCATTTAAATTATAAAAACATTTATCCATTAACCAACCATAAAGCTTCGATTTGAATTTATTTCTAGGAAGTTCTCTTATACTCTGTGGTATTCTGTTAAATATTATAATGGACATTACATAGCAATTCTTTCGGAACAAGGCGGTTTTTGTTAATGGAAATTTAAGCCTTGTTGGATCCCTATTTCTTACTTTAGAGGTAGCAACATCATCAAAGTGACAGAATAGTTGGTGTTGCTCCTTAACAAATGTTCCTATCTGAAAAATATACATCCCCGTCAGGGTAAGCAAGTTTAATTTCCTAAAAAGGGGTCTACACGATTCCAGTTGGCCAACTCCACATAATGCTCTTACACATTTCTTCTGAACAATAAAAGCTCTATTGATATTTGTAGAATTCCCCCAAAGAAGAAGTCCATATCGCAGAACGGAAGCAACAAAACCATGGTACGCAGTGAGAGCAGTAGCCTGTGACGATGTTCGTCTTAGTTTCTTCAGTGCAAACACGAATTTATTTAATTTTACGCAAATGTAATCGACATGTGACTTCCAGTTGCAAAGTTCATCCACCATTATTCCCAAAAACTTAATCTGACTGACTCTTTCTATTTTTTTATCTCGGTACATTATTTCATAATCTCCTTGTTTCGCTTTGTAGTTACTAAAACTTACATATTTGGTTTTCCCAATGTTGGCACAAAGGCTATTTGATTCCAGCCAGTTCGAAATGGACTCTACTGCCGAGTTTAATGACATTTCGTAATTTAGCTGATCCTTTTGTTTTGTCACAATAACAGATACGTCGTCAGCAAATAGAATGCATTTGTGATTTGTTGAAGCTGGTAAATCATTAATATACAGCAGAAAGAGAAGTGGACCCAAAATGCTACCTTGAGGCACTCCACACTCATTATGTTGATATGAAGATCTGTGAACTAAACATTCCATCTCCTTGTTTACATACTTTACTTCTACACACTGTTTCCGATACGAGAGGTAACTTTTTATCCACCTTAACGCTGGTCCTCTAATACCGTATTTGTCACATTTTTGCAAAAGCAAGTTATGGTTTACGAGATCAAACGCCTTCGACATATCGAAAAAGATAGCAGTAGCTGGAATACGCTTATCTATGTTCTCAGTTATATAACGCATTAGGGTAAACGCAGCTAGGGTCGCTGACTTTCCCTTCTGGAAACCGTTTTGTTCATCCTTGATGATATCAAACTTCTTCAGATAATTGCTAATTCTATTATGTATAGCTTTCTCAAACATTTTTGAAAGTATGGAAATTAGCGTAATAGGGCGATAGTTGTTCATTTCTTGTCTACTACCCTTTTTAAATAATGGTCTTACTATTGAAAACTTTAATCTATCGGGAAATATACCTTCAGCCAATGAATGATTTACAAGATGTAGTAATACATCAGTGATAACACTTTACGAGCGAGTGCGTTGAAAAATAAGTTATGGTGGAATAAAGAAACTCATATAATACATGAATCCTGAAAACAATACACTCCTTTTTTGGGCAGTCGTGTAAAAACTCTATAGCTTTATTATATTAGTATATAGTTTATAGTATAGGATACATAAATAGATAAACAATGGTCTACTTTCAGAGTATAGGAAATAAAAAGTTACTTTTACATAAAATTTTGTAAAAAAAATAAACAATGTGTGTGTAGGTACGTTATGTTAGTACCTAGTTACTTACTTGTAGTTATGTAGTGTACCTACCTGTTGGTTACTTCTGAAACATCATTTTAATTTAAAATCTAAATTCAATCGTAAAGTGAAACCTTAACCAATAAACACTGAGTGCTACAATACGAAAGCGTTTGATATAAACCGCGAACCACGGATATAATAAATCTAAATAGATAACGCATTCCCTGCATGCGTATGAAAACCAAGTTTCTACATACCATAAAGTCACAAGAGCGCTTTAGTTAGACGGGGATTAGAGCTATAACGTGAAAATGAAGCAATTTTTCATACACTCGCGTTATCTATTTAGATTTATATCTGTGCCGCGAACTCATACAACTCGGTATATCACTATATGATGTAAAGCACAACAAGAAGCGGTAGTGTAAATTAAATTGCTGAATTTCTGGCCGGTTCTCTCAGTGGGAAGAGTAGAAGAAGGTCGAATTCTTAAAGACTCAAACAGAATAAATGACATTCAGACATGTTGAGCTAAAATATTTAATATCTTTTTTCCCGGGTTCGAATCCTACAATGAGCTTGAGCTTTCGGTGAAGGAAAACAATGTGAGGATACCATAGCACGGTGGTAGGGTACTTTGTAGTACCCGCCTGGCTGGCTACCACCCTCAAGTTGAAAATCTGTCGCCAAGCACCTTTCGGTGTGTTCCGATAGCTGCACTTGAGAGCCAGTTCCGTCTAGGCTTTGTGTGCTTACCACCTTCGGCCGCATAATCACTTACCATGGTGAGATTGCGGTCAAACACAGGCCTATAAACAATAAAAAAAAAAAAAAACTGATCGCCACTTTATTCCAGTGGCTTTGTTTTGTTAGGGTTCCGTAGCCAAATGGCAAAAAACGGAACCCTTATAGTTTCGTCATGTCTGTCTGTCTGTCTGTAATGCTAGAGCTATTTATTTTAAAATAAAATCGAATTATCCTAAAATATGTATAACTAGCTGACCCGCGCGGTTTCACCCGCGTTCCCGGGATAAAAAGTAGCCTATGCATGCCAAATTTCATCGCGATCGGTTCAGCGGTTTAAACGGGAAAGCGTAACAGACAGACAGACAGAGTTACTTTCGCATTTATACTATTAGTTAGGATTAGGATAAAATAGCAGACATTTATTTACAACAAATATGTACAAAATACAATCTATATACTTATAGAAAATTTCCTCAAGTCTGCCGCTGCTTCCGATTAACGGCAGGGTTCCCAGAAGGCTGGCAGCGTTTCCTCTTTGAATAGCCAAGCTGACGCGTTGGCGGAAAAAGCTCCCCGCCCGCTGGTCTTGAATAGGAAATCATGTTTTTGAATTTAATGCACTTTTTGTAGAGTTGTTTGAAAATACCTGTCAAATCCAATGTCATATCCATAGTTCAAATCCAAGTATGGTCAAATCAAAGAAATTGGAGGTCAAATCGTGTACTTAAGGTTCAAATGTGTTCGAATTATCCTTATTAATATTATATGTCTGTGGAATTATCAACATTTTGACAGGTATTTACAAACAAACCCCATTGAGATATTATTATTAAGTTGATGACAAACCCCTATGGAATGAAAACTGCTCATTATACTTCTTCATGGTTACTGGCAACACTTGCAGACGTCAAAGTGAAAAGTTTATTACAAGTTTATTACATACATTACCACAGAATATTCAATAGTACTACGTACAGAAAACCCACTTCGAAAACGACATTTAAATAAAAAGCGACTCTTGGAACGACGTAATAAGGCGCAATCCAGTTCGCGCGGCGCTGCGCGGCTAAAATTATATTCACCTACAACTTCCCTCTCTTTCTATCATATAACTCTATCCTGTATGACGCGGCACGTGTTACGATAGGGTTGTCTAATGACGTATTATGAATCTTCAATATTTCTTTATCGGTTATGTATGTACCTATTACTATTCTCCTTTCGTGAATAATGACATTTAAAATATCCTAGCTAACTAGTATTAGAGCAGAAAGTTATTTTTAAATGTCTGCATATTATAATCTAAGTTGTTAGGCCTATACTGATACTTTGTATACTGAATGTGTATTCTGTCTACGAAACTGAATACAACTATTTTGGGGAAGGGTTTTAGTAACATATATGTATATAAAATCTGGAATGACTGACGACGGGACAAGAAACGGCACAACTACCTAGTCCAGGGCCGTCAGCCGAAATTCACAACGTTTGTTATTAATAATCTTCAAGTTGTTATATAAAAAATAATAAAGTTAAAGAATTATTTAAAAAAGGATATACCAAGTAAGTAATAACAATTAGAATTGTTAAATTTTTCTGAATATTATTCTACTGATTTTTGAAATATTGGTTTGTTAAATCTTAGTTATTCTAAAAAGGTAGAAGTAAAATCTACACTAATGTATATTCATTAGTGTATAATAATACTAGTATTATAAAGACGTAACATTGGTTTGTTTGTATATTTGAAGAGGGAACACTCTCTATTCTGGAACTACTAACAGTTTCTAAAAAAAAACATCAAAATCGGTTCATAAACGAAGAAGTTATCCGCGAGCACACATAAAAAAATACATTTACGGTCGAATTGAGAAACCTCCTCTTTTTTTGAAGTCGGTTAAAATATTTTACATGAGTTATTGAGGTCTAGTGGCCCGTTTAGACAAGTTTAGGGTGTCTCTTCAGGTCGCACTATCTTTGTCCCTTTTTGACACACTGGTATGCTATCAAAACGAGCCTATTAGATCTTGCCGACCTTAATAAAGTCAGAAAGGACATTAGGACAATACAATGAAACAACAACAAAAAATCTAGTACTATGAAAACAAACACAAAATAGTGTTAAAATAAGAACAATAAACACTTTATATAAGTACGTAGGTATTTATACCCACACGCGTCTTTCGGTGCGGGCGCGTTGCAACCGACTAGCGTTATTCCGGTAGACTGTTGGCGCGAAATCGTACCTAAACATGGGAGTGAGACAGGCCTGACATTACCTAAATACTTACAAAAAACCTGTTTGTTTCGTGGTCTTTTCCGTTTCCACACATTTTCCACAGGGCACAGGGCTGTGTTCAGTTACATCACCGTGTGATCGCCCGACGTCATCGTAGCGTTCAGTAACAGTCAGTGCTGCAAACTATCCTTCTTTTCCAGGAGATTCCATGATTTTTGGACATGTCTCCTTATCTCCATATTTTTTTTTCAATTCAATGAAAATCTCCTGGATTTTCACGATGTGAGTAAAGTGTACGACATTTTATATTTTTATAAAAATAACACCTGATATTGACATAAAATAACCCAGTCAATGCTCTGTATAATCTGCATCTCTGTGTAAAACTGTGAAACTTGCAAAGTGACTTTGCGTTTTCGTTTTATTTTCAAGAGTTTGTGTATTTTGAGTTATATTGCATATTTATCGGTAGTATTTTACCCAATAAAGATCAATGCATGTAAAGTTGAAGTGAAATGAATTACGTGTATCGTGATTTTTCAAGTTGTTTAAAAAATCCGTGAAAAGTTTCAGTACGATTACCACCTTTTTAATGAAACAATTGTATGTCGTGGTCTTATCGAAACCGACAATTTTTAGACAGAGCCTCGATAACTCGACACTGGTAAAAATAAGTCCTAATAAAAAGGATTTGCTTGTTAAAGGGGTATGAACATTTTTGTATGGGAGCTGGCATAGCCACCCGCCGCCATTTTGATTTTTTTTCAATGTCGCGGCGCACGGTTTAAGTGGTATATTTGGGTAGAAGACACTTATACAAACAAAAAATGTTAAGCAATATGGTGACCTAAAGTGTCACGTTTCCAAGATATTTGGAGGTAAAGGTCGCCATATGAGAATTACGACAATCATTAAAAATGAACTTATTACGTGTTTATATGCATTAGATTGTATTCAAATAATAGTTCCCAGGTTGATTTAACTTTTTATTAGAATATAGCAAAACAAAGAGAACGAAAAAACAATATTCATTAATTGGTTACCTACTAAACCGCATCGCAATATTCGCAATGAAACACAATGTTGTCAAGTAGCTTGGATCGTAGTGGTTAACTTGTTTTCCATGTCGCCGTTATTAACCAAAAATGACAATACTTGTCTTAAAATATCATGTTACTGAGATATTGGAATATCGATGTATATATAATATGAGACGAATGACAATAGTTTAAAGTTAATTAAGTACAATTTATGTTCTTGTTTTTAAGCAATAGTGGTCAAATAATATTGCATCACGGTTTTAAAAATATATTAAAACACATAATAAAAACAAGCCGTGACCTTAAACCTTTAAATAAAAGGTTTTTTAAAACTACTTAGGTAGCAAACAAACATACGGCCCGCCTGATTGTAAGCGAAGAAAGCTCCTTTGAGACCGCATAGTTTGAAACTATTTTGGTTCCAATGTCTGAGGATGGACTCCCCGTCAATGGCGAGACTTGCGATGGTAGAAGGTAGCCGTGGTGTCAGGTTAAACAATTCTACAGAACACTGTCCGTTGTACAAGCGGTAGAACACACATAAGGAGGCAAAGTCTCTCCTCAGATTCAGGGGCCCTAAGCCGCTTGTGAGCTCGGGATCGTGGACAATTCTAATGGCACCTCGCTGAAGCCAGTCTAAAGGCCCAAAATGGTATCCAGGTAAGAGCAGTACTCCATATAAGGCCAGACTTGCGAATTGTAAAGTTGCAGCCTTTGCCCCGATGTGAAGTACTGCTTCGCTCTGTTGAGCACTTCGAGTTTTTTGGATGCATTTTTTTTTTTTCAAAAGTTTGACAAACAGGCAGACGGTCCACCTGATGGTAAGTGGTCACCGCCGCCTATGGACATTTGCAATACCAGGGGGATTGCCGCCCCTTTTGAAGAACCCCATATCGTAGCGCTGAGGGAAAACCGTAATGGAGAGCTCATTCCACATCCCAATAGTCCGCAGTAGGAACGTCCGACTGAACCGTTGTGTGGACGATCGAGGCGGCTCGAGGATATGAGAATGAACTCCACATCGCCGGCGAGCGGTGCGGTGGTAAAAAGGTGATGATGGCACCAGGTCATAAAGTTCTTGAGAACACTCCCCATTATACAGACGGTAGAACACACAGAGAGAGCCGAAGGCTGAGAGGTTCCAAACCGCCAGTGAGTTCGGGATCGCCAACTATACGAGTGGCCTTTGCACCGAAGCAAGTGGATCAAGCTGGTAAGCGGCTGCTAGCTTAACCTTGTCTTCTAGACGGCCTATTGACGTGGTTAGAAATGTCGATGCCGAGGATCCCGAAGCTTTCACTGATGTCCGTGTTCTGGAATTGTGAAGCCACAGCAAATGGGGTTTTCTTAGCGGTTAACGCGCAGACTTGGGACTTAGTGGGGTTGAAATGGACTAGGTTTAGTCGACCGTAATCAGAGACACTAGTTAGTGTGCTCTCGATTTCAGACACAAGCCGTTCGCGGCTTTCCTCCACCACGAAACGAGGAATATTTGTAATGAGCGTCCTCTGTACAATGAATGCCGTCAATAGACAGCATTTCATTGACATGCAGCAGGAACAGTGTTGGGGACAGTACAGACCCTTGCGGGACGCCAGCATTTATATCTCTCAGCTCTTATGCATCTGCTGGACAGAAAATTGGCGACTCATTTACATAGTCCCTCGGGAAGCCCATATGCTGGTAACTTGGTTAGAAGACACCGGTGCCATTGTGTGCACGTGAGCAGTCTTCCAGACGGGACTTTCATTTAGGTGGAAGATTTATTAGGTCGGGCCGGCCGCGGGACCTGGTTTTTTTTTATTTATTTACGTCGCTATTGCAATTTTGGCGCCCAGGGAACATTACTTAGCGATCTTTAGTTCCAATTAACTTGGTAACAAAGATTTTAGGACAAGTATTGTCATTTTTGTTTGTATAATAATGACAAGATGGAAAACAAGTCACGATCCCAGCTACTTTGACAACATTGTGGTTCATAGCGAATATTACGATGCTGTTTAGTAGGTAAGTAATTAAAAATATTGTATTGTAACTGTATTCTAAAAAATTGATAAATCAACCTGGAACTATTATTTGAATACACTCGAATGCATATAAACACGTAATAAGTTAATTTTTAATGATTGTCATAATTCTTATATGGCGATCTTTACCTCCAAATATCTCGGAAACGTGACACTTTAGGCCACCATATTGATTAACATTTTTTGTTTGTATAAGTGTCCTCTACCCAAATATACCACTTACACCGTGCGCCGCGACTTTGAAAAAAAATCAAAATGGCGGCGGCTAGCTATGCCACAAAGGTTCTATCCCCTTAAAACTAAGGTATAATATAAAAAAATCCTATTAATCTAAATACAGCAAAAAGGGTATTTTTTTTTATTTCTCCTTCTTTTTGACCCTGTCCCTGGATTTTTGCCATAAATATACTTCTTTTTTGCATGTTGGGGTTTGCAGCACTGGTAACAGTTCAATAACATGTAGTGCGATCACGGAACAAAAGTGCGATCGTCGGACTACGTCGGATGATCGCACCAATCACCCGGTGTCACCGGTGTGTAGTAAGTAACTGAACGCACCCCAGAGTGTTATCAAGTAGAGTCTGGCAAACGAAAGTTGAGCCTGGCTGTAATTGAAACTCTTTACATGGCAACATTCTATTTCGTCACCCGGCATAAAAAGTGTCAACTAGTTTACTATAACCAGTTTTGATACTGGCCCTGATTCTGTTGTTCACAACTAAACTAATTTTAATGTCACTATGCCTCTTTCTAACAAAGAACATAAGAAAAGGATGTAAGAAATTTAGTCCTGTCAAATTAGTCCAATGCTTGTTTTCAATATAAATTTAGTCGCCATCTATCGCGGTTACGCTTAAATACACGCAAAATAAGACGGCAAAGATTTATTTGACATCTTAAAATATGTTCTATCCTTTTTCAATAATGTTCGTAAGAAAGAGATGAGATGTGACTAAAATTAGTTTAGTGCGATTTACAACAGAATCGGCACCACTAACTCTTTATTCGTAATGGCTTCATAGCTAAATCAGAGTTATATGTTCACCTTCACATTCTTTCGATCACCTTAATGTTCTACAATATGCTAAATGGACTTCTACGGTCGCTAATCACTGAAACATATATCCATATTGTTCTACGAAGGTAAAAAAAAAATCTAGAAAATAAAAAGGCACAATTTATTAATTTGAATATATATAGTACGCTTAGTTTGGAATCAGATAACCGTTTGTGAGGAATATCCCAGGATACTTATTTATTTATTTATTTAAAAGCATTCTACATAAAAATAGAATATAACAAGTTTACGTACAATTTTAACTCATTTACATGCAAATATTATTTAGGAAAATCAAACATACCTTAATATTTATATATATTTTTTTGTAAAGTATCAAAACAATTTATTCCTACTATAGTAATACCTACTTAGTGATACCACATCTAGTTTTTTTAAATTTGCCGCGCTTTTTCAGGTTCTACTTTCGTATGCCAGACTATACCTATGTTTAGTGTGGTGTTTACCTCAAGTTTACCTCCTAAAGAGTGAAGATCACGTAAAAGCCATAAATAAGAATTGAATTGAATTGAAGATGGATACAAGTCGTTTCTGTTTAAAATTTACTTCGTTTCGATAACTTCTACAGTGTTCTATTTATTAATTGGAGAAAATATCGACTTGGCTTGCTACTGGACTATTGAACTATCTGGTGCTATCTGTTCGATTAATAACTACTTGGCCTAATATTGGATTTAAATTTACTTGGCGATTCATAACGGACCTTGATTTTGCAAAACGATTTGCTTTCGGTGTTATTGTAATAACTGAGTCTTGTGTTTGGAAGATGCCTAAAAAAGAAGGTTTAAAGTGCTACTTTGGATGTGCTATTGATGGTAAGTTCGATATAATGCAATATACCTGACATATAAAACAATATAAAATGTTAGGTCCTATGTTCAAAAGTATTTTTTCTTATATTACAGGTCCACTGCATCATTTCCCTAAGCCTGTATGGCCTCACATGGATAGGTTTAATTCATGGAAATCTGTATTGAGCCAAGACATACAAGAAAATGGAGATAATTATTTATTTCATCAAGTGCGTTTATGCCATAGACATTTCGAGCCATATTACTGCTTACCAAGTAAGCTGCTTACGAGAAACGCAATTCCAACATTAAATCTTGGTAAGTTACATCTTGCTATGAAGAAAATAAATTATGATATAAATTATAAAGAAACAAAAACCCGACTGCGTAAAACAAAAATTAACTGAAAGGACCAAAACAAGCTCTTTAATCTATAGAATTTTGAATATAACTTCAATGCTATGAGGCAATGCAGTCGGGAACAAAACTAAAATAACTAATTTGCCTTCTAAAATGTACCTACTGTTTAAGAAAAAAAGAAAGAAAGAAATAATATTTATTGACCCACAAGGAATAGTACACTTACTCAATAATTAATGCGACATACATAATCTGTGTACATAATACTAAAATACAATAAGTATATACAATAATATAATAAGTTTACAGGTTTTCTTTAATGAAAAGTTTTATGATCACCACTATTTTGATTAAGGTTTGTCTAAAATAATTGTACTGGTTTACAAAAAAAACTTAAGGAGTTATGAGGTAACAAACATAAAAAAAAAAACAACCAAATTGAGAACCTCCTCCTTTTTTTGAAGTTGGGTTAAATTTTTTATCTAAACAATATGAACAGTATAATTTTTTATAGACATAAAAATGGTGTGTCTCTCTATGATCGTATCCAAGTGTTTTAAAATAAACATGCAGGCGACACATGCATACAATCACCCCTTAGTGGCTGAATCTACCGTTTCCTTTAAAGTTTAATTAAAATGTCAACATTTGTCTCTCAAAGTACACACGGCTACAGATCAAGCTATAAATTTCCAATATAAGCTGACCTCTCATTGTACGGATATCCTATACAATGCGAGATCAGCTTATACTGGAAATGTACAGCTTGATGTGTCGCCGTGTGTACATTTTAAATGTAAATATTGTAATAATGTATTACTAAAGTACTAGTAGTATAGATATATTATAAATAATTAACAATTTTTTTTTGAAGTAATATTTTGCCGGATGGCAATAATAATATTTTCAAACCAAGATCTGTCATTTTAATTTTACAGTGTGGTCCAGTGGGTAGACACTTCCATACATTGGATAATGTCCAATTATTCTTGAACTGTGATGTGTTTGGAAATCCTACTGGATGGGGTTCATTTTTAACCGACTTCAAGAAAAGGAGGAGGAAGTTTCTCAATTCGGATGTTTATATTTTTTTTTTTTTTTTTTTTTATGTATGTTCGGGCATAACTCCGTCATATATAGACGGATTTGCAAAATTATTTTTTTGATCGAAAGGGGTATATTCCAGAATGGTCCCATATAAATTTCATATAGATCTGATGATGAGTTTCGGAGATAGACAACGGAACTCTTAAAAAAATTACAGCAAATCAGCCGCGATTGCTGCTATCGCCTAAATATGCATTGTTTACGCAATCACACAACAAAACATCAGGCCGAAAAGGTTACACGGATGTATTCAGTATATAATGAAACTAAAAATTCAAAAATAAATTAACTTTTTAACAAAAAAATAAACCGCCTTCAAAGTACACTAAAAAGTATAAAATAACTCTTATCTGACACTGTTTTGAAGTCAGCGAAATATTTTCTATAGAACACGTCATGCGATTTCGCTCACTTCAAAACAGTGTCAGATAAGAGTTATTTTATACTTTTTAGTGTACTTTGAAGGCGGTTTATTTTTTTGTTAAAAAGTTAATTTATATATTTTCGTTGCCAACATTAAAAAGTCATAAATTAGTATTAAAATGTTGGTACTGGCAAAATGACAATTGATGACAGATCGCTTCGTCCAGTCAATAGCAAAGTTTTAATGGGCATTTTCGGATGTTTGCATATTTCTCTTGCTATTTAACAGTTGTTTACTGATTTGTGCGTGGATTCTCAGTTATTATCGTCGAGTTGGGAGTTTTGCTCCGATTTAGCGTGTAGACTCCCCCTGTCACCATATCAGTGATTCTGCTGTATGTTTTCGAGACACTCTATTTTTCTTCACATGTTTATTTCGAGACAGACTCTATTTTGCTATGAATATGGCTAGCAAATCGTTTCAAAAGTGTGTGATATGTGGCAGAAAGAGATCTCCTGGGATGATCCTTGCCGCCCTGCCCTTAAACCCTGCCAGGTAAGCTTTATTACCTACTATTTTCCTGTCGTAGTCGTTACCTACAATAATGAACACCAAAAAACGAGTAACGTACCAAACAAACTATTTAGAATGGTATACGTGTACCTTGATGGATTAAACATCTATTACATATACACACAGTTCTCATATACAGTCATACATAGTCATAACCTGTGCTTGTGGTAGTAAAGATAACTATGTAATAAATTTAATGACTTCCATGTCGTATGCTTCAAATATTGCTGATAGTGTTAAGCACCCCACAATACAGGCATGCCTAGTTTGGAGATCATTATTAAACACTATGTATAAGTAACAAACAATACAAACCATTGCAACCCTGTATCTCATTTGTAGTCAGAATAAAGGATCATGGCAGATATTTTTATTTTATTGTAATCTTAAACTTGTTACGGGTAGATATTCCATATTTGTTCAACTGCTTGGAATGTATCTGACCACCACATTGGGGATTAACCCATTAGTTCTCGCGAAGGACGCGCTCCTACAGTTGATGACATTGATATTTTTTTAACAGTGATCCAGGGATTAAATTATCAATGTTGTACAAAGATAATATATATACCTATTTATTTATTTCAGGTGTCAACAATGGGTTCAAGCAATTGGCCAGGAAGATTTAGTATATTTACCCATTGAAAAACTGCATCAGTTAAAATTTGTGTGTGGTATACATTTTGCTGCAGAAGACTTCAATAACAATAGAAATCGTTTACTCAAATCTGCTGTGCCAAAATTGAACCTGCCCCATCCTCCTCTGACACAGGAGTTATTTGTTGATTTTCCTCTGAGAATTGGATGTCAAAGCACAACATTTTCAAGGGGTATGTAATTACAATGCAGACTATAATAATTAGCTCTGAGTCTAGATGTTTACCAGGACCAGTTTATCACCAGGATCTCATTTGGACCCCAGAAAACTTCGACGCACACCTCACACACAATCAGGCGAACTTATGAGGAATAAGGAGCATGAAGGCAAGCCCGATGCGGAGTCACATACTGTGGCGTCACGCCCCAGAAGGGGGAGAGGTGGCACGAGAAAGGGAACACATAAAAATGTATAGGGAGCCAGCAAAGTGCACGCGTGAAAGAGCCTCGAGCAAGTAACGCATGCATCTCCCGACGATTCGGTCATGACGCGGAAAGGCATGTATGACCATGAGGAGGTGGTGGGAGACCGGTACCGTGGCTGTATATATATTATGAGGATACGAGTCTCGTCTGCTATTTATAAGCAGTTGACGCTCTGAGCGGTAATCGATAATAACAAGGATATCATTACAATATGTTTAGATCTCAAAATAACAGTCAAATGAAACCTTGAACTTAAATAGGCTTCTAATTTTGAGTCTGTAAAGACAAGAAACAAAATGTACGTTTTATAGCTTTATTTCGAATACAACATTCGAAATAAAGCTATAAAAATGATGTCATGCCTATTATTCATATACATCTAAAAATATTCTGAACAATGAAAACATAGTAGATCCTATAGCTGCCGGTGACCCTAGCATAAACTATCGATAGTTTCATTTTTCAACACAACACTAGGTATCGATAACATTTAGAACATCCCTAGCTGTCAGTGTCTTTTTTTGTACTGGAATGTTGGCAGCCCTTCATATTTTTATCGTGTTGGTATTGGTATGCTACGTGCTTAGATTAAGGATTAGGTAGATAGGCTGTCAGCGAATGGCGAAGAAGATAGCGATAATTCGACATAGTTACATATAATACAGCTACGTACAATTAATAGTGCCATACTTACACTTTCACCCCATTATGTGGGTAAACCAAGGATGTTAAAAAAAGTCGGATATATTCTCGCCAACAAAAAAACTGTGTCACTCAAGTCGGCCACCACGCTGTACGTACAAGCCGGCACGCACACATTAGTTGAGCACGGGTAATCGACTCTGTGTAAACGGCGACAGAGTCTAGTTTCCAGCGGAATGGCCAATATGTGTGCGTGAAAGGTGGCCGACTCCATAGACACAGTTTTTCGTTAGCGAGAATATGTCTTCCGTAGTCTTTAGGGTAAACTGGTATTGGGTATTTTGGTTTTACTACGAGTCGTAATTTTATCAATGGTGTGGCAGGTGATATTGTTATAACTTTATAGAAGTCATAATAAAACACGGGAATGATGAAGTATAGTTTAATTAAGACCTAATTATACAAAATAAAAAGGTACGTACAGGCTAGAAGATTTTTTTGTATGAGTTGTGACTTATCACGTATTGACCGCAACCTCCTCTTTTATTGATTGTATATACTGTACTGATAGGTTATGTATTCTGAAGACACATTAATACCTAATTATCCTTTGCTTCCATATAAACTCGCAAATTTTCACATTAAGAGAGTAACTCTAAATGTGAAAATTGAATGGTTGAGCCATGCGGATCTGAAAGAGAAAAAATATATTTCATGATACATGCATGACTCATGCAAAAAAATATTTGATTAATCAACATTTTGACATGACATAATCGTCGTTATTTGTAAATTATTATTTCCGCGTCAGGCGAATTCAAAACAATTACTTTTTATGTATCAAACTTACCTATAACTATAACTATGAATGGTTCTTTATGAAAACTACAAAAAATAAAACACGCTATTTAAAGTGGTAAAATTTATAAAATGTTGGTATCCCCATCAACTTATAATCCGACTATTTACGAATGACACATAGTACCATAGTTAACCACCCCACAATAACAAACCTCACACTTTGGTCGGTTAGCACTAAAAACAAATTTTGTTGATCATCGTATTTCGACAAAATTATCTATTAAATTTGCATGATATTGAGAGAAAATACACTTGAGTATAGTAATCCTTTGATTTCCTTACTGTATCAGTTAAAAAAATCTACATACCGATGAAAGGTTATGTTTGGTTAATTTCGTTCACTACGGCTTTTACAGTCAATTACACAACAATTCACCATCACTGCACACTAAACAATATATTTGAGAATATAAAAAAGTCACAAATAACATTCAATTAGCACATTTCACAGCTCTCATCAACAAATATCTTTTGCAACCAGAAACTTGCTTGCCATCAACGAGTTCAACGACACCGATTTTGACACTGATGTCAAGAATAGAAACCTATACGCGAGATAGGGACAAAAAAATATGCTCAGTCCTGCTCTCACATACACGTTTTACCATATACATATCTCGTTTTCGTAATTATTATTATTTTAGTGACCAATCTACCTAATCCTTAATCTAAGGCTACGTGCTTAGACTATGGGTACATTCCGAAATGGATAATATCGATCACAGCAATAATTTGCGTACCGAATTAGATATCACGCTTATGACAGCTGAGAACTATCAACAATTCGGAACGCCCGTTATCGCGCTCACAGTATTCAAAACAGAACATTTGAGAATTTAATTAAAATCTGAATTATCAATGCGCTAGGACTCCTTATATCTTTTATGAGTTGACTCGCAAAAAGGAATATCTGCTTTTTTTATTTTTTTTCTCTCATAAAATCATAAAAAGTATCTTTGCCAAATAGAAAACCAAGAATCTTATTAGATTTTGCCGTCACTTTTGACAGCGCTCACGGTGATATCAGTTTAGGGCATGGTCGGTGTGAGCGCAAGATGGCGGATGTCATGACGTTATCTATGACGTTTCACGGGACATCGTTGACTGTCATTATTCAATTCGGTACGGGTTTAAGCACGCTCAAATCGATTACAGCGGTAATTCGGAATGCAGCCTATATCGCATGTCATATTCACTCTACGGCATATCCAATTTCTTTGGACTATATACCTAGTGAATTTTAGCTACAGATAATGTTCTAAGTGCTGTCTCTTAGAACGTAGTGATTATATACTCTTTGGTGTGGTTACATATGTATATAGGACTGGCGACCTTACTCAACTTAGCTAGATGACTGAAACATTATATAAGGTCTTAATAAATTAGTGAACTTCCTCTTGAGGGATGAATGTATAGGTCATTAGTAATCAAAAAATAATATTAGAAAAATTATCCGAGGAAAAAAAAAACTTTGACTTGTATGGAGAGGCTCTATGCAAGTCAAAGTTTTTTTTCCCACAGGAAGTTCACTAATTTCTTAGGACCTTATATTTAGTCCGTCAATATTTTTTGATAAACTTCTGACTGACTGACTGTATAGAATAAAAAAAACCCAGGCAGGAATCATCCCTATTATTAATACACCGAAGCGGTTGGCTCGCCCGGCACATCCGACGTGGGTATTTGGTCGCCGTCTGCCAAATCGGAACGTCTTTTACTAGTATAAGCTTGTGGGCACAGATTACTAAATAGGTAGTTAGCTTACGGATTTTCGTTCTGTGCTGTGCGTGCGCTTGACATTAATATTCGAAGTTGGACTTTTTGGCGGGAACTTGCAGAGTGACGTTACGTGTTCATTTTTATTGTCATAAATTCGTGTATTTTGAGTTTTATTGCATATTATCCAATAAATAAAGGTGGTATTTTATCCAATAAAGATCAATATTGTGCACCACTGAAGTGAAATGAATGTGTATCGTGGCTTTTCAAGATGTCTCATAAAGTCCGTGAAAAGTGTAGGTACAATAACCACCATTATACTAAAACATGACTATTATGGACGATGACTGACTGAGGACAATGTGAAAGTGATTCATTGTGACTAGAACTTATAATATTACTGGAAATTTTCAAAATACACAAGCCGTGTGACGCCACTGAAGAAAAAAAAAACGAAGTTCTCTGTTCGTCTTGCCTCGTGTTGTTATTGATAGTGATTTTGGTAATAATGTCCGTGAAAAAGTGTTGTCTAGATGCCTGCAATAAAACACGTAAGTAGGTACAAAATATAAAAGTCTAGCTAGCTAAAGCTAATCACAGACTGACGTAAGTATATTCGAATACTACGAAATCCAACCCTGATTCGAATGTCGATCGATACTCGATACTTCTCTTTGAAAGCTTTGCAGTGTTGCCGGTGCGGATTTATTTGTCCGATTTTGGTTTATTTTAAGTTTTCTTAGAATCTTGTTTCATTTGAAATATTAGAATTTTAAAACTACATTTATTTGACTATACCTGTAATAAACCTTTAGATAATACAATTTTGTCAAATAAAAATAATTTTATTTTCAGGTGCCGATAATGTAATACTGTATGTATTCCCTCGACCAGATAAAGAAATAAATAGATTCATCCTGGAAAAATGCCATTGGCGGACATGTTGTCTTTAGAACCTCACATTATCTTTCAAACGCGCAGAATACCTATCCCATTTACACTTTGAGTCGAAGTAGGTATTACACTCGTCCCCTAGGCCTGGAAGGAGGCAAAATTGGTCCTCTTGAAGAAGGTAGGTAGACCCGCAGATTGCCCCTCTGCGTACCGCCCCATATGCCTATTGGACGAGGCTGGCAAGCTGTTTGAGCGACCCGCAACCGCGAGCCAAAGTATTAAAATATGCAATCCTTTTCTTTTCAATATTTAAGTTATTTTGACTCCACTAGCCAAATGTTTATTTGACGATTATTTCATAATCGATTTTATTTTTTTCCATCATAGACTGTAGGCGATTATTGATAATCGATGTTCACGTCACTAGAAAAATGGTTAGGATTCAAAAACAGTGTTCGCAACCGTACGATAATTATCGTACATGTACGATAATTTGATAACTACGTACGATGTACGATGGTACACGACTATCGTACGCAGATTGTACGATAATTTCCATTCTGATGAAAAATTTGATGATTACACAGATAGCCAATAGCCCAATAACAATTACAGTTGTTTTTTAGTGTCAGCACCATCTATTGGCTCATTTCTTAGGAACATATTAGGAACACATGCTGTTAAACTTTTTAAAATATGCTTGTTTTGATGTGTCTCTATCCTTTAACATTATTTTCTTCTTTATAAATTCGAGATGTTGGCGCGAACTATTATTTTTTTTTCATTTAAAAAACAAGTTTACAAGATTTTAACTATAAAGTATTTGCAACATATTATTGTCACGTTTCATATGATTTAAGTATTTTAGCCATTTTCTTGATGGATACGATAATTTTGACCCATATACGAGCATATACGATAATTTTACGGCCCTGGTACGATAGCTGCCTGGCTTCAGGTTGTGAACACTGTTCGAAAAATCAAATAAATGTCACAATGTTTTTTTTTTCAAGTCGGTTGTGCTTGTTATTTTCCTTATTTGTGTGTTTTGGCTGTTATATATTCCAATAAAGTGCGGTTGAGTCAAATCCGTTACTCCTCCCGTCTTCCTGGTTTTATTCTACGGTCGTGTGTAGTTTTGTGATTGGAAAACTAACATTAGTTTTCCATCGATAAATCTTGGGATTTTTCTGACCGTCCGCGGAAGAAAGCTCCTTTGAGCCCACACAGTTCGAAACAATTCTGGTTTCAATATGTGAGGATGGACTCCCCGTCGATGGCGAGAGTTGATAATAATAATAATAATAATAATAATTTATTTATTTCTTCAAATATGGTACACAAGATGTTATAGGTAGTTGAGGTGTTCAGCATATTCTACCTGTTCTAGGTGTTGAAATATTAAACATGATATAAAATTATTATGATAAAAAACAAATCACCAAATATTATTATAAACAAATCAATTAAGGAATTACATAAAAAAGTCAAATTGGTGAAAACTATATAAAAAATATTAATAATTAAAATCCCAAGGAATACCCAGTCAGCATTAAAAATAAACAAATAATAATAATCAAAAAATTATAAAAGGCACAAATTAAATTGTATAATCAAAAAATTCCTGCAATGAATAAAAACACATGTCAACTAGCCAATCGAAAAGTCTCGCTTTAAATTTTTGAAAAGGTAATGATCGCATGTCTTTTGATAATTTATTATAAATTCTTATTGCCATACAATGGACATTTTTACAAGATACATTTAATCTTTGGTTTGGCACATATATTTTATACAAGTCTCTGCTGTTTTTTTTATTCAAAACAACATCATGAAGTGGGAAAAGTGGGGAATTCTTTTTTACAAATAAGCATATGTCAAAAATATAAAGACATGGGAGAGGTAAAATTTTTAACTCTTTAAATATTGGTTTACAGTGTGCAAGGTATTCCGATCCATTTAGAGCCCTTATACATTTTTTTTGGGTTATAAATACTCTGTTAATATCTACAGAGTTACCCCATATAATAAGTCCGTAACGAATTACAGATGATACGTAACCATGATATGTGGACAGGGCAATTTCCTTAGAAACTAGGATTCTTATCCGCCGAAGGGCAAACACAAATCTATCCAATTTTGCACAAATTTTATTTATGTGTTCTTTCCAGTTCAAGTTTTTATCAATAGATATGCCCAAAAATACAGTAGAGTCAGCCTGTTGTATATGTTCATCTTTATATTTGATTTTAGAGAGCTCATTGCTATTATTTTTAAAGTTATATGGTTGAAATTTAATTAATTTAGTTTTATTAATATTAACATTTAGGTTATTATCATCAAGCCATTTAATTGTATTATTAATTTCATCATTAGTTATAGATTCTAATTCATTTTTATTTTTGGATTTAATTATTAATGTAGTATCATCGGCAAATAGTATACAGTCTTGTTTAAGTATTTTTGGTAGGTCGTTTATATACAATAAGAATAAGAGTGGTCCTAGGACACTACCTTGTGGCACGCCGCAGCTATTATTTTTTAATGATGATTCAAAAGTACCTTTTGTATCTCCAACTATCTTTGTTATTTGTGTGCGTTGTCGCCGTCCACTTAAGTAGCTCTCGAGCCAATCATTTACTTTGCCTCTAAGTCCATATTTTTGTGTTTTGCAAAGTAGTCGCTTATGACTTACAAAATCGAAGGCTTTGCTCATGTCTAGAAATACAGACATTACTGCCATTTTGTTATTTAATGATTCTGTAATTTGTTTAACCAATGAGAAGCAAGCCATAGTAGTGGAACTGTTTTTCTTAAAACCAAATTGATTTTCAATCAAAATTTTATTTTTTACCAAAAATGTATCTATTTTTAGGAGCATTGCCTTTTCAAAGATTTTGGATATTATAGGTATTAGTGTAATGGGTCTATAATTATTCATATCACTAGGGTCACCTTTTTTAAATAATGGTTTAACTATCGATTGTTTAAGACTAGTAGGAAAAACACCCTGTTCAAACGAACAATTTATAATGTGACACAGAGGCACAGTTATCAATTTTGCGGTTAATTTTATGACTTTTGTGTTAAGACCATCGTAGCCTGTAGAATTAGTATTCTTGAGAGACTTAATCAAATTAAATATTTCCGCTTCAGTTATTGGTGTAATAAACATACTATGTGTTTCCTCCGTAATATACATATATGTTATTTGTTTGTTTCTCTAATATTTTATTATTATGTGTTAAATTGATAAAAAAGTTATTGAAATTCTCACAAATGTCATTAGGTTCATAAATTAATTTATCATTTACCATTATTTTACATATGTCATTTTTGTTGTTACTAATATTTATATTGTTCTTGATCACATTCCACGCAGCTTTACATTGCGATGGTAGAAGGTAGCAGTGGGCAACAAGTCGAACAATTCTTTAGAACACTCTCCGTTGTACAAGCGGTAGAACACACATAAGGAGGCAAAGTCTCTCCTCAGACTAAGGGGCTCTAAACCGCTTGTGAGCTTGGGATCGTCAACAATTCTGATGGCACGTCGCTGAACCGAGTCTAAAGGCCCAAGCTGGTATCCAGGTGCTCCCGCCCATAGGTGACAGCAGTACTCCATATGAGGCCGGACATATTGTGTTTACTTGCGAAATAGACGCTTTATAATTATAGTTCTACTAGAAAACACTGAAATGCCGAGACGTTGTGCATTGGGATGTACACCCACAAGTAAGTAGCTCTTTTTGTATTCTACTAGCTGACCATTCTATTTACTGTTTTCAGGATTAGAAGATATCGGTGACAGTTCACTTTTGACAATTATAGTCATGCGCCTTAACAATATCCAATCGATATCGTGTGTAATTACCAACTTTGCACACATGTATCATATTACTGTACTGTTATTGTTGTTCTTAATTTCAGATAATTGTTACAGGATTTATGAGAAATTATGTTTGTTAATTGATATTTACCTAGTAATGTAAGAATATTCTCTCTCTCTTTGATATAGTACCGATATATCGAATTTTTTTGGTAATTGGTAAAAATATTTCGATAGAGATAAACCTTTTCAAAAATAATCAATATAAAATATATCTATACTTTTTTGAATTTCCCTGTGAATTTTCAATTCAATTTTTTGAATTTCAAGCATTGTCAATCACTATAGGTAAATGTTCCGTTTCATGCAGCAAGTATTTTAAGGATATCCTATTTCTTAACTTTTAAAATTATCAAGCTATATTAATGTGCTGAAATTATTTCTTAGCTTATGTATAGCGATATATATTGTATTTTTGCAATGATATAAATTGGCCACTGACCCGCCCATAAGGGGCGATGACGAAGCCTAAGATGAAACACACTTACCCAGAAGAAACCTATTCACTCTAAACAGTATATCAAATCAAATCAAATCAAATCATTTATTCAATAATTTTAGGTGTAATAATCAGATGTTAAAGTAGTTACAGGTGCCTTATAAAACTGCCAGTAATAGCGTATGAATATTAATACAATGTCAATTACACAGAATTTACAATACAAAATTAAATTATTCAGAATATAGGTACCTAATCTATAATAATAAACAACCAAAATGTCAATTAAATAATTATCCAATATCAAGTTATTATTATAACCTAAAATACCTACTATCCTCATGATTGCCTTTGGTACCCAAGAGTTACCCGTACCTACTAATAATGTTTTGAATCAGCTATACATTTGAAGTCCTATAAATAATGGCCATGTGTAACTATGTAACTGATACCCACAATTGTGTGGAATAGGCTATGAACATATAAGACTGGCTCTTATATGTTCATAGCCTATTCCACACAATTGTCTATCTAACTGTTACATTCCCAATTTATAATATGTGTTTAATTAATTTCAATGAGTGCTTCAATTGTGGCAAAAGAAATGTTACCTAGATCATTTTATTATTATTATTATTATTATTAAGCCTTTATTGCTGATACTAAACTAAACATACATAAATAATTACAAAATATTTTTTAACTTTTATGCTAGACATCGGATTTCCCGGTTTAGTGGTCAGCGTATCCTGTGACACATAGGCCTCTTCCAACTGTTTCCATTCTTCTCTACTCTTTGCTTTCCTTGACCAGGTCATTCTATCAGAGATCATTTTACCTCCTTCATAATTTTCAGGATGAAGCAATTAAAAACAAACAAATTTTTATTATTCTTTCAGAGGGTGTACTTCATATTTTTCCAAACCCAGATAAGTTTCCGGACCAGTTCAAGGCTTGGGTTAAAATTGTCAGTGGCAAGACAGAATGTGACTTTGACTGTACGAAGAAGAGAGTTTGTGACCGGCATTTCACTGAAAAGGATCAAAATCGTAATAACCGTCTGAACAAATTAGCAATTCCATCATTATTTTTGCCATGTAAGTACAGTAGAATCCGCTTATTATGACCAACCGTTTATTATGACGTAATTACACTACGAAGTTTGGTTTTCATATAAAATTCTTTATAAAAAAGTCAGATATATAGACTTCCCCGTACGTAAAAGTTGTTTGTTTATTTTTAACTATCAAAATTTAATTAAAACACAATTATTGAACTTAATTATTGAAACCGGGTTTCAATAATTTAAGGACCGGTATCGGTTAAGATTTATTAAAATTAAAACTCTTATATCTTTACTAATAATGATGCAAATACCTCAAAGCTTTGCATAGCAAACCCTCCCATATGGAAGTAGCTATCACAGGTAAAATTAGCTTACGAAATGATCTATATGCCCAGTTTGGCACTAAAAAAACCTACCATTGGTAAGCACGATGATTCGTTTTTGTTTATTGAAACCGGGCATTAATCTACATTATTATAACAAAGTAGAAAAGTAATCTATAATCAAACTATCCTTTCTAACATATGACAACTTTGTATGACCTCCAAATTCCTTTCGATGTCATAGTAAAGGGACTCTACTATATTATTATTTCATCACAGCCATAATTTTTATTTTAGCTAATAGAAGTTTTAGTTAGCTGCAAATATAGTGTTACGGTTGTTATGCTATATGATTAGCAAATAATGTCATATTAGGCAGCGCTAAATTTGGTTGTAGAGCTTATTAAATGTCTACTGCAATATCTTTATATATAACATTCTACTGCACGTGTGTATGTCACTGAATTCCTCCTAAATGACTGGACCGATTTGAATGTTTTTTTTTGTATGCGTTTGGGGGCGCTGTCGGTATCTAGGTTATATTATCGACTGCAGCGCCATCTGCCGGGCTGATTTGTGAATCTCAACCATCCAGGGCGCCACCCAAACGCATACAAAAAACTATTCAAATCGGTCCAGCCGTTTAGGAGATGTTCAGTGACATACACACGTACAGTAGAATTAACTCCCTGGATGGTTTAAATAGGATAGGGTAGCACCAACGAAGTCGCGCCGGGCAGCTAGTTTGTAATAAAGTGGCAAGCCATAAGACACATTCACAAAGAAAATGAACTCAAAAAATTGTTTTTGTGTGTCATGCCTTTAATTAATATTTTTTATTCTACAGTTGTCAATGTCGATGAACAAGTTCAAGTCACAGACACACTGAGAGAGGCTGAAGCTGGGAGCTCTACATCAAACACCGTGTCTGTAGAACCTACAACAAGCACCCAACTGGCTGGATATTCTGCATGTGGTAAGTTTTTAGCAGTTTATATTTCTATTACCAAATACCAATATATATAAAATGTACTTGAAATGTTGGTCACACGGTATGCAGTTACTGAACACAGCCCAGATTCCGATATTATTACGTTTAATCCCACGTGTAGGTAGGTATCATATGGTTTTGGTACACTGGCTGGACTCTGATTTATAATTGCTCCTGTTATTGACTCGATCTTGTTTCTTCGGATTTTTGAATCGCCTATCTGCTTTCATATTTGTGAAATACATATTGTGAATTTTGGACTCGTAAGGATGCCATCGAACTCAAGATTCAAGTGGCACTTTGGTTGCCAAATCGATGATAAGTAAATTAAGACTGCTTTGATATGACTATCTACTTTGGTTACGTTAAAACTAGAAGTAGGGTACTTTGCGGTATCTGCCTGATTGGTACATAACATATACCTACATACCCTCAAGTTCCCCCAGTGGATTCCAGCCCCTGCACTTGGAAACTAATTACTTGCTTCAATCATAAGTCCACAAGGTGTGAATTTATCAGAAACCTGAACATAACTAGCACAGATTACAGAATAAAAGGCAGATAGAGCGCACAGAACACGAAAGTGAAGCCAAAAAAGCAAATACAAATTCAAAATCAGATGCCTGGTAGGTTTTCCAGTTTGTATTATCTTTGGGGGATGCGCATCCTCCACGAGAAGCAATGGGTTAATTTAATATGCATGAACTTTATCAGGATGCTCATTTAATCCATTGGCTCGTTAGGATGCGGAATGTGCATTCAAACTGAATATAAAACAAGTTAGAGTTGCTGTAATTTTACAGATAACTAGAGATAAAGATAACATGTAAATTAAAACAGGAGTTCTAATATTGTAGGGCTGCAAAACTTTTAATATTGATACTAAATAATGTTATAGTTCTCTGGTCAACTAGTAGTATACCTATGTAATATTTTACTGAAATATTGTTCTTTTTTTTCTATTTCAGGACCATTGCATCGATTTCCTAAACCACAATACCCACACATGGAGAAATTTCAATTATGAAGTTCAGTACGTGGATTACGTAACTTTATTTCAATGAAAATCAGATTGAAATGACCTCTGAATCGGTAGAAATATTACAAAATTGGAAATGGTTCCATTTCGAATGAACCACTGTTTGTATTTGCAGTTATCAGAACGTAAAAAAGTTATCAGAAAACCACTATATTGACCCAATTCCAATTCGAAAATGATTGAAATTTAGTTACGTAATCGCCCCACTGTTCTTAGTAAAGATGTTCATGATAAAGAAGACACTTTTATTTATAACCAAATTCGAATTTGCAACCGACATTTTGAAGAGTGTTATCATTCACCAAGTCACAGACTTATCGCAAATGCAGTTCCAACATTATATATTGGTATGTTAATATTATTATTTATTTATTTTCCTCTAGTTAGTATAGTATGGCCACAGTTACAGAACAAAAGGCAGATAGAGCACGCGGAACACGTGAGTGAAATATTTAAAAAAAAAAAAACTTGTAATATTTCTTGATTTCAAGAGAATGTGTTTCTGTTCAAGTGATATGTATTTTTTCAAAGAAAATATTTTCTCTGGATAATAAAATATTTTTCTCAACATCCAAAGAAATCCCATTTGAAAGCAAATACATAATGTTTCAGTTAAAAAAGAAAAAAACTTATTTCAATAGTTTAAAACTAATTTATTTGATAATATATAATCTTCAAATAATTAAGTTTTGTGTGAGAAAATGTTATCTTATTGAATTTTAAGATAATAATCTCTTGAATTAAGGTTTTCTTTAATTGTAAATTAATCGTATGTTAATCGAATTGAATAATGTGTCTTAACTAAACAGCAATAGGGAGCTTCATTGCAATGAACGAAATACTTGCGCTAAGTTATAATTTTCTTGATCATAGGAAATTCTGTTTACAGGTAGAAACATATTTTTTGGTATTCTTTCCAATGCCTGCTGGCAGTGCATGAATATTAATCATGTGCCAAAGTTAATTGAATATTGTTAAAAGTCACTCAAGACTGTATTATTATTAGTTTTGACTGATTAATATCTAGATTCTACATACTACATGAACAATCATCTAATTTGTCTCAATTGATAATATTTTTAAGTGTGTTTATATTTTTTAAGATTCTTATGTGTAACTCATACCTAGTACATAAATATAGATTGCAATAATTCAGACCTGTTTAATTTTGATTGAAAGAAGGATTTTTCGTAGATATTTAGATTATAGGAAATTCTTATTTCAATAATTTTTAATAAGGAACAAAATGGGTAGGTTTGTATAAATTGGAATTTGATGTAACATAAAGCCTACCGGTTTGGTGTATTCCTAGACACAAGCAACAGAGAGCTGCTGTAAGCCAAAGCGAGCGCTTGTATTTTAATATTTTTCATTGTGAATTCTACAATTTGTTCCTTTTTAACAGATTATTTTTTTAGATCAAATTGTCCTGAAGAACATACCAATAATACATTTTATCAATGAACTGATTAATAGGAATCATCTCATCTAAGTTGGGTAGAGTAAAAAAACTAGAAGAAGTTGGTGCGCTCTTTGATGAGATTGCCTTGAAACCTTACATTAAAATTCTGGCTTGGATCATACTGAAGGCTTCGAATCCCTCATATTGTGTCAGTTCCCAGAATGGCTATGGAAGAAGTTGCTGGATCACAAAAACCAATGCATGATCAGCATTGGTTTTTGTGATCCAAAGACAACTAAACGTTTATGAAATAAATTATAAAACATACCTACTCGACTTTCATTCCTTATTTTATTGTAATTGAATCATTTATTGATCATCGACATTCAATGCCCATTGATTTAAGTGCCGATAATTTAACATTTATTCAGCTCATCATTAATTGTACGTAGAGATACGTACAAATATTATCATTACAGATTCATAAAAAAATCATACAGTTTTAATGCCGTCTGTATGAATAAAGTACGTACCGATAGAGGTACATAATCTATCGACATTTTTAAAGTAGGTTTTATTGAATCGCGAATCACTCACTCTTGCGGTCCAATTAACTTTGATAAACCAAAGAAATCCCGACTATCTTGAAAAAAAAATCCCAAACTTAAAATAAACCTTTAATTTTTTGCAGGTGGTGCAGATGTTTCAAATAGTGCAGATACAGCTGGTCCTGCACATAGTGCCGATATCACAAAACCTGCTGATGTCACAAATGCTGCAGATATCAAAGATGCTGCAGATATTATAAATGCTGCAGATATCACAAATACTGCAGATATCACAAAAGCTGCAGATATCATACACAGTGCAGATATACACGATGGTGCAGTTATCACAGATATAGCTGATGGTAATATTAATGATGGCGACATCCAAGAAGAGACTGAAGAACAATTATTTTCGTGGCAAAGGGACAGTGAAATCAATTGTGATCATTTTGATATCAATCCAGGTAAATGTTCTGCAAACGGTATCCGCCTTATAGCTGTGTATTGTATGTTGTACCACATGTTAAGAGTCAGTAATAATCTTTAGGAAGTCAACAAAACTTGCATTAACTTTTCTTTAGGTATAAGGTTTATTTTAAGATAAAAATAACTAAATTTATTGCTCTATAGATATTGCTAACATCAGAATAGTAGTAATAGTATTAATGTTTATTTTTTTACAACTTTTCTTGATGTCTGCAATTGATCATGATACATTTTAATAAATCTCATTTATTTCAGATAATACAATAGCTACTGTTCAAGACAGTGCTGTGATACAGACTGAATATGGTGATACTATTGGAGGAAGCAGTTTAGAGGAAACAAGATCAGAAACAGGTATTCTTATTAATAATGTTGATGAATTGTGACTACTGAACTCGCCGAACCTTCTATGGCTCTAGTATATAAAATATATAAAAAACCCTGTTTTGGAAAGCTCATGAAGCTCTTTCATATGATACCCCATTTTAAACTTGTCGCACTTTGAAATTTGGGCCCCCATTTCGCCCCCTTCTGAAAGGAAAAACTAAATATATTTATTTAGATTTTTCAGATTGGCTGAACAATATTTATAACTATTCCAAGTTTTAAATCAATAGCATAATTGGTTGCTGAAATATACCTCCGCTGTAACAGAAGGACGGAGTGGCACCATAAGGGTGCCTTTTAACCTTTTTTGTTCAGTTGCAACCTAAAAAATATCACAATGTGATCGCATTGTATGATTTAAGAAGCCTAGGGTCTTGGGTTATTACCAAATTACAGGCATTTAAATGATAGGAATAATCATATCTTTGCTACTACTTTCATATGACTAAATAGCACTTTCCATTTCAGAACACAAATCATCAAACAAAGATGAAGAGAAAGATTTACATGAAGGTTATAAATGTGATATGTGCAATGGACCAATCTACCGGTAATACCTTTGGTTGTACTTTGCAGTAATCTAGAGTTACAAATAAGTCCACTATAAGGCTTATTACACTATTCGATATCAAGACAGTCTTACTAAGATTTAGCAAAGTGTAATAAGAGTAAGCAAGGTAGTCTGTCTAATTAGACCGACCGAATGGGTTCGGCCGTGCTTGCTTGCTGAATATCGCGTAGTGTAATAAGACTTAGCACGCTTAGACCGTTCAGTCGGCGCGCGGCGGCAGCAGAGTGAAGTCCTCGGGTAAAGTCCGTGTTTGTTTGTTGTGGCGTGCACAATGGCTTGTTTAAAAGAAAAGGAAGTGATTTTTAATGTTATTGATTTATATTCCGTGACATGCCATATTTATAGCAGAAAAGTCACTAAAATACTTCTTAACCTTCTTCACCCATATTTTACTTTTTTCTTTTGTATTCAAACCAATAGTCGTGACAAGAGCTATGGCGATTTTCTGTTGCATCGAAAGTCTTCCCATGACACCGCGACAACCGTCACCGGCTGCGTACGCCTTGCAAATGAGTTAGCATGCGATATTCAGCAAGGTGTAATAGCGAGCTTGTCTAATTAGACTTTATGACAGTCTTACTAAGACTGGCTTGATATCGAATAGTGTAATAAGGCCTTATGTCGAGTTAACAATGTATATCACTGTGTAATATGTGTTGTGTCGTATCAGGTTTCGGTACTCGTGTGTGGAGTGCGCCAACTATGACCTGTGTGGAGCGTGTGAGGCGCGAGCCGCTCACCCGCAACACTACCTGCTGCGTGTGCCTCGACCCCGGCCCCATGTGAGTACACCCTCCTTACTGTTGCAGCTACAGGCACTGCACCCGCAACACTACCTGCTGCGTGTGCCTCGACCCCGGCCCCATGTGAGTACACCCTCCTTACTGTTGCAGCTACAGGCACTGCACCCGCAACACTACCTGCTGCGTGTGCCTCGACCCCGGCCCCATGTGAGTACACCCTCCTTACTGTTGCAGCTACAGGCACTGCACCCGCAACACTACCTGCTGCGTGTGCCTCGACCCCGGCCCCATGTGAGTACACCCTCCTTACTGTTGCAGCTACAGGCACTGCACCCGCAACACTACCTGCTGCGTGTGCCTCGACCGCGGCCCCATGTGAGTACACCCTCCTTACTGTTGCAGCTACAGGCACTGCACCCGCAACACTACCTGCTGCGTGTGCCTCGACCCCGGCCCCATGTGAGTACACCCTCCTTACTGTTGCAGCTACAGGCACTGCACCCGCAACACTACCTGCTGCGTGTGCCTCGACCGCGGCCCCATGTGAGTACACCCTCCTTACTGTTGCAGCTACAGGCACTGCACCCGCAACACTACCTGCTGCGTGTGCCTCGACCCCGGCCCCATGTGAGTACACCCTCCTTACTGTTGCAGCTACAGGCACTGCACCCGCAACACTACCTGCTGCGTGTGCCTCGACCCCGGCCCCATGTGAGTACACCCTCCTTACTGTTGCAGCTACAGGCACTGCACCCGCAACACTACCTGCTGCGTGTGCCTCGACCCCGGCCCCATGTGAGTACACCCTCCTTACTGTTGCAGCTACAGGCACTGCACCCGCAACACTACCTGCTGCGTGTGCCTCGACCCCGGC
Source organism: Polyploca ridens (assembly GCA_951394255.1). Lineage (NCBI taxonomy): Eukaryota > Metazoa > Arthropoda > Insecta > Lepidoptera > Drepanidae > Polyploca > Polyploca ridens. Next base: position 3,772,657 of record OX596265.1, on the reverse strand, counting down.
CCCATGTGAGTACACCCTCCTTAATGTTGCAGCTACAGGCACTGCACCCGCAACACTACCTGCTGCGTGTGCCTCGACCCCGGCCCCATGTGAGTACACCCTCCTTAATGTTGCAGCTACAGGCACTGCACCCGCAACACTACCTGCTGCGTGTGCCTCGACCCCGGCCCCATGTGAGTACACCCTCCTTAATGTTGCAGCTACAGGCACTGCACCCGCAACACTACCTGCTGCGTGTGCCTCGACCCCGGCCCCATGTGAGTACACCCTCCTTAATGTTGCAGCTACAGGCACTGCACCCGCAACACTACCTGCTGCGTGTGCCTCGACCCCGGCCCCATGTGAGTACACCCTCCTTACTGTGGCAGCTACAGGCACTGAACAATAGTACTGGTTAAATGACTAATTTTGTATATTTTTAAGATCAATTTGTAGAATCAATCGCAATTTAAGAAATAAAATCAGATTTTCATAAAAATAATTTTGTTTCAGGGTGAAATTAAACTAATAATGGATACAATACGGCGCTTTTTAACAGCAGACTTAAAATCGTTACGAGCTGAAGCTAATTTCGTCAATACTTTGATGGATGAGTAAGTTTATTTATTTTTATTGGCTTTAAAATTAGCATACAAGTACCCTTAATTTCAACTTAGTTGTAGCACTTTAAGAGATATTTTTACCGCTTGGCAGAATTCACAGTATGTTATTGGAGTCTACTGTGATATATCATAAGCGTTCTATAATGTTGATCACAAAGTTGATTTTGTAAAACCGAATTATTATAGCGTTAAGATCGTTAAGGGCGCAGCACTTGATCTGGTGAAGTCCTATTTTGGGGAAAGGACACCAAAGTGTTGATGTCAATAGAGTCCAATTTTCTGGTTTATATAGGTGTGCCGCAGGGCTCTATTTTAGGTCGTTTTCTATTTTTAATTCATATTAATAACTTTATTAATAAAGGTGCTTTAATGTTAGAAATACCTGTGGAATTGTACTATATGCTGAAGACACGTAATTTTTTCAAAAGCAACAAGCTTTCCGTGAGCTAACTCACGGAAAGCAGTGTGACTATTCATAAGTCCCTGTGAAGCCCCATGATGAATGAATAAAAATATTTAATTTCATGGCACATAGATCTGATACAGTTAATATGTCTCCAGGTTGAAGTCTGAGGTGTTGTCGGAGGCGGGCAGCGACCCGGTCCCGCATGAACCGGACTACCTGATCCAGTTGGACGACTCCACTACTCAAGAACATGAAGATTGCGAGGTTAGTTGACTACTTCTTTAATATTGTTGTGCGTGTGAGTCTGACCTCGGCTAACTTATTGAACCAATGATAAATATAGAACTGCTTGAAATGTGGAGATAATCATTGAACTATATAGATAAAATAAAGATCACATATTGCAAAAAATAAGGTACAATTGGATGACAATGTTTGAACAGTTAGCTATATTCATGTCTTATGGCCGAGTCCTATAATTTACGGACCGTTATCGGTTAAAATTAAGACTCATCTTTACTAATAATGAATCAAAAACCTCAATGGTTTGCATAGCAGACCCTGCCATAGTAGCTATCACAGGTAAAATTAGCTTACGAAATGATCTATATGCCCAGTTTGGCAATAAAAAACCTACCATTGGTTAGCAAAACGTTTTTTTTTATAGAAACCGGGCTTTATACACTATTTGAGTATATCTATCGGTATCGGTACGATACATCAATGAATTCTAGTAGCTATATAACACAACTAGATGTATTATATTTGTAAAATTGTATACAGGGACTCAATTATGCACCTTATCACGTTTAAAATTAAGTTCATATTGACAGATGGAGAGCAACGCAACGCACTCATCCGCGAAGAAAATTGACATTATTCAAGACATCACCTGGCTGGATGAAGACATTTTAGAAGAAAATGAAATACCACCAGAAAACAGTGACGTCATAGAAACAAAAGACAGTAATGACCACAATGACAGAGGCACAGATTCAAATGCCAAATTAAAAACGGAATGTGCACATATACAGCATAAACCTGAGAAAAGAAAAATATATGAGATAGATAGCCTGTCTTCCTCTAGTACCTCAGGAAAAGTGAGCAAGAAAATATTTGTAACTTGTCCAAAGAAGGTTTTAATTAGAAAGGATGTACACACACCTTTGCGAAGAATAGTTAAGATAGATAGCCCGTCTCCTTCTAATGCCTCGGATAAAGAGAGCAAGAATATATTAGCAACTTATCCAAAGAAAGTTACCATCAGTAATGATGTACTTAGATTAGTAAATGCAAAAAATGAAGCAGTTAAAATGCAGACAAGTATGAAAACAACTAATACCGGTGTGCAACGCAAAGGTAGATAAATAATTATATTATTAAGGGCCAATTTTTCTATCGTAAGATCTTTCAATGAAATTGGCTTTTGACAGATTTTATACAGGTTATTGGAAAAACAGTAACAACCTTTCAGGATTATATTATACTAGCTGTCTCGCGCGGTTTCACCCGCGTTCCCGTCATAAAAAGTAGCCTATGTCAACCGCGAATAGTGTAGCTTCCCAACAGTGAAAGAATTTTTTAAATCGGTTCAGTAGATTCGGAGCCTATTCAATGCAAACAAACAATCAAATCTTTCCTCTTTATAATATTAGTATAGATAACATCATAAACAACTTCTGTTGTATAACTTGAGATTTTAATTCATCAAACTTTCATACAGTAATTATTTTATAATATTTAAATTCAACGCTACAGATATACATCTAAATAGATGCCGCGAGTGTATGTACTTCGCGTGTCAAAATCTGTGCAAAAATGGGGCCGAAAGTTCTTCTTTTCAAATTGTTTCGCGCGGACAGATAACTCTCATAAGGCTGCATGTCCACCAGAGATGTGTAGCGAGGGATGTGTTTAGCTGACAAATAGAATAGCTTCATTTTCACGTTAAAAATCGAATGCCAACCTAACAAAAAAGTGACATTATGGTAGGTACATAAAAAGTGACACGCTTGGTTTTCATACGGATGGAGGGACTTGCGGTATCTATTTAGATTTATGTCTGTGTTCAACGCTCTAAATGTTACAAACTCTACGCAAAACAAAACTGAGTGACAGTGCTCGGGAGGAGTAGATACAACAAAATACAGGATTGAAATCTGTTAAATAGACCCACGAAACCTTGAAAGTATGTTTTTAGTTAATGTTTTATGTTAGTAAAAAGTCATAGAACAAAAGATGTTGTTTATGATGTTAGTAATACAGTCCTGCAAGGTTTTGTTTTACCAATAAACCTGTATAGAAAAATTGTAAAAAAAAAAATTGCGATCAAGTATAGCAGTCAATGACCTCAACCTGCTAACATTATTTTGAGTTTAATTTTTTCTACATATTAAACTAAAGAAATCATTATTTAACCTGTCGTAAATCGGAAGCAGCTAAAGCAAAAGATTATTATTAGTTACATAACAATAATTAAAATATGGCGGAAAGTAATCCCTATTCTTATTTTGTTCGCAAAGTACCTACTTATTTCTTTTTAAACCAAGCAGAGCTTGTACTACGGAAACCATATCATTACAGACGAAGCGGTTCTCATTGTGTGGTTGTTGATTATCAAAAAATCTCCTTCAAATTTAAGCTTAATACCACCTTGAGTGTAATAAACAACTTTGAACACATGTATCATTATTGTATTATATTCATGTACTTAATGTATTTTTTGTTTCAGTATGCATTCAAGTGAAGCGGTTGAGTAAAGAAGAGCTAAAATCAGTGCAACAAATACATGACAGTAATACATAATAATTTACCATAATCTTTGTTTTATTTCTGACTAATTCTGACTAACTTGCGCTCGGCCGATATGCCCGCGATCCCGGGGATCTTAGCTATGTTCGATTGCGTCAGGATGACTGGGCCAAGGTGGGGCCAAGTTAGAATTTTGGTAAGTATAACATTTTCCAATAAAGCGGTAATAATGAATGATTTTGACAATGGCGGCTTGTTCTAGTATTGACAGATTTTACAATAGGTACAATCAACAGAAATAAATATAAATACACAGACATAATATAATAAGTATAAATAGATGTCGCAAGTCACGCGAATATGGTCTTAGGAAACTATCCCTTAGTTTTTCAGTTATTGCTATCACCATTTACAGTATCGAAATCTCCGTAGTGTAATTGGACTAATGAGGGATTACAATATTCAGAGCTTTTGAAAAATTCACTTTGTATGATAGTAACATTAGTATTTGAGTTGTTGCGAACGAGAATATGTCTCCTAGCTATAGAAATGCCAAAAGACATTATCTTTTTGCACAAAATCCTCAGCAATAAGATTGACTCATCGACGCTTCTATCTAAGGAGCCGATCCCACTGAAAAGAGATTTAGAGTTCCGAGTTCTGCATTCCGCGTTGATTGTAAGTTATGTGGCGCCTTTGAAAGTAAAAAAAGTGTATGCTGTGTGCACAATAGTCAACACGGAATGCAGAACTCGGAACGCGGAACTCTAGAACTCTTTCTGTGGGATCGGCGCCAAAGATACCGTTTATTACTAAAACTCGCTCTCCAGCGCGCTCCTCGCGAGCAATTATTATATTTACCTCGTTTTAAAAAAAAGTACTCTTGCAATTGCTTTCTATCTCGCTGTCTTAACACAAATAACAAAGAATTTCCCGAATTTGATATCTTTGTCCATTTTCGTTCTCAACTCTATTTCAAGTGGCTTCCTATTAGACTTCGCCGGAATACTCATATACTCTCCTTACTTTACAATATATTGTTCAATCCTTCGTCCCCGTGCTACCTCAAGGAACGCTTTGATTTCCTTCACTGTTCTCACTCACTTAGGTCATCAGTAAACTTAGCTCTTAGCATGCCAGCACATACTAGCACTTTTTACGACAAATATTTCACTGTTGAAGCGGTTTGATTATGGAACTCCTTACCAATTTCAATCAGACGAGCACAGTCAGTAAATATTTTTAAGGATCAGGTAAAGAAGTTTTATCTGTCCCTCTAGCTATTGATTTATGTTTATTTATATTAACATATATTGTATTTATGTTTACATTATATTTATATTGTATTTTATCATAGTATGTATTCATATATATTTTTAATATGTGTATTTTAGTTTATTGCTTGCTTTAATTGTTATATATGCTTTATTTATTATATATGATGTCCAATAGTATTTCACTATGGTATTCATTATACATTTTTTATTTTATTTTTTTGTTTTGTATTGAACACCCCCGTTTTTACAGTTTATTTTAACTCCTCTCCATCCAAAGGTTGCCTGGTAGAGATCACTTTTAGTGATAAGGCCGCCCATTGTAACACTTTCTTTTTTAAGTTCTTGTATTTTTATTTTTTTCATGTGGTGTAACAATAAAGCGTTATCTATCTATCTTTAACAACTCTTTGAATTCACTGTTTAGTAAACTTGTCAACAATAAAATTAATTGTAGCGCAGTAGAATTACATAGTCAATTTAACATTAATTTGTGGTAGGTACTAATGATTTTTGGCATATCGAAAGAGTTATGTATGGATATGATTATACCTTTTTGTAACCGATTTGAAAATGGTGAAACTTGAGAAAAACTTTGATAACTTGTATTAGGCTTTTACACTTAGTTTTAAGTTTGCAGCCGGTTGCGATCTACGGAACCCTAAGAAAATTCTACTTCTAGCAAAATTTGCGTAGTCCGTATTATTGCTTATACTCGTATCATATTTGTAGGTCGACTTCTACCTACTTTGTGATCGCAACCGAAGAGAACATAACGGAACACAGTTTCGTTACATGCGAATACGAGCACATTTTACTCTACTTTCAAGCAAAATTAGCGTATTCCGTATTATCTAATCACAGATATTAAAAATGTCGGATATATTCTCGCTAACAAAAAACTGTGTCACTCGAGTCGGCCACCACGCTGTACGTACAAGCCGGCACGCACACATTCAGACATTAGTTGAGCGCGAGTAATCGACTCTGTGTAAACGGCGACAGAGTCTAATTTCCCGCGGAATAGCCAACTAAGGTGTGTGTGAGAGGTGGCCGACTCCATAGACACAGTTTTTTGTTAGCAAGAATATGTCCTCCGTAGTCTGTGTATCTAATATATAAAAATCAATGCCACTTTTCGTTGTAATTTTATAACTCAAGAACGGGCTCACTACCAGCGTTGCCAGAGTGACTTCACGATAGAATACGCACAGCACCTAAAAATAGTACGAAGCTTAACTTTTGAGTACGCAGTGAATAAAAAAATATTTCAGTAATTTCTCGGATATAGAAAGTTTATTAATTGCATTTTGTAAGTGCTGTTTGTACACCTAAACCGAAGGAACCACGAAATAACAAAAACAAACCAGCGAAACCACAAACAGTAACACAGAATGATGAATCATAAGACGAAACGTGGAATACAAAAGAAACAAACACACTGGGGCGCTAGTGTTCATTTTGTGCTGAAACATGCTTTACAGAAATTAAAATTATTAAACTTTTTTATTTTGATTTTGAAAATTTGATTTTTTTGTCTTGAAAATTAGGAGTTTTCTTAAGATACCTCTATGGTCAAAATACCTGTGTAAATTGTTTCGAATTATCAACAGTTCGACAGGTATTTTGATCATAGAGGTATCATAAGAAAACTCGCCATAAAATAGTACGCAAATTGGCGAGAGAGTACCTGAGAACGCTACCTAACGGAATAGTACGCAATGCGTACTAATGCGTACCCTAATGGCAACGCTGCTCACCAAACCAAATATTTAGTCTTTGTTCGGACTATTTAGTAGATGGTTTATGTGAAGTTTGCACAAAATCGGGCGAGCGATTCTTCATTTATCACATTTTTTGTAACAAATTAATACAATAAATCGCGGATCATTTTTGGATGGTTTAAGGCCGGCGTCCGAAAATTTCTGTCAGAAAATTTCTTATAGTATGCGGCCGGTCTAAATAGAGTAGGGTTGGGTAGGGTAGCACCACAGGGTAGGGTACGCGAACTTAGTCGCGCCAGGCAGCTAGTTGCTTATATCCACAGATCACGACTTATATCATATTGGTAGGTCGACTTCTACCTACTTTGTGATCGCAACTGAAGAGAACATTACGGAACATAGTTTTTTTTTACATGAAAAATGTGCGTGTATTCGCATGCGATCACAAAGTACGTAGAAGTCGACCTACAAATATGATATAAGCAATAATACGGACTACGCTAATTTTGCTAGAAGTAGAATTTAGCAAAAAAATATTTTCTTATGGTTCCGTAGATCGCAACCGGCTGCAAATTTTAATAAGTGTAAAAGGTGTAAAAGGCTAACGTGAACGCCATAGATAGAGTAACTTATATAGGTAACCATGTGAACGCGCCAACGCCATTTACATATATATATACTTTTTGGCGGGAACTTGCAGAGTGACGTTGCGTTTTCATTTTTATTTTCATAAATTCGTGTATTTTGAGTTTTATTGCATATTATCGGTGGTATTTTATCCAATAAAGATCAATCCATATGCACCAGTGAAGTAAATTGAAATGAATTATGTGTATCGTGACTTTACAAGTTGTCTCAAAAAGTCCGTGAATAGTTTTAGTACAATGACCACCATTTTACTAAAACATGACTGGACGGAGACTGATAATGCGGACTATGTGAAAGTTAATGTGCGGACTATATGAAAGTGATATAAAGTAGTATCTCCAAATAATCTGTGGATATAAATAAAATGTATGCGACTGAGACATTCCTTGGCGGGAAATTGAAAAAAGCGCACGCGGAAAAATTTGAAATTACATTTTGTAATTTTTTTTTTATTGTGTAAAATAATAAATTCACTTTTAATTAATACCAAAAAAATAAAATGGATGGGAATGAGGGGGGCGGGGACAACCCGCCCAACTCCTCCAAGCGGCTTCGGACTGATGAAGTGAATGATGATAGCGGTGGCGGTGAGCGTTCTGATGTACTTTATGTGCCTTATTTTAAACCTAATTATAAAAGACAGTATCCAGAAAACTCAAATAAAACAGAGTTTAAAGTTTTTGTTGAGCATATCAACCACAAAGATAGATTGGGCAACAAAAGTCCTATATATCTCAATCATATTTTCACGACGGATGTTAAAGGTGTGATGGCAATACAGCGATTGAATGCAAATAAAATAGCAGTAATGTTCAAACAATATAACACAGCAAACAACTTTCTAAATAACACTGCATTCTTAGAAAAGTACAACGTAAAGGCTTACATACCGGCTACCCAAATAGAAAAAACTGGCATCATAAGATTTGTCCCAGCAAATATCTCAAATAAGGACTTATACACTAAGTTGAGTTCCATTTACGAAATTATCTGTATACGACGATTCACAAAAAAAGTAGGACGGGACAGAGTTCCTCTGCAAACAGTCAGTATCACTTTCTTATCCAATATCTTACCTGACAATGTACAATATGATCTATTCTCATACAGGGTATTTGAATATATCCCACCGCTGCAACAATGTTACAAATGTATGAAATTTAATCACTCGGCTAAAATATGTAATGGCAAACAGAAGTGTTCGATCTGCTCTGGTGAACACTTTTACAAAGATTGTGATAAACCTAAAGAGATATGTTGCGCTAATTGCCAAGGCCCACACCTAGCAATAGCAAGAGAATGTCCCATTAAATTAAGAAAAATAGAAGAAAAGAAAAGTAAAATAACATACGCGAGTATCGCACAAACAAAGTCGATCGAATACCCTGCATTGCCATTGTCTAAGAGTCAACTTGTAAATCCCCCTGTAAATAATGTAAATATTCCAGTAAATACTGAAAAGAAAAATGTTAAAAAAAATGTTAATAACAAGCCTGCTGCACAGGCGCTGAACCCACAAGATCACCCTATGGACTTCATTGCCCAGGTTATAGCTAATAAAGAAGTACGAGCGGCCCTAGTAAAAACATTGGTAGAGATTGGTAATAAGTCTGATCCCACCCCAATTACTTCATTATTCATTGAAGAAATATTAGTTAAAAATTTATCCCCATAATGGATTTAAGTCCCCCTAAAACGTCCCAATTACGGATTGCGCAGTTTAACATCCAAAGTGCCAATAGTAAAAAGCCCTTATTAACTAAGTTTATGCTAGAACAAAATATTGATGTATGCTTGCTTAATGAAACTTGGTTTAAAGACCATCACAATTTTAGAATCCCCGGTTATAATCTCCATTCCAGAACATCTAAGAATCCTCACAATGGTGTAGCAATATTAATTAAACCAGAGACTAAATATAATATTTTAAACACAACATTCTATGAGGACATTCAAACTATAGCTATGTCAATATCTACCGAGCGTGGCAGTGTGACTATACTCTGCGTATATTGTCCTCCTTCCAGTGGGCACATAAGATTGCATAGACTGCGCAATATAATTCGAGACCTACCTAAACCTATTTTTATAAGTGGTGATTTTAATGCTCACCATATTGCATTTGGTTGCCTATCTACTAAGGGCCGCGGACAAGATTTATATGATGTTATAGATGAGTGTGATTTGTGCATCTTAAATGATGGCAGTTTCACTACAGTGAACCGTCCTAGAACCAACGCTTCAGCCATTGACGTCACCTTTGCTAGCGCATGCTTAGCACCGTTATGCGAGTGGTCTGTGCATGATGATTGTATGGGAAGTTACCATTATCCAACTATAACCGAAATATCCCTATCCATACAAAAATACCAAATTAACCCTCCCATTGATAAATTTTTGTACAAAAGAGCTGATTGGCGCCAATATAATGAACTTTCAAAAAATGCGTTTGGCGATTTTACAATTAATCAAGTAGACCCACTCTCTTCCTATACCGATTTTTGTATACGTCTTGAGTCCCTTATGCAAATAGTTGTTCCAAAGTTCACTAAGTCTGCCCACTTTGCTAGCAGACCTCCAGCACCTTGGTGGAATGAGGTTTGCGAACAAAGTGTAATAGCATCCTATAATGCTTTGAAACTGTACAGAAATGATTCTACAATAGATAACTATATAAATTATAAGAGACTTGATGCATTAAAAAAGAGAACCATTTCTGAGCAGAAGTCAACTGGATGGAATGATTTGTGCAATACTTTTAATAGAACTACCCCTATAAGCAAAATATGGAACATGATTAAGATTTTTAAGGGTGTTAAGTCTAGCATTAGATCCCATAAAGATGAGTTCATACCTACCTTTTTAGATAAACTGTCTGATAATAGTGGTTTAAAAGAGACTAGTAACTTAATCAACTATTTTAACAGTAACAATAATAATAGCAATTCAAAATTTTTATTGGAACCATTTACATGGAATGAATTCACATCAAGTCTACAATCTAGGCGTAACTCAAGTCCAGGTCTAGATAACTTTCCATATATTGTAATTAAAGAACTCCATACATCTGTTCAGCACCTCTTTCTTGACATTCTTAATGCTTTATGGCTCAAACAAATTATCCCTGAATCATGGAAAACACAGTGTGTTATCCCAATACTGAAGCCTGATAAATCTCCAGAACAGTCCAGTTCGTATCGTCCTATATCTTTGTCCTCATGTCTCGGTAAACTATTCGAAAATATGATTAAAGTCCGTCTGGACTGGTTTGTAGAGGCTAATGGTATCATCCCACATGTGCAGTATGGTTTCCGTCGTGGGCGTAGTTGCGCTGACAGCTTCATGTCACTCATCTCAGACCTGAAACGTGCAAATAATTTAAAATCACACACTGTTTGTGTATTTTTAGATGTCCAAGGAGCTTTTGATAATGTCGACCCAGGTATCTTGGTCAACATTATGTCTAATGTGGGTATACCTGGTCTACTATGTCAGTGGATCTATAATTATTTAAATGATAGAACCTTATATGTTAAGTATAATAACATCTTACATGGTCCTAGAAGTGCATCGAAAGGCACAATGCAAGGCGCCACTCTTTCACCATTACTATATAATTTGTACACATGTGAAATATGTAAATTTGTAAATACTAGTGAAGTAAATATTTTGCAATTCGCAGATGACATTGTTTTGTATAGTAGCAGTCAGAACTTGCAAGTTGCTATAGATAATATGAATAGAGCATTAAATCAGTTGAGTCTATACTATAATGATAGATTACGTTTAAAGATCAATGCTACAAAAAGCAGTTTAATGATTTTTGGTGATGATGATCCATCTAGTGTTATTTCGTATTGTGGAGAATCTATAAACAGAGTACATTCAAAGAAATTCTTAGGAATCATCATAGACCAAAAACTGACTTTCGAAGAACATGTTCGGTATATTTCTAAAAATGCTTTAAGAGCTATTAACATAATAAGATGTCTGGCTGGAGTGTCATGGGGTGCTGACCCCAAAATATTGTCTATTCTATATAAAGCTATTGTGAGAAGTCATTTTGACTATAGTTCTTTGGCATATATGAATAGCTACCATGCCAAAAAATTAGATATCCTGCAGAATAAATCTCTGAGAATAATATCGGGTGCAATGTGCTCAACTCCCATAAGGGCCATGGAAGTAGAGACTAAAATTATGCCACTGATCTTGAGACGTCTCCTACTTGCCGAACGGTATTGCCTTAAACTACTGTACTCTGATAACATGCAAATTATTAACAAGATTATACCTTGTAGAATCAATGTGTCAGGTCCTTTAGCAACTGGTGAGAGCCTCCTTATTGGTAACTCCCCAATGTTGTATCACATTTTTCTGGAAATTGAAAACAACAGCTATAAACTCAAAAAACAGTGCCCTTGGCCCTGCTATTCTTCCCAGTTCAAAAGCATAATGCACCCAATTACAGTAATAGATTCAATTACAAATAATTCAGAGATGTTGCAATTTTTATCAGAAAATAATTACTACACTTTATATACAGATGGTAGTAAGGGTAAGGATTATGTGCGCTGTGCTGTGTATGATCCTCAAAAAAATTCTTCTCAGAGTTTTCTTTTGCAGAATGTTTGTACAATATTCACCGCAGAAGCCTATGCAGTATATCAGGCTCTTCTGCAAATTGGAAATGTAGATAATTGTAAATATTTTCTAATTGTAACAGATTCTTTAAGTTTTATAAGAGGATTGAGCTATTTAAAGATTCACTTTAAAACTAATTTCATTCTGTACATAATTAAAGAATTGTTATACAAATATTATCATACAGGGAAACTAATTTCATTTATGTGGGTGCCCTCTCATAGAGGAATCACTGGAAATGAAATGGCCGACAAAGCCGCTTACGGAGGAGTAAATGCACTCGATGTCTCCGATACTATGTATGTACCTATGACTGATTATTTGAGTAATGTAAGGCTAGCTATAAGTATGTTATGGGAGCAAATGTGGAAGAAAGACCAAGAAACGAAAGGACGGTGGTACGGTAGCATTCAAGAAAACTTACCAGTAAAGCCATGGTATGATAGCCTGCAAAGAGCCAGTCGTGATTTTATTACCACCATAAACCGACTACGTTATGGACATAATAAAGCACCATCACACCTAGCAAAGTTAAATATAATTCAAAGCAATGTCTGTACATTTTGCGGAGTTGAAGAAGGAACAGTGGACCACATTATATTCAGCTGTCAAAAGTTCCTTATTGACAGATTGGTACTCGCGAGTGAACTAAGTGAAGTGTGGCAAAATAATTATAGTGATTTTTCTTCCCGCCCGCCGCCGCTTAAAGAACTATTAAAAGACATTAAAACTTATAAACCAATATTTAAATACATTAAAAATACGGTGGTAAAATTATAAAACTGAAAATACAAAATCTGAAAAGTGGTTCCGGAATAATAAAGTCGTGGCTTAAAGGTCTTAGTAACCAGGCCATAAAATCCCAAAAAAAAAAAAAAAAAAAATGTATGCGACTGAAGGACTCTGTATCCATGGTCATAACAAATATTAAAAAATAATAATAATTGACATTGACATATATAGAACGCGCTCATTCACAAGTTGTGAAGGTTGTGAATCACAACCTTCACAACAATATTCAAAACAGAACATTTGAGAGAAAAAACAATAAATAATAAAAAACTATTAGGTACCTACCACAGCTACGGATTAACTTTGTTTTTGCCGTGTGAAATTGTGAATAAATATATATTTGTGTCCCGAATGCCCCGAAGCTCGAGATGTGTATTCGAATGTGAACAATTCGGTAAGTACCTTACTATTTTATATAACTCTTTAACAACTTGAAAGAGTTTTCCTAGACCTAACCCAATCTATAGTTTTGGCATAACAGATAAAGACAATATACAGTTGCTACGCACCTGACACACCACTTTCGCATAATCTACATTAAATGTTATCATTTTTTGCCATTGATATACAGTGTGTAACGGAAAGGTCATATACATATAAAGTGCACGACTTCTTTGGATGATAATAAACCATACTATAAAGTGTTTTAAATCCTATATCTAACTGTTAGGAAGATGAGAAATTCCAATCCAATGATACCAAGAAACCAAAAATTTCAAATTGAAATTAAACACATCACTAGCACAAATCAGCTGGTCGGTGTTATTGACCTATTCAAACGTGAAAACAAACTTCTTACTCCTGGTATTTTTGGATATTTTTTTAATGGGTTCTGGATTTTTATTTTATTATTAATAAGTTCTTACTTTCTCTTACAAAAGCGACCATTAGTTTTGTGAACAAGTTAAAATACAAATATTGTAGCAAATTAGTAGGGACTACGGAATAATAGGTACCTCCTTAGATAAAACACCTAACATAACATGTTATCGTACCTACGTAAAATAATAAACATAACGTAGTATGTAATGTAAATGAGTAAACGCACTATTATCCACAGTAATCTTCTACCACACAATTTAGGTAAGTTCGACATAGTAAATCATCAAATAAGTATCTAATCTTTTATTGGTTGCCATTGGCAATACATACTCTAAATAGTTAGGTACTGCGAAAGTAAATTATGGAACTTAGAACAGAAAAAGGATTTTGTAACACAAATTTATGTTCAAATGAACCCTGAATATCTTTCCTACGCAACTTATGTGTGTCCTGGTACAAAAATAAAGCTAAAGGGTTCCGTTTTTAGTTTAAATTAGATTTAAGAAAGCTACGATTGTTGAACATAACGGAGTACATAGCTCACGACTACTCGACTTTCGATGAACGTGTAAATGTAGGTGCCTATTAATTGTGTACATACTACCCGTGCGCGAGACGTTGTGATCTGAGGGTGGGTGAGACGTCACAGTCGTGTTGTAGTACAAAACGGGCGCCATCGGGGAAGTACATAGTACAAAGTAAAATTTTTTTTTTTAATTTTAAATTTCTTTCCTTCTGAATCTTGAATTTTTGATATCAGAATTTAATTGTTTTCGTAAAGATTGGAATTAGAAATTATTTAATACAGAAAAAAGACGTTTGTAGGTAAGTTTTGCGAAAGTTGTACTGTATGTATGTATGGAACAGAACCGAAAAAGGATTTTGTAACGTAAATTTATATCAAAATGAACCCTGAATGACTTTCCTATGCCACTTATGTATCTCCTGGTAACAATAATTTCAGTGGGTTCCGCTTTTAATTTAAATATGATATCACATGATATGTTGATATGGTATGTTGTATTATGAATATGTTGGTACTAGTTGGTAGCTTTTGCCATGTATTTTTTATAAGTTGGTAGGTAGTAGCTTTTTAACTACAGGGGTATCACTGGCGCGTTGCCGACCCTGCAAAAATCTCTTTACAGCCTTTTTGAAGAACCACATGCTGTACACACTTGGGAAAACTACGGGCGGGGAATGCACACTAGCCTGAGCGTGCGTCCGCGGTAGGAAGCTCCGTTGAAACCGCACAGTGCCAACAGTACGAAACCATTTCGGTTCCAATGTATGAGCACTTACTTGTACTCATAGAAATACAATGTACCAGAATGGCAGTTACCGAGTGAGAACTGTCGGAATGGGTTTGAACAAGGCAACGATCCCACCGCAAGCGCTAGTAGTCGTTGTCGAGTACTAGCTGTGCGCGTCGGGTGCGAATTGTTCGGATGTTTTTTTTTGTTTTTACCAGTAAACATGGTTAAATATGCAGTTCAAACGTGCAGGAACGATAGTAGGACACACTCAAAATATAAATCTAACGTCACTTTTCATCGGTAAGTCGAAATATTGATGAATTACTAACAATTAAATTACGCGTCTCGGGGGTGAAATAGACGCGAGGGGCGGGCACGATATGGCCTCCCGCGCTGCCCCGCACTGCCGCACCGCGACTAGTGATGTAGCGCGATGGATACTGCAGTCGATAAATATTCTTATAGTTCATAAAAAAGTTGTGGGTCTTTTGAGAACTAAATGTTTTATTTTTTAATGGAATGTTAATAGTATACCTAAATATTAAAGTAATTTATTCGGTTTTAATAATTAATTGAATTGTTCAGTCGGAATTTGTGTTTTACGACTTTTTTGAGACTAAACAAAAAATTCTAAGGAATGTGGTGAATGGCAAAATGAATATTAAAATTACTTCCTTGGTAATATTATCCTGAAGTGCCAGTAGTTTAACAAGCTTTTATTAGCTTCACGTGTAGGTAACTAAGTATCTAAACAAATCTTGATGTCTATTTTATTTAACCTATTTCTAGTCACCGTATCGTACGAAAAAATGGTGTGGGGTGATTTTTAACACGATTTTATTAGCTTCATCTGTATGTATATATGTACGTTTATATGTATGCATGTAATGGAATGTTCAAACGTAATTTTCATCGACTTCCAAACGTCAGATTAAACTGAAATTGTACACACTTGTCAAGTACTGATGACAATACAATAATTTGGTACAATCGAGCTGATCTGATGACGGATCCGGAAAGTAGGCACTGGAACTCCATAACGGAATAACGTATGTTAGCCGTGTTTGGACTTGTTGGAATCGTCTTGAGATGCATTTTGACCAGATATGGTTTTAAGGGTTGGATGTTGGAGTAGGAGGGTTGGCACTGGAACTCTATAGCGGAGCAACGTATCCTACCCGTGTTTGAGATTGTTGGAATTGTCGTAAGATGCACTTTGACTATATATGGTTTTCAGGTTCTGATTATGGAGTAGGAAAGTAAGCACTGGAACTCCATAACGGAGCAACGTTTCCTAGCCATGTTTAGACTTGTTGGAATTGTCGTAAGATGCACTTTGACCATATATGGTTTTCAGGGTCTGATGATGGAGTAGGAGAGTAAGCACTGGAACTCCATAACGGAGCTACGTTTCCTAGCTATGTTTGGACTTGTTGGAATTGTCGTAAGATGCACTTTGACCATATATGGTTTTCAGGGTCTGATGATGGAGTAGGAGAGTAAGCACTGGAACTTCATAACGGAGCAACGTTTCCTAGACGATATTTATTTTATATCTGCCTATTTCATTATTCTACCTACATTAAGTAATTTACGAGATTAGGGGCCTACCAATTAGCATATCTAGAACTTATGTGACAGAAATATCATCCATCATCTCATCATCATCTGTCAGTTTAGTTCTGAAAAGCTAACATGCGTGCCGTGAGATAATTTTATCACCGAATCATGTCATGTACCTACAGTGAAAATCACATGAATAAATGCCGCGCTTTTTCAAAGTGAACTTCACTGCGCACGGCATAATGTGGTAAGAAAATTATCTCAAGGCGCGCATATTAACCCTGCTGGATATGTTAACAGAAAGCAGTGAAACTGGCACTAAGTTACCTCTAAATGAGCAAAAATTTGTATTTTCATTTATGCATCCAGGGTCATTCGAAATGCGAAGGCACCTCATAAGTGTACCATATATTTTACGTTATAATTTTAATATTAATTTGATGCTTACATGCGGTTGGTATTTTTGCCAGAACTTACTAAATAGGTAAGCAACATACATACATTTACATACTACAGTGAATTATGCGGCTATCGATAATTCGGGGCACAACGCAGTTACGTCCCTATTGTCACATATTCATCAATATAAATATCTATAGCTCATCTGCCTACGCTGGTACTGGGTGAAACTGTGCGATACTCGCATTCTCGTACATTGTATTTCTATGCTTGTACTATTATTTATTATTTGGTATGAAGGAGAATGGACGTCGCGTCGCTGCCGGCGCCGGCGCCGTGTCGATGGCGAGAGTTATAATAATAATAATAATAAAAGGCTTTTATAAGGTATGTAGCTGTGGGCATCAGATCAAACAATTCTTCCGAACACTGTCCTGTTCGTTGTAAAAGGTGGTATAAGAGGACACATTAAGGAGGCAAAAGTCTCTTCTTAATATTCCGCTAATCAAATTAAGGAAATAATTATTAAAAGTACTAGGACCTCATGAGCAACGAGAGTTTTACGAATAGAGTTGGCGCACAATAATAACAAAATTACTGAATGAACCCTAATTTCGATGATGCATACATACAATACAACGATAGGGTAAATAGGCCAGTTGCAGTTACGAAGGTGGAGATAACTTACTCCTGGTACAACTTTTGATTTTGATCAATAAATAAATCCTACCAAAAACATTTTCATGTAAAATGTTTCCAAGACGAGACCATATCAGTGAGTCAGTGACGAAATCGGGTTTTTTTAGATAACAATAAAACTATGCAATTGAAACTTTATCCCCCTTACAAAACATGGTTTAAAGCAAAACCATCCTCAACTTATGTGATTATTCCGTACTTACAAATTAATACAACGACGGACTTATGTAGGTACCCCCAGCACAGTCAACAACAAGTGATCTAATCGGTATCGTTTGTCAACTCAGCTGATCAGCTCATGGGTTTTACTTAACTAGTATCCTGACCTAGCTCTTCTTCAATCTGCGCCCTAGTGTGCGTCGATGTACCTATTAAATTCAGAGTTTTCATTAAATTATTATTATTAGGTAGTACTCAGCCACGACCTGAAGAAGGTAGCTGGGGTGACTAGATGTGGTAAGTACCGAGTGATGTCCATCCAGCAGTGGCCGAGTTAGTTGATTAGAAAAATGATTGAATAATACGAAATTGGCCTAGCTACCCTAATACCAGGAGGGAAGAAATTTTTAGGGTCGTTTTTGAATATTTTTGATTCACAGAAGTCGTCAGTCGTACGTAGGCTATCCTCGAGTTTGTTGTGTTTTGTGTCGCTCTCTCCATCCGCTTTGATTTCGTTACGTAAAATGTCGTTCAGTAATAGCGAATATTAGGAAATGATGTGTGTCGGGGCCAGCGTTGCCAGACGTCCCGATTTTTAGCCCAAAATTAAATGTCCCGCGCGGGACAGGCCCAGTCCCGCTTTTCGAGGATTACTCGACGGTGAAATAATCGTTGGACGTAGAAGTGGGAAATTATAAAGACACCACTGCCACAGTATTACCATATGCCTAATGGTAAAACTGTGCCTCTGCACAGAAATGGCACCAGCTCTCCCGTGACGCGTCTTATACCGCGCCAAAGTCACAGTGACAAACTTCAATGTCAACGCAATCCAACAATACGGCCGTATACTACACAAGTTTCTACGGAACCCTCGGTGTGCGAGTCCGACTCGCACTTGGCCGGTTATTTTTAGTATGTCCCGCTTTCGGCGATAGAATCCCGCTTTTTTACTCAGGATGTTACAAAATCCCGATTTGCCCGAAAAAAAATCTGGCAACGCTGGTCGGAGCCGAGGATGGCAATGTGCGCGCTGCCCGAGAGTTGTGTCACAGAGGATTGAATTATAAATCTGTGGTTGTGTTGTGTTACAAATAAAGTATTTTGATTTGATTTGGTTGTATCGTCAAAGATTTATCGAAGGCAGACCAGATGCTGATCGCTGCTGATCGGCAGCTGCCTTCGGTTGCCAGTTTCCATCGGATGATACATCGTCTGCACCAAACCGGTTCCTTCCACGCACCTACTTCTACTACACCTACTTCTCAATGGATCGGGCGCGGTAGTAGGAACGTGGTTTGGCCTCCGCGATCCCCAGACCTAACTCCTTTAGACTTTTTTTTATGGGGTTACATTAAAAATGTGGTGTAGGTACGCAGTGCAGTGCGATACAGTGCATGAAATGAGAGTCCGGATCGAAGCCGCCTTTAGGACAATTACCCCAGAAATGCTGCGGAATGTTCAGATGTCCATGAACAAGCGAGTGGCCTTGTGCATACAATACCAAGGCCACCACATCGAACCCTATCTTTAAAAATGTAAGTTAATTTACAAGATTAAGTATGGCTTTAGATTTTACAGTTTACTAGGTAGGATTAAGAAATAAAATAAAAATAGCTAAGTAGCTAGGGTACTATCTAAACCGATTTTTTACATAATTTTTAATTCTGGCTCGATATTAACGTGTAATTAAATTATAACGCATTATTACTTAATACACTAAACTACTCAATACTACCTAAAGTAATGATTAACAATTATTTGGCTAAAGCATGGGGCTAAAGTAGGTATGTTAAAATGACACGTGCTCGTCATGTCGGTGCTAAATACCGCTTATCGGCTCGTTTGATCCCTGTTAGTTCGCGCCGTCAAAGGGAAGCCGCGGCGGCACGAGGCGGCGACGGCACATTTTGTACTAGGCGCACAGATCACGAAAGAGATTTTAATAATATTATTTGCAAGGATGATAACCCTCGTAGTGCAGTGACACTTTGGTATAATTTGAATTCAATAAACTTATGGAACCAAAAATTTGGTATGAATTCTTTGAGTTATTTATTTTGCTCTGCTGAAAGCTGAATTTTTTTATAGAGACTCTATACCTGATGTAGTTTTCACCCCTTTCGGATGTATATGACCTTTCCGTTACACCCTGTATAGGCTTTTTTTTTTGTTTTGTTAATTTGTTCTTGACCATGGGTTCTAAGTCCTTCAGTCGCATACATTTAATTTATAATATCACTTTAATATAGTCCGCACATTCACTTTCACATAGTCCGCATGATCAGTCACCGTCCAGTTATGTTTTAGTAAAATGGTGGTCGTTGTACTAAAACTTTTCATGGACTTTTTGAGACAACTTGTAAAGTCACGATTACTAACTAATACTAGACTAATTAAATAAATTAGTGAACTTCCTATTATTATTTATTTTTATTTTTTTTCCCTCGGTTTTTATTTCTAATATTATTTTTTTACTACTATATAATGACCTATACATTCATCCCTCAAGAGGAAGTTCACAAATTTATTAGGACCTTATATAATTTCAGCTCACTGTTTTTTGCATACATGCACATCGGATTTTGGCCCTTTTTATAGACCCTGTTTTTATTGCGTTTTTATGATTGTGTATTTTATTTTGTGAAATAAAACGTATGTATGTATTATGTTTTGGAAAAAAATGCCAATATAGTCAGATGGTTCAAAAAAAATATTTAAAAAATGTAACCTTGCTGAGTTTCTTGCATGTTCTTCACAGTTGAAGGCCGACTTACGAACTGGTGGTAACTTTTGTAGCTTTGACCTTCATAAGTGCCCTACTAGGGCCTAAATTGAATAAATGGCTTTGACTTTGTTTGCTTACTTATTTTATGGTTTATCTATGTTCCCCTCAACTTTCACTAGGTATAAATTGTAAAATTAATAGAGAAATTAGCCTAAACTATAAATTGAAAACATACTACCATAGACATATAATTTTTTTTTTACGGACTGTCACCTTATAAACAAGTGAAGCTCCAAAAGGAAGCCGGCCTTCTTGTAAATAAATGGCCTCTTGCACACATATACACCATAGGAAGCCAATTGGTTGTCATTTCACTTTGAGACATTGACAGTGACAATATGGCTCAGTATCACATTTGCCTGCTTGGGCCATTACTGATTTTACTAACACATAGGTAGAAAATTTTCAGCTTCACTTTCTTATAAGGTGACACTGTCTTGATTTTTTTTTTTTTTTTTTTTTTTTACTGTTTATAGGCCTGTGTTTTGACTGCAATCTCACCATGCTAAGTGATGATGCGGCCGAAGGTGGTAAGCACACAAAGCCTAGAAGGAACTGGCTCTCAAGTGCAGCTATCGGAACACACCGAAAGGTGCTTGGCGACAGATTTTCAACTTGAGGGTGGTAGCCAGCCAGGCGGGTACTACAAAGTACCCTACCACCGTGCTATGGTTTCCTCACGATGTTTTCCTTCACCGAAAGCTCAAGCTCATTGTAGGATTCGAACCCGGGACCTTCATCTCGGTATCCGACGTCACTACCACTGAGCTATCATCGCCTTAAAACGATTTTTTATACGTCTATGCATATTACGGTATAAATATGTATCATACCCTATGTTATGTACTTTGAATGTATTTTTATGGATGTGTGTCCATTTTGCTAGGCAATGGAATAACATAGTGTCATCATAGATTCTAAATGAGTACTTAATCGTAACAAATGTCCAAAATAATTATATTATAAACAGTGGCTGAACAATAGTACATAATTATATTTTTCATATTATTTTAGATATTTTACATCGCTTTCCTAAGCCGGAACATTCCTCTTTAAAGCGGTTTCTACAATGGAAAGATATAGTTGGCCGATATTTAGAGGGCAAGACTGATCATGATATATACACAAACTATCGTATATGCAATCACCACTTTGAAGACAGTTATTTTTACCCTCTCAGTAAAAGACTAGCAAAGACTGCATATCCTACTTTTAACCTGGGTAAGTCTTGTTTAAATATAGACAATAATTGATTGTTTAGAATTTTCTACTACCAATACGTAGATTGGATATTGAGTTACCATAAACGCACACTAGTGTAATTTGTTTTTGCACATGTGTGCAAGACAGATACTGCTGCACCATGTACTGACTTGTCTATAATATTGATAAAATTCAAAATTATTTATTTAATTAACGACCTTCGCAGGCACTTATGAATAGACTGATTCTAAAGGTTTTTTGTTTTTTTAAATTACAAAAAAAGACCTTAAAAAATGACACCCCTCAAAATATTTTTAAACTACTATGACCACAATTCTTGAAATATTTCTGTTTTAAGTGTGTATCGGCATCCTAAGTAGCACTGATAATTGCTATCCACCACAACCCTTAAAAATACCAGAATGCCAGTAGTTATAAAAAAAAAAAAAATTTTTTTTGTTGAATTTTGGGACAGCTGCATAACTTTTTACTATGTTTAGGCTACGCCAGTAATATATAAGTCAATGATATAGATAGGGCTATATTTGACCACAGTATTTCTACTAGTATATAATAATAATCTATGCTTATTTCGTAATCTTGAACATTTTCTGCTTGGTACTTACTGATTTACATTTGAGATTTTTTAAACGTCAATGAACTGCTTCCTTTGCTTAGAACGTTTGACCCTGCTTTGCCCTTGGAATCATGCGATTCTCTTTATAAACGATTAGCTAGCTGTCCCCCCGAGGTTAGGATCACCGCTCATTGTAAAAGCACGGCTTCGCCTCGGCATTTACCTTGCCATACAAGTGAGGACTTTAAATCGTATGCGTTAAAGTACATTTTACAATAACTAGATAAAATAGTTGATGCCTCGCGGCAAGCGCGCTTGCCGCTACAAGCCACTAGTCCTACTGACCACACGCTTCCAGCGAGCGGTCTGCTCCCTTGCTGCGTGACGCCAGCAAGCGGTATCTTGCCATAGCCGCGCTACCAATGCGCTACAAACTTTACCTCTTTAATATTAGTGTAGCTAACCTCTTTATAGTATTCGTATAGATCAGTGGTATAGATTGACCCCATGCTGTTCAAATTGGACTACGATTTTGTATATAGGATTTGGTATTGTTGAAATCGGAAAAATGCCAAGAAGATCAGCTTTTAAGTGCTACTTTGGCTGTACGCCGTTTAAAGGTATGCTTTCTAATATTCACAACGTACTGAAAATGGTCATATTTCTGATAGCTCAATAAAATTTTGATAAGTTACACCAAAAGAGGACTACCCACAATAATTACCTGTTATTTCATGTATTTCAGGATCTGTCCATAACTTTCCACCTCCAAAATACCCTTATTTAGAAAAATATGATAAGTGGAAGTCAGTTTTAAGTGAAATAGACCAAGAAAAAGGGGATACTTACATATGTAATAATATAAGAATATGTGATAACCATTTTGAAGAGTGTTACTGTTCATCAAGCGGACGTCTCACCAAAAACGCAATTCCAACTCTAAACATAGGTAAGCAGCCCATATTAAATATTTTTGCTTTTTTTATACTAATAACGTAGTAAACGGCCCGCCTGGTGGATAACGGTTACCGTAGCCCGTAGCCGTAGCCAGTCCAGAGAAACTTCGAAGTAAAAATAAATGTATCTATGGAATTTTTAACCATTTGTAGGCAACATAGCGGCAACAATCTTTAACTTCCGTATCCGCTGCCAACATTCCGGTACGAAGTAATGCCACATAGAATTTGCTACTAATATGGTAGAGTTACTCATAAGATAATTTTATTTGAACAGACATTTTACCTGCCTGTCTTTAAAAATATCATAAAAATAAAGAAGTCTTATAATTGTAAGATCCACATCAGCACTAAATGGTACAGCTGAAATGTTTTCACAAAAAAATACATAAATATCCCGTTTATACAGTTTAGATCAGTTTCACAGACAGTATTAATAATGATTTTCATATGGCAAGACTACAAACATCATGTTTGCCGGTGCCGGTGCTTTAAGTTTGTTTGTGTTGTGATTTTTCAGCTCACAAATTCTATTTGCAGTATTTCTGATACGGTGTTTGGAATTTTGTGGAGACTGAAAAGTGATATTTTCGAGATAGTGACTCTTTTCGAGACAGTGACTCTTATTTGCAAGGTAGACTTATTTGTGAGGTTATTCAATATCAAATTTTGTGATTTACACAATATGGCTAAAGGCCATAGAACGTGTGAAGTGTGTGGTGTAAAAGAGAGGCATCATACTGCCAAGAAATCCTTGTTCTTTTCCAAGTTTCCACTGGATCCAAACCGGTAAGTGCGACGACTTGTTTCTAGTATTTTTTTAAATTTCACCCCACCGTCCACCGACCGATCATACACTATTAAGTATACTATGCTAGTGTATGTTAGTAAACAGAAAAGTTATAATAGCGTATCCTTCACATTCAAAGTGCTAACGTATCATCTCTCTCAGGACCCGCAATATTAAAACAAAAGAAAGGTGATCTCCTTAGATTCCTCAAGGGATTAAATCAGGGCCTAGCAGAGAATTTAAATACACCTATTCATAAATTTTTCCTTTCTTAGAATAGGCCATCACAGCTGGTGAAAAATACTCATTATTTTTGCACTATTACTTAAATACAATAATTCTATAATAGTCCATATATATATGTCCTATAATTTCAGCTGTCGAGAGTGGGTTAAAACAGTTGGGAATGAAGAACTTGTTCACTTGCCAATTGAGAAACTGTACGAGCAGCGCAATATATGCGGGAACCATTTTGACAAAAAATGCTTTAACAAAAAAGGAAATCGTCTCAGAAAAGATGCAATTCCAACTTTGAACTTGATGGCAATACCCCTCACTGATAGCCAGTTGGCAGAATTTCCAACACATGTGTGGACAGACAGAAAAGGTAAGAAATTATGAGACATAAAATATCTAGCTTAAAATTTAAAATCAATCCCCCATACATGCCTGCATGTTGATTACATTACATCTGTCTTTAAGTAGAAGAAGTATGGATTATGGCCCATTAAGGCTTGACAGACATCAAAAATGACGGACTCGTCTTAAAAAAGCCACTTAGAAAATGTAGTCCTTAGCAAAATGAGCCCAAACACTAAATTAGCACTTTAATGATGAGGAATTATCATGTGTACTACCACTCCTAATTGCTAGTAGTTAAGTTAGTTTCAGTAGATAGTAAAATGTTAAAATTTTATGAAGGATAAATACTGAAGATGTTTGAACCCATGGCTTCCCCTATATTCTTCCAACTGAACTACCGGTTCCTTAGATAGATTTCCTTCATTAATTTTTAAACAACTTTTACTAATCGTCTTTACAATGAACAATGATAAAAAGTACCCTATCCCCTTTCCCACAGTTCAAATTATCTCCATCATCTTTAAACCTGTGTGAACCTGGAACCCGACTTGAAGATATTGTAATTTTTTTTTTGCATATGTTATTACTCCGTATGTACTTTTTTTTCGTTTGTACCTCAAGGGGTTCGGAGATAACGGGAGTTGAAAAATGCTCAGAACCCGACTTGAAGATATCGTTTTTTTTATTTTTGCATATGTTAGTACTCCGTATGTACCTGTTTGTACCAACTTTTTTTCGTTTGTACCTCAAGGGGTTCGAAGATACGGGGGGTTGAAAAATGCTCAGAACCCGACTTGAAGATATCGATTTTTTTATTTTTGCATATGTTAGTACTCCGTATGTACCTGTTTGTACCAACTTTTTTTTCGTTTGTACCTCAAGGGGTTCGGAGATACGGGGGGTTGAAAAATGCTCAGAACCCGACTTGAAGATATAGTTTTTTTTCTTTTTGCATATGTTAGTACTTTGTATGTACCTGTTTGTACCAAACCCTTGAGGTATAAAAAAAAAAACATTCGAATTGAGAACCTCCTCCTTTTTTTGATGTCGGTTAAAAAGAAAATTTATGGCACGACTTCCCTTGAATGAAATCCGGTAATTATGTTGTTTGTTTTTCTTTCTTTATTAAGCCCCCATAAAAGGTTTACAAGTTTAAACTTATGTTATAAACATAAATATACATAATTTTAAATGTTGTCTACTATTGCTGACCGGTGATTTATCGATAATTTTGAGACCTGTGTGGGAATTCTTGGTTACTTACATAATGATTCCTAAAAATTAAACTGCTTAAATTTTAGACTTTAGGGCTTTGTTCATCTTGATTTGACAAACACTCCAACTAGCCTGAAGCTGAACTGGCTCTAGAACAGAATGAACAACATGACGCGTTCTTAAGGTGAGTACATTGAAATATAAAACTAAGGAAGCATAATTGTGAACAAAATCAACGCGAAATTCGGCTCCACACTTTACTACATTGACAAAATATCTCTAGTATTCGAACGAAAGAACACACATGCAAATAAGCCAATTACCTGCGCTTACCGCGTTTGCCTAACGCGTTGTATTCCGGCAAGCGCGATGATTGGTTCTCGGCGGGACAGCCTAATGCTAATTGGTCCGCACGCCTGCTGCAGTGCGAGATGCGTGGACGATGTTATGCATTGATTGTAAGAGGATAAGTTATAAAGTATCGTAATGCATATGCATATATAAGTCGGATTAATTAGTTGTAATTTAACTATACCACTCTATTATATTCATTTAAAAGTTTGTGATGTGCTTTTTGGATTAAAATATTTCTTTGTGTTATAATTGTAAGGATCTAAAATTAAGAAGTATTTTAATCAGTTTATGGTTTTTACATACGAATTATAGAGTGATGGGTCGCGTTAAGGTCATATCAGAGGGCGAACCACAAGCTCTTAAAACAATATTATTATAACCTTATTTGACTTTTGTTTTTCTTTGACATCCGACGTCAAAACGGGACAAAAGACGAATAAGGTTATTTTAACCTTGTTTTAAGAGCTTGTGATAGGCCCCCAGGAGATACGTGAATGGTGTTATGAAAAATAAGTAAGCTTGTTCATGTGTTTACTTTTTATTTTTTGTAAGCTATGTGGCACCTTTGAAAGTAAAAAAAGTGTATGATGTGTGATCAGTAGCGAATATTGCAGAACTCTAGAACTCTAGACTGCTTGCTGTGTGCACAATAGTCAACACGGAATGCAGAACTCGGAACTCTAGAACTCTTTTCAGTGGAATCGGCGCCTAAAGTGTCACGTTTCCGAGATATTTGGAGGTAAAGATCGCCATATAAGAATAACGACAATCATTAAAAATGAACTTATTACGTGTTTATATGCATTGAATTGTATTTAAATAATAGTACCCAGGTTGATTTAACGGATAAACGTTGAGACGTGACGCTGGTCTGGGCATTCAATTTTTTTTAACAGATAGTAAATTATCTAAGAAGTCTTTCTGCAAAGTCATTTCTTGAAGCAACCTCATAGTTTGTATTGAAATTTGTTAATACAATCACAATTTTGCGACTTTTGACATGACAGTTGCGTTTCTTTAGGAAAAAGTGTAGTCCATACAGCCAAATGAGATGAGTTTTAAATGTATTTATATTGAAATTCAACTTTGATAGGTTTTTTTTTATCCAAACTTATTTTATATGTATAAAAAACTGCAATTATACATTTTACAAGAAATATCGTAGGTTCAAACGGTTCAAAAACCAACTCAGCGCACCCCCACTCTTTGTAGTCTTGTGGTTACTACCCCTAGAGTGTATATAAAAAGCCGGCGGCGCGGAGGGAGAGCAGGCATAGGCGACCAGCAAGCATCCCTCCCCGTACCCCCTCGCATACCCCCCTCCCCCCTACCCCACGTCCCGTCTTGGAAAGTTTTACCGATTTAACTATTTATTTGGATATTACCTCCAAATATCTCGGAAACGTGACACTTTAGGCCACCATATTGGTTAACATTTTTTTTTTGTATAAGTGTCCTCTACCCATATACATAAGTAACACCGTGCGCCGCAACATTGAAAAAAAAACTAAAATGGCGGCTGGCACGCTATGCCACAAAGGTTCTATCCTCTTTATAATTATAGGTACTAGTGCATAACAGTTTAAGTGAAATATCAAAACGTGTTAAATAAATACGCATGTTGCGTTCATGTTGCATAACACTTTCCAGAGTCACAAGTATAGGATTTCAAAATGTTTATTTACTCACATATGAAAAGTGATTCCAGCATTCTTCATATCTGTATGGCTTCTACACCACTTAACAACACATGACGGCATATTTGCACAATGTAAACAACGCAAAACACAATAATAATCACAGTTCTAAGTCCCTCGCGACACGAACGCATCGACTCAATGATACCGGCGAACTGTCAGCGCGATGAGTCTCTCTTTTTTGGCAACGCCCACCGCGGTTCGGTTTGCGTGGAATGATTTTTGAGCTCGAGTTACATTTCTTTAGTTTTATATTTCAATGGGTGAGTACCAATATTTTTTTTACAGTTGCAGACAATGGGTAAAAATAATTGGTAATGAGGATCTGGCCTATGTTCCAATTGAGAAATTGTACCAATTAAAATATGTTTGTGGTGATCACTTTCAACACAAAGATTTTAACCGCTAGAAAAGTCGACTTAAGAGATGGTATGTTAATATAATGTACAAATTATATTGTGTACAAATCTCTTTTATTTTCATATAATTAATGTAACATAATTTATTTTCAGGGCTATACCATCTGTGGGCATTCGTATGGAAACATTATCAGACGATTTACTTAATCAATTTCCTTATCATGTATCTAAATCAGATGAAGAATCATATACCATCTACATTTAGTACTGGTATGTTCATGGTAACAGTATAATCGGTCTATTCACGCAAATTATTATCATAATATTATTTTCATTGTGAAATTTTCTCTTCAAAGTGCATACTAATCTTCTCCATTCTTCTACAGTGGAAACGATAAGGGACGCTCAGCGAATGCAACACAGTAAAAAAAAATGAATCATTGTCATAATTATTGCAAATCTAGTAAATCATCATTTTACAATCAGCTTACTTTTAATTTAGGGAAATTACCAATCGTAATCTATTTACGCAGCATAAGCGAAAACCCCTCAGCGCCTACATTTCTTCCTTCAATAAAATTAACATGCTCATCTTCTCCATTCTTCTATAGGAGAAATGATACATACAGACTTCAAGGAGTGTTCTTATTATACCTCTGCTCAACATACTTTTCAAACTGTATATAAGGTCCTAATAAATTAGTGAACTTCCTCTTGAGGGATGAATGTATAGGTCATTAGTAATCAAAAAATAATATTAGAAAAAAAAACCGAGGGTTTTTTTTTTTAATAATTTTTTGATTAACTACGGTCAGGTGTGCCGTCATACATTTTATCGATATTGATAAATGGATAAAACAACCCCATACTTGCCAGCGCCACTATTTTCTCTGTTTGCTCTGTGGCACTTTTGACAGTGACGTTGGCTATATTAACAATGCAGGCCGAATTGATTTCATTCAGTTTTTAGGGAGTCCCGACTCTTCTTAGCGTATCGTTTTATTATATAACTTTAGTTCTCTTGGTAGTTTGTGGTTATAGACTCTTTGAAGTCAGCTGGCCTGCCTGCCGCGCCGGCCGGTTCGCCGAGGCTAAGTACGCATTTTCTTGTTCTTTTCCACTTTATTGTGCTACTAGCTGTCTCGCTCGGTTTCACCCGCGTTCCCGAGATAAAAAGTAGCCTATAATACTCAGAGATAATGTAGCTTCCTATTAGTGAAAGAATTTTTCGAATGCTACTGGTAGTTCCAGAGATTAGTCCGTATAAACAAACATGAAAACTCTTCCGCTTTATTATGTTATTATAGATTTGTGCTTTCTCCGCTAAGTACGTTGAGTACATCCTCCTCTGTCTTCGCATTGAGACTGTACCTTTGCACAACTGGTTAGTGTGATAGTGAACGAATTTTTGGAGATAGTAACTAAAGATGAACTAAAGTATTTTCTGTGCGATAATGGTGCTGATTCTGTTGTAAATCGCACTAAACTAATTTTAGTCACATCTCATCTCTTTATTACGAACATTATTGAAAAAGGATAGAACATATTTTAAGTTGTCAAATTAATCTTTGCCGTCTTATTTTGCGTGTATTTAGGCGTAACCGCGATAGATGGCGACTAAATTGATATTGAAAACAAGCATTGAACTAATTTGACAGGACTAAATTTCTTACATCCTTTTCTTATGTTCTTTGTTAGAAAGAGACATAGTGACATTAAAATTAGTTTAGATGTGAACAACAGAATCAGGGCCATTGTCTCTAAACCATGCCTCAAAGGCACTGTTGTGTTACCTCGTGCAAATCATCACTAATAGAAGGTATGTAGTACTTGCTCGATTACCTACATAATAAAGTTAACAAAGCAATAAAACATGTTATGCTGACGACTGTGTTACCTGAAGTCCCATACATAGGGTTAATTAAGCGCTGGAGGTCAACGTATACTAAAGAAGACCCAAGAATTTTGATGAAAATTGATTTCTGTGTAATTAAAAAAAATACACGAATCATTTGCAGCACATTGTAATCGCCACACACTTCATACCTAAACATTCTGCATTGGTTTTGAATAGTATATTGATGAATATATATTTTCCAGGCCCTGGGTCGCATTTGCTATACTCTAAAAGCGTTGGATTTACTATATATATGCAATATAATTGTTGTATGATTATTATAATTTTATTTTGCAGGTGCAGTTTTACATGCCTTCCCAAATCCTGCAAATGACCCTGAGCGGTTTACAAAATGGGTCTCAGAAGCTGGCCTTTCTGGGGAAGATGTTAATTATATATTCAGAAACAGAAGAATATGCCATCTTCATTTTGAAGAAATTTATCACTACCTGAAAAATAGATTAAACAGATTAGCCATTCCAACATTACACCTTTCAGGTATTTATATTTTATCTGTGTAATTTTTAAGATTATTTTATGAGTCTAAATCCTGCCGGGCTATTGCATATCTTTGGTGGTAATCGTAACAAACACCATTAATTATTTCATCCAAGGACGCGGACGCGGTACGACGCGACGACCATTTGCGGGACCTGATTGGATGAAATTTATTAATTGTGTTCGTTACAATTACCACCAAAGTTACATGGTAGAGGTACCCTGTAGTTAGTCATCTATGATTTCTACCACTGGACTTCAATACATTTATTGTTTAGCTTTGTAGTCTCATATTTCATAATGTAAACTCATGAGGCATATTGTTATGGGTAGTAAGATTCTTGAACTGATAAAAAACCCAAGTTCATTCCATATTGAACAGCCTATATTCATTGAACAAATATGTTAAATTTTTTATTGATATTACAACTTGTTTATTAGTAGCAGTGCTGCCAAAATCGCCTATATATTACTCACCTCTATGGATCTTACCCTGGAGAACAAATAAGTGAGATTAGAAGAAAGTAGGACGTAGAAAAAGAGGTAGGACTCCAGTGGCTTTGCTGCGCATTTATTTTACTGATGATATTTGTTGCTGTTTGTGATCGTCATGTCTAAGAAGTGTTGTGTTCCTGGATGTGTAGAAGGTAAGCATGTAAATTGTATCAGGTAAATACTTTTCTGGGGTTATCCATCCGTCCATAGTCTGGCTGTCAGTCAGCCGTTTTTGTGCTTGACAATAATAATATAATATCCTATATTCTTCGCATACAAGCCATCTGATCCCAAACTAAGCAAATCTATGGAAACCAGATAACTGATAGTGACATAGGTACCTACTGTTAAATAAAAGCTTGTAAAAACAAAAAGTATTTATTCAATTTAGGCCCTGATAAGGCACTTGTTGTAAGGCAATAATACGTAGTAACTATTTAGTCATCTGTGGCAATACGCTGGATTATGTAGGGTGAAATTCTTGAAATTCTAAACATGAAAGGACATGTAAATTTTAATTTCAGTGTCATTAAGTGTCATGCATAGTTTTCCCAATCCATATACTGAAACTGACCGCTTTAAACAATGGACTTCTATGGAGTATAGGAGGTGATATTTTAGGCTTAGATATAAAGTTTATCCATAAGAATCGCCGCGTGTGTCATGCTCATTTTGATCGAAAATATGTTTGCCGCTTTAACCGAATCAGCAAGACAGCTGTGCCAACTTTAAATATGCCAGGTGAGCAAGAATCTTAACTTGTTTATTTTCATAGTCAATTTTCATTATGTCTGTGAGAGAGAAGAGAAAAAACTAAAGAAATCAAATCACATTTTTTTTTATTGAGATGTGTTTTTTTCTCTTCTCACAGACATACATTCTTAGAAATATCATGTTGCAGCTTTTTGTAAAGGGATAAAAATATCATAAAAACAATATAATTTGTTTCAATAATTAATTATTGAGGTAGGTTTGTTGCTCATTGATTATGGTCGCTGACTCGCTGTATATGTGTGTAGGTGTGATCCCACACATTATAAAGAGTGAATTAATGTGGGTGTATAAAGTAATCAACTCGTCTGTGTTATCTATCAGTCATTTTTAATTATAATGCATGCTGCATTTCTTTTTCATTGATTTAACCGCAAGTCAAGGGATTAAAGAACATTAATTTAAAATTTTACTATTTGATAATCTATGGAACCATATTGAGATAGAGAAGCAGTCTGAAGATTGGAAAATGTTAAAAGCTAAAGGTAGAATTAGTAATGTATTTCTTGAATTTTGTTACAGATATTTTATCAAAATTTAAAGTAACTGTATGAACACCAAAACATTCGGAAATATGTTCAACATCAAAAGGTAATTGTGAACTTAAAATGTTATAATACTCATAATCTTGAGAATTAGAAAATTTGATTGCTGTAGTTGATTCAGTACCTGACTCACTGAATGTCGTGAGCTCAATCAAAAGTATTACTTTGTATTTATGCATCTCTCAAGTCAAAACTAAATTGACCACATTTCTCGTATCAACCCTTTGAATAGCAGTTCTTTTTTAAATCGACTGCAAAAAAAGATTATAAATTCGACACGAATGTATGAAATATTATTGAAACTGCAATATATTCACATATTATAATCTATTAGCTTCCAAACAAATATACAAAATTTCATTGATGTATGTATGTTTGTCCACGCATATCTCCGAAACTATTAATTGGATTTTGACCATTATTTTCTATTGGCTTATATTTACTTCTACTTAGGGAACAGTGCAAGTTTCATCGAAATTGGTTCCGTAGTTTCCAATATATGGACTAATATGTGTGATGGCCTGGCTTATTAATACAAGCTACGGGTGTGGTGTCAAAGAGAAAACATCTCAAAACCTTGGTCAAATTCTAGTATATGTAAGAAAAACGAAAAATTATGAAATAAAAAAAATATCAACTACAAAATACACTTAAATAGTATGAAATAACTCTAATCTGACACTAGTTTGAAGTCGGTGAAATATTTTCAATGGAATGTGTGTGGATCTCATTTTGAACAAGAATATTTTAACAATAAAGGAAATAAAATTCAAAAATTCAAAATCATTTATTCAAATAGACCTTCGCAGGCACTTATGAAAAGTCTGACTCTAATACCGGTTCGGAAGGTTGCATTTGCTGAGAAGAGCCGGCAATAAACTCAGCAATTACTCTTTTCAAAACAAGCTTAGATTCATTACATAATATTTACATTCTAATCGCACTGACAACAATAGATTGTCAGATTCTGCAGTCCCAACGGAATTAAATTGCCCACCACTCTTAAGATGTTGTTTTGGTTGTTCTCCTTTTCACAGACGTTACGCAAACTCAAAGGCAGCTTCTGTCAGCAGGTATGGTTTTGATGAAGAACAAAAGGGGTAGATTTGTATTAACTGTTTGTTATTCGGAATTTGATGTTACATAATGCCTACCGCTTGGGGTGTATAGATACAAGTAGCAGAGGGCTGCCGTAAGCCAAAGCGAGTGCTCGAATTTTATTTAATATCTTTCGTTGTCTTCATTGATCTACAATTGGTTCCTTTTTAACAGATTTATATCAAATTGTCTTGGAGAAACTACCTAAATACATCGGTCTATAAAATCATCTGATCTAAGTTGGGTAGAGTAAAAAAACAAGAGAAAAAGTTGGTGCGATCATTGATGAGATTGCCTTGAAACTCCGACTTTATAATGCTGGTGTGGATCATATTGACGGCTTCGAATCCCTCATATTGTGTCAGTTCCCAGAATGGCTATGGAAGAAGTTGCTGGATCACAAAAACCAATGCATGATCAGCATTGGTTTTTGTGATCCAAGGACTGAACTAAACTTTTATGAAATAAATTATAAAACATACCTACTCGACTTTCATTTCTTATTTTATTGTAATTTAATTATACCAACCCCAACCAACTTGAAAATAAAGCCCACACTTAAAATAAACCTTTCATTCTTTGCAGGTGGTGCAAATGTTACAAATAGTGCAGATACAGCTGGTCCCGCACTTTTTACAGATTCCGCAAAACCTGCAGATATCACAAATGCTGCAGATATTATAAATAGTACAGATATCACACATGCTGCAGATATCCCACATGCTGCAGATATCACACATGCTGCAGATATCACAGACAGTGCAGATATACAAGATGGTGATGTTAATAATGGTGACACCCAAGAAGAGACCGATGAACAAATATTTTCGTGGCAAAGGGACAGTGAAATCAATTGTGATGATTTTGATATCAATCCAGGTAAATGTTCTGCAAACGGTATCCGTCTTATAGCTGTGTATTGTACTTTGTACCACATGTTTAAGGGTTTATTTTGAGGTTTTCCGAGATAAAAATTACTCACTTTTATTGCATAATAGATATGGCTAACATCAGAATAAAGTTCATTTTTTAATTAGTTTTCCTGATGACAGTTGATGATAATGATAGTATGTTTTAAATAATATCATTTATTTCAGATAATACAATAGCTACTGTTCAAGACAGTGCTGTGATACAGACTGAATATGGTGATACTGTTGGAGGAAGTAATTTAGAGGAAACAAGATTAGAAACAGGTATTCTTATTAATAACTAGCTGCCCGGCGCGACTTCGTTCGCGTGGTGCTACCCTACCCTGTGGTGCTACCCAACGCTACCCTACCCTACCCTAAGAATTTTCTTTGCTATAAACCTCACGGAGCCCGAGACCTTTCCAACGAATGCAAAACCGTGGAAATCGGTTCGTGCGTTCTGGAGTTATAGCGTCAGGTAGGAAAACCCGACTAACACAAGGAACCTTTTCTGCCTCTAATATGTTACTTGACAGCCGCTAGCCGGACTGGTCATCTCAATGAGCTCTTTTAAAGTTTTCTATAATTGTGATCGCGGTTTATGATTTAAGAAGCCTTGGGTCTTGGATTATTACCAAATTACAGGCATATCAAATTATAGGAAATGCTAATTTATCTTGGCCTATACTTTCATATTACTAAATACGACTTTCCATTTCAGAAGACCAATCATTAAACAAAGATGAAGAGAAAGATTTACATGAAGGTTATAAATGTGATATGTGCAATGGACCAATCTACCGGTAATACCTTTGGTTGTACTTTGCAGTAGAGAGTTACAAATGAACTATGTCGAGTTAACAATGTAGGGTAGTGGCACCAAAAGATGACCGACCCCCAATAGATGAACGATCGACCGAAAATTAAAGAAATATAATATAATCTCTAAATTTACATGTTTGCAATATTTTTTTCCCCATAAGGCAATATTTTTTCTTCCATATTCCTTAACAACATTGACAATGACAGCCCAGACGCGCTTGCGGTGAATTTTTTATGTGTACGGTACCCGCCAAAAATCGGTTTTATATGGAAACCTTCTAACGGTAAGTCCCTCCAAATTTAAGAACATTGTCAGCGTATAGATAGAATTAATGTCATATTAGAGCAGTTTTGGTTGGAATAAAATCTTGATATATTCTGCTTTCAATAACTTAATATATATTATTACATTATTTACCGTTTTTTAGAGAAATTTACTGTTCAAGTAATGGATTAAATTTTGTTCACTTGATCCAATAGATGAACGGCGTTCAACTAATGGAAAAAGGTCTAATTTTTATACCCATTAAAATCTTTAAGTTAACGATTAAACACAAAAACAAAATACTCAAATGAATTTTATTAAATTTATGAACTTAGTTACCAAAAGTTGAACAAATTATTTTAGAGTTTTTGATTATGTTAAACCTAACTTTCCTATAGAATCACCATTAAGATCGGTGGTCGAAATTTGAACGGTTCACATTTTATTCGTTCAACCTTTGAGTATATTTGCCTCAAGTTGAACGAATAATATTCACTTAGAATATTATTCGTTCATTTTATGGTTCATTAATCCATTAAATGAACGAACTAATATGGAATCTACTCCTATTCAAATGTTAGTTCAACTTTTGGGTACAAAACGTTCATAATTAGGGCTCAGTGTTCAACTATAGGGGTAAAACCTAAATTTTCCTAAATATACAATTTTTAAAAAAATATTTGAAGATGTAGGATATCTACTCCTGTGTGTAGGACTTTAATCCTTCAATTAATAAGGATTTAAGGTATTATTGAAAAAAACAACAAGCGCCTATGTCATGAAATGACTGAGTTATAGCTATTTAAAAATGGACAAAACCCTTAAACGTTCATTTATTGGTGCCTCTACCCTATATTGTGTTGTGTCGTATCAGGTTCCGGTACTCGTGCGTGGAGTGCGCCAACTACGACCTGTGTGGATCGTGTGAGGCGCGAGCCGCTCACCCGCAACACTACCTGCTGCGTGTGCCTCGACCCCGGCCCCATGTGAGTACACCCTCCTTACTGGTGCAGCTACAGGCACTGCACCCGCAACACTACCTGCTGCGTGTGCCTCGACCCCGGCCCCATGTGAGTACACCCTCCTTACTGGTGCAGCTACAGGCACTGCACCCGCAACACTACCTGCTGCGTGTGCCTCGACCCCGGCCCCATGTGAGTACACCCTCCTTACTGGTGCAGCTACAGGCACTGCACCCGCAACACTACCTGCTGCGTGTGCCTCGACCCCGGCCCCATGTGAGTACACCCTCCTTACTGGTGCAGCTACAGGCACTGCACCCGCAACACTACCTGCTGCGTGTGCCTCGACCCCGGCCCCATGTGAGTACACCCTCCTTACTGGTGCAGCTACAGGCACTGCACCCGCAACACTACCTGCTGCGTGTGCCTCGACCCCGGCCCCATGTGAGTACACCCTCCTTACTGTTGCAGCTACAGGCACTGCACCCGCAACACTACCTGCTGCGTGTGCCTCGACCCCGGCCCCATGTGAGTACACCCTCCTTACTGTTGCAGCTACAGGCACTGCACCCGCAACACTACCTGCTGCGTGTGCCTCGACCCCGGCCCCATGTGAGTACACCCTCCTTACTGTTGCAGCTACAGGCACTGCACCCGCAACACTACCTGCTGCGTGTGCCTCGACCCCGGCCCCATGTGAGTACACCCTCCTTACTGTTGCAGCTACAGGCACTGCACCCGCAACACTACCTGCTGCGTGTGCCTCGACCCCGGCCCCATGTGAGTACACCCTCCTTACTGTTGCAGCTACAGGCACTGCACCCGCAACACTACCTGCTGCGTGTGCCTCGACCCCGGCCCCATGTGAGTACACCCTCCTTACTGTTGCAGCTACAGGCACTGCACCCGCAACACTACCTGCTGCGTGTGCCTCGACCCCGGCCCCATGTGAGTACACCCTCCTTACTGTTGCAGCTACAGGCACTGCACCCGCAACACTACCTGCTGCGTGTGCCTCGACCCCGGCCCCATGTGAGTACACCCTCCTTACTGTTGCAGCTACAGGCACTGCACCCGCAACACTACCTGCTGCGTGTGCCTCGACCCCGGCCCCATGTGAGTACACCCTCCTTACTGTTGCAGCTTCAGGCACTGCACCCGCAACACTACCTGCTGCGTGTGCCTCGACCCCGGCCCCATGTGAGTACACCCTCCTTACTGTTGCAGCTACAGGCACTGCACCCGCAACACTACCTGCTGCGTGTGCCTCGACCCCGGCCCCATGTGAGTACACCCTCCTTACTGTTGCAGCTACAGGCACTGCACCCGCAACACTACCTGCTGCGTGTGCCTCGACCCGGGCCCCATGTGAGTACACCCTCCTTACTGTTGCAGCTACAGGCACTGCACCCGCAACACTACCTGCTGCGTGTGCCTCGACCCCGGCCCCATGTGAGTACACCCTCCTTACTGTTGCAGCTACAGGCATTGCGCAACAGTACCGGCTAACTGGTTAAATGACTTATGTATATTTTTAAGATCAATTTGTAGAATCAATCGCAATTTGGGAAATATATTATAATCAGAAATTCATAAAAATATTTTTGTTTCAGGGTGAAATTCAACTAATAATGGATACAATACGGCGCTTTTTAACAGCAGATTTAAAATCGTTACGAGCTGAAGCTAATTTTGTCAATACTTTGATGGATGAGTATGTTTATCTATTTTTGAACACGCACATACCCTTCATTTCATCTTACGTTTGGTCCCGTGTGAGAAGAAATCCCATTTGATTATTAAGATCCTAGTAATCCCACTATTTATATTCTAATTTCTAGTTTCCATTTGTCAGCTTTGAACAGCTTCCTCGCTCCCTTTAATTTGAATAAACTTTTACGTAGTGAGCAGTTTATGAAATAT
Organism: Polyploca ridens; assembly: GCA_951394255.1. NCBI lineage: Eukaryota > Metazoa > Arthropoda > Insecta > Lepidoptera > Drepanidae > Polyploca > Polyploca ridens. Next base: position 3,734,210 of record OX596265.1, on the reverse strand, counting down.
TTTTAACGCTTAGAAGAACTGTCCTACAGAATGTTATTGTAGTCTTCTGTGATTTATCAAAAGCCAAACTGGGCCGAAGTTTCAGCCGACCCGGAAGGTTTCTAGCAAGCGCCGAACTTGAACGAACTGTAACGAATACGTGGGGATTATTATTCTTTTTGACAGTGGAAGGTATTTTTCGGGGGTAAATTTCGATTTTATAAACAGTCAATCTAAACATAAAAACACAACATTATTAAATCCACTTTTAGTCATTCTTGAACGGATAACCCGTTTTAAACCTTCGGCTTCGGCGGAAGGATGTGGCGGTATAGTCTGGCATACGAAAGTAGAAACTGAAAAAGCGCGGCAAATTAAAAAAAACTAGATGTGGTATCACTAAGTATAGTACGAATAAATTGTTATGATACTTTACAAAAAATTTATATAAATAGTAAGGTATGTTTGATTTTCCTAAGTAATAATTTGCATGTAAATGTGTTAAAATTTTACATAAACTCTTTATATTCTATTTTTATATAAAATGCTTTTAAATAAATATCCTGGGATATTCCTCACAAACGGTTATCTGGTCCCAAACTGAGCGTACTATATATATTCAAATTCAAAAATTGTGTTTTTTTTTTTCTAGTCTAATTTTTCTACCTTCTTAGAACAATATGGATAGATGTTTCAGTGATTAGCGACCGTAGAAGTTCATTTAGCATATTGTAGAATATTAATGTGATTGAAAGAATGAGAAGGTGGACACTATAACACTGATTTAGCTATAAAGCCATTATGAATAAAGGTTTAGTATCAAAACTGGTTCAGTAAACTAGTTGACACTTTTTATGCCGGGTGACGATAGTGACATTAATAGAATGTTGCCATGTAAAGAGTTTCAATTACAGCCAGGCTCAACTTTCGTTTGCCAGACTCTAGCCGATTAATCGGTTTCTGCTTGGACCAGAAATCAACTTTCGGTCAGACACTAGCCACCACCCAAGCACCCATCATCATCATCATCATCAGCGTCTAAATGTCCTGATGCTGAGCACAGGCCTTCTTTCACAAATGAGGGTGAAAGAGAATGGGCAATACTCCACCACGCATGCCCACTGCGGATTGGGCCAAACACATGGATGTTTGACCCAATCCGCTCCGCTCCACAATAATTCAGTTAAGGTCCTATTTGGTTACTTGGGTCCTATTTTGGGGCAGGAACTCTGTGATGATGTCAAAAAAGTAAAAAGCACTAGTGCGTAATAGGCTGCATAATGATACTAAAAACGGTGCAATAAATGTCACTTTACTAGAAAGTGTGGATTGATCATTTCACTCTAGGCTCCCTTATCGCGTTAGCCTGATGACCAACTTTGCACACATGTATCATAATGGACTATTACTATGTATAGGACCATGTTTGTCCATAAATTCACCATGGTCAGTGACGATGTGGCCGAAACTGGTAGGTCCACAAAGCCTAATTTGTTTTTGAAAAACGTAATTGTTGAGTTTATTGCCGGCTCTTAGTAAAAGCAACCTTACGAACCGTGCGTTACAGTCTGACAATTCATAATGAGAAGGCATATTTGAATATATAAACATTTCATAGTACATGCAGCTGATACAGTTCATGTCTCCAGGTTGAAGTCTGAGGTGTTGTCGGAGGCGGGCAGCGACCCGGTCCCGCATGAACCGGACTACCCGATCCAGTTGGACGACTCTGCTGAAGAACATGAAGATTGCGAGGTTAGTTGACTACTTCTTAATATTGTTGTGCGTAAGTGATTCTGACCACGGCTAACTCATTGAACTAATGATAAATATAGAATAGCTTGAAATGTGGAGATAATCATTGAACTATAAAGATCTTATTGCAAAAAAACAAGGTATTTACATTCACATATTTATACAAGATAGATTTTTTTTTCTAGCCAGTTAGGGCAAGTTCTGAACTAAAGGTATTAGAGAAACCGCTGAAATGAACCATGAGGTGAATTTTAAAGTAAATAAAAATGTTATTAAAAAAGTGTATATAGGGTGACTGCTATAGTAGTTGGCCACCCCATAGTAATTGGCCACTCATGACAAAATAGGATGAAACAAGGTAATGGAAGCATGTTCGTGGATGAAAAAGACAAAAAGTATTCCTATATCTATCATACTTTCATTTTAGTTCATAAAATTTGAACTAGATGTCATTTACTGGATTGGAGAGGTCAGTTTCCAAAAGTTTCGACAAATGTGGGTGGTTCGTTAAGAAAAAAATAAGGTAAGAGTCTTCGAAAAACTTGATTTGATAAGTAACTTATTTATGTAATGCTTGAATATTTTGTGTTTCTATTGGCGTATTATGTAAAGCTCAATTCAGTGCTATTTAAAAGATTTTAAACATATAATAAGCTCAAAAAAAATTACCGGCTAATAACTGAATATAAATTTGGTCGAGTTCAGTTATTGGCCTACCCCCGGCCAATTACTCATTTTCTATTTTATGTATTTTCAAAGCAGATTCAACTTTATAAAGGTATAATATAAGGTACATTAAAATCCCACAGTTCTCAGATCAATATTTCAGTTATTAGCCGGGGGGGCCAATAACTGAAAAGTAAAGTGGCCAATTACTGAATATGTTATTTTAAAATTCTTTCAGACTGTTTCAACATGCTAAAAATACCGCTATATAGAAAAATAACTATTAGGAAAAGCTCTAGAAGATGTAGGTCGAGGTATATCAGTTCGGACAGCCGCCAAAAAGTATGGTATGCCTAGAAAAAATCTTCATCGCCCGTATAGCAAAAGCAAATTAGGACCAAAACCTTATCTAGCTAGAGAAAAATAAAAGCAGTTAGAAGAATGGTTGCGTGAAGTAGGGAAATTAGGTTTTCCTAGGAATGCAGAAGTATTCTAGTTTCTGTCCAAAACTTTCTGAATAAAAACCCCAGAGAGACTCCCTTCAGTCAAAACAGACCTGGAAAAGAATGGTTAAAAGATTTTCTTCAAAGAGCTGGGGAAGGTGTTACGCAGGCGAGTGCATGTGTGTCCGAATTCGACATCAGAAACTGGTTTAGTCAAGTCATGGATCAGTACGAGCAAGGTAAACGTAATATTCAGAGGCTACCTTACCACATATCAGAACCAGAGTATTAAAAGATCCTGGAGGACAAATCCAACGAGAAGTAGAGACTAGAAGAAGAACAAAAAACAAAAAGAATTGAGAAAAAAAATAAAAAATGAGAAAATTAGAGGAAATTAAGACAAGAATGTTGGAAAAGAATAGAAAAATCTACTTCTTACTGTGGTTTGTGTAAAAAAGGAGTAAAAAGACTTTTAAATTGAGATGTTGCGAATGTGGCAAAGTTTTTCACAATCATACATTTACCATCACACACAAATCTCATCTTATGCATATATCTCAGGAGGAAGTTGACAATTTCTTATGCCACAACTGCTTTTGTATGGAAAATGATGACAGTCATTCTAATAACGAAAAAAGTGAAAATGACCAAGAAAATGTGGACTTTTTCACACAGGACAGGAAGAATATGGTTCAAGTTTAAATTTAGACTTAACAAAAGTTTATAATTTGATAAAATTTTGATTTTAAACTGTTTGGCTAATAACTGTATCTTGATATGACAATTACTATAATTTCGTGGCCGATTACTAAATTTCTTAGGTGTTTGACTTTGGTAAACCTTTTTGTTAAATAAATATGTGATTTTAGTGATACCTGTTTTATTTCCTGTGATCTTATTAAATTCACTTTCAATTGGTATATCACAAGTGTATGTATCTTTATTACTTTATTTTTTATAGGGGCTATAAGATAAATTTCAGCTTAAGTGGCCAATAACTATAGCAGTCACCCTATCGCGTTATGCTCGGTACGAATATATCTGTCGGTACAATACATTTATGTATATCGTTATATTAAACAACTTATTAGATGTATTCTATTTGTAAAATTATGCACGTTATCACGTTTAAAATTAGATCGCTACTTATAAATATGAATGTTTCACAGATGGAGAGCAACGCAACAAACCCGTCCACGAAGAAAATTGACGATACTCAAGACATCACCTGGATGGATGAAGACATTTTAGAAGAATATGGAAAACCACCAGAAAACAGTGACGTCATGGAAACAAAAGACAGTAACAATGACAGACGCACATATTCAAATGCCAAATTAAAAGCGGAAAATGCACATATACAGCATAAACCTGAGAAAAGAAAAATGTATGAGATAGATAGCCTGTCTTCCTCTAGTACCTCAGGAAAAGTGAGCAAGAAAATATTAGTAACTTGTCCAAAGAAGGTTTTAATTAGAAAGGATATACACACACCTGTGCGAAGAATAGTTAAGATAGATAGCCCTTCTCCTTCTAATTCCTCGGGTAAAGAGAGCAAGAATATATTAGTAACTTATCCGAAGAAAGTTACCATCAGTAATGATGTACTTAGATTACTAAAAGCAAAAAATGATGCAGTTAAAATGCAGACAAGTATGAAGAAAATTGATACCGGTTTGCAACGCAAAGGTAGATAAAATAATATTAAGCGCTATTTTTTCCACCGACAGATATTTTTATCTAAGAATAAAATTGGCTTTTCACAGATTTTATATAGAAGAACTGTAAAAAAAAATTTTTTTTTCCTCAAATACAGGTAAAGAATGATAGAAATCAAGTACCTAGTCAATGACATCAACCTATTAACTTTCACTTAAATAGTACAGTTGGTAAAATTATTTTGCGTTACTTTTTTTGACCGAGCGAGCGAAGAAGCCTGATGTCCAGCTTTTCTCCTCAACAGGTCGCGGCATTTTGAATAAATCCCTTTAACTGACTCGAAAAAAAAGCTTATTCACAAAATTTCACGAGAATCAGTTGAGGAATGCGACATGTAGAGATGAACAGCCGGACATCCGGACAGACGAATTACACAAACAATACGAAAGCATTTTTTCCAAGCTGAAACTTTTCTTTGGTCGGTGACGAGCGACCCTGGAGCGGTAGTACAAAACATACATTTTCCAAAAATGGACCTAACTCCTTTAAATACTGTAAATACCTTATCCTACCAAAAACATTCTGTAAAAAACTAGCCAAGTCTCGATGGAGCTGCTTGTTTATCTCTAAAAAGTAATGAAATCTAGACAAAGTCATGCCAAGTCTAAGGTTCCTTACTGCGATTTCTTTATTATTATAGTTAATGTTGTGTGACTTGGCCGTTGAACATTCTTTATACGTTAGTGTGTACAAGTACAGATTGGTGCAATGGTGTCATGGAGCACCTGGTTTTGTACCCTTGTGTACCCTTCAACGGCCAAGTCATGTTTTTGGTGGGATTTCACTTTTTGAAGAAAATGAAGCGGCCCACCAAGTTGGATATTTTTTGTCAAGGCGGTATGTCGATCTCTAATAGTTTGGTTGGGCTCTTGTGTTTTCTAATCAGGGTCACCAGGTACTCCAGAACTTCGATTATCCTAGTTTTTATAGTTTTCCCTGTATGTGGCCATTAAACCCTAACTCTGTACCAAATTTCAGCTCTCTGAGTTTATGGGAAGTACCAGTTCTATTCTGATGATCATGCATGAGTGAGTGAGTGAGTGTCATTAATGCGAAACTTTGCTTTCGCTTAACTTCGGTATGAAATTACCTACAGACTTGAAATTTTGGATTTTAAGTATGTGATTATAGCTTACTGGACGAAAATTTCTGCGTTCTGGTCTTATCCAGAGGTTCTCAAATAGGGGCCCGAAAATGCGGCGAAATGGTTCCAGTAATGGAAGGTACGGCAGTGTTAGCTTCGCGCTCGACTTGGCGGGGGCACGGTCGTGCCCCCCGATTCAATTTGAAATAAAATTACCGCAACGTATGGTCACAAGCCACGTGCACAGACTAGAGAAGCGCTCGTCGTGTAGCATGATTAGCCGTTCTTAATCGATCGCCAAAATTAAGCTACCCTCGTCGTGGTCGGTATCTGGATGGGTAACCGCCTAGTGTATTTCAAATCGAGCGTTTCCGTGCTTCGGAAGGCACGTAAAGCCGTTGGTCCCGGTTATCACTTAATTGTGATAGTCGTTAAGCTAGTTGGATGCCTCGTAGGCGGCTTGAAAAATTCAAACCGTAGGTTGACCACTAGCCTACCTCCACCGATCCGCAGTGGGCACACATGGTGGAGTATCTGCCCATCCCTTTCACCCTCATTTGTAAAAGGAGGCCTCAGCAGTGGGACATTATAGGCTGATGATGATGAAAGTATTTTTTTAGCACCAGTATCATTTGTATTATCTATCCTGAGTCGCTCGTCGCTGACCAAAACGACGACCTGTATAGTAAACCTGTAAACAACGACCTAGGTTGAATGGTAATTAGTAAACGATACTTAGACACATGATTGGAATCATGATAACAAACAACTAACTAAATGAGAGAATATTTAGTACCTTACAAAAATAAGAATACACCATCAACTTTTATTTAATTTAGTTATTTATCCCTATTTGTTTCTTTGGGAAAGTTGTTTGTTAACATGAGTACAATCATGTGTCTAAGTACCTATCGTTTACTAATTACCAGTCACCCTGTACAGGATGTAACGGAAAGTGTATATACATTACAGTAATCCACTTTTTTGACGCACAGATCGCGGAAGATAAAATGTTATATTAATATTAGCAAGGGACGCAAAATGATAATGACCTTCATTGACCGGTGACATGTTGGTTATGATTTTAATTCAATAAAGTTGAATTCAAAAATTTGGTTTGAATTTTTGAGTAACTTATTTTGAGCTGAAACTTTGTATAGAGAGTCTGGACCTTATGTAGTCTTCACCCCCTGCGGTTGTATATACCCTTTCCGTTACACCCTATATATATCATTGAAAAACAACAAAACTTTCTGATAAAAAGCAAACGGTTTCAATATAAATATTCCATAAGTATTTGTATATTTTATTCATGTAAAATGTTTAAATTTTTTTCAGTATGCATTGAAGTGAAGCGGTTGGGTAAAGAAGAGCTTAAATCAGTGCATCAAATACATGACAGTAATACATAATAATTTACCACAATATTTGTTTTATTTCTAACTTGCGCATCGCCGATTTGCCCGCAATCCAGGGGATCTTAAATATTTTTGTGGGTGCTAGGATGACTGGACCAAGGAATTTTTATACTACGTAACTGGGAAGGTACACTGATACAAAAAACGCGTTCCGAAAGAGACTTACTTTTTAGGGGCTGTGTCTCTTTTCAAAAGGGCAACTATAATTTTTTAACTAAGCAGGAAAATGTTCGGAATAAAAAGAAAAGAAAAAACATTTATTTCGACATACACACAACATTACAGAATTATATATTACATTACAAAATAAACAGATACATAAATTATCGATGCGATGTCGAAAAAGGATTACGACTCAGTTTTACTCCAAGGTATATGTAGTATACAGGCCCGTCGCATGCTGTTTCGTCGTGTTTGCCAAATTTTGCGGGTACCTAATGGTTCAATATACCTTTGCCTGTAGCTGGTATAAACAGTTTTTTCAATTATCATACTTTTCATACAATAAAATTGGTTTTCCGTACTCTCCTCCCGTGAAAACTATGAAAACAGGCCGAGTTACGATCCAAATATCTCAATAATTTGGAGATTTTAATGACTAAAAAAAAATACCCTAATAAAATAGAAATAATCAAGATTCATTCCGAAAAAGGAAATCAGCATAAATATCGACCAAACGTCAAAAAAAATTAAAACATTTTTGTAAATTTTTCACCATTTATCCAAAATTTTGCTAATTCACGTCAACCTTGACGTCCATGAAATAAGGGTTTGTTTCCTTTGCTCCGTCTGAGTTTTGATGTATAAAGTAACGAACATTTCAAATGAACTCTCAGTCTAACCTCGCCGACAAATAAGAAAATGCTGGCCGTTCAGCAAAACCATGCCATGCGAACGATCGTAGCTGCTCCTCGATACGTGAGGAACGATGTGATCGCACGCGATCTAAAAGTCGAGAGCCTGGCCGACTTCATTGCCCATCTCACAACCAGCATGTTCCGGCGTGCCGACAGCTCAAGTCTTGTGCATGTCAAAGACTTGGCTCCGCTGCACTCCCGGCCGCCGGACGGCAAACCGTATGCGCGGGAGCTGATAATCAAAGACTAGCTGCCTGTATAATTGACTCTTTACAAACAAACATGCACCTTAAAAAACATGAGCCGCCACTCGATCGCTGAGCGCCGACTGGGCAAGCCCATGACGGCAGGACTCGCGCTCTGAGCGGTGCAGCTCATTATACACAGACTAGTGAAAATTACTTCGCGGCCTTAGAGCCCACCACAAGGACCCACTTGTTTTCACAAGTGGCGAACATACACCGCAATCAAGGGGTTTATACGACCCCGGATTTGCTTCCCCACCCCCCCTTTTGGGAATAGGGTGTGTGACGACTACATGATGATGAACTCTCAGTCAGTCAGTCAGTCAGCGCCCGTGCGCCACCGTGAGACTACCTCTATGTCGCTAGCCAGCAGCCGTTCACAAAAAATAGATCGCTGTGCAGACAAACAATTTTATCGTCGATACTTGATATTTGTGTGCAAAAAAGAAATTTTATTTTATATTACGTCAGTTTTGTATACAGAATTACCCGAGTAAGGCCGATATGTCGTGTTTGGGCTCCTTTTGTTAGTAGTGATGTGAGCTTACAACAAGACATACTGAACCGACCTGATGATGTTTCTTGGAGACTGCTTCTGGAACTCCTTGATGGATTGGGATAGATATGTCGTGTTTGGGCTCCTTTTGTTCGTAGTGATGACAATTTACAATAAAACAGACTGAACTGATCTGATGATGGTTCTTGGAGACTGCTACTGGAACTCCTTGATGGGTTGGGATAGAAATGTCGTGTTTGGGCTCCTTTTGTTCGTAGTGATGAGAGTTTACAACAAGACATACTGAACTGACCTGATGATGGTTCTTGGAGACTGCTACTGGAACTGCTTGATGGATTGGGATAGATGTCGTGTTTGGGCTCCTTTTGTTCGTAGTGATGACAATTTCCAATAAGACATACTGAACCGATCTGAAGATGGTTCTTGGACACTGCTTCTGGAACTCCTTGATGGATTGGGATAGATATGTCGTGTTTGGGCTCCTTTTGTTAGCAGTGATGAGTGCTTACAACAAGACAGACTGAACTGACCTGATGATGGTTCTTGGAGACTGCAACTGGATTTCCGTGATAGATTGGGATAGATAGTATGTCATGAATTCATACTTTTTTTATACCACTAAAGTGTCAAACAAGCATATGGCCCTGATGGTAAGCGGTTTCCGTAGCCCATGGACGCTTGCAACTCCAGTCCAGGGGAATCACTCGTGCGTTGCCGACCCTGCCGAAATTTCTTCACACCCTTATCATACTATACTGTACTGTGCTATGCTATACTCTACTACACTCCTTTGCAAAAAAAACGGGCGGTTTGGATTTTTCTACATTATTGGTAATTATTTAGTTCTAAAGTGGTTTTAATAGCCAAACTATGCTACTGACACTTAATAAAGGGTCTGGGTATGATAAAAAGTTAATTTCAAATTCGACACTTTTTTTTTTAAATAATGATCCCTTTTTCAGACATGTGAATGTGACTTTTTACTTAGTTTTCGCGGTTAAAAGTTTATCAGGCAACTTAAACTAACTTTTAGTAGAATAATTTATGTTTGTTGCATAATCCTGCCTTATAGTGACTTAAAACAGGTATCTTTGTGTCGATTGTAATGGCAGAGAAAGCAATAAGAGCTAGTAAAATTATAGCGCTGCTGGAAGAAGGCTGTAGCCAATGTTACGTCTCACAGCGGTTAAACGTGAGTCGTTCAACCGTCCAAAGAACCTGGACTCGATACCAAGAGACGGGTTCCGTTCAGAGAAGGCAAGGTTCTGGGAGAAAACGTCGCACATAACCACGAGATGACCGCTTTTTGGTGACTCAGGCGTTGAGGAACCGCAAATGCAGTGACATAGACCTAAAAAAAACCTTGAAGAGGTACGAGGAGCACAAGTTAGCCTATGGACAATGAGGAGGAGGCTTTTAGCGGCTGATATACGCAGTTGACAACCAGCGCGGGCCCCCAAGTTACTCCGTGAGCACCGGATACCTCGATTGAGGTTCGCTAGAAATTGCCTATCTTGGACACTAGGTAACTGGAGTAGCGTATTCTTCTCCGATGAGGCTCGAATTGGTCTGAATGGTGAGGACCGACGTCGGCGAATGTTACGAAGACCAGGGGAACGCTATGCCGACGTGTGTTTTGAAGAAATCACCCCTTATGGTGGAGGGTCCGTTATGTTTTGGGCTGGAGTAACTTCCCGCTATCATACCGAGATAATTTTCATTGAAAATGGCTCATTCAATGCACTTAGGTACAGAACAGAAATCCTTTGTCAACATGCATAACCCGCACTGGCTGTAATTGGTGAAGATGCCATTTACATGGACGATAATGCTTGGGCCCACCATTCTGGCGACGTAGATGCTTATATGGAAGAGGTTGGTATTCGTTATTTGGACTGGCCAGCGCGGAGCCCCAACCTTAACCCCTTTGAGCACGTGTGGGATCACCTAAAAAGGCGAGTACGATCTGTCCAACCACTTTCACAAAACATCAGGGAGCTTAAACGTGTGATCTTGGCTGAGTAGGAACACATTCCACAGAACACAATCAAAAGCCTGGTGGAACGCATGCCGAGACGATTACATGCCGTAATCGCTGCAAGGGGAGGTCATACTCATTATTAATTTTTATTTAGTATGTCTTTTTTTTAATAAAAATACTCGTAGTATTAATTTCATTATACCCATGAAAATGACCATTTTCTGTTTACATTGACTAAAAACCCGATTCCAGGATTTAAAGTGTTAAAAACTATATTCCCATTGATAATAAGAAATTTATAGTCATTTATGCTAATGACATACTAAAAATATTAATATTATCCATAGAAAAGCAAATGACTGTAAGGTGCCCGTTTTTTTTGCAAAGGAGTTTATAAAATGTTTTCAATCACACCACATTTATAATCACAAATATATTCCACTAAGGAGTTCCAGTGCCTGCCTACCCTCCTACTCTATCATCAGATCTTGAAAACTATATATTGTCAAAAGTAGTCAAAACCAACCCCAAACACGGCTAGGATATGTTGCTCCGCTATGAAGTTCCATTGCCTACCCTCCTACTCCATCATCAGACACTGAACACCATATAGGATTAAAGTTCGTCTCATGACAAATCCAACAACTCTAATCACGGCTATGATACGTTGCTCCACTATGGAGTTCCAGTGCCTACTCTCCTACTCCATCATCAGACTCTGAAAACCATATAATATTTCAAAAGTGCATCTCAAGACTTTTTAACAAGTCGAAATACGGCTAACATACGTTATTATGAGGACTCAATTCGTCATACTTTTCATACAAAACCTCTGTACTTATTATGGCGTTGTTAAACATTTTTCGTTAGATGTTTTGAACAAATTAGTATCTTGTGCATTATATCTGGCCTTGTATCTAGGCGTAATTTAAAAAAAGTGTGAAGTAAATTCAGTCAAAGCCTCCGAAAAACAGCGTTTTTGCCTAAACTTTGGCCATATCTAATGTACCTATAAATTGTAAAAGTAAAGAAAACATTTACATACCAGGCTTGCAAATGTATTGGAGATTCTAAATAACTAACTTTTTTTTCACAAACTTGTAAGATTTTTTCACAAGAAGTATTCTCCTGGAACAAGTTTTATGAATGCGAAATCATGAATGACGACCAATGACGACCTAGCGAAGCGGCCGCGAGTGATCAGCGGAATTTACCGACTGATAACCGACGGCTCTGATGCTGTCTCTCTTTTTTCGCAGTCAAACATTACGTTGGATGAAACAACAAGCTTTTAGACTATGCTCGCGTTGAAGTTGCGCCGGCCACAGAGGGCCACCTTATGTCATGGAGTTCCAGTGCCTACATTTCGGATCTATTATCAGATCAGCTCGATGGTACCAAATTATTATATTGTCATCCGAAATATATACACTAGCAAAGTTAGTGACATAAACGTGAAAAATAAAAGCGAAATGATAACAAAAATAGATGAAAAAAATATAATATAATGTTAAAGTATCAAATTAGGTTGATTCACTATTTTTAACACAGCTTCTCCGTGCACGTGTGTGCGTGTGGGCCTTGCAAATGTATTAGTGCGATTTGCTACCTATCAATTTTGTAAACGCGTCCTTAATGCCTAGGTATGAGTCGCTCGATTTTCCGCCCCCTGAGCGTGCCGCCCGCTTACGGCGGCCCTGGTAGTAGGTACATACCTTGGAACTGGTTTTCAGTCGTATAATTTGTTGGAGTAAAAATAATTCTATTTAACTTGAATTATTTTTATACTCTCAGCAATATACTACAATAAATATAATAATAATGGCTGGCGATAATTTTAATAACAAGAGCCACAAAGTACATTTTATATATACAAGAGCCCATGCATAAAAGTAGCAATCCTTGGATCATGTTTCTTTCGAAATGACAGTTGTTTTTAGTGCCAAATCAAAGCGCCCCTCTCGAGCGTCTCGGGTACTATTATTGACATTAGTTTGCAAATGGCCGTCGTGTTGTTTATGTGCCTCTAAGGATTTACGCAAAAATCAGGAATAAAACTACTTTGTGAACGTATTAGTTATTTCGTGATATTTAAATCGTGTTGAGTATGAGAGTTTGCGTATTTTGTAAAACTCACTATCAAAAATGCAGCGGGATAACCTTTCACAAGTAAGTATTTCATGGCCACAGTTTAAATTTGTCTAAAGCTGTTATTACTATTTTGTTTTGAATAGTAAATGTTTTTATTAATATACAGGTAAAATAGGAGCTCCATTTTCAATAAATATATAATGTAAACAAAGAAATAGGGCTGCAATGTTTCATATCGATAATGGGTCGATACTTCCGAGTTTTAATGTGTTTTACAATTTTATTAGCGTTTTCAACCATCAGACCTTAGAAAATATATATGTCTAGAAAGAGTATCCCCATACTACATGACTTTTAAAAAGTGGCCAACTTTGCTACGTCTTATCCTCGCGGTACGTCATTCTGCTTGTCATAGGCTGCATTCCGAATTACCGCTGTAATCGCTGTAATCGATTTGAGCGTGCATGAAACCCGTACCGAATTGAATAATGACAGTTCACGATGTCCCGTGAAACGTCATAGATGACGTCATGACATCCGCCATCTTGCGCTCACACCGACCATGCCCTAAACTGATATCACCGTGAGCGCTGTCAAAAGTGACGGCAAAAATCTAATAAGATTCTTGGTTTTCTATTTGGCAAACATACTTTTTATGATTTTATGAGAGAAAAATAATAAAAAAGCAGATATTCCTTTTTGCAAGTTAACTTATAAAAGATATAAGGAGTCCTAGTGCATTGATAATTCAGATTTTAATTAAATTCTCAAATGTTCTGTTTTGAATACTGTGAGCGCGATAACGGGCGTTCCGAATTGATGATAGTTCTCAGCTGTCATAAGCATGATATCTAATTCGGTACGCAAATTATTGCTGTGATCGCTGTGATCGATATTATCCATTTCGGAATGTACCCATAGTGACGTTTATAATGTTACCAGTTGTTGAAAAAAATCCAATAAAATGGGGGAAAATATACCGGGTGATTTTGAATTTCTTAGCTATTTTTTTCCCTCGGATCAGAATCACTAATAGAACACATCCGTGCAAAAAAATAACCTTTTTTTTGTTCATAATTTTGTCGTAAGAATATCCTAAATACTCCACATTACTGGATAACGTTAACAAGTAGATGACCTTGACCTTCAGCTGGTAGACGTCACCGGAACATTAAAAAATGCTGTGGAAATACGTGAATTCTTTCGTAACGCGCACTAGGTGGAAATTGTGTTTAATACCTACTAAAATTTCACCATATTATTTTTCCATTTTCCATTCACAAAATTAAGTAATATCAGGAATAAACTCTTCATAATGTTGTTTACATTTCGAGTATTTTGATTAATAAAAACTGTCATTGAATCGAATCTGTCATTCATAAAAATCTTCTAAAATAAATTCTATTTTTCATTTTCACTAAGGAGGAAACTTATCTTTCAATAATTATTAACAATACATTAGGCAGCCCGCACGCATCATACAATCGCCGGCCGACTTTATGTCGGAAAGAGAAGAAAACTTGAATGTCAGCATTGTAAGCAGAAAACAGGATAGCTTTATAAAACGTTTGACTTGGTTAATAACCCTTAAACGAACCTATCCTAGAAATAAACTCTAAAATTGCCTATTTCGCTAAAAAGGTCTGATGTCAGTCGGTGGATTCAATTTTATAAGAGAATAAATTCTTTCGATTTGAGAGATTCAAATGTTCTTCGCATTTGAATTCCTTACTACCAAAGCACACATCCTACAAAACCGCCCTAAAGGCCTCAAGTCGGACTGAGAGAGATTCAAATGTTCTTCTCATTTGAATTCCTTACTACCAAAGCAGTCGTTTTACAAAGCCGCTCTAAAGGCCTCAAGTCGGACTGAGAGACATTCAAATGTTCTTCTCATTTGAATTCTTTACTAACAAAGCACTCGTCTTACAAAGCCGCTCTAAAGGCCTCAAATCGGAATGACAATTGGACTACCGATTGTCTGACGTGTGGAAGCGTCCTTATACGAAACCTCTCTTCCCTTCTCTTTTAATTTCATACAAAGAATTAAAAAAATATTGCTACGACGTGTTCAGGTGTGCGGTCAGCTTAATACTTCATGTCAACCTATTTGAAAAATTTCTGATTATGAAAAAAAATATTTCTAGTTGCGCACGCAGGTATTCTCTGGTTACTGGTTGCTAGGGCAACGTTTTAGAAGATCAACAGTCGTTTCTGGGTGATACAAAATATTTTTAAATTTAATTGAATAATTATGGAACTCTCTGGAATACACTATCAGTTTGATCAACGGAGGGCTTCTGCCTCACACAAGATGCCGCGCGGCGCCCGCCATCCCACCCAACTGTGCGTTTTGTGGTTGCAGATCACTGGAAGTGTGTTATTTAAAACCAAATAATAAGTTGTCAATAAACTGCAATATTCAGTTCAATGTGATTTTAAATAAGCCTTAAGTTGGCCCTAAAGTTTTAAAGTGTTACAACGATGGATATGTTCGAATTGTGATACGATGAGTATGTTTGTAATTGAGTTAATAAAAAAAGTGAGTTACTGTATTTTTGTGGCTTCATTTTATAAATTTTAAACGGGTAAGAATACCGAGAGTGATGTATAGGATATTTAATTTAGATGGTGTTCGTGTTTTTGTATACTACGCAGTATCTAACATTCTCGGTTGTTGACAGCCATGTGACGTAGCGTATTGGCGCGCGGTACGACCAACGATTTCAGTAATTCTGAGAAAACTTTGGATCGTCATAACTTTATTTTTTTCTATAAAAATTATATCTAAAAATAAAACATGTATTTTTTATTAATGATCGACTCCTTTAAAATAGCTAAGTAATTCAAAATCACCCTGTATAACGGTGTCGATATCTTTTTAAACTCCGAAAATAAAAGTTGAATCGGGATAATAAATGATAATAAGAATAAGATTAATGGCGCCGATATAAATGTAATACTTATTATTTTTACTTTTATGTCAACGAACAGTAATTATTTGCGTTGACGTTTCAAGTCAAATCAAGCAAATCAAGTCAAATCGAGTCAAATCAAGTGAAATCGAATCAATAAGTCAAATCGAGTCAAATCCAGTCAAATTGAGTCAAACCGAGTCAATTCGAATCAAATAGAGTCAAACCAAGTCAAATCAAGCAAATCCAGTCAAACCGAGGGTTCGCCATATTTAACTATTTAGTTATTGGTCCGATTGATTGCTCTCAAAATTGATATTTGAGAGGCCTTTGGAACATAAACCACGAATCTTTTCTCAAAATTCAAACAAGTGGCCGCCATATTGAACTATTTAGTTATTGGTCCGATTGCTCTCAAAATTGATATTTGGGAGACTCTTGGACCATATAACATGAATCTTTGGTCAAAATTGAAAAAAAGTGTCCGCCATTTTGAACTATTTACTTACTAGTCCGATTGCTCTCAAAATTGATATTTGAGAGACCCTTGGACCAGTAATGAAATAGTTCAATATGGCGGCCACATTTTTCAATTTTGAGCAACAATTTATGTTATATGATCCAAGGGTCTCTCAAGTCCCAATTTTGAGAGTAATCGGACCAATAACAAAATATTTCAATATGGCGGCCACTTTTTTGAATTTTGAGAAAAGATTTATGGTTTATGTTCCAAAGGCCTCTCAAATATCAATTTTGAGAGCAATCGGACCAATAACTAAATAGTTCAAAATGGCGGACACTTTTTTTCAATTTTGACCAAAGATTCATGTTATATGGTCCAAGAGTCTCCCAAATATCAATTTTGAGAGCAATCGGACCAATAACTAAATAGTTCAATATGGCGGCCACTTTTTTGAATTTCGAGAAAAGATTTATGGGGAACCCTATGGTGAAAGAAATAAAATTGTCAATCTATTCACTCACGAAATACGTTTATATTGAGCAAAGCGTTCCCACATATAAAACAATAAATATAAGTGTAAATATAAATATAAGTGTAGTGTAGTGACCATGTCCCTATTTATTATTATTATATAAAGTTATTTGTCTTATATAAAGTCCCTTTCTTATATTTGTATGTATTATTATTGTAACAAACTTTTTATTATATAATTTTATTTCATTAAATTTAATGTCACAAGCAAAACCGAGCGTGCGAGCTTGTATTACAATTTGACTCGCGCTTGACGCGCTGTGACGTAGGCGATCCTTTGTTCTCGCCTAACGGGACGGGAGCCGCCGCCGGCGCAGCGCGCTCCTAGCAGTTTTAATTCGTTTGCTTGCCAGTCCCAAAGAGTATAGTAACTATCCATAACAGTCCGATCTCTGCTTCCACAGTTAACGCACGCTCGATTTCGCGACCCTTATTACTACGCGCTTTAACGTTGCTTTGCTTGTCTTTTATGTTTTAATTTCTTTATATTCTATCCGTTAATATTTCACTTCAAAAACTCTTCTGTGCGTGTTTCTGTATCTTGTTCTTTTGTGTATGTATTTTTATAAACATTATATTTATTGTTTTATATGTGGGAACGCTTTGCTCAATATAAACGTATTTCGTGAGTGAATAGATTGACAATTTTATTTCTTTCACCATAGGGTTCCCCATATCTGGTGACCCCGACGTGATGGAATGGGAATAATTTCCAACCCTTCCAATCACTGAACATGCAGTAGCATCCTTCTGAGCAGCTTCCAAGCTCATCACTCCCCACCGGCAAGCAGTCACACAGCAAGCCAGCTTCGCCTTAACCAGTTCCAACGCAGCCGATTCACCGTGCTTCCTGGTCCTGCAAGGCTCATCACAGCGACAGCACTCATCGCCCGCACAGACCACCGCAGCACACGTCCGGATCTCTTCGGCTGGCTCACCCTCTCCGGCGTGGCAGTCTCTGCACCACGTGGACTCCCATGGCTCAACCCGTCGCAGCAACCCCGCTCAGTCTCGACTCACCGCAGACTTCCGAGCAGCACTGGCACTTGCAAGCTTAACGCAATGACGCAACTATAGATCGACCTCTGGTCTAGGAAGGGAGTGATGTAGCGAACCACTACATAACGAAGTTCAAACGCCGATAGATAGATGGCGTGCCGACACATTATCCGGCATCGTGCATACATCGCGCATACAAGCCCACTACATCCTGCATCGCGCTTGCAAAGATTTCTCGGCGATCTGCATATATACAACTGTCCGACAAGTACAGTTGGACCGCGGTCCCCAGGCACGATGTCCCAGCCTGCCGGAAGATCTTCCCTTTTCAATGGAGGTGTCATCCACCTTGCACCTCCATAGATTCATGGTTTATGTTCCAAAAGCCTCTCAAATATCAATTTTGAGAGCAATCGGACCAATAACTAAATAGTTCAATATGGCGGACACTATTTTAAATTGTGAATATTTTGCAATTCCAATAATATTACATACACGCGTGTCGAATAACCTTACTTTTAAAATTTAGTAATATCCGACTTAAATAAAAGTGTAATTAAAAAAATGTACGCACATACAAGGTTACATCGTACGCCTATGCAACGCGGCACTACGTAGTTCAATTGATTTTAAACAGATGGCTGTACTGTTTACTTGTATGAAGAAGTATTTTGCAAAATGTTCCGGTGACCGCATCTTAACTATTGACTGATATTAATTACCATGGGAGTTTTGAGTTCATAAACTGGCAGGACAGGCAACACATAAAAAATGGCGCTATTTCAAAATAATTTATTTTCGAAACATTTCAATGGCTTATATTGCAGGAATTAATAGGAAATATTGTTACTTACCGATGATAGGTGAGTTTTTTCGTTGGTCTAGATCGACCCATGTAGTTTTTACACACTTTTATCACACAAAACGACATTTTGAAACAATACAATTTTGGTGAATTTAGT
The DNA here is from genome assembly GCA_951394255.1 of Polyploca ridens. Taxonomy (NCBI): domain Eukaryota; kingdom Metazoa; phylum Arthropoda; class Insecta; order Lepidoptera; family Drepanidae; genus Polyploca; species Polyploca ridens. The sequence continues at coordinate 3,715,585 of OX596265.1, read as the reverse complement.
TGTGTCCCAGTGACGTATCGACTGACACTGAGGACGGGAAAATGATTTAGCCCCTAACAGTTAGGGGCTATTTTTATCGACGCGTAAACAGCTTCGTAGCTCCGTCTGGATATATCATTAGTCAAAGCATCAGACTTAATAATATAAAAAAATGTAGTCGGATAAAAGATTCGATGAGCGATTTTATTTTATTGCGCCCCATTATATTTTGTTGGGTTACGTCTGGTTACGTATTGTTCACTGATAATTTTATCCAAAATTATATGTATAATGGGTACCTATAAACAATAACCGTTGAACTTAGCATCTTTAATTTTATTGTCATGACATGCTATTATACATATACTGGGTGGAGACTTCGAGATGGCATATTTTCGAAACCTATGTTGGGTTAGTCATGCTGAACAACTTTTACTATGGGACCAACACTGAATTCTCAAAAAAAAAATTTTTTAACTCTTCATAGTAAATGTCAACCTTGCTCGATCATAATCATAATGTATGAAAAGTAAAATTTTTTTTTTGAGAATTCATTGTTGTCCCATAGTAAAAGTTGTTCAGCATGACTAACCCAACATAGGTTTCGAAAATATGCCATCTTGAAATCTCCACCTGTTATATTATTTCTTTATCAGGTTTCCGAGTAACCCAGTGAAGCAGTTGTGGCTTCAAAATATGAAAATTAAAAATTGGTCTCCTAGACCCAATGATCATCTTTGTGGTAAACACTTTACCGAAGACTGTTTTGTGAAACATGCTTCACGTACTACTTTAAAAAATGGCAGTGTACCTACAATTTTTTCTGGTGAGTATTGAAATATGTTAAAAACATTTAATAAAATTTGGAAGTTGGAACTCAATAATCATCAAACTTATTTATGAAGAGATAAGATAAATAAATAAGATAATCATTATTTTTTGGTGGGAACATGCAGAGTGACTTTGTGTTTTCATTTATTTTGAATTTTATTGCATATTATCGGTGGTATTTTATCCAAATAAAGATCAATCAATGTGCACCAGTGAAGTCAAATGAACTGAATCACGTGTAACATGGCTTTTCAAGTTGTCCCAAAAAGTCCGTGAAAAGTTTTAGTACAATGGCCACCATTTTACTAAAAGATGACTTATGGACGGTGACTATGTAAAAGTGATTTATGTGACTGGAAATCTAATAATATATATAAAATGCTTTTGTGGGTACGTAAATACGCAGTTTTCTCAATCACCACCAACCCCAATCAACTTCCCGTTGGGGTGGTAAATACCCCTTGGTCTCCAGGTGGTAGTAAGGGAGTTTGGTCGCAGTGGGTGGAAGGGGGTGGTTGTGGGTGGCGAAAATGTTAAAACATATATTGCTGTCCTTTTGTAACGCATGAGGACTTCTGAAAAGATCACAAAATTTCTGGAATGGTCTAGAAAGTTCCAAAATGTGTAAAATGGTTATAATCGATCTGGAATGTTCTAGAAAGTTCAACAAACATCTGGAATGATCTAGAAAATTCTAAAGTGAATGCAAACTACTACAATCGATATAGAATGTTTGAGAAAGTTCTATAAATTTATAATATTATTTGTCACTGGCAAAAATAAGTAATTAGGATTTGGTTGCCAAACTTAAAACTAAGAAGAAGAGTATCATTAATGAATGTATCAAGTAATACTTATATTTATTTACAGACACTCCTTTACATTTGGTTTCTGAATCATCTAGGGATGGCAGCCCTGCTGACCAAGCCATTGAAATGAGTCTGGAAGCATTATCACACAGACATGCCGATTCGGTGATTACTAATACAGGTAAAAAAAAAACCTTAGTTAAATTGTGCAGTACTTGTCCTCTACTGAATAGTCCTTGTATGTCAGAGTTAAAATATAATTATGGGATTTTGTAGTGAATACACCTGTACCTGATGGCATGGTTACCCCTGGAGTTAAAAGAAAATTGACCAGCAGCATTGATGTCTATCTGGAGAATACCAACTTTGGTGGTGAGTAACCATAACTTATACTGCAGTTACACATTCGAGCGAGTGGTGAGACAAGTACACCAATAAATGGTGAATTTGATATGTCAACGCTAACATTGAGTTGTGAAATATTAATTATCTAATATATGAATGAGTCGTTGTCTGTACCCCGAGTGTAAATAATTGACGTTAATAATAGTAGGGGAGTCCATGACACTAAATGGACACTAAAATTATTCGAAAAACTTTGAAAACTCAAATTACTTTGGAGTAAGTAATTTGAGTAGAGATACTCCAGAACTGTTGATGAGCGTTTTGGAAAAACCGCTCTGAATCGTCTGCTGTGTACGGAGCCTTACGCTTTCGAGACATCCGTGTGAAAGTCGGGTTGAAAAAAAAATCAAATGGAATATCAGAGGAATTAAAAAATCAGTCATAATATAGCACACCTTTTTTTTACATTTTTGGAGCACTGTCAATAGAAAACGCAGAAGCAACATGTTGGCAGACTATTTTTCCGTGGTTCTTCTCATTGTTTTTAATCGAACAATTCAAATCTGCCAAGTGTGCACTTCATATACAGTTTTTTTAATCATAAAAATAAATAAAAAAATTGAATACTACAATCAATCATCAGCCCCAGAGGCCGACTTGTACGCATAATACAGCACACCTTTTTTATCATTTTTGAAACACTGTAAATTTACAACGCAGCGCCACCATGGTGGCAGACGAGGTCCTTGATGTTTCTTAGGGTATATTATCACTATTAATAACGTCTGCCTTGTGTGTTCATCATATCGAAATTTTGCTCGCCAGCTCCCTATTTAGGCAAGGTTCCGAAGATACTGGCAGCGTTCCCCCTTTGAATAGCTAGACTAATTCTTTGTCCGAGGTAGCTGCCAGCTCTTCGGTCTCGAATTGAGAACCTCCTCCTTTTTTTGAAGTCGGTTAAAAATACGCAAACTCTCATACCCAAAACGATTTAAACATCACGAAATATAACACGAAATAACTAAAACGTGCACAAAGTAGTTTTATTCGTGATTTTTGCGTAAATCCTTAGAGACGCACATAAACAACACGACGGCCATTTGCAACAAATGTCAATAATAGTACCCGAGACGCTCGAGAGGGGCGCTTTGATTTGGCACAAAAAACAACTGTCATTTCGAATGAAATATACAGTCCAGCCTTAGATTAAGGATTAGGAGTCCAGCGTACTTGTATAATAGAGGTCAGTGGTGCCGATTCTGTTGTAAATCGCACTAAACTAATTTTAGTTACATCTCATCTCTTTCTTACGAACATGATTGAAAAAGGATAGAACATATTTTAAGTTGTCAAATTAATCTTTGCGTCTTATTTTGCGTGTATTTAGGCGTGACCGCGATAGATGGCGACTAAATTTATATTGAAAACAAGCATCGGACTAATTTGACAGGACTAAATTTCTTACATCCTTTTCTTATGTTCTTTGTTAGAAAGAGACATAGTGACATTAAAATTAGTTTAGTTGTGAACAACAGAATCAGGGCCAGTGTATAATATTTATTGACAGCGGCATCTAACAAATAGAAAAGTAAACTTTCCATTTTTAATATTTATTACAGCGCCATCTATTAATAAATATCTGTCTCACCGATGCCAACTCTGCAATCAGTGCTGCCAGATGCATTTCATACCCCGATACATACTCAAAGCCACCGATACGCTCACCACCTAAAATAGTACGCAAATTGTAGAGTACTCAGCTCATAGTATGAAAAAAAAAAAACGATTTGGAAAACGAAACATGGTATGCATTTTCTTACGTTGATACCACTAGACTTATTGTTTCTCATCTTAAGTGATATTTATTGGTCCTTTGATACTCAAAGGACGTAACCCAATGTCAAACCACACATAATTTGTGGCGTACTTCATTCAAATATTTGCCGTAAACCTAAAATAATAATGAACTTTAAAGTAATAGGAATAGGGGCTAATTTTACCTAAACTAAAATATATCATATTTCATTCATTATTTATAGTGGAGTGAAGTTCGTTCATTGCAAAAATGTGTTAATTTGAAAATAACATATTTCATTCATTATTTATCGTGGAGCGAAGTTCGTTAATTGCAAAAATGTTATAATTTTTAAATTATCCTATATAATATTACAATATTTCATTTATTCATTGCGAAAATCGAAATTATAAATATAACGTTCAGTGGTTTGGTCAGTTCCTTTGCATTAGTTCGACTGTTTTGTTTGAGTTGGGCATTATAGTTAAATTACAGTTTCAGTGTTATTGTTATTATTTCGATTGCGAGCTTCTTGTGTGTGATTTACGATTAATAAACCGAGCTAGTTTTTTGCCAAGTTAGTTATAGTAAATTTTAAATAAAACCATATATATATGTCGGAGAGTTAGATCATTGGTCGGACTCAGTTGGATTACGATATTATCGTGGTACAAGGGTTGGGTAAAATAGTAGCAACACTGATTTGACTTTAACGCATGGATTTAATATACAAAATACATATACTCAATCCTGTTTGTATATTAAATCCATGCTTTAACGTAACATAACAGACTTAATGAGGGTATGCGTAAAGTAACTATTACACCGTCCTATTTTTAAGATCCTAACTAGGATGGTTCTAACTAGGAAGCAGGAAGCTACTTATTACACTACACTATATTGCTTTCTAAATAGGACGCGGCAAAGAGTATAGCAACTATACTAAAGCGGGACGGACGACTCGTAGGGATGTAACAAATGTCGATTTAAAAAAAATATAACGATACAGCGGGACGGACGACTCGTAGGGATGTAACAAATGTCGATTTAAAAAAAATATAACGATACTTACATCCTTGTTCTTCCGATGTTTTAAGTTTTTTATTCTTTCAAACCGATCACACAACTTAAAATTTTAATTAATACAAATGAGCTCCTTTATGTTAAACAAAAAAAAATTGAACTTTATGTAAGTAAGTACCAAGTATTAATTTATAAATAATGTAGTATTTTCAATGTACGGATTATTTTTCTATTATTGTTTTTTGATTACTAATGACCTATACATTCATCCCTCAAAATATACGCCAAGACTTTAGAAGGGCCTTATATAATTATTTCAAAACATCGATGTTTTGAAGAACAATGTTACATCCCTTAAGTGCTTATTACACCTTCCTATTTGTAGGATCCTATCCTATCGATGTCCTTGTTAGGAACCTAGTTAGGATCCTAAAAATAGGACGGTGTAATAGTTACTTAAACGTCCTAAATCGGAGCGACGCGATTACACTTTCCTGTTTAAGGAAGCAGAACGGTTGGGACCTTCCTATCTCGGACACTAACCGTTCTTTCTGCGACATCGAGGAAATATCCCTATAGAGTAGTAATACTGAACAATATAATTCCACAACTAGTCAGTGATTTGTCACTGAATTTGAACAGTAAGGACCACTCGCTGCGTCGTGTGTTTTTGACTTGGCCAATCAGAGTGCATGCGTCCTTGTCTTAACCAATCAGCGCGCATTGTCGGCGGTGGGAAATTGGCGGAATTTATTTCAACCAAAATGAACGTCATTGCGCTTCTATAGGTTAATTGTTCCATGTTCTGCGATTACACGTTCCTATTTCCTAGTTAGGATCCTAAAAATAGGAAGGTGTAATAGTTACTATAGCTAGGAGTAATTGTTCTGTGGCCAATGATATTATATAGAGACTAGCTTTATAGCCCGCGACTTCGTCCGCGTAGATTATTTCTTTTTTTTAGATATTAATCATTGTAACAATATAGAGCTTTGTTCATGGCTATTGTCCTCTTTTCTCGTTTTTCGTTTCTCCTCTGGCAGAACCAGTAAATATTTTGGCCTCAATAACATTGCGGCGGAGAGCTGTTACTTGTAGTCTAGTTCCACAGCACAATTTTGGAGGCCTTATCTCTCTTTCCCTCATGTCTGAGGATCGTGGTCAACATCGGGTTTGCTTCTAGAGCGAATGATCTGCCTCTACTGGTTTCTGTCTTCTGGTTTCTGTAAAACTTGGAGGACGATGAGTCTTTTACTTGATCGGACCATCTTGTTGGTGAACGACCACGTAGTCGTTTTCCTTCCGTGTTCCCAACTATGATCAGATTTCCAAACTTTCATCGCCTTTGCGCACCATGTGGCCGAAATACGAAAAAATACGTTGGTGGCATATGGTGGACAATCGTGTTTTAATTTTGAGCTGCGATAGGATTGATGCATTGTTGCGTTTAGCGGTCCAAGGTATTTCCAACATCCGTCTCTAGCACCACATCTCGAATGCATCAATCCTTTTTCTTTCTCGGGCCAGTCCACGCTTCCACTCCATATATGAAAATGAGGAATACCAATGCTCGTATTAACCGGATCTTTGTTTTAATACGGATTCCTCTCTTTTTCCTGATGTTGTTTAGGCGAGTCATTTCAATACGCCAATACCATAAGCCGAAATAATAAATTTTGAAATTTTCACTCCGAAAATAAATAACTTCATAATACTAAATTTAATCCCCCTTTTCACTCCTTAAGGGTTCAAATTCCAACAACACCGATATTCGTTGCGTTAGTTTATAAATTTATTATTTAACCATAAGCTTAAATAATAAATTTAGTGTACACCGATATTCGTTGCGTTAGTTTATAAATTTATTATTTAACCATAAGCTTAAATAATAAATTTAGTGTACTTCCATACACAAATTCATCCCCCTTTTTACCCTTTCGGGATCGGAATTATCAAAAACGTTGAGGCACATATAAATTAATTTTCAATTGTCAACCTGAACACAAAATTTGAAGGTCCTAACTTCGAAACTGATGGACTTTCATATAAACTTGCATCCCCTATTTTACCCCCTTAAGAATTGAATATCCAAAAACCCTTAGTGGTTGCCTACACTGTGTAATAATATATTAAGTGACGTTTACTTTGAAACTGAATGACTTACATACATACCATACCTTTTCACCCTGTCGGGGGTGGAATTGTCAAAAAAGCTGAAATATGTATAAATTAATTTTCAATCGTTAGCCTAAATACAAAATTTGATGATCCTAACTCAAAACTGACGAATTTTCATACAAACTTTCATCTCCTATTTTACCCCCCTAGGAGTGGAATTTCCAAAAATCCTTCCTTACTGAACACCTACACTGTATATTATTAAATTTAGTGAAGTTTACTTTGAAATTGAAGGACTTGCATACACAACTTCATACCCCTTTTCCTCCCTTCGGTGGTGGAATAATCACAATCGCTGATATAACTATCCATTAATTTTCAATCGTCAGCCTAGACACAAAGGAGAATGGCGAGATTCCATACATGCTTGGACCTACATTTTTTTGTAACGTATATGACAACCACTGTTGAATTCCTGTAGATTAATAAACTGTTATGCTATTTCTAAAAACTATTTTAACAAAAAAGCTGCAGTTTTTTTTTATTTCAGTGAAAAGGTTTTATAGGTTATGCCGATTTTGACGTATCAAATGAGTAACGTTCGATATACCTATTATAAGTACATTTTAAAAATGTGGATGAAATCCATTTAGTTCTACCCGTTGGTTCTCGCGAGGGACGCGCGTCCTATTATAACAATTGATGTCATTGTTATATTTTTAACCGCAAGCCAAGCGATTAATTATGATTTTACACTAGTTTTGTAGACAATAGAGACAGATAGATGCTGAATAAATATGTTTTTAAGTACCTAACAATTGTTTCTAGTATAGGTACTTACCCAGGTAGGTATATCCTACTGGTAGGTAGTAGGTACTTTGAAGTATCGGGACATGCACAGGCTTTCAATAAAACAAGGTCATTTTTATTTAGGTTTTTATTCATCAAAATAAAATCCAATGACAATATTGTCTAAGAATTCTGCCAGTGGATTTATATTGCGTTCATGCAAATCCAAATAACACAGCCAATTGTCGATTATCTAAGGTCCATTCAAATGCCGTAGTCACGTGTAGAAAAGAAATCGGTATCCGTAGAAAAGCAAAGGGTCGTGGTGTAGTCAGGAGTCAACCAAAAACCGTAGGAATGCGCACAAAAAGAAAGTACCTTTTGAATTGTGTGACAGTCACACAATGTCAGACAAATCAATCAACTTCTTATTAGTTTTAAGTTTGGCAATCAAATCCAAATTATGACTTATTTCTGCCAGTGTCGAGTTATATTATAATTTCCCGTCAAAAAGTCGATCAATCAACTTCACTCAAAGGGCTCGCTGACCATAGACTACGTACGCGTTTCATTTGACGTAAAAAAATATGTCATCGTGTTATAGAGTGTTAAAAAGTTTTTTTTTCTCATAGAGAGTTTGTATTAATAAATGCAATGACATTTTCAACTAAACTCTGTTAAAAATAAAATTATTTATCATTATTATGACTAACAGAAATGTTTCAAATATAAAAAAAACATTGTGGACATATGTTGTTTTGAACAACGTTCAAAGGAACATGGAACGACATTATGGGTGCGTTCCAAATCACAATCAGCTTAACTAACAGCCTAAAATATATAAATGTATATTTCTATTTTCTAGACATACTGCTAGTTCTGAAAAATATTGAATTATGTTATTTAATTTAACTTTAATAAAGCAATTTTTTGATATATATTATGTCGTTATACGCAGCTAGGGCCAAATTCGCCATTGTCCTTTGAAGATCCTAACTTCAAAACTGACGGACTTGCATACAAACTTTCATCCCTTATTTTACCCTGTTAGGGGTGGAGTTTCCAAAAATCCTTCCTTAGTGGATGCCTACACCGTATAATAATACATTTAGTGAAGTTTACTTTGAAATTGAAGGACTTGCATACACAACTTCATCCCCCTTTTTCTCCCTTCGGTGGTGGAATAATTACAAACACTGAGATAACTGTATATTAATTTTCAATCGTCAGCCTAAACACAAAATTTGTAGATCCTAACTTCAAAACTGACGGACTTGGATACAAACTTTCATCCCTTATTTTCCCCTGTTAGGGGTGGAATTTCCAAAAATCCTTCTTTAGTGGATGCCTACACCGTATAATAATATATTTAGTGAAGTTTACTTTGAAATTGAAGGACTAGCATACCCAACTTCATCCCCCTTTTCCTCCCTTCGGTGGTGGAATTATCACAAACGCTGAGATAACTACACATTAATTTTCAATCGTCAGCCTAAACACAAAATTTGAAGATCCTTACTTCAAAACTGACGGACTTGCATACAAACTGTCATCCCCTATTTTACCCTCTTAGGGGTGGAATTTCCAAAAATCCTTCCTTAGTGGATGCCTCCACTGTATAAGGTATCTTTGTGGAAAATTTCAAATCTCTAGGTCCAGCGGTTTGGGCTGTGGGCTGATATATCAACAATCAGTTTATCATTTTATATATTAATAAGATATGCTACCCTCGTACTAAGCGGCGTTCAGTTATTGTTGAATTAGGTGAATGCGATAGATAATTCGGAACGTATGGTACAGAAAGAGATAGCTATATGTAGCCGCTAAGCAAAATTACGATAATTGCCTGAATTTGTCTGCAACAATTAGCGTGCGTTAATGCGATATCTACCTCTTTTTATTATAATATCATGGTCTGTGGCACGATTTGACAGGTATTTTCAGCATAGAGAGGTTGTTGTTGTTGTTGTTGTTGTTTGTTTATTAAAATACTAGCTTCCGCCCTGCGGTTTCACCCGCGTTCCTGTCATAAAAAGTAGCCTATGTCAACCGCGGTTAGTGTAGCTTCCCAACAGTGAAAGAATTTTTCAAATCGGTTCAGTAGATTCGGAGCCGGAGATTTATAATATTAGTAAGATTAGTTGTTTGTCGAGTGAAGTTTTTTTTATATCCGTACCTACCGAGGATAACCTCTCAATTTTATAATAATAATAACAGTTAGCAAAATGTACAAAAAGTGTTGTATTGTGAATTGTGCTAGCAGGCGAAAGGACGCTAATTTATACCGTTTTCCTAAGAATGAGATAGGACTCCAAATGTGGTTACAGTGTATTAATTGTGAAAGATTGCGAAGCTTAAGTGTACAGGAACTTCGCAGGCACTGCGTGTGTCAAAAGCATTTTGAAAAAAGGTTCATTGCGTTGACAAATGTGAGGCCTCGTATCCGTGTTAACGCCTACCCAACATTGTTTTCTGATAGCGAAATTAGCAGTGGTATTCCTCAAACAGCTGTCACTGACGACACTGGTAACTACCGTACATTGATTAATGAATATTATTATACACAAGTAGGAATGTAGTTTGACGTCCATCGATTTAAAGCACTTAACAGAACAGTCTGTCCCATATAGTCGCAGGTCATGGGTTCGATTCCCACACAATGCATTTGTGTGCATGAACATGTCTGTATGTCCCGAGTCTGGGTGTAATTATGTATATTAAGTATGTATTTACAAACAAAAAGTTGTATATGTATTATATCAGTTATCTGGTTTCCATAGTACAAGCTCTGCTTAGTTTGGGATCAGATGACCGTGTGTGAGGAATGTCCCAGGATATTTATTTATTTATTTATTATATAAATGTAAAATAAATATATTTCATATAGCATTGTGCCATATCTGTAGTTTAAATTAATTAAATTAAAAAAAAATTACAGATAACACTCCCAATGAGCATGGTTATGCTAAAAAAAGACGGCATGAGGATCACACCTACTTCAAAATGGATGTTGGCCATAAATGGACTAGGATTGAAACAGGTAAGATCCCACTTATTATAAAGTGAATTCTAGCCAAGCAATTGGTAAAATAAAAGCCTTATTTTAAACTAGTAAACATTACAGAATTTGTGCAAATAATGTCAACTCGGCTGAATCCTCTTGCTTTCAAAGTTCAGTTCTAGAAAGTATTCCAACAAAGGCAATCCAGGAAAGACTCAATGTCCACACACGTGCCTATACACTAGGGTGGATCATACGAAAAAAATTGTAAAATTAATTGTAGGTATCCAATGTGAAAAAAACTTTACTAGCGATCAAATTTATTTTGAAAGTAATTCAGTCTATAGAAGACTTTTTGGTGGGAACTTGCAGAGTGACATTGCGTTTTAATTTTTATTTTCATAAATTCGTGTATTTTGAGTTTTATTGCATATTTTATCGGTGGTATGTTATCCAATAAAGATCAATCCATGTGCACCAGTGAAGTGAAATGAAATGAATTATGTGTATCGTGACTTTACAACTTGTCCCAAAAAGTCCGTGTAAAGTTTTAGTACAATGACCACCATTGTACTAAAATGAAAATGATATTATATAAAATTACACGTATGAAATGGCTGTATGGTTGAAAAAAACCCTTGCCTATCCTTTTATGGATGAATAAACTACTACTACTACTAATTCAGTCCATAATTGGATATCCTTTAATACTTTCCCATCAGTAAATGCCGTGAGATGTTTCGGGAAGATCACTCAGGAAGCAAACAATAATTACTTGGAAACCACAGATATTTAAAAAAGTCGGATATATTCTCGCTAACAAAAAACTGTGTCACTCAAGTCGGCCACCACGCTGTACGTACAAGCCTGCACGCACACATTCACACATTAGTTGAGCGCGAGTAATCGACTCTGTGTAAACGGCGACAGAGTCTAATTTCCCGCGGAATAGCCAACTCAGGTCTGCGTGAGAGGTGGCCGAATCCATAGACAACAGTTTTTTGTTAGTGAGAATATGTCCTCCGTAGTCTGTGTTGGAAACTCAACCTCTAAAAATTGGTATTATAAAAGAAATAAAAAATATAATAAAATTCAAGTATACATTTGACTTCCTTTGGTAGGTACAATTAACGAAGGCAAAAAGACTATTGTTCATGGTTCTATATGCTTTTCGAGATGCCCAAAATTAAAAAAAAAAGGTTTCATTATCATTACTCACTCCAGACTCACTCCATTCGTAGAAAGATATGTTTAGTTAGTATGGTACATCCCTCCATTGGTTGGCACGGAGATGAAAGCACTACCTATATAATTTCAGGATACGAAAAATTCATACAAAGTAACGCCCTCTATCGTAGGTGGAAGTTTTTTTTTTGGAAAGCTGTTAAAGATATTACTAGATGGCAGGTAGTGCGCTTATAAAATGTAATGTAAGATAATGTAAAAAAAAGAAATTGGAACTAAACATGAGTTATAACAATAAAAATTTGGTGTTAAGGTTTTAAAACACTATAAATAATCGAGATTGTTTTTAGACTGACTAGTAATAATTATACAGAATGAAAAACTTATTTAATTGGCAACACTATATCTCATAGTTGTCAACAGATCTTTCTAGTCAGAAAGTTTTCGGCATTCATTCATAAACGTAATATAATTCATTCGTTTGCTGTGATCGTGTGTGGTGATCACATTATTTCGGTTTGTTTCAGTGCATATTTTGTGTTTAACGTTAAAAACTCGGACTGGGACTGTTTATATAGTCCATTAACAGCCGTGTAGTGACTACCCGGCTTTCTAAATTGGTTTCCGTGAATTCTTGAACGACTTACTCAGTTTTGATAAAACTGTTTCTTGCTTTTCTGATTTAATCCGGCTCGAATCAAGGATACAATGCCTAAGAAGTCTGATTTGCGATGCTATTTTGGATGCATATATGACGGTAAGTCATTCTTAACTAGTTGTTATCTCTTTTGATTACCCCTATTTTACTTTCATCTGCTACTAAGTTCGGCCTACAATTCTATATAAATCCACCGAATTAAATATTTTGTTAACATATCCGAAGAAAATAATTTATTGTCTTTTATATTTTAGGTCCATTACATCGATACCCCAAATGGGAGTATCCTTATCAGGAAAAATTTACAATGTGGAAAGCTGTTTTAAAACCTGAAACGCAAGAAAAAGGCAACACATATATATATAACAACATTCGACTATGCTACAGACACTTTGAAAGTTTTTATCAACTACCGAGCCATCAATTAACTAGAAATGCTGTTCCAACATTAAATATAAGTAAGTAATTAATTAATTTAGTTTATAAGTTCTCTCTTATAAAACGCATCACAGATCTTCAATGCTATCTTTGAGTGACTGAATATGCAGCTATAATATATATTTCTGTCTACCAACCTACACTGTAATTTATATCGCAGCTCAGTATATTCCAACTATTATAAATGCGAAAGTGAGTTTGTTTGTTTGTCACGCTTCAACTACTCAACGGATCATCATGAAATTTGGCATGCAGATAGCCTATGGTATGGAGAAGGACATAGGCTTTTTATCCCGGGAACGCGGGGGACAGCTTGTTAATATATAATAATATTATAGCTACATGTATGATGGGCTTAAGGTTAAACATCAGTTACGAGGCGAGAAATTTTAATTTTTAATTTTTACGAGATGCTAACCTAATGGCAGGATTAGGTTACGCACTAGTACTTACACATTGCGTACTATTTCGTTCGGTAGCGTTTTCAGGTACTCTTCCGTCAATTAGAATTTAATTCCTTCTTTATTTAATATCTAGCACAGTGTTTAAACGACATATTTTAGGAATAGGCTACTTTCCTGAAAAAAACTAATTAGACCGTAATTCACATTATCAAAAAATATTAGACACGTATTTTTTCTTTTGTCAATCTAACAAAAAAAAATACGAAGATATCGTGTGTTGAAGTCCGCGTGACGTCACGAGCCCCCACTCCCGAACTTAGTAGCGCTTTATCTGCGTCAATTGTTAATGATTTGGTAGAGCAAAAAATACGTGTTCAATATTTTTTGATAATCTATCTGACGGACTAATTAGAATTATTATATTTTTACCCAGGCAACATCCCTATTATGGATCAATAATATTACATTATGATACATGTGTGCAAAGTTGGTTATTAACACTCGAGGCGGTATTAAGCGCGTGAGCCGCAGGCGAACGCAATAAGTGAGCCAAGAGTGTAATAATCAATGCACACGCGTGACATACGACGTTTTTCAACACACTTGCGAGGAAAAAAACAGACTTTTATTTTTTAACCCATTAAGAGTCGGTCAGTTTACTGACGCTGTAAAACTGTGACGTCACCTGCTTGTATTTATAGAATATAGAAAGCATTTATTCAGCTCAAAATCTCAAAAAGAAAACAAAAAACACATAACGCAAGAAAATAAAAACAACAACAATCGCTTTACCTACGTATTAATCGTTTTTGACTTTTAATTAAAATTTTCTGATTTGAAATGTCGTCAAATACCCTATTATATCTAACAATATGGTGGATATAGCTAATTGGTTCTTATGTAGCGCGCTATTTCGTTCTTGCAAATACAGCCACTGTTGACATTGGCTGCTTAAGAGGGCGTCGTGCGAAGGCAGCGCGCGGCAAATAGGTGTTTTACTGCGGGTTAGCGTTGTGTGTGTCGACACGCACACAACAGTCAGTACTCTCAGCTCGGTTGGCCGTTTGCACCCGCACGATATAAGTAAGTAAATTAAAATTTTAAAATAATAATATTTAGTGTTGATTGACATCAGTTACAATGAGAGGACATTGTATTATGTGTAGCTAATTACTAGTATGGAATACTAATTAATGTATCCATATTCTATTAATATATTATGTAAACGCAATTGTCATCAAAATAATATATTTGTTTAAAATACCTAATAAATATCAAGTTTTGTTGCAGTTAGTTTAACTCTTTAGATACTGGTCCGATTGCTCTCAAAATTTATATTTGTGAGTCTTTGGGGTCACAAAACAAGAATCTTTTCTCAAAATGTTGAAAAAATGTCCGCCATGTTGAACTTTTTAGATACTGGTCCGATTGCTCTCAAAATCGATATTTGTGAGTCCTTGGGGTCACAAAACAAGAATCTTATCTCAGAATTTTGAAAAAGTGTCCGCCATGTTGAACTTTTTAGATACTGGTCCGATTGCTCTCAAAATCGATATTTGTTAGTCCTTGGGGTCACAAAACAAGAATCTTTTCTCAAAATGTTGAAAAAATGTCCGCCATGTTGAACTTTTTAGATACTGGTCCGATTGCTCTCAAAATCGATATTTGTTAGTCCTTGGGGTCACAAAACAAGAATCTTTTCTCAAAATGTTGAAAATATGTCCGCCATGTTGAACTTTTTAGATACTGGTCCGATTGCTCTCAAAATCGACATGGCGGACACTTTTTCAACATTTTGAGAAAAGATTCTTGTTTTGTGACCCCAAGGACTCACAAATATCGATTTTGAGAGCAATCGGACCAGTATCTAAAAAGTTCAACATGGCGGACACTTTTTCAACATTTTGAGAAAAGATTCTTGTTTTGTGACCCCAAGGACTCACAAATATCGATTTTGAGAGCAATCGGACCAGTATCTAAAAAGTTCAACATGGCGGACACTTTTTCAAGATTTTGAGAAATGATTCTTGTTTTGTGACCCCAAGGACTCACAAATATCGATTTTGAGAGCAATGGGACCAGTATTTAAAAAGTTCAACATGGCGGATATTTTTTCAACATTTTGAGAATAGATTCTTGTTCTGTGACCCCAAGGACTAACAAATATCGATTTTGAGAGCAATCGGAGCACCACCTAAAAAGTTCAACATGGCGGACACTTTTTCAACACTTTGAGAAAAGATTCTTGTTTTGTGACCCCAAGGACTCACAAATATCGATTTTGAGAGCAATCGGACCAGTATCTAAAAAGTTCAACATGGCGGACACTTTTTCAACATTCTGAGAAAATATTCTTGTTTTGTGACCCCAAGGACTCACAAATGTCGATTTTGAGAGTAATCGGACCAGTATCTAAAAAGTTCAAAATGGCGGACACTTTTTCAACATTTTGAGAAAAGATTCTTGTTTTGTGATCTCAAGGACTCACAAATATCGATTTTGAGAGCAATCGGACCAGTACCTAAAAAGTTCAACATGGCGGACACTTTTTCAAAATTCTGAGAAAAGATTCAGCTTGCAAGATTTGACCTAAGCAAACTAACTGATTAACATTGCAAATTAAACAAAAGTAATAAAAATAATATTATATTATCCTCAAAAAACGAAAAACTAAAGTTATGTCGTTATGCTGTTTGATTTAGAGTGTACGTACACGTTAGATCGCGATCGAGTGTTCCTAAGCAGTCGTTCCGCAAAGAGACGTGGTCTCTCTCTGAGCTCTCGTGGTCGACTAAATTTTCGAGCGCCGTATCTCACGTATATATTTAACGTCGCGCGCCCATAGTAAAAATGTATGGCGAATTCGGAGCGCATTTTGAATAAAATCATAATAAATCTTCTAGACAATATAATGAAAATATCAGTCGCAAAACTGCAAGATTACATATTAGAGAATTAACTGACTACATTTCTACAGAATATTTCTAAGGAAAAATATACGAAATCTTTTGAATCCCAGCACGCATTATTGTAGACTTTTGCTCAACTTCATATGAGTCCATTAAAAAACCTATACCATATTCCATATGTTTGCCTCACAAACATTGTAAATACATTATCTATTGTAACATTTATGTAGATTTTCACTGTATAAACAAATTATTTTCGTTAATATCAACTTAACCGTAACTGCCCTTTTTTCACTTTTTGCTCGACGCAGTCTTAAGAAGCTGACGAACTTTGACTATCACCGACTACTATCACAGAACACTTCTCTGGCGAGGGCACTACTATAGATATAGATAGGCCACTCCCAAATCTATTTAATAGTAAGTTTAATATCCACCTCTAACAGATGGCATTAGTCATATCATGGTTCCACAGAGAAATAATAGAAGGCGCATAATCATATTAGTGAAGTGACTTTCTACTACTTATATAGGGTACATTCCGAAATGGATAATATCGATCACAGTAATAATTTGCGTACCGAATTAGATATCACGCTTATGACAGCTGAGAACTATCAACAATTCGGAACGCCCGTTATCGCGCTCACAGTATTCAATACAGAACATTTGAGAATTTAATTAAAATCTGAATTATTAATGTGCTTAGGACTCCTTATATCTTTTATAAGTTGACTGGCAAAAAGGAATATCTGCTTTTTTTATTATTTTTCTCTCATAAAATCATAAAAAGTATCTTTGCCAAATAGAAAACCAACAATCTTATTAGATTTTTGTCGTCACTTTTGACAGCGCTCACGGTGATATCAGTTTAGGGCATGGTCGGTGTGAGCGCAAGATGGCGCATGTCGTGACGTCATCTATGACGTTGCATGGGACATCGTGAACTGTCATTATTCAATTCGGTACGGGTTTAAGCACGCTCAAATCGATTACAGCGGTAATTCGGAATGCAGCCTTAATATTATAACAAAAGGGAGATTTATAACCTTTTTATTCAGATTGATTATGTATCACACTATTATTTCATAAAAAAAGTCTCTTTTACTGTTAGCATAATCAAGCTGAATAAATAGCTGTACAAATAAAACACTGTTTTTAGAGGCCGTATACGAATTTTGCCGATTCCGCTGATTTACGTGATTTTACGGTTAAAAATCTGAATTTCTATAAGTTTTTAATGCACGACATGAAATATCATTTCAATTTTGATCTAATAAACGAGCCACTTTTTATATTTATTATTTAATTTTGATTAATCGACCTCAAACCAGCATGTGTGTTGAATTTTTGCTTTAAGAGGTTTATATGGTATGATAAAATACAATATACTGTAGTGAAAGTCATCTATCTATACAATAAACGGAACACTTTTTACAACTTTATTATCGTAATGTTGAGTAAAAAAAACCAGCCAAGTGCGAGTCGGACTCGCGCACCGAGGATTCCGTACAGATTTGTAGGTATGTAAATAGTTCGTTATCCCGGGAATCGAGTCTCAAATATTTTTCCCCTTTTTTACGAATATTTTTTTATGTAACTACAATGGCATTGAGCAGATTCCTATAGACTATAGGAATCTGCTTCTTTGTATTCAGTATTCAGTAGTAAAATTATATGATGCGCTACGACGGTCTATACTATAGATAGACTATAATATAATCGAAGTAAGAATCATTTTACGGATACCTATGCTAACTTGTAGCGGCTCTGTCCCAATATTTAGGGTATTTTTTGGCACGCAGATAGCCTATGGTATAAAGAAAGACATAGGCTACATTTTATCCCGGGAACACGGTGAAACCTTGGGGGACAGCTACTATATTATATACGGGTATATTATACTTGTGTAATTTTTTTTTTTTTTTTTTTTTTTTTTTTTTTATTGATTTAAACTACTTACTACAGACACGTGGTCCGTACTCTTTTTAGATTAAGTTTTACAATTATTATTTTTTCTTTTACATTTTCACAATTTGGACATCTTGGTCCGCGCAATAAATAAATTATTCTAATACATTTATATTCATTACTTTTATACATACTATATATATACTGTGTTAATTTATACTATCTAGGATACATATTATTAACTTTTATGTGTTTATTACAATACCTATTTACACTACATATTACTATTGTTATTATTTTGATTTATAATATAATATTAAACTTGTTACTTATTTTTTCTACAGTTTGCATTTTACAGTCTAGTTTGCTTGCTTGTTTGCCCCGGAGGAAATCCCCGCGCGTATTTGAGCTTCTACGACATTATTGTCTCTATTTTTCATGGCCATTTTTAGGTTTTGAGAGAGGATTTGGTCGGTTGTTGCTGCCATCGCCCGTTTTGCGAACCTACCTATGGCGTCATCACTCTCATCTGTGTAATATACACAGCTGACAGTGTGACGCGACACTGCTACGACCGCATGCGGTACACTCTCGTGGATTTGCAACCTTTTTGGTCTTGTTTGGAGAATGATTACCGACTCGTACGTAGATCCCTGTGCTTCATGTATGGTAAGGACGCGTGAGCCCGTGGCAGCCCCGTATCCCTGGTTGGTAAGGGATGCCTTTTCTTCCTGGGTGTGAACCAGGAATAAGGTGTTTGGGAGGGTGCTAGGTATTTGCGCGTCTGTGTACCTCTTCAGCTTCAGGGAGTGTACGTGGTGTTTTGAGGAGTATATACCTGAGTATATCTCATTTAGGGCATACGCTACATCCATTGGGTTCCGATGCGTGCATAACAACTCCTGGCTGATGTTGGCTACCAGGTTTGGTCTGTTGTACTGAATATTGAACAGATTGTCTCTGTCAATATAGGGTAGTTGGTTGATATCTCCGATGAGGACAATTTCGCTAGCACCAGACAGCCGAGTTGCCAAAATAATGGATCCGAAGTGGTTCATTAGAGCCTCGTCAACCGTTAGGCGGTTACAACTTTTCGGCTCTTTGAATCCATTAGCTAGCACGGAAGCCATTGTCCGCACTTTGATCTTGGCTGCAGCTTCTCCTACGCGGGGTGTTATTTTTTCGCGAAGGTCTTTTGCTGCCTCGATTGTGGTGGTGATTATAACTTCCTTCTCCTCATCGAAGTTTCTTACTACCCATGTCGTTTTGCCGCATCCGGGGACCCCATTCACCCATTTTATTTTTGGTACCACCCATTTTTCCCATGCTGCTCCGGGACCAAGAGTGCCTGAGATGGTTTTCGCCATTTCCAGGATCTTATCGTCCAGCATGATCTTTGTGCAACGGGCGGTGACTACTATGGGGTCGTTTTGTGGAGTGTAGAATTTTGGTAGGCCATCCTCTAGAGTCTCCCCTTCGACTAGGGTCACGAAGCCACTTGTCGCATTATATGCCGCCATATAACTCCCAGACATTTTCCCCATGAGGACTTGGGATGTTTCGTTGTTGTATATGGCAGCATCTGCTTCCTCGAGTCTAACCTTCAACAAACTTAGGTTCTGGTACTTGTGTAATTTGATCATTATAACCATGACTTAGAAATGAATCTAAAAGTCTTTGGAAGGAATTAACAATTAAACCTAGTTACTTAAAATAAAAATATATATACCTATCACATAGATTTAAAAATCATTAATAATAGGTCTAAGAAGACAGTAGAAACTAGAGGTGTGTAACTCATCAAAAATACGCGAGCTGCATCACAGCTCACGGCTCAGGTGTGTGAGCTGGTTCAATGACTCAGCTCGCAGATCAGCTCAATTTGTACCTATACTCCACGATACTCGAGCACGCTCACTGCGTACCGCGCGTCGAATCGAGCCGATTGAGCTGCAGCGATTCGTTCGACTCCGCTGAGCGACTCTTTTCATACTTTAGAGTTGGAATTATTTATCTTTTTATATTATCTATATATGTTACATATTTATTTATTTAATTGAATTATTATTTAAATGTTTTAGAACGAAATAATAAATCGTAGATTAGAATCACATGAAAAATCTATGGAGGGAGTCGTAGATACAATAGGAGTTGAATTGAGCCGTGCGCTAGTCATTTTGATGTTGAGCTGTAGCTCAACGGCTCAAACCCGTATGATCTGATTCATTGAGCTGGTTCAGAACTGAGTTACACACCTCTAGTAGAAACACTTAGCGCTATTCATCGTTATACAACAACAATGTGTGGTCGGATAGCCTCACTTGAACAGAACATATTAGTGATGTCTGGCGTCTTCTCTATACGTAGTTATAAGTGATTTATTTTGTGACTACTCGAGAATACTGAAATAAGACAAGGCTGTACGGCTCAACCTTTGCCTGCCTTTTGGCGAATAGAACAACAACAACCATACAAAAACAGTAAACAAAAAGAATCGTATTTACTTATTTCTTTAGAATGACCAATGATATTATACAATATCATTGAGAATGACACGTTGTGCAGCTATTGATTGCAAAAACATAGGAATTCATATATTCCCTAAAGATCTTAAGCGGAGAAAACTGTGGGAGAAGGCTCTTCGAAGGAAAAACTGGAAGGCTACAAATTCGTCAAGGTTATGTGCTAATCATTTTAGACCTGAGGATTATTATGGAAAAAACTCTTACACTGGTAGGTTAAATACCTGTATCTTAGCTTATGTGCTGTGTATATTAAAGACTACCAAAAATAATAAAAAAAAATGTGAAATGTTGGCTCAGTATTTTCGATTTCAGGTGATGAACCCACTAACAAAGTTTTGAAAAAAACTGCCTTACCGTCTATATTTACTTTCACCAAATCTAAAAAAGTAAATTCATCTGCTCAAGAACGCCAAAATCGATTAGTGAATAGAAGCCAGAAAAAAAATTCTTTTGACTCAATTGAAAGCTCATGCAGTTTGGAAAATTCTGACCCTTCCTGTGCTGGTATGCTGTCTAATAACTCAGTATTAAATGAAATAGATGTTCACGATATTCCACCAGTATGTTATCTAATAACTCAGTGCTTTGTTTAAGGAACTTTATTTATCAAAAACCACTTATATACAAATTCAAAAGTGAATACCAGAGGGTGAACCACAAGCTCAACAATATTATTATAACCTTATTTGACTTTTGTCTTTCCTTGACATCCGGCATCAAAACAGGACAAAAGACAAATAAGGTTATTTTAACCATGTTTTAAGAGTTTGTGGTAGGCCCCCAGGTATCTGATATTGAATTTGTATTTGCTTTTTGGCTTCACTTTTGTGTTCCGCGCACTCCATCTACCTATTATTTTGTAATCCGTAATAGAAATGGTAATACAAAAAAAATTCTAGTTGCTTTTCTTTCTGTAAAACATGTATTTTCAGTTTTTTAATAAAAATAGTTCTTGCTGAAAGTAAGCGATTTCATGAAAACGTTGTTTAAAACCATCAATTATGAGAGACTATTGCGCATTTTGATGCTTTTTTGTGAATTGATGCACAATTCAATAATTTTGTAAATTATTTATACACAAATTTTACTTCATCATTTTACTTTAAAAAAAAAAACTTATAATAATCCATACCTACTCATTCTCATTTTTGAACATCCTCCACAAGCAGAAAAGGAATCTAATAACTAAATTACCTAGAACCTACAAAAAAGTCTTTTTTGTAGGTTCTAGTTAATTTAGTGAACCATCCACACGTTTGTGTGTAGTTAGTATCGCTTGCGCACTGGCGGCGAACAGACGTGTGCCTGCGTACTGTTAAAACTATAAAATGCCTAAAAATATATGATTTAATGGTCTATCCAGTAATTTTACAATTTCTCGAATGCTGAAAAATACAGGGTGCATTACCCTGCATTTTTAACCGACGAAAAATCGGAGTATGTTTACGTCGTATATATTTTTTTTTATCTAGGAACACGCATAACTTTATAGAGTAGTTTGTCCGATTTTAATCATTCTTTTTTTATTGGATAGGGTTCACCTCGTAGTTGGTCCCATATAAATTTGGAAAAAAATACCTACCCTAAAGGTGGGAAAATAGGGGTGATTTATTGTTCACTCACAGATTTTAATACTGAATTGTGTATTACATTAAACGTAATCAAAAATTAAGTATGAAGTAATGCATAAACCTAGAGTTAATGGTAGATCCAGTAATTTTACAATTCCCCGAATATTCTGCATTACCCCGCATTTTGAACGTAAAGAATGCATGGAATCATGTCAGTAAACTTTTAAATAATCATTTTATGGAAATAAAATACAAGAAATAAATACTTATGTTTCACATTCCGTAAACATTTAAAGAAGAAACATTATTGCATAAACGAACTGGACGTCCGTCATGCTTGCTTGCCAACGCACTACCAACGCTGCTCGCAAGTAGTGATGGCAATAACGGCTGTTTTTTGATAATGAATTATCCTGTTGTGGTATCGTACAAAAACTGTTATTGTAAACTGTTGCGCGTTATTCTGTTATAGAGCTGTTTTGCTAATCTTTACATTATAGGGTGTAATGAAGTGACACAAGCAAAGAGTACGCCCTAAAATGTACACTAACTGTAACTATTCACATATTTTCTTATTAACAGTTTATATACACAAATTATCTACATATAATGAAATATTAATATGACGGTAACGGATAATTGCATAAGCAATGGCAACTTATCTGTTACTGACAACAATCCAACGTGAAAAAACAAAGCAGTAATAACATCATTAGGATTGTCAAATTCAATTTTAGCCAATGTGAACTTTATTTCGTTACATGAAAGGTTATCTAGTAATTTACGAAAGAAAGGTGGGAGTATTACGTGATTACAAGTCGCGGGCGCGAGCACTATCTCACTCACACACTAACGGTGTGCCTATTGCCTGCCTACTCTAACAGCAACAACAGTTTATAACGACAACAGGATAACTGAACGATCAATAATGAGTTATTCATTGCGGTAGAATAATGCATTATAGTAACGGTTATTGTAATAACGACCATTACTACTCGCAAGCGTTTGCAAACGTGTGGTTTGTCTACCTTGATTTGTACAAGCGTTTGTGGGAGTTTGGAGTTTGCATGACTTTGCAAGCGTATGGCCGAGGCATTAAACTTACGCTGCGGCATTTTCACGCGCCCTCACGTTGGCTGTGTTTGTAATACAATGCAAAGACTACAATATATACCTAACACAATGTCTTCACTCAGTGAAACAGACTATTATTGTAACCAACCGTTTGAAAGAGATGCCTAATTGTGTTTTATGTTTTTAACAGACTTCTATACTTTGTAAAAGATAGCTTGATCTCTGCGACAGTTGTTTGAATCATATGAAAATTAACCTTATAGCTTTACTTTAAAAAAAAAATGATATATATAGCTTTACAATAAGGTTAATCTATTTAATCAGTGGTTGATTTTATGATGATACAGATAAACCTTATGGTAAAGTCATAAGGTTAATTTTTATATGACTTAAAAAACAGTCGCAGAGATCAAGCTATCTTTTACTAATGTAGTTTACTAAGTATAGATGGCGCTTTATCAGATCAAATATTTTTTATTACAGTATCTCGATTCTTTTTAGTTTTAATTATCAACAAATATGGAAACTAAAAGTTTAAACTTATAAAATAATTATTAATTCATTTTTATAAAAAGGATAGGTTTTATAAAATTTTGTATGATATTATATAAATCTAAATGTAAAAATACTTCTTTCCATGCAGCAGTCTTCAACTTATAATAAACATTGTAAATATTTTAGAGCTGCATTCTTAGTTACTTCTTACATCAATATTAATAATTTCAATATAAAATTATTATAATAACATTTACATAACTGAAGCAACATTATAGATGAATTCGTATTTTGTTATCGTACGATTATTATGAACAGTATACTATTGTAGTCTTTGTTATGAACATAGTGAAAGAAGGAACGTTATGGCCGGCCAACATTTATACAGGTCATTGTTTTGGTCAGCGACGAGCGACTCAGGGTCGATAATACAAATGATACTGGTGCTAAAAAAAATACTTTATTTTTTTAAATAATAAAACTAAAAAAATAAATTTTTTGAAAATCATGTAATAAGCTAAAATGTTGACATAATACTCAACGGGAGTAAAGGGGTGGGGCGATGGCGGCTTGCGCCTAGCTCTAGAATGTGCACGTGCCTAGTAACCATACTTTGCGATAAATTTATTTCAAATTGAATAAGGTATTTCTCAACATATTTAGAGTATTTAATGGAATTAAGTCCATTTTTGGGGAATATATATTTTGTACTACCGCTCCTGGGTCGCTTGTCGCCGACCAAAACAACATCCTGTATTTATAATCAAGTGTCAGTCGATGAAATTTCATTCAAAATTTTAATTCTGTTTTTTTCTGTGGATTTAAATGGATGTGTTATTATCAATTGTGCGATATTTACCTGACGAGCCGGCTTCCCTTTGGACACTGACTCTATATTACTGACCAGTCGACTGGACTCACGCTGTGGAACTTGGATCTTGTTCATCATATTGTTTTGCTTTCTTTCGACAATGAACGCAAGAAAATGCTGTGTCCCGAACTGCAATCGAACCCGTAAGTTTCTTTTATCTTATTTGTTGATTATCGAATTCGTAAGGGCACTATTGAGAAAAAAGACTTGTTGTTTTGTTTAGTATTTTCGAGATCACTAGTGCTATAGAAATAATTTTGCATTTGAAAAGTTTTATCCTTAGAAGCACTGATGCAAAGGTATAGGATACCTACTGGTAAAAGAAAAAACAACCTTGCAAACATCCTTGCTCCATAGCACTCATTAATGATGAAAATACTGATTATCGGTGACAGCAGTAGCCTAAGGCTGTTTTTCATCAACCTTATTTTGTTGTATTAATTTAAATTCTAAAATTTTCGACGATGACCTAACATTATTTGAATGTAGTGAAACTTATGTATTTGATAACATCCAAATGTATTGCCTATGTTCTGACAAATAAGCATCCACTCACACATACATACATATACATTAAACTCACCAACACATCAAGTGTACTTACTTCCTTTTTTTCTAGGAGTACCACTCTGCATTTATTACCTAATCCCAAAAAAGATTTAACGAGGTTTACTACATGGATCAATGCAATTGGAGGTGATATAATAAATATGGCTCCTGAATTGGTTTTTTCAAAGCATAGAATTTGTCATCTCCATTTTGAAACTCGTTATAATACCTGGACCAATAGACTTAGTTCTAATGCAATTCCAACTTTAAACTTACCTGGTACGAATTATATTTTCATTTATTTTTTATTAAATATATGTGCAAAATAAATGGCATTATTATCTAATGCCCTATTTCTATTGTTGTTAGGTAGATATTTGTTGATATCGGTATTTTAAACATAAGTACCTACCTCAATATTTTTTTTGAAGGACCAGTTGGCGCTGTTGGTTAAGATATCACCTATCGCGCCCCAAGTCGTGGTTTCGATTCCCACACAGTACATGCATTTGTGTGTATGAACATGTCTGTATGTCCTGAGTCTGGGTGTAATTATGTGTATTAAGTATGTATTTACTAACAAAAAAAAGTAGTATATCAGTTGTTGTTGTTGTTTATGAATGAAAAGGGTAATGTGGGTATGTTCCTTCAATAGGTAACTGGTTACATATCATATCGTAGAAAACCTGGTATGTACATTTAAGGAATAAATTATTTAATTAATATAAATTAAATCTATTTGGTGTCGACACTTCAACCAAGATCCATTCGAGAACTTTTTCAGTAATATTTTCGATTTACTTTTTCGGTGCCGGTTTCGAAGCTGCGCGAACTGCATCCACTTAGAGTGAGGTAACCATAGACCTAGAACAAATAAATAGTTTAGTTGACTTTGAAACCAAGAAATTAGATGTGAGAATTTTTGCTGAACTTCAGTATGTAACCAGTTACATATTAAGGAAAACCAAATTAAAATTATTTATAATTGCTCTTTATGCAAAAATAATTGACTGGAAAATAATCCTGATAAAAATATATATACAGGTGTTGTTTTGGTCGGTGACTTCATTCCATTAAATACTGTAAATATGTTGAGAAATACCTTATTCAATTTGAAATAAAATTACCGCAAAGTATGGTTACTAGGCACGTGCACAGACTAGAGCTAGGCGCAAGCCGCCGTCGGCCCACCCCTTTACTCCCTAGCACTCCCGTTGAGTATTATGTCTACACTTTAGCTTATTACATGATTTTCAAAATTTTATTTTATTTATTTTTATTATTAAAAAAAAATAAAGTATTTTTTTTATATTTTTTAGCACCAGTATCATTTGTATTATCGACCCTGAGTCGCTCGTCGCTGACCAAAACAACGACCTGTATTATTAAAAAAATAATTATTTTAGTGGATCAACTTTAATCTTTATTTCAATTTTCTAAAATATTAAATAAATCATTTATTTTATTTAATATTTTTTTAGGTTTATGATAGTCAAACTTGTCAAACTATCGATGGTTTGACTATCGATAGTTGACCTCGAAAACTAGTTACAATATCGATATTACGATAGTATTGAGATTAATTTAAATTCATTTGACACTATCGATAGTATCGATACAATCGATAGCGCTATCGATATTGTTACTATTTTCCAAGGTCACGATAGTATCGATAGCTCACGGCAATAATTTGCGTACCTACTGAGGCTACATTCCGAAATGGATAATATCGATCACAGCGATCACAGCAATAATTTGCGTACCGAATTAGATATCACGCTTATGACAGCTGAGAACTATCAACAATTCGGAACGCCCGTTATCGCGCTCACAGTATTCAAAACAAAACATTTGAGAATTTAATTAAAATCTGAATTATCAATGCGCTAGGACTCCTTATATCTTTTATAAGTTGACTCGCAAAAAGGAATATCTGCTTTTTTTATTATTTTTCTCTTATAAAATTATAAAAAGTATCTTTGCCAAATTGAAAACCAAGAATCTTATTAGATTATTGCCGTCACTTTTGACAGCGCTCACGGTGATATCAGTTTAGAGCATGGTCGGTGTGAGCGCAAGATGGCGGATGTCATGACGTCATCTATGACGTTTCACGGGACATCGTGAACTGTCATTATTCAATTCGGTACGGGTTTAAGCACGCTCAAATCGATTACAGCGACTACAGCGGTAATTCGGAATGCAGCCTGAGTTAGATATCACGTTAATGACAGCTGAGAACTGTCAACAATTCGGAACGCTCGTCGTGAACGCGCTCACTCATAGTATTCAAAACAACATTTGAGAAGCTAGGATCTCTAATTAATTTGTGATTTGAGAATTTAATTAAAATCCGATAATTTTTTATGGCGTTACTAACATGGCTGGGAAAGGAAGTGTTAAATGTTCAAAATGCGGCATAACCTCAAAGGAAGATTTTACTGTAACCTTCCATAGATTTCCTCTCCCGTCTCTCAAACATGGATCTCTGAAGTAAGTAGATCCCAAATAACATCAAGTAAGAGTTTAACACGGCGGACAGTGACCGCGAAAACAAGATAAACATCACTTATAGTGAATAAATTAATCACTAGTAGGTGATGATAAGTGGAATGAAATTTAGGGTGTTAGTAATATTGAGAGCAAGAGGATCAATTACTTACACCTATTTACAATAACAGCAAAATTTTCAGAAAGATTATGATGCACATTTTCTGTTTTCGTAATAACAATGTAT
Organism: Polyploca ridens; assembly: GCA_951394255.1. Classification (NCBI taxonomy): domain Eukaryota; kingdom Metazoa; phylum Arthropoda; class Insecta; order Lepidoptera; family Drepanidae; genus Polyploca; species Polyploca ridens. Next base: position 3,687,568 of record OX596265.1, on the reverse strand, counting down.
GTAAAATACTTCTGTGTTATGCAAAAAATGTTTTTGATATATTTTTTTTTAATTATTAAATACAGCTTTATATTTATTAATACACGAGCAGCTTGTTAGCTGATGTGTCTATATCACACAGTGTTACATCACATCGCACTTATTAGTTCTAAATTAAATATAATATTTTCAGGGCTAAAGTTTGGGCTAAATTTTGTTTTCCCGATGATGACGAATGGACATCCAATGAATCATTACATAAGTTGTATGCTCAGCATAAGATGATATGTAGCAAACATTTTGATGATTCTTCATTTACTAGCAGTGACAGGAAAAGACTTAACAAGTTTGCTATTCCATCTGAAGCTCAAAATATACTATCTCATTTACGAGATGAACAGTGTAATCCATCAAGAGCCTTTCAAGACATCCATGTAAGTATTCATTTTACAGGTAAATAATTAGGCAATTTTGCGATGTATGTATGCTGTTATCATAGCAGTCTACTTTATGTAAATTTAATATCGGTAAAGTATGTTTTACTCAGTACTATTTTATTAATTAATTAATTCACATGTCAGTTACCGTGTGTGTCTATTATTATACCTATTCAATTATTTCAGCACCTTCATAAGTTGCAGACGACAGTTGATTTGGATATAGAAGCAACGGCCAGTACATCAAAGGACATATCTAAATCTATAGGCGAGTCAAAACTTGATAACTCCAACTTGCTCAAGGTAATTTCAATTGTAACATAAATAGACTAAAATGTTATCATATATTGGGTACTTTTCATCCAAGGAAAACCGGAGAAACTGTGGGGCAGAAGATAAAAGTATAATATAAATGTATTATACGTATAAACCTTCCTTGTGAATTAGTTTATCTATTAGTGACAACTATATCAAAATACCTACAGTCGTTCCTGAGATTATTCTAAACAGACAGACAGGATAACAAAATAAAATAGTGGGGGAATTCATTTATAGTTATCATGAAGTAAAATCTAATCTAAAATCACAAAAAATAAAACTAAAACATGATAATGCCTCAAAGTTATTGTATTCCCATGGGAAAACAGGTAGGATTGCGTTGAAAGTGTGGGGTGGAAAGGTAGTTGTATATGTATATCACATTATGTAACTTGACATAGGTACATTTTTATTTTTGCACATTTTCCAGGAATCGTCTACGAGAAAAAGTATTTTGAAGGTCCCAGATGTGAAAAAGTTCAATGAACTCACACCCAAGAAGCAAACGCTATACATGAGTTGTAGAAAAAACCTGTCTGAAATAACAAGGCTTCGAAGTAAGTTAAAAGGTGTTCAAAAATACAAAAGATCCATATTAAATGATATAACGTCAAATGAACAAATTGGTGATATGTTAAAGAGCAAATTAAGTGGCTCATTTTATTTATTACTGCAGTCAGTAAAAAAATGTGCCAAAAATGTTTACCAGATGGAGATGAACACTGGATGATAAAGTGTAAAGGTAGCAGTCGGTTCCTAGCGACCGCGACCGGTTCACGAGTGAGACCCATTCCTTAGTATGGATTTATATGGAGCTAAACAAATCCGGCGACCGCGTCGCGCGACCGGTGGGTATGGCTAGAGAGCTGCGTGAGCCAAGAACCGACTGCTACCATAGCCTTAGGTGTAGAGCCATTTGTTAACGTTCATGAGTGCCTTATCAGGGCCTAAATTGAATAAATGCTTTTTGAATTCGAATTAGGCATCTATAAGAAGTCATACTCATGTTATAAGACTATGAAGTAGGTTATTTTGTTCGGCTAGTGTGAGCTCCCTCAAGGATTGATTAAATAAAATTCCTATGGTTTGTGGAATCAATAGCCAAGTCATTCATACTATAAATTAATTCACAAAAAATGTCAAAGAGAATATTATGTATATTTGGCTTTTGCTGAAATGTCTATAAGAAAAATATTTACATAATTATAATGTGTGTAATGTTTATAGAATTATTAGTTAGTTTAGTTTTTGATTACTTTTGAATACATATGTATTATCAATAAAAGTTTTGTTATGTACATGCAATCCTTGTTTTATTTGCCAATATGAAATAAAAAGTATTTTAAACTATTGAATATCTATCTAAAATTCCCGCGCCTCACACTAGTTTCTGATGGAATAAATGGTAGCGCTAGTGTGTAAACGTATGAAGTTGATGTTCTCCGCTAGAAGCTAGAAGTGTTTCGTGAGAGTATAAAAATGTTCTATGGTTATGTGATTATTGTATCTGTGATAGTAGCGAGTGAGTGATAGTGCTCCCATAGTGCTCCGTTGGTGCTCCGTCTGACTGATGCGTTAGCATCTCTACGCAGAAGTGACTCGTGAATCTCGTGATATTATTATAGGTGCGTTCGAATTGGGCTACGGTAGCAAAAATAACAGTCAAAAATGCCAAAAACGATCACATCTGGCGTTCGATTTGGAAAGATGTGGGCGAAATTGTCGTTTTGAACTGTTTTCATTCACCGTTCGTATTGCTTGGAAACAGTTAAAAACGACATCGTGAACTGCAAATTTTGACCCACCTCGGAGGCAGGGTCGTTTGTGATCATATTTTGACATCTTTAAATCTGACAGATAAGTTTTGGCTATCAATTCAAACGGGAAGCGAAAATTATAATTTTTATATTAAAATTTGATAGAAACTAACAGGCAAGAGAAATATTTGTCAGATTAACTTTGTTTATATATTAACTGAAAGAAAAAAGGTAGGTTGAGACAAGTGACAAGCAGGCGATGAGCATGCAAATGTCATTTTTGTATCTAATCGTTCGATTTGGGAAAAATCGTTTGTGGCAAAAGTTGCAAAATTGTCGAAATTTTCCAATTCGAACGCATGAACAAAAATGCCGATTTTGAAACTGTTAAAAACGACATCACTCCAATTCGAACGCACCATATATGACTCTTTTTGAGAAACGTATTTCAAGATGAAGGAAAACTTAAGAAAGTGCTTCAAGTGTGGTTCTTCGCCTTCCGAAGATGCCAGGATCACGTTACACCGTTTTCCGAAACCAGGTCGAACAAATAGCCTTCGGTATGTGTTGGGACTTGTCGCTTTTTAGTATTCCGTACGCAAAGGGTTTCACCACCGTCCGTCAGTCGGTCTGTCAATGGGCTGTATCTTTTATTTTCACAATTTGTTTTTTTATTGCCGCTATAACAAATAAATAAAATTAAAGGAGCTACCTATACATGAGACGTCTTTACGGTACCCTTTCTGTACGATACGAGTCCGACTCGCAGTTGGCCGGTTTTATCCGTACCTAACATTTTGTAAACTAATTGTAAAATAAATATGAAGTTAAAAGTTCACCTTACTCTACTTTCAGATGTGCATTATGGAATAAGTACTGTTTCCCAAATGAATCATGGTCATCACCTGAATTCCAAGGAAAAGTGTATTCTCAACATTTAATGCTATGCAATAAGCATTTTATAAAAACATGTTTCATCGGTCGAAAGCTCTTTAGAACAGCAGTACCATGTGAAGAATTCAGTGAGGTCTGTGAGTATGTTCCGTGCATCACTTCACAATTTCATGCTTTATTTTATTGTTGCACTGGCTGCATCATGCGGTTTAACCCGTGTTTTCTGGAATGAAAAGTAGCCTTATAATCCTGGTGTAGATCATATTGAAGGCTTGGAATTACTCATATTGTGTCAGTACCTCTACCATGAGTTTTCTACACTAACATAATCTACACACGCTAGCGACTACGGTGAATATTTTGTATAACGAGGACCACCTCTACTTTTGGAAGCATTTCATACAAAACGTTTCACCGTAGTCGCTAGCGACTGTAGATTACGTAAGTGTAGAAAACTCATGGTATGGTCACAGTTCCCATTCTGGTTGTGAAAAAAGTGATGAAGTTATTGATCATTCATTTTTGTGATCCAAGGACTAAACTATATGTTTATGAAATAAATTATAAAACATACCTATGGACTTTCATTCTTTATTTTATTGTTGAATCGTGTTTAACCCTCACGGATCGGATTGTTTATGGATGAGACGTGCATCCTATAATTACATATGAAAAAGAGTGAACTGATTAAAATGAAAATATTATGGTCATCAATACCTAGGAATTCAATATTTAAATACCCATTGATTTAAGTGCCGATAATTTAAAGATATTTATGTAGCCCTAGCCCATCCTTAAATGTAAAACAAAAACATATAGGTACTTACTTTGGAAAAAGAATTGCCAATACAGTCAGATTGTCCAAAAAATATTTGTAAAATGTAACCTTGCTGAGTTTCTTGCGTGTTCTTCTCAGTTGAAGTCCAGCTTACGAACTGGTGGTAACTTCAGTAGCTTTGACCTTCATAAGTGCGCTACTAGGGCATAAATTGAATAAATGACTTTGACTGTGCGTAGAGATGTAAGGTATAATAGAGTTATTTAAATAAAAAATAGAATAGCATATAGCAATAGTTCATAAAAAACCATACAAAGTATTAATATTTTGTGTCCTCTCTTACTCTATGAACAAAGTAGGTACATACTGCTAGAGGTATCATATCCTCTTTGTTCGTGATTTTCAATGTAGGTTCTATTGTTTCGCGCTATCACTAACTGCTGTGGTCCAAATAACTTTGATAAACCTTTCCTTCTTTGCAGGTGTTGCAGATGTTACACATAGTCCAGATACAGCAAAACCTGCCGATATCAGAATAGCTGTAGATATCACAGACAGTGCAGATATCACAGATATTGCAGATATCACAGATATTGCAGATGGTCATGTTAATGATTGTGACACCCAAGAAGAGACTGAACAACAATTATTTTCGTGGCAAAGAGACATTGAAATCAATTGTGATGATTTTGATATCAATCCAGGTAAATTTTCTGCTTTGTATTGCATATGTTTATGGGAAAGTATAGAAGAAAATATGCAAGTTCCTACTTGCATATTTTCTTCTGTATAAGGTTGATAATTTTCATGTTTCCCAGATAATAATAAACCACATAAATTGCACAAGAAGGTTTTCATAAATCTGTTTTATTTCAGATAATGCAATAGCTACTGTGCAAGACAGTGCTGTGATACATACAGAATATGGTGATACTGTTGGAGAAAGTAGTTTAGAGGAAACAAGATCAGAAACAGGTACTTATTCATAATGTTAATGATCTGTAGCTTGTTACTATCCACAGCTGAACTCCGAACCCTCACTGGATCTATCATAGATGGTAACCTCTCTGAGCTCAATGCTGAGAAGCCTTAAGAAGTAGATCATATTGAAGGCTTGGAATTACTCATATTGTGTCAGTACCTCTACCATGAGTTTTCTACACTAACATAATCTACACACGCTAGCGACTACGGTGAATATTTTGTATAACGAGGACCACCTCTACTTTTGGAAGCATTTCATACAAAACGTTTCACCGTAGTCGCTAGCGACTGTAGATTACGTAAGTGTAGAAAACTCATGGTATGGTCACAGTTCCCATTCTGGTTGTGAAAAAAGTGATGAAGTTATTGATCATTCATTTTTGTGATCCAAGGACTAAACTATATGTTTATGAAATAAATTATAAAACATACCTATGGACTTTCATTCTTTATTTTATTGTTGAATCGTGTTTAACCCTCACGGATCGGATTGTTTATGGATGAGACGTGCATCCTATAATTACATATGAAAAAGAGTGAACTGATTAAAATGAAAATATTATGGTCATCAATACCTAGGAATTCAATATTTAAATACCCATTGATTTAAGTGCCGATAATTTAAAGATATTTATGTAGCCCTAGCCCATCCTTAAATGTAAAACAAAAACATATAGGTACTTACTTTGGAAAAAGAATTGCCAATACAGTCAGATTGTCCAAAAAATATTTGTAAAATGTAACCTTGCTGAGTTTCTTGCGTGTTCTTCTCAGTTGAAGTCCAGCTTACGAACTGGTGGTAACTTCAGTAGCTTTGACCTTCATAAGTGCGCTACTAGGGCATAAATTGAATAAATGACTTTGACTGTGCGTAGAGATGTAAGGTATAATAGAGTTATTTAAATAAAAAATAGAATAGCATATAGCAATAGTTCATAAAAAACCATACAAAGTATTAATATTTTGTGTCCTCTCTTACTCTATGAACAAAGTAGGTACATACTGCTAGAGGTATCATATCCTCTTTGTTCGTGATTTTCAATGTAGGTTCTATTGTTTCGCGCTATCACTAACTGCTGTGGTCCAAATAACTTTGATAAACCTTTCCTTCTTTGCAGGTGTTGCAGATGTTACACATAGTCCAGATACAGCAAAACCTGCCGATATCAGAATAGCTGTAGATATCACAGACAGTGCAGATATCACAGATATTGCAGATATCACAGATATTGCAGATGGTCATGTTAATGATTGTGACACCCAAGAAGAGACTGAACAACAATTATTTTCGTGGCAAAGAGACATTGAAATCAATTGTGATGATTTTGATATCAATCCAGGTAAATTTTCTGCTTTGTATTGCATATGTTTATGGGAAAGTATAGAAGAAAATATGCAAGTTCCTACTTGCATATTTTCTTCTGTATAAGGTTGATAATTTTCATGTTTCCCAGATAATAATAAACCACATAAATTGCACAAGAAGGTTTTCATAAATCTGTTTTATTTCAGATAATGCAATAGCTACTGTGCAAGACAGTGCTGTGATACATACAGAATATGGTGATACTGTTGGAGAAAGTAGTTTAGAGGAAACAAGATCAGAAACAGGTACTTATTCATAATGTTAATGATCTGTAGCTTGTTACTATCCACAGCTGAACTCCGAACCCTCACTGGATCTATCATAGATGGTAACCTCTCTGAGCTCAATGCTGAGAAGCCTTGTGTCTTGGATTCTTAACAAATTACAGGCATATGAAATTATAGGAATATACATTATCTTAGTCACTACTTAATTATTGTTTTTTTAAACACCACTTTCCTTTTCAGAATACCAGTCCAAAGATGAAGAGAAAGATTTACATGAAGGTTATAAATGTGATATGTGCAATGGACCAATCTACCGGTAATACCTTTGGTTGTATTTTGCACTAATCTAGAGTTACAAATAAGTCCACTATGTCGAGTTAACAATGCTATCAACAATGTTATCACTGTAATATTGTGTTGTGTCGTGTCAGGTTTCGGTACTCGTGTGTGGAGTGCGCCAACTATGACCTGTGTGGATCGTGTGAGGCGCGAGCCGCTCACCCGCAACACTACCTGCTGCGTGTGCCTCGACCCCGGCCCCATGTGAGTACACCCTCCTTACTGTTGCAGCTACAGGCACTGCACCCGCAACACTACCTGCTGCGTGTGCCTCGACCCCGGCCCCATGTGAGTACACCCTCCTTACTGTTGCAGCTACAGGCACTGCACCCGCAACACTACCTGCTGCGTGTGCCTCGACCCCGGCCCCATGTGAGTACACCCTCCTTACTGTTGCAGCTACAGGCACTGACCCCCAAAACACTACCAGCTGCGTGTGCCTCGACCCCGGCCCCATGTGAGTACACCCTCCTTACTGTTGCAGCTACAGGCACTGCACCCGCAACACTACCTGCTGCGTGTGCCTCGACCCCGGCCCCATGTGAGTACACCCTCCTTACTGTTGCAGCTACAGGCACTGCACCCGCAACACTACCTGCTGCGTGTGCCTCGACCCCGGCCCCATGTGAGTACACCCTCCTTACTGTTGCAGCTACAGGCACTGCACCCGCAACACTACCTGCTGCGTGTGCCTCGACCCCGGCCCCATGTGAGTACACCCTCCTTACTGTTGCAGCTACAGGCACTGACCCCCAAAACACTACCAGCTGCGTGTGCCTCGACCCCGGCCCCATGTGAGTACACCCTCCTTACTGTTGCAGCTACAGGCACTGCACCCGCAACACTACCTGCTGCGTGTGCCTCGACCCCGGCCCCATGTGAGTACACCCTCCTTACTGTTGCAGCTACAGGCACTGCACCCGCAACACTACCTGCTGCGTGTGCCTCGACCCCGGCCCCATGTGAGTACACCCTCCTTACTGTTGCAGCTACAGGCACTGCACCCGCAACACTACCTGCTGCGTGTGCCTCGACCCCGGCCCCATGTGAGTACACCCTCCTTACTGTTGCAGCTACAGGCACTGCACCCGCAACACTACCTGCTGCGTGTGCCTCGACCCCGGCCCCATGTGAGTACACCCTCCTTACTGTTGCAGCTACAGGCACTGCACCCGCAACACTACCTGCTGCGTGTGCCTCGACCCCGGCCCCATGTGAGTACTCCCTCCTTACTGTTGCAGCTACAGGCACTGCACCCGCAACACTACCTGCTGCGTGTGCCTCGACCCCGGCCCTATGTGAGTACACCCTCCTTACTGTTGCAGCTACAGGCACTGCACCCGCAACACTACCTGCTGCTTGTGCCTCGACCCCGGCCCCATGTGAGTACACCCTCCTTACTGTTGCAGCTACAGGCACTGCACCCGCAACACTACCTGCTGCTTGTGCCTCGACCCCGGTCCCATGTGAGTACACCCTCCTTACTGTTGCAGCTACAGGCACTGCACCCGCAACATTACCTGCTGCGTGTGCCTCGACCCCGGCCCCATGTGAGTACACCCTCCTTACTGTTGCAGCTACAGGCACTGCACCCGCAACACTACCTGCTGCGTGTGCCTCGACCCCGGCCCCATGTGAGTACTCCCTCCTTACTGTTGCAGCTACAGGCACTGCACCCGCAACACTACCTGCTGCGTGTGCCTCGACCCCGGCCCTATGTGAGTACACCCTCCTTACTGTTGCAGCTACAGGCACTGCACCCGCAACACTACCTGCTGCGTGTGCCTCGACCCCGGCCCTATGTGAGTACACCCTCCTTACTGTTGCAGCTACAGGCACTGCACCCGCAACACTACCTGCTGCGTGTGCCTCGACCCCGACCCCATGTGAGTACACCCTCCTTACTGTTGCAGCTACAGGCACTGCACCCGCAACAATAACTTCTGACTGACTGAATGACTTATTTTGGATCGTCGGCGTCGTCAGTCGTTTGTATTATGAATTTTGTTGTTGAAAATTGTGAATTTTTATAATAATTCGTGAATATGTAGATTCGAACTTTATTTGGGAAATATAATATGATTTCATATTGTTTGGGTTTCAGGGTGAAATTCAACTAATAATGGATACAATACGGCGCTTTTTAACAGCAGACTTAAAATCGTTACGCGCTGAAGCTAATTTCGTCGATACTTTGATGGATGAGTAAGTTATTTATTTTGTTGAATTTAATATTAGCATGCAAATACCCCTAATTTAAGTTCCCGTCTGAGATTCCTTTCGATGATTAAGATCCTAGTAATCCTACTATTTATATTTCAGTTTCCAACCTTTTTTTCTTCAATGGCGTCACACGGCTTGTGTATTTTGCCAATTTCCAGTTATATTATAAGTTCTAGTCACAATAAATCACTTTCACATAGTCTTCAGTCAGTCACCGTCCATCAGTCATGTTTAGTACAATATGGTGGTCATTGTACTAAAACTTTTCACGGACTTCTTGAGACAACTTGAAAAGCCACGAAACACATAATTCATTTCATTTCACTTCACTGTTGCGCATGTATGATCTTTATTGGATAAAATACCACCGATAATATACAATAAAACTCAAAATACACGAATTTATGAAAATAGAAACGAAAACGCAACGTCAATCTGCAAGTTCCCGCCAAAAAGTCTTTCTAACCTTTAACAAGGTATAAGAAAATATTATATATAATTACTGACTCACTTTAATTAGAATAAACTTTTACGTAGTGAGCAGTATGCAAAGGGTTGTTCAATCATTGATGACAGGGTAGCAGTGTGGCACTTTATATTATTGGGAGTCTTCTGTGATTTATCAAAAGCCTTCGATTGTGTTGATCACACACCAGACATATACATACGCAATCTGAATTATTGTGGAGTTAGGGTCGCAGCACATGATCTGATGGAGTCCTATTTTGGGGAAGGAACTCGGTGCTGTAGTCAATAGAGTTAAATTATTTGATTTCCTGTGCATATGGGTGTGCTGCAAGGTTCCATTTTAGGTCCTATTCTATTTTCAATTTATTTTATTGGCCATTTATGCCAGAAATACCTGTGGAATTGTACTGTTTGCTAATACCTCACGAACTTTTTAAGGATGATGAACTGAAATATCATTTTGACAATGAAATGGGTGCATATAATGACAAAAGACCTAAAAATTGGTCTTGTTGATTCAACAGTTTTTTTAGGGATTACTTTAAACTCAAAACTTCAATGTGGCACCCAGATTTTGCGGGAAGCTAAGTTCGGCTAAGCATAAACTGACCTCTGCTTATAGAAGCCAAAAAGACCAAGGTTCGATTTAGGACTGAGTTACACGCTTCATAAGATCCCTCCTGAAGATTTTTTTTTTGGATCATATTATGTACATCAAGCTCAAACGGCTTACTTTATTAACGGATATTTAAATAACAACAATGCTAGGGTGAAGCGCTCGATCTTGCACGAAAAGAGCATAATTACTAGTAGTAACTACGAGTTACCCAGCTCTTCTCAGTAAAAGCAACCTAACGAACCGTGCGCTCAAGTCTGTCGTATCATAACGAGGAGGCATATTTGAATAAATAAACTTTTCATGGTACATGCAGCTGATACAGTTCATGTCTCCAGGTTGAAGTCTGAGGTGTTGTCGGAGGCGGGCAGCGACCCGGTCCCGCATGAACCGGACTACCCGATCCAGTTGGACGACTCCACGGAAGAACATGAAGATTGCGAGGTTAGTTGACTACTTCTTATTTTTGAGTCGGACCACGGCTAAATAATTGAACCAATGATAAATATGGAATAGCTTGAAATGTGGACATAATCATTGAACTATAAAGATCATAAGTGACTTCCCTGTCCACATTTAAAATGGAATTTTGCAACATCAGGGGATCCGCTGTCTCCATGGCCTTAAAAACTCGAACGCACGCGCGCCTACTAAACTGACAGGCAGTTTAGTAAGCGCGTGTGCCACACCCGAATTTACGCGTGTCTTCACAGGTTGGACAACGTTGACTTTGAAACAATACAGTTATTTGGGCACCTACAAAATATTTGAACAGAACCCCTCAGCACAGTTCGTGATTCGATGCTACTTCAACGCTCACCATATTGAGTGGTTTAGTTCTCGGTCCACTGACTGTGTGGGCACAGCTCACGACTTAGGCCTTCTCACAACTGGTTCTTTCTCCCACGAGAACCACACTAGCTCCTTAATAGGCCTTCTGCTGACTTCGTGACCGGACAGTTAATCTGCCAGTCGGCTTATCGGACCACTATCTCGTCCGGACGCGAGTGCCTTGTACGCGATCCGACTCGCTCCGGTCACTTGGGTTGCGTCGCAAGTGGCACTATAAACCAGCGGATAATGATGGATTGCGTGATTTCTTTCGCATCGTACCTATGTAGCTATGCTTCGCATCAGATAATCCTGATCTGGATCTATCGTTACGATACATCAATGTATTCTAGTAGTTATATACAGGATGTTGTTTTGGTCGGCGACAAGCGACCCAGGAGCGATAGTACAAAATATATATTCCCCAAAAATGGACTTAATTCCATTAAATACTGTAAATATGTTGAGAAATACCTTATTCAATTTGAAATAAAATTACCGCAAAGTATGGTTTCTAGGCACGTGCACAGATTAGAGCTAGGCGCAAGCCGCCATCGCCCCACCCCTTTACTCCCTCGTACTCCCGTTGAGTATTATGTCTACACTTATTATATAATTTAAAAAAAAAAAATTTTTTATTTTTATTGTTAAAAAAAAGTAATGTATTTTTTTTATATTTTTTTTAGCACCTGTATCATTTGTACGTAGGTCGCTAGATAAATTTTGTCGTACTCACAGAGTATTTACTTTTTTTCGAAGTAATCACCATCAGCAGCTATACAAGCCTTCATACGCTCGAACCAAGTGGCAAAAGTCTGCTTCCAAAACAACTGTGGAACACTTGCGCAAATTTCTTCAAACGCTCCTAATAACTCAGGGTTGCTAGAAAACCTTCGTCCTTTTAACTGTTTCTTCACGTAGGGGAACAAGGCGAAATCGCATGGTGCCAAGTCCGGACTGTAGGGAGGATGACTGAGTAATTTTAATTTAGATTCTTCCAGAAATGTAGTTGTTTGGCAAGCTCGATGTGCTGGAGCGTTGTCGTGGTGGAAAAACCAAGTATCGAGTCTCGAGTTAGGTCGCTCATTTTTCAAAGCTTCAAAAACTTTTGGGAGACAGTTATTTATGTACCAGGAAGCTGTGACAGTCTTCTGTGTCTCTAGGGGTATAGTGGCCAAAATACCTCTCATATTGAAAAAAACTGCTACCATTAATTTTTTCACGGATCGAGCTTGTTTCACTAATGTTGGCGGTTCCTCGTCTTCAAATACCCACATTTTGCTCTGGGATTTAGTAAGGACATCATAATAATAAATATATGTTTCATCGCCTGTGATGATTGAATTGATATTGCTGGAATGGCCGTCATCGAATTTTTGAAGCATTTGTTTACACCATTTTACCCTCTGCTCCCTCAAAGTATCAGTCATCGTATGTGGTACCCAGAGTGAACAAACTTTTCTAACTTTTAATTCATTGTGCAGAATATGGTGAATAGTTGGTGCACTAATGTTCATTATACTCTCTATTTGGAGGTATGTAATTCGTCGGTCTTCCATGATTACATTTTTGAGAATAAGAATGTTTTTGTCAGTAGTTACCTCAATCGGCCTACCGGATCTTTGCTCGTCCTCTAAGTTAAAGTTTCCCCTTTGGAATTGTAAATACCACCTTTCTATCGTCCTTAAGGACGGACAAGTATCTTGCAATATACCACTCATTTCTTCAAAGCATTGTTGCTTTGTAAGACCACGACGAAAGTTATACATTAAAATGACTCGAACATCATGCCGCGTAAACTCAGCCATCTCAGTTATTTATTTTTTATTTTATAATTTATGAAAGCACAGTACGCGAGTCAAATGTCAACTGACAGTGATCAAATGAACTAAAGTTTATTACACTGCCTGCAAACAAGTCTCAACTTGCTTCGTCTAGGCGTACGACAAGACTTATCTAGCGCCCTACGTATTATCGACCCTGAGTCGCTCGTCGCTGACCAAAACAACGACCTGACTAAATAATACACAACTATTTGTAAAATGTTATGCAGGTGGTGCTAAATTATGCACCTTATCACATAAGATTAGGTTCATAATTTTAATATGTGAATGATTGATAGATGGAGAGCGACGCAACGAACCCATCCGCGAAGAAAGACGATGTTACTCAAGACATCACCTGGCTGGGTGAAGACATTTTAGAAGAATATGAAATACCACAAGAGAATAGTGACTTCACAGAAACAATACACAATAATGACCTCAATGACAGAGGCAAAGACTTAAATGCCAAATTAAAAACGGAAAATACACATATACAGCATAAACCTGAGAAAAGAAAAATGTATGAGATAGATAGCCTGTCTTCCTATAGTACCTCAGGAAAAGTGACCAAGAAAATATTTATAACTTGTCCAAAGAAGGTTTTAATTACAGATAATGTACACACACCTGAGCGAAGAATAGTTAAGATAGATAGCCCGTCTCCTTCTAATGCCTCGGATAAAGAGAGCAAGAATACATTAGTAACTAATCCGAAGAAAGTTACCATTAGAAATGATGTACTTAGATTACTAAAAGAAAACAATGAAGCAGTTAAAATGCAGACAAATATCAATACAATGAATACCGGTGTGCAACGCAAAGGTAGATAAATAATTATATTATTAAGGGTTAATTTTTCCATCGTCAGATATCTTTTATTCAAGAATAAAATTTGTTTTTGACAGATTTGATATAGAAAAACTGTAAAAAAAAGTGATTCCTCGGATAATGTTAACTTACGATGGAAAATCGGCACTAAATTGGTACATTGTGATCAAGAATGGAAACATCAATTAACAACAACCTGTCAACTGCCACATGGAAAGTACAGTTAGCAATATTAATCTGCGTTACTTCTTTCCTTTATTATTTTACTAAAAATCTATTGAATTTTTGATTGACTTTTTATAAATAATTTCACTGGATTTTTCTTCAGCTATGAAATTAGATTTCATATATTTTATTAATTTAAAATATTTCTTTGTTTCAGTATGCATTCAAGTGAAGCGGTTGAGGAAACAAGACCTAAAACTAGTGAAAAAAATACATGACAGTTAATACTTAATAATTTACCACAATATTTCGTTTTATTCTGACCTAAGTTGCCCGGTGTATTCCCAACCGCCCCATTGCCCACATTCCCATTAATGGGGCCGTTGGGAATTTAATAAAATTGTTCCCAACCGCCCCATTAGCGCAATGGGCGGTTGGGAACATCCCCATTGATGAGGCCGTTGGGAACTGAATAAAATAATTAAAAATTGTTCCCAACCTCCCCAATGCATGTACATAATTATTAGTTTTCGTAAGTTTAACAAGTTTATAATTTTAAAAGTGTCTCTATGTTACAAATTATGAAAGAGCGATGTTGTCAACGCTAAAACGTGAGGTCAAGCAGTTTTTGTAAGTAAACGAACCAATCTTTCAAAAATAATAATACAAATGCCCGGTTTCAATAAACAAAAACGAATCGTTTTGCATACCAATGGTAGGCTTTTTTATTGCCAAACTGGGCATATAGATCATTTCGTAAGCTAATTTTACCTGTGATAGCTACTTCCATATGGGAGGGTCTGCTCTGCAAAGCTTTGAGGTCTTAACTTCATTATTAGTAAAGATATAAGAGTCTTAATTTTAATAAATCCTAACCGATACCGGTCCGTAAATTATTGAAACTGGGCCTAAAACAGCACATCAAACTAAATTTACGGGAGAACTATTTACAAATGATACACCAGTTGCCCGCGTTTCCTAGGATGACTGATGGACCAAAAATAATTTTTCTTTCTCTTTAGCTGCCGAATGGTTGGCCTAAACTCTGCGGATCTTGAAATTATTTTTTTATTAAATTGGCAGCATTCTGTTTTTTCTGCCAAAGCAATTAAACCTTTAGTTACTTAGATTTAGGGTATATTCTATGGAGCTGACTTCAATGAAACCAGAGTTTTCAAAGTATTTATATAGTTATACAATTCATATTTTATTTAATGCTAGGTCATTTATAAATTGTAAATGATATTTCTTAAAAGGGAAAACTTTAACTCTATGAATATTCTATGTGTGTAGTATTTTTATTTCTGCATTTTCTTATATTTAAGTTGGCAACCAAGCCCAAATTAGGGCTCGTTTCTGCCAGTGTAGAGTTATATTATAGTTTTCAGTCACAATAAATCACTTTCACATATAGTCCTCAGTCAATCACCGTCCATAAAAGTCACGTTTTACTACAATGGTGATCATTGTACTAAAACTCTTCACAGACTTTTTGATATAACTTGAAAAGTCACGATACACATAATTCATTTCATTTCACTTCACTGGTGCACATGGATGACCTTTGTTTGGTAAAATACTACCGTAAATATACAATAAAAATAAATATGAAAACGCAACGTCACTGCAAGTTCCCGCCAAAAAGTCGGTAGCCATTTCTCTTATACGACCGTTAAAAATGTTGCTTAATATGAAGATGAAAATGATTTTTTCAACACCTCAAAGGGCAAAAATAAACGTTTGCAAATTTAAAATAACAACACCGTTCTGTAAGCTGCGGTTCTACCCGTAGTTTTGAAACAATCTCAACTGCAGTGCAAAAAAGTTAATATTAACCAATTGGTGGAGAAAAACTTTGCTGAAAACTACGTAGTAATAATAGCTCAATGCTGAAAACACGTCTTTTGTATGAAATTTCTATCTTGGGCCAAATTCATTGCCGGTAAGTTAAGGCGTCTCTACGTACGACACGATTTGGCATCGATATGTACCAAATAAGTACGGCCGATCGATCGTTTCGCTCGGCCTATATTTTCGGTTTATGCTCGCTAGCATAAACTTGCCTCCTGCCGACATGCAAAGGAGAATGGCAAGATTCCATACATGCTTGGACCTACATTTTTTTGTAACGTATATGACAACCACCGTTGAATTCCTGTAGATTAATAAACTGTTATGCTATTTCCAAAAAATATTTTAACAAAAAAGCTGCAGTTTTTTTTTTATTTGAGTTAAAAGGTTTTATAGGTTATGCCGATTTTGACGTATTAAATGAGTAACGTTCGATATACCTATTATAAGTACATTTTAAAAATGTGGATGAAATCCATTTAGTTCTACCCGTTGGTTCTCGCGAGGGACGCGCGTCCTATTATAACAATTGATGTCATTGTTATATTTTTAACCGCGAGCCAAGCGATTAATTATGATTTTACACTAGTTTTGTAGACAATAGAGACAGATAGATGTTGAATAAATATGTTATTTAAGTACCTAACAATTGTTTCTAGTATAGGTACTTACCCAGGTAGGTATATCCTACTGGTAGGTAGTAGGTACTTTGAAGTATCGGGACATGCACAGGCTTTCAATAAAACAAGGTCATTTTTATTTAGGTTTTTATTCATCAAAATAAAATCCAATGACAATATTGTCTAAGAATTCTGCCAGTGGATTTATATTGCCTTCATGCAAATCCAAATAACACAGCCAATTGTCGATTATCTAAGGTCCATTCAAATGCCGTAGTCACGTGTAGAAAAGAAATCAGTATCCGTAGAAAAGCAAAGGGTTGTGGTGTAGTCAGGAGTCAACCAAAAACCGTAGGAACGCGCACAAAAAGAAAGTACCTTTTGAATTGTGTGACAGTCACACAATGTCAGACAAATCAATCAACTTCTTATTAGTTTTAAGTTTGGCAATCAAATCCAAATTAGGACTTATTTCTGCCAGTGTCGAGTTATATTATAATTTCCCGTCAAAAAGTCGATCAATCAACTTCACTCCATCTTCACACAAAGGGACGCTGACCATAGACTACGTACGCGTTTCATTTGACGTAAAAAAATGTCATCGTGTTATAGAGGGTTAAAAAGTTTTTTTTTCTCATAGAGAGTTTGTATTAATAAATGCAATGACATTTTCAACTAAACTCTGTTAAAAATAAAATTATTTATCATTATTATGACTAACAGAAATGTTTCAAATATAAAAAAAACATTGTGGACATATGTTGTTTTGAACAACGTTCAAAGGAACATGGAACGACATTATGGGTGCGTTCCAAATCACAATCAGCTTAACTAACAGCCTAAAATATATAAATGTATATTTCTATTTTTTAGACATACTGCTAGTCCTGAAAAATATTGAATTATGTTATTTAATTTAACTTTAATAAAGCAATTTTTTGATATATATTATGTCGTTATACGCAGCTAGGGCCAATTTCGCCATTGTCCTTTCATACCAAATTGAAAGCCCCCCAAATGTTGGGTGCCAAATCGTGTCGTCTCGTCTGTAGACGCTTTTACTTTTATCAAAAATAATGAATAGTAATAGGACTTTTTGGGCGGGAGCTTGAGGAAAAGTATCGTGACTTTTCAGTCTCAAAGAGTCGGTGAAGAGTTTTAGTACGCACGGCTACAGATCAAGCTATACATTTCCAATATATAATCCTATACAATGCGAGATCAGCTTATACTGGAAATGTATAGCTTGATGTGTTGCCGTGTGTACACTGACCACCATTGTAGTAAAACACGACTTTTATGGACGGTGACTGACTGAGGACTGTGAAAATAATTTATTGTGACTGGAAATTATAACTTGCCACTGGCAGAAATAAGTCCTAATTTGGATTTCGTTGCCAAACAAAGTGTCACACAGTGATGCCAGATCTACTGATAAAGCAGTAGATCTACCTGATTTTAGAGCTATCTACTGATCTACTGACTTATTTCTAACAATTCGAGAAATCTACCTGCTTTTTTAATGTCATAGATAAATCCAAGCTACTAAATATACAAAAACAAAATCCGTCTATCTATTTAAAAACGTGTCTGTTAGTTGTTATTACCTACTCTGTGGCAGCGTCGTTTCCATCAGTGGAGAAAACGGAATGTTAGCAGAAAATTTTTTTAAATTTGTTTTACGGCAAATGTCAGAAGTATGTCAAACTGCTAAACATTTCGTTTCAAAATGGGCGCCAAGATTAATTGAATCCAAAATATTTTCATCACTTTTCACAAGGCGAGTGTCAAACGAGTCATAACAAAAACAAATGTCGCAAGTTCAAAAGTTAAAAAGAAGTTAACGTTGATTTCATTTCCAGTATTTGTAGAGTAAATGGTGCCTTTAGTGTATGTATGAAGATGAAGAATATAATTTGTGAATAGTTTTTAATCTGGGGGCACGGGAGTGCCCCCCGCCAAGACAGCCAAGCGAAGCGCAAGGGCACTACCTACCTTTTCTCGAAGCGCTTCGTCGTTTTTTTGAAGCCTCATAACTTGGGTTTGGATTATACCAGATAAACAAAATTCTCGGGATATGATGTCAATAGTGAACTTATTAAACATATTTAATTTCAATAACATAGCTCTTATACTTTAGATTTTATTGATACCTAAAAAACCCCGATTTCGTCACTGACTCACTGATGATCATCAAAACTCATAGGGTACTTCCGGAAGTCCTAGAAAGCTGAAATTTGGTATGTAAGCTTGTATTAGTACACAATCAACAAAAAAATTATAAAACTTGGAAATTTCAAAAAAAAAAAAACAATCGTAACTTACAAAAAGAAGTGAAATCCCAGCAAAAACATTTTTATGTAAAATGTTGCCGCCAAGACATATAGCTTGCACTGTCAAAAAGTTATCAGATTACAGTAGAGCCAAGCTTATAACTCTACTTGCCCTTACTCTACAAGCCCTAACTTCACAAATTCTACACACCGTAGTCAAAATTGGATACTCAAAGGTCAGACAGAAAGTGTTTTTCTGCCGCTTGGTTTTGAATACTTGCTTTGAAGTGAGTTTTTGTCAATGATTATAGTAACTATACCAAAAGGTTTTTGTGTTATTTACGTCGAGTTCGGGCTGTTTCGTTTCTCCCTGTATCAAAAAATTATAAATTCCAGTATTGACTGTGAAAGTGTTTAGTTTTTGTGACATAATATGTATCTGTAGCATGATCTGTAGATACGCTTTCCAGAAGTTTGGAGTCTTGGACCATTTAACTCAGTGTAGTGTTCTTTTAAATTTTGTACGATGCCTCGAAACGCCTGCTGTATTTCTGGGTGCCCTAGCGTAGCAGAAGATGGTGAGTGTAGCTTTTAAAATATTGCCGCGTGCTTATGTGTTATCAATATCATACTAATTGCGATAGTATGCTGAGTTCGCTTTCCCCGCCGCTGGACTTATAAAGTGTTAGCTTGAACCCTGATGAGGAGACATTTCCTCTGGACCCACAGGAGTGACAAGGCACCATATAAAATACTTGTTTTTTGTGTAACATTCTTGATAAGACTTCTTTTACATTGATAAAGTCCTGTTTGATTTTTGGAGATCAACATTATTAAATGTTTAACTATTCATTTGATTTATTATAACACTCTAATTGTGTAATGCTGTTAATTGTAATCTAGATGACAGTGAGAACAATTCACAATTAGGGTACCAATTATAATCACAGATCAGTCAGTACCACTAACAATATGTTTATTGAATTTTCAGGTGTACCTCTACATTACTTTCCTAATCCTAAGAAAGAAGCAAAAAAATTTCAAAATTGGATGAATATAATTGGCGGTGATATTGCAAATCTAGACAGCACTACTATCTACAAAACTATAAGAATCTGTCGTCGACACTTTCGGAAAGAATTTCTTTATCCGAAAAATAGACTCTGCAAATTGTCTGTACCATCTTTGCTTTTAGCTTCTGAAGACTTATCAGGTAAATTGTAACAAAATCTGATCTTGTATTTATAAATTTCATTTAATATAGTGATCCACCCATCTTCAGATGAGTTATATATGTATAAATTAATGACCATCTGGTCCCAAATTAGCCGCCGGGCTATTGCATATCTTTGGTGGTAATTGTTACGAACACCTTTAATTATTTCATCCAATCACGCACACGCGGTACGACGCGATGATGACCATTAGTGGGCCCTGATTGGATGAAATTAATTAATGGTGTTTGTTACGATTACCACCAAAGTTACACAGTAGAGCCCCAGGACCTGTACTTTGCATTTGCATGGTTGTTAGGGCAAACTAATACTGGAAGGGTACTACAAAGTACCTACCCTCAAGTTGAAAATCTGTCACCAAGCACCTATTGGTGTTTTGACAGCTTCACTTGAGAGCCAGTTCCTTCTAGGCTTTGCATGCTTACAGTGACGGCCCCCAGGGCGGTGCGAGCGGTACGACTGCACAGGCACAGAATATTCAATAGTTCATTATTACCCAACTGATATGGCGCGTCGTGAATCTTCGTTCGCTCAGAAAAGAAAGTATGGCCCGAAGATTTACAAAAGAATGTTTAAAACTTACAATCAACCTTAGATCACTACTATAAGGTTCATAATACACTGCAGCTGTTAGTTCGGTCTCACTCGCAAGTCACGCCCCTCCGCACACATGGCGGCAGCTGCCGACCAATAGCATTTCCCGCGCTTTGAAAATGTTTCTTCTGCGCAGGTACATTGGTAAGCCATATCAGTTGGGTACTACTGTACTGCGTAACCGGGCGCCGTCATGGGGAGGTGCCGAAATCAACTGAGAGAGAAAGTAAGATGGATAAAATCCTATATTAATAATCATATCATCACTTTCGCAAGTAATTTCATCTTCTTTTCCTATGGATACTATACGGTATACCACAGGGATCTCATTTAGGTCCCCATTTATTCACTTACTAAAATGATATGGCAACATCTCCACTCTGCAGATAAAATTAGCTGAACAACTGCTAGGTCAAGACAGACAGTCTCCACTGTGCACTGCAAAGAATACATCTACATCTAGAATTCTAGATATTTGGGAGGTCTATCTAATACTACACAATAATCACGGATAAGCACCTGCTTAGTTAGGTACAGTAACGTTTTGAAATCTCACACCAAAAAAAATTTCTAAGGCCGCCGCTGCTTCCCTACCGCTTTCGGCCACATAATCACTTACTAAACAAAAAAAATATTTTCGCCGGAGGAAGCCCGTCAACGAGCGATTATTTTGTCGCCGAATATTCAATACTGGAACGCCCGCCCGCGTGCTACAAAAAGTCGCTGATGAACTTCATTCATACTATTTTTTAAAGTAGCTCGTGGGCAGTGGCGTAACTATACCATCTAGGGCCCGTGGAAAATTCTTTTGATGGGGCCCTATCAGTAAAAATCGTCACGTTGTACTCAGTTTCATTTTAATAAACTTCGAGACTTTCAGCGTATTCAATTACACGTTGTATATGTCCCACTAATGGCCATAAGCCGAGGAGGCTTATGGCCATTAGTGGGACATATATATCTTAGGCGAGAGGGAATGGTCTGTAGTCCCCACGCTAGCCCAATGCGTATTGGAGACTTCACATCCATATCCATA
Source organism: Polyploca ridens (assembly GCA_951394255.1). Taxonomy (NCBI): domain Eukaryota; kingdom Metazoa; phylum Arthropoda; class Insecta; order Lepidoptera; family Drepanidae; genus Polyploca; species Polyploca ridens. Next base: position 3,665,923 of record OX596265.1, on the reverse strand, counting down.
GAACATAATACCTCAATGCATTCATCATCTATTTGCTAGCTTTTCGGTGAAGGAACAACATCGTGAGATCTGTAATTCAGGTTACAACGTAAAAAAAAAATTATTGAGCTCTTGGGCCGGGGCCCTCTTAGGTCAGGGGCCCGTGGCATTTTGCCAATCCTGCGACCCTATTGTTACGCCACTGCTCGTGGGTGTGTTCTCGTTCCTTACCCTCAAGGCAAGCAAAGCAACCGCAGGCCGCAGGGTTATTTCTATGAAAAAAAAAATGGATCTAAAAGTTAAGTACATTTCCGTTAGATGGCACTATAAACTACTGAAAAAAGAAAAATCTTTTCAATTTATTTTTCCAAACATTATTACGAATTATTAAATTTCTAGTTTTGGGTATTTTTTGACAATGTTCACACCTGATAACCCTGATACTAATATTTTATAATGAAATACACTGCACTGAATATATAGCTTTTTGCTGAATTCTGAATATATGAAATTTTGTTTAATTTTTATTTCATGCTTACAAAATATGACCTACTGAGTCAGGTTAAATTACTTGAGATGTTATAAGGAAAGGACAAAGTTGTTCCAAATGCCACACTGCACTATATGGCCGTATGCCAAATTTTGCCGATTTCACTGATTTACGTGATTTAACAATCGTGATTTTACAGTTAAAATACTGTATTTCTACAAGATCTAATTCACAACCTAAAATATCATTTTAATTATAATCTAATGAATGAGCTACCTTTTAATTTTTATTATTTTATTTATTGCGAGATTTAGGTTGTTTTAACAGATTTTTTATTGCCAAACTATTGAACTTTTTCAATTTTTTTTTCAGGAATTGGATTATTTGTTAACTGAAGTTTATTTATGTAAATATCATTTTAATGAACGAGAGTTCTAAGTAGCCGAAATCAAAAGCCATTATTCGCCCATTTTCTCAAAAAATTGACTAAGTTAAATATTTTTTTACTCAAAATTATTATATTAAGGTGGTAAAAAGTGCTCCGTTTATTTTATAGATAACTTTCATAACATTAGACTGTATTTTTTTCATACCGCTTAGACGGGAAAACGATTCGTAAATATGTGATATTCTAAACCTCTTATAGCAAAAATTCAAAAACAGCCGCCTGTTTGAGGTCGATTAATGAAAATTAAATCATAAAATTAAAAAAGTAGCTCGTTTATTAGATAATAATTGAAATTATATTTTATGTTGTGTATTAAAACTTATAGAAATACAGTATTTTAACCGTAAAATCACGTAAATCAGCAAAATCGGCAAAATTTAGCATACGGCCTCTTAAAATTGTGCTGGTATTTTATAATCGTTAACAATAACAGTATTGTGAGTAGCGGAACGTGATGCTTCGATGAATCTTGTCAAGATGCTTACTGTCAAGTTTAGTTTTTGACATTGACACCAAATATGTTCAATCACGTTATTAGTGATGTTCTGTGAATGGAGTTTTCTTTTGGAGGTTTACTTCGTTTGTGTTGTGGTGATATTTTTCAACGAACTGATGCCCCCTGTGACTTCGACGAATGCTTAAATTGATTTACTTTTGGACACTGTTGATTGTTGGAACGAACATGGCCGGTTCAGTAAGAAGTTGTTGTGTTCCGAAATGTGGCAAAACCCGTAAGTAATGTTGTAGAACTACCTACTATTCATTAACAAATCCATTAAAAAGATCATCCAATACGATATTATCCAATTATAGGTATATGTCAGTTTAATTACTGTTTAATTCTCATATGTTTTTCGTAAAAAAGATTTTTGTTTTACCTTTTACCAACTAACTCACAGGTCCAGCGCGGCCGCCAAGAGAATGCATTTCTGGGTATATTCCGAATTGGATAATATCGCTCATAGTGCTCACAGCGATAATTTGCGTATCGAGTTGTTAATGACAGCTGATAACTGTCAACAATTCGGAACGCTCGGTGTCAGAAACGCATTCTCTCGGCGGCCGCACTGTAGGATGTTTGAGAGAGCAAATATTAATGTAGGTAGGTGTAAGTACTCTTCACTTTATAAATTATCTATTTAGGATTTTAGCTTGTACCATTTGAATTGTGGATAAATTGCTCCCATGGCGTTTTACATTGCTGTCCTTTCGTAGACATTCTGCTCCTGATCATAAATATTCGCTTCATCCTTACCTGTTTTTAAGTGCAATGTAAACCATAATGTTCTCTTCATTATTAATATCCGTGAAAGAATCCTACTAATCATGTAAGTACTAATATTATAAATGCAAAAGTAACTCGAGTAACAGCTGATCAGATAAAAAAATGCTATATAGTTACTTAAGGTAGTGGAATAGGACAGTAGTTAGTAGTAGTACTATCATGGAGGAAAGAAAGAAGCGGAGGTGCAATCGAGGCCGTAAGGCAAAATCTCTTTAGAAAGAAGCGTCGCCAAAATGCGGGTGAGAGGGGGACGAAGTAGGGCGATGGCTCCTCCCCATGATGGAAAACCTGCCCATTATTTGTAAATCCATCTAACGGTTAATGGAATTATTACAGTGTAACTGAACTAGCTATTTGTCATGTTAGTTCGTCTACCCGCCACTATGGCGTAACATAGCATGAAACTTTGTTCCAGAACATACTATGTGCGTTAGTACGGCGGGACCACATTATTTATTATTACCCAACTGCGGGCGAAAGCCTAAAGATGGGTAATGGCCCTGATTCTGTTGTTCACAACTAAACTAATTTTAATATCACTATGTCTCTTTCTAACAAAGAACATAAGAAATTTATTCCTGTCAAATTAGTCCAATGCTTGTTTTCAATATAATTTTAGTCGCCATCTATCGCGGTTACGCCTAAATACACGCAAAATACGACGGCAAAGATTAATTTGACAACTTAAAATATGTTCTATCCTTTTTCAATCATGTTCGTAAGAAAGAGATGAGATGTGACTAAAATTAGTTTAGTGCGATTTACAACAGAATAGGCACCAATGTGTTCCTTGTATGGAGTATCGGGTCTATAGGGTAGGTAGGTAGGGTAATTAGGTAGGTAGACAGTAAATCAAAAAGATGTTAAAATCAAAATGGCAAAAAACGGAACCCTTATAGATTCATCATGTCTGTCCGTCCGTATGTCACAGTCACTTTTTTCCGAATCTGTAAGAACTATACGTATACTGTTGAAACTATACTGTTGAAACTTGGTAAGTAGATGTATTCTGTGAACCGCATTAAGATTTTCATACAAAGCCAGAAAAAAAACAACAAATTTTAGGGGTTCCCCAATTCCCCATACTTAGAACAGAAACACAAAATTTTTTTTTTCATCAAACCCATACGTGTGATGTATCTATTGATAGGTCTTCAAAAATGATATTGAGGTTCCTCATATAATTTTTTTCTAAACTGAATAGTTTGTGCGAGAGACTCTTCCAAAGTGGTAAAATGTGTGTACCCCCCCCTGTAACTTCTAAAATAAGAGAATGATAAAACTAAAAAAAATATATGATGTAAACATTACCTTCCACCGAAAATTGGTTTGAATGAGATCTAGTAAGTAGTTTCTTTTTAATACGTCATAAATCGTAAACCGCAATTTACCTTTCATTCAATATTTTTGGCGTCTTTTTTCCTTAGCAAAGTTGTAAATTACACGGAACCCTCCGTGTGCGAGTCCGACTCGCCCTTGGCCGGTTTTTTTTTGTTTTATAGATTTCTTCGAAATTAAGTGAACATATTTTTGAATACTTTGTTGGTGTCCAGTTCGGTTTCTTTATTATACGTATCCATGCATTTCTAATATCTGTATTAACAGGGAATCTAAAATGATGACAAAAAATAAGTTACCATTAAGAAAAAAATTACACGAAGATAATAAATTCGATAAAATAGTGTCTTGCTGGTATGGTGCACACATTTTTATTTAATCATTTAGTACTACTACTTACTGACAGATGGTGCATTTTTATTATTTTAAATTCTTCTTCTTTATGTATCAAGGTATGTAATTTGTCTATGAAATAAATTATAGGAAGCAAAATAAACTTAAGCAAGCTATTTGAGGCGAAATTGGTCACAATAATGTGCACTGATAATGATAAAAAGACGATATTGATAAGAAGTGGTTAGAATGCATATATTCGACAACAGATGTCTCTAGCTGCAATCTGGCGAAAAACGAGAAAACGTGATTTAAAATGAAAATAAATTTTTTAGGGACTTATACGTAAAATGTTATGCCATCAATATGTTTCAGTTTTGATCCTGAACAATTTTTGCATCCAACAACAGCGCACTTCATTATTAAAGCAAAATAACATCGCACCCGAACGAGATGCCGATTCATTCGAAACTAAGGTTTTTGGTCCCGCCCACTGTGACGTCATGACCTAATTGATGGCGCGTGACCTAATTGCCTTGCAGCATCTCCGATTCTTTCTTTCCTCCATGAGTACTATACATTAAAAAAATGCGGGTGAAACAGCGGGGATAGCTAGTATATTATATTTATTAGAATTCAATTAAATCACAAAATATATTTAATATTAACTCATTTTTACCATACAGGTGTAGACAACATTGTGCTCCATGCTTTTCCAGACCCAGAAAAAGAGAAAGAAAGATTTAGCACTTGGATGAAAGCTGTGGGAGGAAACATATCCTCATTTACAAATGACTATATTTATAAAAATCGAAAAATCTGCCATGACCATTTTGAAGAGAAATATTTAACCTGGTCTAGAAGATTAGCTGATGGAGCTATACCAACCCTACACATCTCTGGTATGTTTCTCATCTACTAAAAGTAGGTTATTATATAATCAAATTATTGGTGAAATAGGGGATGAATATAAGTATGAGTATGATTGTGGGACCTACACAGACTGCAGCAAACCTAAAGACAGCAGTCAGCTTCAATGAAGGACTGCGGGGCTACCACATAAGTCAATCTTAACGAACTTCATTAAAATGGTCTTCCTTTTTCTACAATTCTGTTATAAGTATGTAGGCAAAACTTGAATATGAAACGAGATCAGAATGCCATCCATTGACTTGTCCGGTGACCTGCTTAAGGGCTTAATGTTATTAAAAAAAACTCCAAATAATGGGGTTTTAATCAAATTAAATAATATGAGGCAGGAAACACAGACGGCCATGAACCATGTACCACTCACTCCCTTGCTGTCCGCATTATAAATGAGGATACAAAATCAAAGATACAGAAAAGCTGTGTGTATTTTCGGTATGTCAACAACGTACGGGCGTAACTTCTCCCGGCGTCTTGTGGTTCGGTTTAAGAATGGGGATGGAATATGGAGGGTAGAGGTAAGTAAGGAGATCTCATATGGGGGAACCATCGAACAATTAACCCGAAGCAGCGCAATAACGTTCAATTTGTTTGAAATCTATATTTACGTAGATCTTCTGTATGTAGTTTCACACCATCTCTACTAGCTAGCTAATTTTCGCTACTAAGCATTAGCAGCATTAGTATGCGTGTCTCAAAATTACTAGCCCAGTGAAGTGACCCTGATAACTAAGAACAATAAATGTAAAAGGTTAATCAACGTCAGGAAACACTATATTCAGCACACTTGACTACGTCAATAACAACTACACACCTTGTTTTGGGGTCCATGACGACTGCCCGTTAGAGGCGCTTCTGTGCATTAAGGCGGCCCTCTGTGGCCGGCACAACTTCAACGCAAGCATAGTCTAAAAGCTTGTTGTTTCATCCAACGTTTTTGTATGAAAAGTATGACGACTTGAGTCCTCTTAAGATCGATATAGATCAATTTACAGCGACAGAAAGTGATGTATCGAGAATAAGTACATATTTAAAATACATGAATTTGCTTATAGGCTATGAATTTATTTGGCAAATAGTTTACTATTATGCAGTAGAATCCGGATCCGGATGTAGATCCGACCTTTAAGGGACCGGCGACATTTTGTTATTATTTTATTATTAACCGGACGACGCACAAAACGACCGGATAACTTAAGTGGTTTTTTATTATCAGTGCACGTACCGTGCCTTGACCTTGTCACAATAGATGAAAAACTCTAATCGTGATTTACGCGCGCCTATCCATCCATATACCCAGATGGGGGAAGCGAGGGGGTGGGTGTGCATAGGTATGGAGGGTAAAGAAAACACTGCGCGTCGTGCTAACCGGACAATTTATTGTCAAAATAGGTTGCTAAAAGCATTTGGTCGCTTACACCGGAGTCGTAGAGTCGTACTAAAGGATAACTTTTCATAGTACGTCTGTTTGAAACCTACCTTTTGTTTACATGTTCGTCGCTTAAAACGGTTAGCCGTTATAAACCAAGTCGTAATAGGCGGATTCTACTGTATTTCGCGTTCAAGATTTTCATGTATGCCAATGCTTGAACACTATCCATTGATTTACTTAATATATATTTCATTTTGGACTCTCCCACTACAATTAAATTAAAAATTTGCTTCTTGCGACAACTTTAATAAAATTATTTTAACTCACTTAAATTTTTTTTTCTTAGTTTTAAGTTTGGCAACCAAATCCAATTTAGGATTTATTTCTGCCAGTGTCAAGTTATATTATAATTTTCGGTCACAATAAATCACGTTCACATAGTCCTCAGTCAGTCACCGTTCATAAAAGTCATGTTTTACTACAATGGTGGTCATTTTACTAAAACTCTTCACGACTTTTTGAGACAACTTGAAAAGTCACGATACACATAATTCATTTCACTTCACTGGTGAACATAGATTGATCTTTATTGGGCAAAATATCATCGATAATATGCAATAAAACTTAAAATACACGAATTTATGATAATAAAAACGAAAACGCAACGGGACTCTGCAAGTTTCGCCAACAAACTGTGTTGTGCAGTTTGGCGAAACTGTCACCCAGTTTCTGAACTGAGAATTCTAACAATAATCAGTAGAGATTCGCTCAAATATTTGATAGATACTTAAGTTTTTTATGTTTCACAAAAGAGAATTAGATTTTCTCAAACCGCTTTTAGCTAAGTATTATCTCAAATAGTATTTAAGTATTCGAGAGCATTGCTTTTACGTTCCGATACATGTACAAAAACCGATATTTATCGGTATTTCTTTTTTTTACAATTCTATTAAGTTTTATTGAGAAATGTAAACGAAAATGTTTATTTTATTACATTACAAGAGAAACGTAACCATATTTGTGTGTTAAAAGGTGTGATTTAATTAATTTTATTTTGAATATAAATTTTTGCTGATAGTGTTCGTGAAGAACGGAACGTTAGTTACCTACGTTACGTCAAAAAGATAAACAATAACAATAAAAGATCCTTTGTTTTTCACGTTAAATTAACACTGAAACATGTGATTTAATTAAAATTATGTTATATTGATCATCTTAAAGTGAGATTAATAATGGAAAAATATCAGAAGAAGAGGTCTCCAAACTACACCATCGAGGAAAAACAAAACCTTCTTTCACTTGTTGCAAGGTAAATAATAACTTTCAATACCTATGTTTAACCATGTTTACGTTACGCCTCGTGGTTTTACACGTAATCTCCTCTTTTACCAGCTTATTGGTGGAATTTCCAAATATCCTTAGTGGATGCCTAATATTTCAAGTTTCGAACCGCAGTGGTTTAAGGCTGTGTTTTGATAGATGAGTCAATCAGGATGTCTTTTTATAATAAAGAGAGATAGATCTGCCATGAAACTGTATGTAGAATAATTACCTAATGTTTTTTTCTTCAGATACAAAGATGTAATGGCAAAGAACAGGGGCATACTACATTCAAAAAAAGAAAGTGTATGGATTGCTATTACTAAGCAATATAATAGACTGCACAACAGAGCCGAGAGATGAAGCTATGTTGAAATATTTTTATAATAGTATTAAGCATCAAGCTCGGAAAGTTTCTGCCAGTGAAAATGTAAGTACTTATCTGTTAATAATGTATAAGGTAGATCCAATCATGGCTTATAAGTAACATAACTTGATATGTTCTTGTATCTTTATTAGTATATTTACAACAAATATGTACAATATATAAAAAACATTCTCGAGTCTGCCGCTGCTAATGATTAATAGCAAGGTTCCCAGCAGACTGGCAGCCTTTCCTTTTTGGATAGCCAAGCTAATGTGTTGGCAGAATAAGCCTGCATTGTGTTATGTACCTAAATGTTTATCTCATAAAATAATAGAAAATATTGTTTTCAGAAACAAAGATAGCAAGATGTTTCTAACGATTGTATCGAAACAGTCTGCAACATTCTTGCAGTTAATGAAAATTTAAGTTTCAAACACATTACCTTAAATAAAAAAATAAAAAACACATGACCTTACTAAACAGTAACTCCTCTCTATAAAGTACTCATTATTTAGTACGGAGGTACTGATGTTAGAAGTTTTCATAATATTAAAAGTATTGTTATTGTTTCAGAATGAAAATCACACCAATAATTCTGCAGCTGACTATTTTGGTAGGTATAATATTTATATTTTATAACCATAACATATCCTAACCTACAACTAAATGTAGTTGATATTTGTATTTTACAGGAGAAACTTGAAGAATATATTGTGGAAAAGCCTAAACTAGTACCTCAAAGGAAACCTAAAAATACTGTTCCTATATTAAGAATAAGACAGAAGGTCTAAAAGCAGAAACTATGAATAAATCTGCAGAATTATTAAAGAAAATTTATTTTAAGAAAAAAAATGTTTTGTAGTATACTATAAAAAAAAATGAAGTGCTAAAATTTTGAATTGAACAATAAAGAATGATCTTGAGCTGAAAAAGCAAGAATTAAAAATAAATATAATGATGTATCGTCACTAGACATTGTTTTATTTTTAGTTATAACGATCCTGAGTACAGTTTAAGAAGGCAAATTTGGATACTTAAACAATAATCACTTAACTCTGCGATGAGAGTGGTTTGAGCGCTGTCAAACGCGTTCAGAAACGCAAATTTTTCGTTAAGTATGAGTAATTGATCAAAATCTCAAATTTTAAGCATACTCAAGGATAAATACTCAATCTTTACTCAAACTTAATTCAGAAACGAAAAATTGTTTAAGTTATACTTAAGTAGAGTTTGAGACGCTTTCAACTTTGAATTCTCAATTCAGAAACCGGGTGTGTATAATTTATAATAAATAAAAAACTTCCCGCCAAAAAGTCTTACATTTTTTGTTATTTTATCCGGTAAGTATTACCATGTCTGGTCAATCACATACATTTTATAATTAGTGTAGAATTCACACGTAAAGATGTCGCTACTAACATCGTATGGACTGATTGAAAATTAATTCTTAGTCAAAACGCTATTAAATTACTTTTTATTGAGCTTTATTGCAAGGAAATAGAATTTGATGATAATTATTTATATAATTTAATTTAATTATTGTTTAAAACTCGTATTTTTAATATTTGCAATTTATGTTATTTTATTTAATCTTTCGACCTTACATAGATGGCCTAAGCGTCGATTATTTTTATTTCATTTCATCGTCTAAAACCAAAACAATCAAATAATCTAATAATATATATAAAATGCTTTTGTGGGTACGTAAATACGCAGTTTTCTCAATCACCACCAACCCCAATCAACTAAGGGAGGTAAGGGAGTTTGGTCGCGGTGGGTGGAAGGGGGTGGTTGTGGGTGGCGAAAATGTTAAAACATATATTGCTGTCCTTTTCTAACGCATGAGGACTTCTGAAAAGATCTCAAAATTTCTGGAATGGAAAGTTCCAAAATGTGTAAAACGGTTATAATCGATCTGGAATGTTCTAGAAAGTTCAACAAATATCTGGAATGATCTAGAAAATTCTAGAGTGAATGCAAACTATTATAATCGATATAGCATGTTTTGAGAAAGTTCTACAAATTTCTGGCTTCATCTAGAAGTTCCAAAATGTCCAAAACTGTTATTATCGAGTTAGAATGTTCGAGAACGTTCTAGAAATTTCCAGAATGATCTGGAAAGTTCCAAAATGAGTGCAATTTATTATGATCGATTTAGAATGATGTTTGGTCGCGGTGGGTGGAAGGGGGTGGTTGTGGGTGGCGAAAATGTTAAAACATATATTGCTGTCCTTTTCTAACGCATGAGGACTTCTGAAAAGATCTCAAAATTTCTGGAATGGTAAGTTCCAAAATGTGGAAAACGGTTATAATCGATCTGGAATGTTCTAGAAAGTTCAACAAATATCTGGAATGATCTAGAAAATTCTAGAGTGAATGCAAACTATTATAATCGATATAGCATGTTTTGAGAAAGTTCTACAAATTTCTGGCTTCATCTAGAAAGTTCCAAAATGTCCAAAACTGTTATTATCGAGTTAGAATGATCGAGAACGTTCTAGAAATTTCCAGAATGATCTGGAAAGTTCCAAAATGAGTGCAATTTATTATGATCGATTTAGAATGATCGAGAATGTTCTAGAAATTTTCCGAATGATCTGGAAAGTTCCAAAATGAGTGCAATTGATTATGATCGATTTAGAATGTTCGAGAAATTTCTTGAATGACCTAGAAAGTTCCAAAATGCGTAAAACGGTTATAATTGATCTGGCTTCATCTAGAAAGTTCCAAAATGTCCAAAACTGTTATTATCGAGTTAGAATGTTCAAGAACCTTCTAGAAATTTTCCGAATGATGTGGAAAGTTACAAAATTAGTGCAATTGATTATGATCGATTTAGAATGTTCGAGAAATTTCTTGAATGATCTAGAAAGTTCCAAAATGAGTAAAACGGTTATAATTTATCTGGATTGTTCTAGAAAGTTCAACAAATATCTGGAATGATCTAGAAAATTCTAGAATGAATGAAATGAACTATTATAATCGATATAGAATGTTTGAGAAAGTTCTACAAATTTCTGGCTTCATCTAGAAAGTTCCAAAATGTCCCAAAACTGTTATTATCGAGTTAGAATGTTCGAGAACGTTCTAGAAATTTTCCGAATTTTCTGGGAAGTTCATAAATGAGTGCAATTTATTATGATCGAGAATTTTTGGATTGGTCTGGAAAGTTCCAAAATGTGTACGAGTGTTATTATTAATTAAATATTCTAGAGTGATCTGGTACTGGAAATTTCGGTATATAAATCGAAATTCAGTGACTTTTCATCAGTTCAATTGTGATTGCAGTCGAGTAAAAAAAAGAACAAACTATTTGAATGTTCTGGAAAGTCTCAATATCGAAAATAGAAATCTATAATATGTTAAAAAATGTATCCTTATACAGGGTGTTGTTTTGGTCGGCGACAAGCGACCCAGGAGCGGTAGTACAAAATATATATTCCCCAAAAATGGACTTAATTCCATTAAATACTGTAAATATGTTGAGAAATACCTTATTCAATTTGAAATAAAATTAACGCAAAGTATGGTTACTAGGCACGTGCACAGACTAGAGCTAGGCACAAGCCGCCAGCGCCCCACCCCTTTACTCCCTCGTACTCCCGTTGAGTATTATGTCTACACTTTAGCTTATTACATGATTTTCATTTTTGTTTTTTTTTTTTTTTTTTATTATAAAAAAAAATAAAGTATTTTTTTTATATTTTTTTTAGCACCAGTGTCATTTGTATTATCGACCCTGAGTCGCTCGTCGCTGACCAAAACAACGACCTGTATATTTTTAATACCATGCATATGCATGCATAACATGCGATGTATTTTAACCCGAGCAACGCCGGGTTTCGCTGCTAGTAATAAAATAAATCTAATAATAACCTATTTCTAATAAGCAGAGACTACAACGATAAATAAATATAGTCTAAATATTTTGAAATCTACTACGTTTTTTTTTAAAGTACAATAGGCAGTTTCGTCCCAATTGTATATCATTTGTTTTTATGGGGGTTAAGTCTGTATCTAGTGCTGGAAAAGTTATCGTGGTTTCATTTATGCAACAAAATATCAAATAAGAACAACTTAATTAATAAGTATTTTATATGGACAAAAGGATTAAAGCCATTCGTAAATCACTGAACCTGCTCAGAAAATTTCTGGAGAATCGGTTGAGAAATGCGACCTGCCGCCCTAAAAACGTAGAGTTACGCAATATTGCTGAAAGGAATTCATTTCCCGAATTCCCAGCAGATCTGACGCAATTCCTATAAATTTTGGTAAAATGGTCACTAATTTCATGCAATTCAATTCATTAGCTGATTCTAATTTGATATTAATGTTACAACACCAAAAATAAAAAACCGTAATTTACCGGTAAGTTTTTCTATTATCATTTTTAAGTCGTAAGAAAGAACTAATAGAGAATTCACGTATTAAAATTATGATCTTAAACATTTGTAACTATAAAACGTTTATAAAACTGCAATTACGTATCTAAAATGGGAATTTATAAATGATTAACAAAATATTTTCAGCTTCGACTGGTAATAATAAGTTTGCTAGTCTATGGTCGGTCGATGTCACTTTATAGCTTTATAGTAAATAATATGTACTAATATCTTTTGAATTTTATCAAAGGTTCTTTAAATAAGATAAATTCCGTCATTATTTAGTCTAAATAATGGATTATTATGAATAAACAATCACGTGAAATGTGCAGGGAAGAAAATTTCTGTGTAGTACAAATAACAAGAACAAACATTTCGTTCGTTCGTTATGAAGACTTTTTAAATAAAAAAAGCCAAGTATTTGCGAAGACAAAGGAGTAATTGCATAAATATCCTCTATACATGATAAATCATTATGAGGACATTTCACCAGAGTTCCATGTTGAAGTTTCTAGTTTTATGAGAGTGAGTTCGTAAATATCATCAATAACAGCATAATGTAGCATATTCCCAACCTAATCTCAACAAAAGAATATACTATTATTTCTATTTATACCATAAATTATTGAATTATAAGCCCCAAATAATATGTTCAACAGAAACTAGGATTTTTTTATATGAAACATGCAATGCATGTAAAGTGTATGACTAAGACCATTATTAACTTTCCCTTGTTAGATAGGTGGTAGGTTAGGTAGATGATACCTACTATTCATGATGTCAAACAATAATATAATCAACAAATAATATTACTTTCAGGTTATAAATTACCCGAAGATAAAGATAATTGTACATGGGATAACCAAAAGGATATTTATATTATAATTACTATGGCATCTGTCATCATCATGCTGCTAATATGATGATGCCTTAACATTACCTACACTAAACTATAATGTTGATAATACTGTAATAAAAGTTACGCTGATTTATTTACTTTTGTCTTTTATTTACCCTAAACAAACACGCAACCCCTATGTGTATCTCTTCGTGTCACTGTGACTAGTCTTCGGCAATATATACCAACACAGATATATATATATACTCTAGTAATACTTTTGATAGAAAGTAGATCTGCGGATATAATTCCTCAAAACCCTAAAGCTTATTCTATCAAAATTTAAGCTGCAGATCTTAAAGCTTTTTGTTATTATTAGTTCTAATGTTTATAAAAAATCAAATGTATAAGAAACTAGTCAGTTGCATGTAGCATGCAGTCGCATGACAGATGCACGCAAAGCTCAAACCGCAGAGTACAGAGATACTTGAACTTTTGCACACATGTTCCTTATAACATAGGCAACTACTAAGGTCTTTTCGAAATTCAACCCCTATGGGGATAAAAGGGGTTTCTGGGTGGAAAAATAGTATAATATTATTCATGTAAAAATTACGTTAGTACTATGTTAGGTTATCACAAAATTGATGGTAAAAGAACTTTATTGGTAGCCAATAGCTTTTAACATTCCATAAAATGGTTTATGGGTGTTAGAAAAACCTCGAAATTCCCTCATTATTCATTGATTTTCAACAAAATCTCTAAATTGAATTGTAATAAGTTGCTCCTCGGTATCCTCTTATGATTCTACTGTTTGACACAAAAGCAATTCCTATTTAGTGAGCCATTTTACGAATCTCCATAGAAAACTGTCAAAAAAATGAATTGCAGAATTAGAATCGTATTGAGATCATATCCTGAATTGCCTACTAAGTGACCATTTTACGATTTGTAATTCAATTCCTAATGGGAACTCAATCCGATTCGGCGTTTCCTTCCTTTTTAGCCCCCCTGGACATACATACGAAAGCATTTTTGTCCAAGCTGAAACGGAGACGCTTCGCTCGCTTGGTATTAAAGTGATTTATAAACTTATAGTAGATTTAGAAATTGCTATCTTGACCTATTTTTAATCGTTCCCTAATCAGTGCCGGCTCTAGCCTATATAGCGCCCGGGTGCAAGCAATACCCTGGCGCCCTCAAGTAGGTGTACGAACAAAATGGAATATTCTCACCAGAGTGATCGGAAATTCGTGTGCAAATATAAATGACTATATTTTCATTCTGCAGTTTCAAGCGGGTTCCCAATTTAAAAAAATATATATCCTATGTCACTCAGTGATAAATGACAATATGATTCGACTGGTGAAAGATTTGTTTTTGAGTTTATTCATTACAAACTAAATGACTTGTATATTTGTAGATTATCTCTATTAACATCTACACTAACTGTTGAAAACTACTTTGTTTGATTATTTGTTAGATCTTGCCGGAGTCTTCTCAGTTTAAGTGTATTCCGAACCGGTGGTAAATTCAACTGTATGTACTAATGTAAGGTTCATAAGTGCCTTACTAGGGCCTAAACTGAATAAATGACTTTTAAATTTTGATTTGATTAATTTATGGTATTTTCTATTGTATTTTTTTGTTTATAAAAACTATTGTAATATATCAAAAAGAAAATAAATGTGTGTGTCAGTCGCTTGGTCGCCTTAATTTTTCCACTGCTAGCAAAATTATCGAAATCCTCTACACTAACTCTATTAGTGTAGATGTGACGAGTGGTGGTCGACGCCCGTCCGGATATCCTGTATATATATTTTAAACTTGGGAAAAAATGGGACCAGGATTTTTTACCAATTTTGTTGGAGGTATTAGAGAGAACTCTTTCAAGCTTATGTTATCCTAGTAGTATATTTGAATAAAATTTATTTTTCATTGACTTGAGAGAGTTCGGGAAAAGCGAGTAAATCTAGTCACTCTAATCTCATCTCACAAATATTATAAACGCGAAATTTTGTGGGTTTGGATGTTTGTCCCTCAATCATGCGTCAATATCTCAAATTCAAAATCATTTATTCAAATAGACCTTCACAGGCAATTATGGAAAGTCTGACTCTAATACTACCGATTCGGAAGGTTTGCCTCAGCAAACTTATTCTATTTTTTTTTATTTTGCCTCTTCTCAAAGAGACGGAAATAAAATCTGTAATTACTCTTTTTAAAACAAGCTTAGATTCATTCATCTGAATGGATTCGGATGAAATTTGGTATATAGATAGAATGTATTCTGGATTAATATATACATAGAATACTTTTTATCCCGGGAAAATAATATATCCCTCGGGAACGCGGGTGAAACCACGGGGCGGAAGCTAGTTCAGTATAAAGGAAAGTTCAATAAGCATGATTTTGTTATAATGCTTATAAATAGTGTGACTTCTTCATAACATCTTATGTGGTATAATGCAACTTAATATTTAGTAATAATTCGATAATTTCGATGGAGGAGTTTGCGAATTGTTGATGAACAATAGCTAGAGTATTTTGGGAATTGTCTCAATTACCCGTGGAGTAAGATGCAACATAAAATCAGTATTTTTAGAATTGAATAACATAATAATAATTCTTTGGATTAGTTTAGGACTTAATGTATGGAATTCTTATCTTTTTTGCACAAAAGTATGGATTAGTTTGGGAAAAAGCCTTTGTGTGAGTTAATGCTACGCTCTACCTCTCTTACACAAAAACAAATAAAATTACAAATGTGCCCATTGTTCTTTAAAATTAAATTCTTTCAACAGTGTCATCTGTTGTCATTTACTGAAAAACAAACATTGCTGTAGTCACATACAAACCCAGAATAGGAATTAGTACCCCAATGTCGCCACCGGCGCTGTACTTGCGCGAGTTATGGTGGTAACTTTTGAAGTATGGGCGCTGTCTCTCTGTTGTACGTAGTATTTATATACTCTGAGGTATTACAATACGTTCGTCACTCTCCTAATGTTTCCAATTTAGGATCATAATTATAAATACTATGATGTCTTGCCATTGTACTAATTTTTCATTGTATTAATTAGCAGCAATATTTTTATTATAATAATAATAATCTTTATTCACATAAATAAAATGAAAATAATTAAAACGAAGTCCCTGACTTCTGAGCTAGGTCTAAACCTGTGTTACAGTACCTTCTCCTATGCAATATTTATTTAATTATTAGGGATGCCTTTTAGTAGGTGAGGGAGGACTGAGCAGGGTCATATATAACGTTAATATTGCAGCCACTCAAAGAAATAGTACCATCTGAAAAAAACACGGTTATTTTGAATCATATTATACAGAAAATACCTATTTCATTATCATAATAAAATGTCAAAATTATACTTACCACATGATAATCCATTTTCTATCTCTCGTAGTTTATTTTTTCACTGGTTTGTCAATAAATTTTCAGGTACATTCTTCACACAAGGCAATCTGATTCCAAACTGAGCAGAGCATATTACATTATGCTACTTTTAAAATTACACTTATGTATACAGGATGTTTTTTTTTTTTTGGCAATATGGGCAAATTCTGTACAACAGGTGTTAGAAAATAAAAGTGCCATTAAAATTTATTAAAAAAAAATATTTTTTCTAAATTCTGTTTCTACGTCACAATATGAACAAAATTATGTATGACAATCTTCACAAGTTGCTAGAAATTATCCAAAATATTATTTTATATTTTACTTGACCATGGTTTTATCCTGCGTAAAGTTTGACGAAGTGGAGCAGATCTCGCAGGAACCTCACTATATTTAGCGATAAACATTTTACATTTATGAAACATTACAATTTCATATGATGAAAATACACATTTTTTTAATGGCATTTTTATTTTCTTCAAAATTCAGCGCGGGGTTTCTTTCAGCGTTTTTCTCTAAGACCTGTAGTTCAGGGCAACTTCTGGCTGGAAAAAAACAACCTGTATATAGGTACATTTACACACAGATTCAGAACAAAAATGCCGCCAAAATTTATTGATTAGGCGAAAGTTCTGAATCTTGCTGTTCATGTTGATTTCTCATCAGCATGGAAATGTTGTACGTACGCCTTTATATCATTAAAATATGTGTGCTATTACATAGCAATGCACTATATGAAGGCATTATGAAAAAAAAATGGTGTTTAGTTTAAAAGATACCAGCTAAACTTCTTACCTAATTTTGGAAGATTTTGTGTAGATGTTGATGACAGAGCACTTTCAACAACATCAATGAGCGCTTGATTTATATTTTTTTTAATTTTACTTGCTTGTAGACTATAAGGTTTACATAATGGCCTCTTACAATATGTGTGCTCTGATGCAAGTGACTTTAAATAGGTGTGATCAGTTTCAGCTGAAATAAAAAAAAGAGTTAAATAATTTATACATTTGATAAAATGAGGCAGATAAACCACTTTAGGAGTGGTTACCCCACATTATCAAGAGCTTCAGTTTAAAAAAAATATTAAGTTTATTAGGTGTGATGTATATTGTCATTTATTTAATAAATAATAATTATGAAAGGATCTTTGCTAGCCAACCAACTTATTTTTTACTTTTGGAATGCTCATGACGGGGGAGCTCCACAGGGAGCTTTTTCCAACCTTGCCGATCAGTAGCAACGGCAGCCTTGAGAAATTTTCTATATATCGATTGTATAGTATGTTTGATGTACCTAAGTAATTATACCATTGATAAGTATAATGTGTATGTTATGTAATGAACTGTATAATCCAACATACCTAAGTACTTATACTAAATCATGCCCCTACTTCCTATGCTTTAATTCCTTTCCGGAAAGTGCAATTTTTATTACTGACAAGTTCTAATACTAACCTTTAATATCCATAGGCATTGTTGATGTTGCTTGTGCAATTTCCTCTTCAGTAATAAGGGTGGGACAAGCACTGTGAAGTCTTTTCTGGCCAGTAAGGAACTTTCGTTCGAAGTGCCGCATGCAAACTTTCCTGCTTCTCAGCTGCTGCGATGAAAGCTCAAGAACTTTTGGACAATGCGGTGCTACTCGTTTTAACCATTCTTTCTGCAGCGTCTCATTGCTAGGAAAATTATAAAGAGTTTCGTCGTAGATGGTCTTACGACACGAAGGTATGATGCACTCAATGAAAGGCATTACAACAGTCTTACCCAAAATGCCCACTAATAAAACAACAAAATCCACACCACGTTAACAATATCGGTAGGTACCTATCCTTTTAAATAGTTCCAAGTCACTTAAAAGATATCAACTTTAAACGTAGCCAGCGTAAGATAGCGTGGTGATAAATAAATATTCTTCAACGATGCCTAATTGCCTACCGTAGAGACAACGTATAGAAACTGGCACATGTCTGGCAGAAAGGAACGTAATTTTTTTTAACGAGATGCATTATTTACCAATATGGCGGTCAGGTTAAAAGCGACATCTGGTGGTCATTTGTCTTGGACACCCAACCAAACATTCGCGAATCAAGACCAAAGACCTACTATTGTATACTGCAGTGTTGCCAATGCTACGGCAATTACCGTGTTCTACGCATAGAAATAAAATAACTAAGTATAGAACGCGAGTATCGCACAGTTTCACCCAGTACCAGCGTAGGCAGATGAGCTATATATATTTATATTGATGAATATGTGACAATAGGGACGTAACTGCGCTGTGCTCCGAATTATCGATAGCCGCATAATTCATTGTAGTATGTATAGGTATGTATGTTGCTTACCTATTTAGTAAGTTCTGGCAAATATACCAACCGCATGTAAGCATACAATTAATATTAAAATTATAACGTAAAATATACAATTGGTAAATTTATTAGGTGCCTACGCATTTCGAATGACCCTGGATGCAAACATAAAAATACGAATTTTTGCTAATTTTGAGGTAACTTAGTACCAGTTTCACTGCTTCCTGATAACGTATCCAGCAGGGTTACATGCGCATGATGCGCGCCTTGAGATAATTTTCTTACTATATTATGTCGTGCGCGGTGAAGTTCAGTTTGAAAAAGCGCGGCATTTATTCATGTGATTTATACTATAGGTACACGAGATGATTCGATGACAAAATTATCTCACGGCTCGCATGTTAGCTTTTCAGAACTAAACTGACAGATGATGATGATGATGAGATGATGGATGATATTTCTGGCACATAAGTTCTAGATATGCTAATTGATAGGCCTCTAATCTCGTAAATTACTGAATGTAGATAGAATAATGAAATAGAACCATATCTGGTCAAAATGCATCTGAAGCCGATTCCAACAAGTCCAAACACGGCTAACATACGTTATTCCGTTACGGATTACCAGTGCCTACTTTCCGGATCCATCATCAGATCAGCTCAATGGTCCCAAATTAATGTATTGTCATCAGTACTTGATAAGCGTGCAAAATTTCAGTTTAATCTGACGTTTAGAAGTCGATGAAAATTACGTTTGAAGATTACATTATATGCATACATATATACGTACATATATACATACAGGTGAAGCTTATAAAAGCGTGTTAAAAAGCGCCCCACACCATTTTGTCACAGTTTTACCAACATAATTTTGTCGTACGATATGGTGACTAGAAGTAGGTTAAATAAAATCGACATCATAGATGTGTTTACATACTTAGCTACCTACACGTGAAGCTAATAAAAGCTTGTTAAACAACTGACACTTCAGTATAATATTACCGAGAAAGTAATGTTAATTTTGCCATTGGAATTTTTTGTTCAGTCTCAAAAAAGTCGTAAAACACAAATTCCGACTGAACAATTCAGTTAATTATTAAAACCGAATAATTACTTTAATATTTAGGTATACTATTAACATTCCATTATAAAAATAAAACATTTAGTTCTCAAAAGGCCTACAACTTGTTTATGAACTATTAGAATATTTATCGACTGCAGTATCCGTCGCGCTACATCACTAGTCGCGGCGTGGCAGTGCGGGGCAGCGCGGGAGGCCAAATCGTGCCCGCCCCTCGCGTCTATTTCACCCCCGAGACGTGTAATTTAATTGTTGGAAATGCATTAATATTTCGACTTACCGATGAAAAGTGACATTAGATTTATACTTTGAGTGTGTCCTACTATCATTACTGCACAATCGAACTGCACATTTAACCATTTTTATCGGTAAAAACAAAAAAAAACATCCGAGCAATTCGCACCTGACGCGCACAGCTAGTACTCGACAACGACTACTAGCGCTTGCGGTGGGATCGTTGCCTTGTTCAAACCCATGTCTACTGTTCTCACTTGGTTACTGCCACTCTAGTACATTTTAATTCTATGGTTCTACGGCTTTCAGGCCAAAATACCACAAAATCCACGGCCTACGGCTGCATCCCTGTGGCCGTAGCAGATTCTACGGCTTTTCGCAAATTCTACGGTAATGAATTAATGTATGGGTGGGTATGGTTCTAAAGGGCGAAATGCCAATCCCATGTACGAAATTTTACCGTCGAATAGTGCCGTCCCACTTACCCAAATATTATTTGACAGGAGTTTGAGAGAAACGGCACAATATAATTGTCGAATTTCGAAAATCGGAGTAGCTCTTCTGTATCCAATTCCGAATCCGAATATTCCGAATTACAACATTACAAAGCTGTCTATGGTAATTTTAAGGTTTTAAATGTTAAAAACGTTTAATTAACATTAATTAAACGTTAAAAACGTTTAATTAACATTAATTTCGTTTTTCCTTTTTTAAGCAGTGACACGGCCCAACATTGGTATTTTTCCATATCAACACGGCTTTTTTACCTCATGTACACGGCCGCCTAAAAATTTGCATTGGCAACACTGGTATACTGGATCAAGAATACAATACAAAGCCATTAATTGTAGTCAGAGTAATAGTATTCTATGGTAGTCACTGTCACGAACTATTTAAAGTTGTGTTTTACATTGCTATTTTAGGGGTATTATTGAGAAACAGACGCTAATTTGTTTTGTGTGTGCCTGTCAGAATCGATACAATGCCTCACCACTGTGCTTTAGGTTGTAATAACTCTGGTAAGTTATATATTTTTCTTCTTCTAGGTTATCTTTTACCCGGAATTTTTCATTTTCGTTCAGTCTTATCTTGGTATTTAACAAGAGTGAATGAAGTGTTCGAATTCTAAATTGGAAAATTCGAACCTTGTTAACTCGTTATCCTCAGTGAGTCGAAGTTAGTATTGTAATTTACTAATTTCGTCACATTACTTGAGACTCAAAATTATTGTCTAATAATTATTAATATAAATTTTTCATGCTTTTGTTCTATTGTGCATGTGCAATTCTATTCAATAAAATATATAAATGACACCATCTGTGTTCGGAGTTTATGTTTTGGTTCATTGCTTAAAAGTTTATGACGAGTAAATAGGTAGGTATATTAATTCCATTGTATTTAAAAACACTTGTTTAAGCTGTCAATTCATTAACGTAAATGTCTTTAACATTTCTCCTGAAAATTGTATTTAAAATACATCGTTGTAACTTTATAATATTCTCTGCTCTTTTTAGCATGTGATAAAGACTAAGTAGGTTTTTTGAAATATCAATGCCCCATTGTGATTCTTACTTAAAAGTCCAAAACATACATGAAACATTTAATTTAGTCTTACACAAATAATATGCAGTAAGAGAAAAATAGAAAAGTTACATTTGTGATTTAATAATATATTATTTTTAGGAGTGCTGCATTCGTTTCCAAACCCTGACAAATTTCCTGAGCGTTTTCAAACCTGGGTTAAAGTGGTTGGGGGGAAATTGGAAACACCATCTGATTACCAGTTCTACAGGCAGAAGAAGATTTGTGCTATTCATTTTATACATGAACATAAAAATCGTTTCAAACGTCTCAATGCATTGGCCGTACCAACCCTATTTTTGCCGGGTAAGTTAAAATAAATTCGTCTGTATTCAAAGAATACACAACTACATACAACTAATATACAAATACACTCAAACAAATAGGTACCTGTTTAAATTAAAATTTTGCAACCAAAGTAATTCTAAACACTAACCCCCTTACTCATAAAATGTTACTTAGCTAATATACTGTTTAAAGGGTCACGTAAATAACGTCACTCTATTGTCATTGTCAAATAATGTGACTTTATTTACGTGACCATTTAAATAGTATATTACTTAAATAGCACTTTATGACTAAGGGGGCAATTATTAAGATTTAAGGTTGATAGTATGTTTTAAGCATTCTTTCTTTAATCTTCGGGGCCATACTTTATTTTCTGTGCGAACGAAGATTCACGACGCGCCATATCAGTTGGGTACTACTGTACTGTAGTAATTATGAAAACAATTTACTCTAATAATACTGTGAAAAAACAGAAAATCATTGATATATAACTATAGCTATATTTATGCATATGTATTATGAAATATAGTTAACGTTATAAAATGTAGATGGCGCTTAAAATTGCTTTGCATGAAATAAAAGACTGCTCTCTTTTCTCATGTCATAGTATAGTCGTGCATTGTGGTGTGTTTAATTTACATAAATACCTGCATAAAGTTTAGATTCAAGCTTAGACGGTAAATACCTCCTTTTCCAAGGATTCAAGATCGTTATAATTTTCTCTGTATTATAATTCCTTGGTTATAATGTTCTCAAAGAGAAAAGTGTATTGCGTTTTTGGTTGCAAAGAATTAGGTAAGTAAGTTTTAACTCTATCTATACTACTTATGAATAATTTGAATGATTTTAAAGTTAATTGATTAAAATATGGTATTCGTTTATATAGGTGCTTACATGCATCGTTTTCCACACCCTGAGAAACGTGCAGAGATGTTTTCAACCTGGTTATCAATTGCTGATGGGAAATTAAAAGGTAGTGACCCTATGAAGATTTATAAAAACAAGAGGATCTGTGATTACCACTTCAAACCTGAACACAAAGTGTCTAGTCATCGGCTGATAGGCTCTGCAGTTCCGTCACTTCATTTGAGTGGTAAGTCTGCATGTTAATATAAAATAAACTTTTTTTTTTATAATATTAAGTCGGTCAACAAGCATACGGCCCGCCTGATGGTAAGCGGTTACCGTAGCCATATGGACGCTTGCAACACACACGAAGCATCGCTCACGCATTACCAACCTTTCCCCCCTCCCCAATGAGCTCTGGCGACCTTACTCACGCGCAGGAACACAACTTTACACAACATAAAGTTATTTGGCTGCGGTATTCTGTAAGGTGGAGGTAGTTCCCCAGTTGAGCTGCTCTTTGAGCGAATAAATGCTATGCTCTACCTCTACTTAATAAACAAATTAATAGTAACAATATTTCTTTACCATCCTTCTAGTAGTTGAGACATAAAATATCTTCAGTGAAATGTCTCAGTCAGTACCTCTGCCTACCTCTTCAGGGATAATGGATGTTAATATTCATTTTTTATACTAGCTGTTCTGCACGGTTTCACCTGTATTCCTGGGATAAAATTCCTTCCTACTCCATTCCATAGGCTAGCTGCATGGTTTATTTTTGAAAATGGCGGCGCACAATTTAACCTCTAGTATGGATTGATCAATGAGACTCATACAAACAAAAAAATTACAAGGGTGTTTTAAGGTGAATGCACACTTATCTGAGCCGAATGTCGTGTCCGTTTCCAGATTCGGATGATTCGACGCGGGCAATTGTGCGAGCTTTCATAAGATTTCATATACAGAATCTTAAAATTAGTTTCATTCGATGCATTCAACATGTTCGGCTTGAAAAAGTGTGTGTTCGCCTTCATGCTGATATGTCAGTAAATTCAATAAATTGTAGTATATGTGGTATATAATAAATCAATCTAGCTATTCTTGCACCAAAGAATGTGTAAAATCATTTAATGAGTAATTTTCATGGTTATTGAATTAGGCAAACATCAATCTTTTTTCCCAAAAAGTATTTGTATTTTTTGTTCGTATGAGGGTCCCCAATCATCATCGTGTGACGACATAAAAAAAAAATGGCGCCTGATATCTATGCCTGGCTCCGAACAAAAATCTTCGAACGGATTAAAGGCCCTTAATCCCCTTTATTAAGCAAGTCTAGTAAAACGCTATTTTAAAATGTATCCATCCACTTTCTAACTTCATATAGGTAATAAGAATAGCTGGAACTATCTCTAAACCTGGGTTTTATAAGACTTGCTATAAAACCCAGGTTTAGAGATAGTAATAAGAATATAGATTGTAATAAGAATGGTTTTATCTTCACAGGTGTACATTATTCTAATGGGATTGCTGTGCAGTTGGAACATAACTACTACCTGCCAAGGATGTGGTTAACAGATAATCCCAATCTCAGAGAAAAAAGTTCTCAAAACCAGAATATTTTAGATGAAGGTATGAAACATCTAAGTACTACACCTAATATTTATTTAATTGTAGTGTTATCATCATGATCAGCCTATAATGTCCCAATGCTGAGCTTAGGCACAGTATGGCACGGACGTCCTTTCACAAATGAGGGTGTAAGGGAACGGGCAATACTCCACCGGGCATGCCCACTGCGAATTGGTGGAGGTAGCCTAGTGGTCAACCTACTGTTTCAAGCCGCCTAGGTAGCCTCCAACTAGCTTAAGAGCACTCAATTCGTTATACTTTTTTACTTATTATGGCGTTGTTAAACATTTTTCGTTTGATGTTTTGAACAAATTAGTATCTTGTGCACTATATCTAGCCGTGTATCTAGGCGTAATTTAAAAAAAGTGTGAAACACTCAGCCAAAGCCTCTCTCGAAAATAGCGTTTTTGCCTGGACTTTGGCCATATCTAATGTACCTATAAATTGTAAAAGTAAAGAAACATTTAGATACCAGGCTTGCAAATGTATTGGAGATTCTAAATAACTAATTTTTTTTCACAAACTTATAAGATTTTTTTACAAGAAGTATACTCCTGAAACAAGTTTTATGAATGCGAGATCATGAATGACGACCTAGCGAAACGGCCACGAGTGATCAGCGGAATTTACCGACTGATAACCGACGGCTCTGATGCTGTGTCTCTTTTTTCGCAGTCAAACATTACGTTGGATGAAACAACAAGCTTTTAGACTATGCTTGCGTTGAAGTTGCGCCGGCCACAGAGGGCCGCCTTAAAGATTCGTGCTTTCCGATATTTTTTTTAGCACCAGTATCATTTGTATTATTGACCCTGAGTCATTCATCGCTGACCAAAACAACAACCTGTATATATTCTCAAGTCGAATGTAAAATTGGGTCCACTGTACCCCACTTCTCTACCAATTTTCATAATAATTATTAATTTGCCATGAGAAAGGGTGGTGTTTTCGAATTGTTGTCTTTTCTGTATGTTTTAGAGATATTATCGTGGGTTTTGAAAAATGTTGAGTTGAGCAGTTATGTTCCTCCATGTGGTCTCACATTTGGTGACCTTTTAAATTCATATCCCTTTTAAAAAATCTCTATTCGTAGCTTAATCATTTCCAGAACTGCTTTATGACTGTCAAACTCACATGGAGAAGTTTGTGGGCTGGAGAAGATGAGTGAATAACTAAAATAATCTTTAGTGATCAGGTAATTATTATTGAAAATGTTTAATTACTACCTACCATCATAGTTAACCAGAATAAAAGTTACTAAAATAAAACGTAAAAAAATGCTTAAATTATTGTTTGTCTAGTTGACATTGTTTTTCGGCCAATAATAGAAGTTGGATATTATGAAAGAAGGTACTTATTTAATTAATTTACTAATGAAAACCTTGCGATGTTGCAGTTTCTGTTCCTGATACACCCGCATTAAGGCTTTATGCGGTAAGTGCATTTCATCAGACGATTTTCGCTTTTATTGACAAACGAAAGTCAAATTAGCATCGGAATCCCCTGGAAACATCAGTTCATTTGTACACAAATGTGATTCAAACTTGTAAACACGCCAAGTTATTGTAAGCAATTATTTTTAGATAATGTAGGTACATATGCACCTCCCATCCTGTTACTAGACTTTCTCCGTCTTAAATATATCCGTCACTTTCTAATGTCATCTAAACAATAATTGGACTGTTTTACAAAAACCTTAAACCGACTTCAAAGTACACTAAGAAGTAATCAAATCCTGATCTGATGACAATGGGACCAAACGGGAAGCGTACCCTTTCAAATAAAAAAAGAATTTTCCAAATCGGTTAATAAATGACAGAGATATGAGGTAACAAACATAAAAAACAAACATTCGAATTGAGAACCTCCTCCTTTTTTTGAAGTCGGTTAAAAAGGGATGAGGCTACCTTAATACCTGGTTATTACAAGACTGACTTACACCTTAATTATTAATAAGGGGGTCTGACCTAAAGGTGCTTTTACCCCAGTGTTAAATAGGTATATAACGTTATTTAACTTTGTGTAACATTTAAAACGTTAGAAAGCATATATAAAACATTCAATAACATTAACGATACAAAATACATGAATGTTTATTGTAGCTGTGTAGACAGGGAATGTTAATTAGGTCTTTTCATCAAAACTTTGTGTCACAATACAACATAAGTACTACAAGATAGCATTTTGGAATTAAAAAAAATATTGAAAACATTACAATAACTTGTCAGTCCAAAGCCTGGTGAAGTGTGATGGGAATTTTGAATCACACACGTTTTGTTGTGCCGATGTTTAATTTAGTAATTTTATTAATAAAATGTTACAACAATTTGTTCGTTTTAATTGTATTGAAAAATACATTCCTAGTTGGTTACATAAAATTGGAATGAAAACGAATGAGCGAAACTGCTCGCGTTACTTCCTAATGCTAGGGCTCCGCCTGCGTGTAATGCCATTAATTAGCGCAGATATGGCCGGATGTTAGCGCGCTTAATTGCCAATGGCATCATTAATGTGGTTATACGGTAGCTCAAATGATAAGTGTGGCCACCCAATTAGTGCATCAATTGGACGTTCGGCGTCACGCAGGTGAAGCCCTAGCACCTTTACCTGCATCAGGCCCAAATTATTATGATAAAGGTTAACCCGTTGGTTCTCAAATTCAAATATAAATAAATATCCTGGGATATTCCTCACACACGGTCATCTGATCCCAAACTAAGCAGAGCTTGTACTATGGCAACCAGATAAAAGATATAATACATATATTTACTTTTTGTTTGTAAATACATACTTAAAATACATAATTACACCCAGACTCAGGACATACAGACATGTTCATGCACACAAATGCATGTCCTGTGTGGGAATCGAACCCACGACCTGCGACGCGTAAGGTGAAACCTTAACCAACTGCGACCGCGCCGAAAAAATCGACCGAAACGAAGAAAAAAAACAACTCGCGTGTTGCTCTGTCGTATGCAACTGATAGAATGGGAGCGCATCGGTCGAGTCATCCGCATAAGCCGAGTCGAATCTGATGACGTCATTCGAATTTGTCTAGGTTCTGTGGGGTTCTTCCAGATTCGGACGATTCGACGCGGACAAGTGTGCGAGCTTTCATAAGATTTCATATACAGAATTCTAAAATTCGTTTCGTTCGCCTCGTTCGGCTCTAATAAATGTGCGTCCTCCACCTTAAAAGAATAAAATGTACAACATACTTGCCCCCTAAAAAGGAAGCTAAGCAATATTGCTAACGCAATTCATTTTTTTCGAGTTTATAGCAGAATTTAAGTAATTCATCATTTCCGAGTCTTTTAATGAATTGAATTGTACATAATGAGTAATTCCAAAAAGTATTGGAATTACGTAGGATTTGTCAAGAAATCGAAAAAATGAATTCCTTAGCAATATTGCTTTAGCTTCCTTTTTAGCCCCCCTGATCTGACGTTGACTGAATCTATTTAAGAAGATAAAGCCCTCACAAGCAGCACCTGTTCTCATTTCCACGGCGACGCAGTGCTGACTCGACTAGTGGCTGTTCGCAGTCACGTAGGCTATACAAGTACATTTTGCGTCGCTGCTTGTATAGCAAATTCTATATTAGTGAATACTATAACACGCGCGTCCTATTATAACAATTGATTGAGTTATAGTTTTAATCGCGAGCCAAGCGAGGAGTCCCAACCAAGGATTCCGAGATCAAGGTGGGTGGGAGTGGAAGTAAGTGTATCGTGAGAAATAAAATAAATATTGATTATTATAATTATTTATTCATGTCAAGATTTCGTCGCCGATTTAATTTCTTCGTTACTCAATCGCTGCAATGGAACGGACACTGGAACAAAAGAAAGGTTATTAAATAACAATGAATGAATAATAATATTTGTTGGTCCCTGGTTCCCAAAGTTATAAGGAGCTCCCAACAAGGGGGGCGTCGAGAGATGTAAAAGGGAGTGGAATAAGTTAGCATTTTGGAATAAAAATAATAATTAGCTTTTAAATTAAACATCACAATCACATTCATCGATTCTGTCGTGTACTGTTTCAAACAAGTTTCGACAAGTATCAAATTAAAGGGGGGGAGGGGGGGGGGCATGAAATTATCCTAATGTAGTAAAGTATGGATGTTTGTTACGCTTTCACGCAAAAACTACTGAACAGATTTGGATGAAATTTGGCACACAGAATATGTTCTCGATTAACACAGGGTACTTTTTATCCCGGGAAAACATACGATCCCTCGGGAATGCGGGTGAAACCGCGCGGAGAGGCTATAAAGGTTCTTAGTTGAGATAAGAACTAGAGCATCTAGGATCCAGAAATAGCGGCTTATTTTTCGAAGGTAGTAAGTTTGATGGCAACATTTACGTCTCAAGTGACGTATTCCAAAATTCACTGGCTATAATTATTACAAATATATTTATTTACCTTTAGATTGCAAAGTGTGCTTGATTGTATTTATAGTCCTTTGCATCGGGTCTCCATCTTTAGTTTTAAGTAACTTCAGTACATCGTCACTGATAGCAACTGACTTTGGGCATGTGACAAATGTTTTCTTGCTCACTCGTCCTAAGTTTTTACTGGGAGATAGCGCATCTATTTTACGAACCATTCTTCGCTCTGGGTCGTGTTGAATCACATCGTCACTGATAGAACCTCTCTTTGGATAACTCACAAGTATTCTCTCGCCTACTTTTCCGGATGTGTTAGAGGGAGACGGATAATCAACCTTAATCAAAGCTCTTCCAGGTATGTGTTGTATACGTACAGCATCACTCATAGGAACTCTCTTTGGATGAGTTAGAAATATTCTCTTGCTCACTTTTCCCAAGGTATTAGAGGAAGATGGGCTATCTATCTTATTAACTATGCTTCTTTCAGGTTTGTTTTGTAAATGTACATTTTGTTCATGTGATCTCGAATGGGAATATCTATCTCTGTCACTCGCGACATTGACGTCTTTACTGGCAACAATTTCTTGAGTTTTATAAATTTCGTGAGGAAATTCCCATTCTTCTAAAAATTCTTCGTCCAGCCTGACTTGAACGTCATCATCTTGTGTCTCGGATGTGTGCGTGACTTCCGCGAGTGTGTGCGTGGCGTTGCTCTCAGCCATCTGTCAATTCAAAGATATTTATTTCATTAATATTTTCCAAAACGGCACAGAAATATTATATTTATCATGAAACAGCATCTAACTGCAAACTTTGATCGTATAACAAAACAAAGGATTATAATAGAAAAATAAAAACCTCGCAATCTTCATGTTCTTCAGTAGAGTCGTCAGACTCGATCGGGTAGTCCGGTTCATCCGGGACCGGGTCGCTGCCCGCCTCCGACAACACCTCGGACTTCAACCTGCAAACATGGCAAATTGAATTATTTTCTATATCCCATGTTACACACATAAAAACGAATGAATTAGATAAGTTTATGATCAAAAAGTCCCACTGGCGCCGGCTGAAAATCGGCGCTGTGTCCTTACTGACACTCGATTTTCATTTTATTTTCATGTTGTTAATTTTAAGGTTTTTTCCTATCGACAAATATATGGATGATAAATAAATAAACTTACTCATCCATCAAAGTACTGACAAAATTAGCTTCAGCTCGTAACGATTTTGGGTCTGCTGTTATGAACCGCCGTATTGTATCCATTATTAATTGAATTTCACCCTGAAACGAAAATATTTTCATGAACTTCTGATTTTATTTTCGAAATTACGTCGTCAATCTATAAAAGACCGATAAATCGATAAAAGACCAATGCAATAATGATAGATTCTGCAAACTGATCCGATTAATTATACAATTCAAGGTTAAATAATAAGCCTGTAGCTGCAACAGTAAGGAGGGTGTACTCACATGGGGCCGGGGTCGAGGCACACGCAGCAGGTAGTGTTGCGGGTGCAGTGCCTGTAGCTGCAACAGTAAGGAGGGTGTACTCACATGGGGCCGGGGTCGAGGCACACGCAGCAGGTAGTGTTGCGGGTGCAGTGCCTGTAGCTGCAACAGTAAGGAGGGTGTACTCACATGGGGCCGGGGTCGAGGCACACGCAGCAGGTAGTGTTGCGGGTGCAGTGCCTGTAGCTGCAACAGTAAGGAGGGTGTACTCACATGGGGCCGGGGTCGAGGCACACGCAGCAGGTAGTGTTGCGGGTGCAGTGCCTGTAGCTGCAACAGTAAGGAGGGTGTACTCACATGGGGCCGGGGTCGAGGCACACGCAGCAGGTAGTGTTGCGGGTGCAGTGCCTGTAGCTGCAACAGTAAGGAGGGTGTACTCACATGGGGCCGGGGTCGAGGCACACGCAGCAGGTAGTGTTGCGGGTGCAGTGCCTGTAGCTGCAACAGTAAGGAGGGTGTACTCACATGGGGCCGGGGTCGAGGCACACGCAGCAGGTAGTGTTGCGGGTGCAGTGCCTGTAGCTGCAACAGTAAGGAGGGTGTACTCACATGGGGCCGGGGTCGAGGCACACGCAGCAGGTAGTGTTGCGGGTGCAGTGCCTGTAGCTGCAACAGTAAGGAGGGTGTACTCACATGGGGCCGGGGTCGAGGCACACGCAGCAGGTAGTGTTGCGGTTGCAGTGCCTGTAGCTGCAACAGTAAGGAGGGTGTACTCACATGGGGCCGGGGTCGAGGCACACGCAGCAGGTAGTGTTGCGGGTGCAGTGCCTGTAGCTGCAACAGTAAGGAGGGTGTACTCACATGGGGCCGGGGTCGAGGCACACGCAGCAGGTAGTGTTGCGGGTGCAGTGCCTGTAGCTGCAACAGTAAGGAGGGTGTACTCACATGGGGCCGGGGTCGAGGCACACGCAGCAGGTAGTGTTGCGGGTGCAGTGCCTGTAGCTGCAACAGTAAGGAGGGTGTACTCACATGGGGCCGGGGTCGAGGCACACGCAGCAGGTAGTGTTGCGGGTGCAGTGCCTGTAGCTGCAACAGTAAGGAGGGTGTACTCACATGGGGCCGGGGTCGAGGCACACGCAGCAGGTAGTGTTGCGGTTGCAGTGCCTGTAGCTGCAACAGTAAGGAGGGTGTACTCACATGGGGCCGGGGTCGAGGCACACGCAGCAGGTAGTGTTGCGGGTGCAGTGCCTGTAGCTGCAACAGTAAGGAGGGTGTACTCACATGGGGCCGGGGTCGAGGCACACGCAGCAGGTAGTGTTGCGGGTGCAGTGCCTGTAGCTGCAACAGTAAGGAGGGTGTACTCACATGGGGCCGGGGTCGAGGCACACGCAGCAGGTAGTGTTGCGGGTGCAGTGCCTGTAGCTGCAACAGTAAGGAGGGTGTACTCACATGGGGCCGGGGTCGAGGCACACGCAGCAGGTAGTGTTGCGGGTGCAGTGCCTGTAGCTGCAACAGTAAGGAGGGTGTACTCACATGGGGCCGGGGTCGAGGCACACGCAGCAGGTAGTGTTGCGGTTGCAGTGCCTGTAGCTGCAACAGTAAGGAGGGTGTACTCACATGGGGCCGGGGTCGAGGCACACGCAGCAGGTAGTGTTGCGGGTGCAGTGCCTGTAGCTGCAACAGTAAGGAGGGTGTACTCACATGGGGCCGGGGTCGAGGCACACGCAGCAGGTAGTGTTGCGGGTGAGCGGCTCGCGCCTCACACGCTCCACACAGGTCGTAGTTGGCGCACTCCACGCACGAGTACCGGAACCTGACACAAGAGAACATGAGATAATTAAACGTCTTGTATCGTTCAAAGGAAAAGTTGAACGATACAAGACGTTTTCTACAAGTCAATGATGTATACTAGAAAAAGAAAAGGTCCAAGGATGGAACCTTGTGGGACGGTCATAGATATCTGTAGACATTAAAATAGATCCTCCGAGCTATCACTCAATTATGAATTTAAACGGCTGAGTGCAATACTTATATACCATAGTGATGCAATAATCTGACAAGTAACTCATTATGTACACTGTCAAATGCTTTGGCAAGTCTCAAATAACACCGAAGTACAGTAGTACCCAACTGATATGGCGCGTCGTGAATATTCGTTCGCACAGAAAAGAAAGTACGAAGATTAACGAAAGAATGGTTAAAACTTACAATCAACCTTAGATCACTACTAAAAGGTGCAGCTGTTAGTTCCGTCTCATTCGCAAGTCATCCGCACAGCGTGCGCTAACATGGCGGCAGCTGCCGACCAATAGCGTTTCCCGCGCTTTGAAAATGTATCTTCTGCGCAGGTACATCGGTAAGCCATATTAGTTGGGTACTACTGTAATAACGTAATAACGTGAACTTTCCAGGCAGCAAAAGTATTTTGGACAAGTTCAACAGAAATGGTAGTTAAGCGACCCCTAGTAAAACTAAATTGTTGACTATGCAGTAAATTTTTTATACCAGAAATCATTTCATGATATATATGTGTAATTGTAATACTTCTATTTACATATTAAAAAAAAAAAAGACTTGCTGAGTTTCTTGCCGGAGTCTTCTCAGTTCAAGTTGTATTTGGAACCGGTGTAGAGTCATTTGTTCATAAGTAAGTTCATAAGTTCATAATGTTCATAAGTGCCTTATCCGGGCATAAATTGAATAAATGCTTTTTGAATTTGAATATAACAGTAGGAAACCTTAAGATAACAATACTTTCTTTAAAAAAAATCCCTAAGTACACAGATACAGAGAGGGAAGTTAGGAGATTTGAAGTCGATGCTAGAATATCAATGCAAAATGTTTCGAAGAAGTCTAATATCAAGAATTTGATGAATTTTCACTTGAAATCTCCAGTTTCGTTATTTTTAATTTTCCACGTCATTTTATTCAAATACTTTTTACTTTGTTACACACTTAGATTTGTATTGATTTCATGTTTGGATCAGTATTAAGCTAGTATTGTATGTTTTTTTTATACTACTTGGGTAGTAAACAAGCCTACGGCCCGCCTCATGATAAGCGGTTACCGTAGCTGAAAATATGTAAATACAGCGTGTAAGGGACATCGCCGCACAAACGGATACCATGGGTCCAGGACATGATTCTGGATTCCCCCATGTTGGAATTTTTCGTCGGTTTTTTCCTAATTTTTAAATATTTTTTTTGAGTTTTTTTTACTTTAGACTTTTCATAATCGTTATTCTTACCTAACCCAAAGAGATTTAAAATAAATAAGTTATTAATTCATTACTTTCACTAAAAGTAGCAATGTAAATAAAACTAGAAACGGTGTCTTATGGCAATATTCGCCTGCAGTCAGCGACATACTACGTAGGCACAATGTTATCGCGCGTTTAAATCGCGGTGTTCACAATACATTGCGCGCTCGAAAATGTCAATTTCTATAACCGATCATTAGCGAGGTGAATGACTTTCACAATTTGATTAGTGGCATTAGGTGTAGCCTTTTCGCGAAATCTGCGTTACCATGCGAAATACACCCTGTATATGTAAAGTGTCTGACCTAACAAACCAGTTTGCGCAGGTAAAAGTGTGCGCGTGGACAGCAAGGCGATAGCTAGTGCATGCCCGGAAGCGCAATGGTTGACTTGTTGAAGATGGGACTGCGCAGTTCTGGTTTGCAGATTTGACTTGAGCGTGTAGACGGTCATTCAAGCCACGCTTCAGTCCGGCAAAATTGTTATAACCGACACACGTATTAAAATGTGTGATGTGAGTGTGAGCTCTCAAACACTTGAAGTTTGCACAGTCCAGTTTGCACGTGCTTACTTGCACTAGTGGCCACTATTAAGTATTCCGTCTTTTTGTACAGTAATTTTTACAGTTTAAGGACTGCACATGCAAGACAGATATAGTCAGACTATAAAGCACAGAATAACAAGAAAAATCATATTCTAACCGCAGGGAACGCTATTAGCATAAAAATCTCACCTGCGTATAGGCCCTTTGCACATATCACATTTATAGCCTTCATGGACGTCACTCTCTTCTCTGGTACTTAAATCTTGATTATCTGAAATTAAAAAATTACATAAAAGTTAGCCAATTTTAGTATGAGATCAAAGACCAACTGCGAAGCTGTGAAGTGAACTGTTTCAAGCAGGAAGTTAATAACAATAACTTTATGTTGTGTTCCTGCGGGTGACTAACGTCGCCTGAGCTCATTGGGGAGGGGCGAAGAGTCAAATTCAAATTCATTTATTTGCCATAAAGTGTAGTACATTCCACAAGGTGTAAGTAGCTGTATATAGACCGTACACTTTGTCAATAGCTGGTCGGTAACGCGTGAGTGTTACTTGCGTGTTGTATGTTGGGTTCGAATCCATCAATGAGCTTGAGCTTCGTGAGGAAACCATAGCACGGTGGTAGGGTACTTTGTAGTACCCACCTGGCTGACTACCACCCTCAAGTTGAAAATCTGCCGCTAAGCACCTATCGGTGTTCCGACAGCTGCGATTGACAGCCAGTTCCTTCTAGGCTTTGTGTGCTTACCATCTTCGGCCACATCATCACTTACCATGGTGAGATTGTGGTCAAACACAGGCTTATACACACAAAAGAAAGTGAGTAGTAAGGGAACTTTGTAGTACACTCCTAGCTGGCTTCCAATCTCATGCTGAAAGTCTGTCACCCAGCATTTACTGGAGTGGTTCCAACAGCTGCAATTGTGATTGAGATCACCAGTTCAGTTCTAGGTTTTGTGCTTAACCCTTCAGCTGTATTATCACTGTGGCTTTACGAGCAAATGACAGTATTTATTTTTATAAAAATACCTGTTTCTGGTCTAACTTCCTCTAAATTATGAATTTCTACAGTATCATTATATCCAGACTCAATAACAACGCTGTTTAACTCAGCGACATCTTCTAATATTACTTCAGTTGAATTTTCTGTAACAAAAAACAATTTCGGTTCAATTTATAATTCCCGAAATAAGTCAAAAATGAATCCGGCTATATAAGCCACTGATTTGGGATATTACTATAGAGTTAATTTATTTCTGAACAACACAATCTGAAAATCAACAAAGGTTACAAAAAAGTTAAGGTATGTAGTTGAATGGACTACGATTGTGGGACATTCCTCACACACGGTCATCTGATCCCAAACTAAGCAGAGCTGTACTATGGAAACCAGATAACTGATATACTACTTTTTTGTCTGTAAATACATACTTAATACACATAATTACACCCAGACATGCATATGCAGACATGTTCATGCACGCATATGCATGTCCTGGATGGGAATCGAACTCACGACCTGCGGCGTGCTAGGTGGAATCTTAGCCTCATCCAAATTCAACCACAGAATAGTCAAGACTCAAAAATGTACGTGCTATACAATAAAACAAATACCGTTTACACACTAACCTAGATTCATTTCAAAATCATCACAATTTATTTCACTGTCCCTTTGCCAAGAAAATATTTGTTCTTCTGTCTCTTCTTGAGTATCACCATCGTGAATATCATCATCTGGGATAACTGCATCATCTTGTATATCGGCACTGACTGTGATATCTGGAGCTTTTGTGATATCTGCAGTTTGAGCTTTTGTGATATCTGCAGCTTTTGTGTTGTCTGTGACTTTTGTGATATCTGCAACATCTCCAACATTTTGTGCAGAATCTGTAACAATAGATAAGTTCAGTTATTTAAAGAATAGTTATCGGTAGCATTCTGGGGCAGTTTGCGGTTTTGAAATGGAACTTAATTTGGACTGGAATACCTGGGAAAAGGTGTTTGACGACAAACTCCCTGGGGTCAAAAACAGCTTCTCAAGCATTATTTCACAGGATCAATCTACTGTAAATTCTTTAAATGAATTCCACTAAGCAATATTACTTGAGCTGCCTTTTTAGATCCCCAGCAAAGGTGTAATAATTTAAGGTGATTCCTGATTTGTTTCTGGCTATCGGATGAGGCAAAGGGAAATAAGAAACTAGGATTGAAAATTCCTTATAAATAAAATAACATCACGTTTTATAAAATAATTTATTAACATTACACAATCCACACATAGTCAGGGCTGAATTCCATAGACTTGTGTCTAAATCCTGGAAATAATAATTCAACATTAGACTCCTCGAGAAGGAATGGCAGCTGTGAAAATTTATTTAAGTAGAAAATAGTTGTTCATTTCAAAGATTCATTTTAAATAGTATTTTCCGATCATAGTGCTCTCTGAGCTAGCTTCTGTTTAGTGGTAAATATTGGTCTTCATATTAGTGTAGTACCTATATTTTTATAGGTGATAATGTACCCGCCCGGGAAGCCTTCTGTTCATGTATTATGATGTAGTATTTCCAAGCTGAAATAGTAATTTAATATATTGTAAATCTTACTAGGTAAATGCAGTGATGGTACAGCAATCATCACATTTAAACGATTGTTGCGATTAAAATCTTTTGATGTAAAATGTTTATGACATATTTTCTTCTTCCTGTAAATTTCATCGTCCCTCAAACTCTTAAGTGATCCACCAGCCAAGGTGACCCAAGCTCTGAACTGTTCTGGGAATTTACTTGGCTGAGGAAAATCATGGACGATCACACCTAAAATAAATCCAAGCTTGTTACATTAACTGGATAATCCGTTGATTGTTGAAATGGTGTTCCCTGTAACAAACTCACCGAGTGTCTCGCACCCAAAAACACATCTGTACTTGCGTGGCATAATGACAACTTAATTTTCACTGGCACTGTAACAATTTATTAAGATAATGTTAAGACAATAGGTTATAAAACATGAGAAGCATTTTTATTCCTAACAAAATAGGGATAAAAAGTAATAAGTATATAAGGTCTTTCTAAAGTTATGGCGGATATTTTTAGGGATGAATGTAAAGGTTATCAAAAAAACATATTAGAAAAATAAACCATACATTGAAAATACTACATTATTTAAAAAATTAATACTTGGTACCTACACAAAGTTCAATTTTGTTTTTTTTTTCTTGAACCATCAGACGGATTATTTTTCTAATATGTTTTTTTGATTACTAATGACCTTTACATTCATCCCTAAAAATATCCGCCATAACTTTAGAAACACCTTATACAGGGTGTTGTTTTGGTCGGCGACAAGCGACCCAGGAGCGGTAGTACAAAATATATATTCCCCAAAAATGGACTTAATTCCATTAAATACTGTAAATATGATGAGAAATACCTTATTCAATTTGAAATAAAATTATTGC
Source organism: Polyploca ridens (assembly GCA_951394255.1). Lineage (NCBI taxonomy): Eukaryota > Metazoa > Arthropoda > Insecta > Lepidoptera > Drepanidae > Polyploca > Polyploca ridens. The sequence continues at coordinate 3,628,353 of OX596265.1, read as the reverse complement.
AAAGTATGGTTACTAGGCACGTGCACAGACTAGAGCTAGGCACAAGCCGCCATCGCCCCACCCCTTTACTCCCTCGTACTCCCGTTGAGTATAATGTCTACACTTTAGCCTATTACATGATTTTCAAAATTTTTATTTTTTTATTTTTATTATTTAAAAAAAAGAAAGTATTTTTTTTATATTTTTTTTCGCACCAGTATCATTTGTATTATCGACCCTGAGTCGCTCGTCGCTGACCAAAACAACGACCTGTATAATAAATAATAATACAAAAATGTTAATGAGAAACCATGATGTTGGCAATATTGATAATCAACAAAACAGAAGTAAAAAAACAGACAGCAGAAAATATTGGTGATTAAATTAGGTCACTTGTCTGCAAGTTGTTTGATCACTTTGGCAATAAGGAAAAATCATGTTTATAATTTTCCAAGATAGAAACAATACACACAAAATTTCACGTTTATAATGTTAGTAGAATAGATAGCAGGATTAGGGATGGGCAGGGAAAGAAAAAAATATGGGAAGGAAAGAAAAATACGGGAAGATACGGGAAAGAATGGAAAAATACGGGTAAATTCCCGAACGGCGGGAAAATACTCAAGTGGCTTTTTGTACCTAAAAAAATATTTTTAGAAGCTTTTGATTGTTATTTTAATCATACTCTAATAGAAATCTTGTTAAATGTTATTCAAACGATTTTGTTAAGGTGTCTCTCGCTATATAGGTACGCAAAATCTAGTAACTGTGACCATTTGAGTATTTTCCCAGCCAATGGGAAAATTCCCGGGTTTTTTCCCACCAAATTGGAAATTTACTCGAAGTTGGGTTTATTCCCGGGAACAAACCCAACCGTAAGCAGGATCAATCCAGGGCTAGTAAATAAGATAGTTATCGAAAATCATCATCTAAGTAAACAATCAACCTTTGTATGGAATTGGCATTTCAAATCTAAATATCAAGTGATTTTTAACAATCTCTTATGTTAATCCCATACAATGGTTGATCGTTTACTAACGATGACGATTGTCGACAACCATCTTGTCTAGGGACCTCAGGATTTAGTAAAAGACGGTATGGATATAATATTTATTTCAAACATACAATATCAAAGTAAAGTAATAACCTGGCCCAGCTTCGAACGGTTGGTCTTTTCTACATGCAGATGAAATAGATCTTCATCATCTATTCTCCAATTTGGCAAGTTACAATTGAATTTTCTTTGTAGAGATATTATTACCAATAGGTACATTGTTTAGGCCTTATACATCTTCGGTGAATTCCATCCTTTGTTCATCAATTAACAGATTGATTTCCAATCCAATAACTGTATATAGTATATATAATAGCTTTGACCTTCATATGTGACTTTGTCACCCTCATACGAGCTGCAGTCAGTACCATTGCATGAAGATAACCTACTTATAACATACCCGAAGCGCTCATGGTGTAGCATGATTAGCCGTTCTTTATCGATCGGCAAAGTTAAGCTACCACCGTCGTGATCGGTACCTGGATGGGTGACCACCTAGTGGTATTTCAAATCGAGCGTTTCCGTGCTACGGAAGGCACGTAAAGCCGTTGGTCCCAGTTATCCAATTCCAATTCCAATTTGTTGTTTATGGCTCCATCGTGTGAACGATGATTTTGCCAATCTCATGGTTAAAGAACATGGTAAAAACAAGGATTCTATTACAGTTTATAAACGAATATTATTAGTATTAAGAAACTTTGTTAGTATTTTGACACAAGGGGAATACACACTGGACAATAATACATTAACATTGACAGGGCGGGGGAAATCACAAGGAAGTAAGTCATACAATGGAGTGGATATTAATGGACAGTCAAAAAATATGTGATCCAATGAGCCTTCATCGAGTCCACATTCACATAAAGAGTGGTCCATAACTCTAATTTTAGCCAAAAACACTGGAGTACATACATGGCCTAAGCGAAGCCGAATGATGGTGGAAGTAACTAATTTTGAGAAATGACGAAATTTAAAAAACCAGGGCTTAGTAGGTATTGAAGGTTGCAAAAAACCATAGTGTTTCCCCTTAACAGTCCTAGAGGACTGCCAAAAGGAGTTCCATGACTTTACCATGTTTGGTTTGGCGGAGTTTCTCAAGTCTCGTGTAAAGCATTTATTATGACATTCAACTCCCAGGCGAACCGCCTGCTTTGCGCAACTATCCGCAGTTTCATTGCCACTGATGCCACAGTGTCCAGGAATCCACGCCATTGCAACATCAATGCCAGACGAAAAGCATTTAAAAAGAATATTTTTGATTTTAAGGGAAATATAGAATCTATCTTTAGCATGAAATGGTAATTTAACTAAGTCTTGTAATAAACTAAGTGAATCGGAGAAAATTATAGATTTATCAAGTCTATGGGATTCTATATATGTGATAGCTTCTAAGAGAGCAATAGCTTCACCAGTGAAGACAGAGGATTGAGGGGGACATTTGAAATTTAGGATTATTTTGTATTTTGGGATCCAGACAGCCGCTCCAACATTTTCATTCTCTGAATACTTCGATGCGTCAGTATATATGGTAAGCCAACCAGACCAATCTTTTTCAAGAATTTTATTAAAATTCTGGTTTGCACCAGGTTCATCTCTCTGTATACCAAAACTTAACATAACGCGAGGCTGAAATAAGAGTGAGTCGAAATCAAAAAGAAACAAAGGATCTTTCTCTATACAAAAGACAGGATTGGAAGTATTGGAAAATTTATTGAAGCTTTTTATAAGACGAGGGGGATCTTTGTGAGTCCAGTATCTAGAATCAGGAATTTGACGGGATAGAGTAAAAGTTTGTTGTATAGGATATGGGATGGATTTTGAACTATATTACAAGTAAATCTGTCAGATAGGTACTGTCTGCGAAGAAAAAGTGGAGGCTCTAGGCACTCTACTTGAAGAGCATTCGTTGGGGATGATTTCATAGCTCCTGTAATTATGCGCAAACATTTCGCCTGAATTCTATCCAGTTTCGCAAGAGCGATATTATTGCATGGTTCAATAATAAAACAACCATAGTCGAAATGACTGCGAATAATGGCATTATAGAGCAACTTCTGATTGTACGGGTGAGAACCCCATCGAACCCCTGATAGAGCTCGGAGGACGTTAACACCCTTCTCGCATTTATCAGTTAAAAATTTGAGATGATGTAGTCCTGTCATTTTTGAATCCAAGATGACACCTAAAAACTTTACTTTATCTTGAACTAAGATAGACTCATTGCCGACTGCGAGTTCGATTGCAGGGATGTTTCTTTTCCGCGAAAATACCACCGCACTACACTTCGGAACCGAAAGTGATAGACCGTGGTTATTAAGCCAATCATTAAGATAATTAAGAGCTAAGTTAAGACTATCAGTAGCGCTAGAAAGAGATGCAGAAGAAGTATACAAAAGAATATCATCAGCATATTGTAGGATATGGCAAAAACAGTTTACAGACTGATCAAGATCGGAGGTATAAATGTTATATAACAAAGGACTAAGGACTGAACCTTGCGGGAGGCCTTTCCAAATAAGTCTGGGCGAAAGGAGACCATGGACTCTAGTGGAGATCGAACGAGCCATAAGAAGATTGCAAATGATGGTGACTATCCTCGACGGGATGCTTAGATTTTGCAGTTTCTGCCTAAGCAGCGGAAGATGTACATTATCATAGGCAGAGGCTATGTCAAGAAACACGCCAATAAGACTCTCGTTTTGAGAAAAAGCAAGGCGAACATCTGTAGTGAAAACACTGAGGCTGTCCATGGTACTCATCCCGCGTCTGAAGCCGAACTGACTTCTGGGAAGTAAATCTCTATTCTCTACAATCCACTCCAATCGATTTTTTACAAGGTGTTCAAAAATTTTTGCCAGAACAGACGAAAGTGCAATAGGTCTGTATGAAGACGCCTCATTTGGATTTTTACCGGGTTTCAGGATTGGGACGACAATTTGCGACTTCCAAGAGTCTGGAATTAGTCCAGATGTAAAGATATTATTAAAAATGTTTAAAAGATACGTTTTAGAAGGGTATGAGATATTAACAATAAAAGAGTATGGGATGCCGTCATTACCGGGGGAAGAATCTTTAAGTTTATCTAAAGCACAAGATAGCTCAGCTATAGAGAATAGATCATTCATACGATCTGAAGAGTCATGAGAAGGATGAGGAAGAGAAGGAAAACAATCATAATTAGGGACATATGGAGGGGCCAATTTATTGTTAAAATCCGAGACCCAAGAGGAGTCATTAGTTGAAATATTATAGGTATTATTATGTTGTGATCTACGGAAAGATTTTAATTTTTTCCACACAATAGAAGGAGGGGACCGAGGAGATAGAGACTCACAAAAGTTACGCCAACCTTGAACCTTCTTTTTGGCTAGCAGCCTTTTTGTTTGGGCTGAAGTTTTTTGAAAGGAAAGGTAATTATCCATGTTCAAATTGGAAGCTAAAGTTTTTTCAGAATCTTTCCTTGAGTGAACAGCAGCTGTGCATTCAGAGTCCCACCAGGGAGGTGACGGTATTTTACTTCGAGCTGAGTTTTTTAAAGCGAAACAGTTATCTGCGGCTAATATTAAAGAGTTTGTAAATCCAGTATAAGCTTCGAGAAGATTGTCAGAGTGAACTGATGGAAGGCATGACACTCTTATATCCACTTGACTGGAGAATTTATCCCAATCTGCATTACAAAGTTTATATTTTAGAAGAGGAGAGGGATCAGGAACAGGATTAAAAGAACGGTGCCATTGAATGAGTAAAGGAAAGTGGTCACTTCCATAAGAGTATGGAAGGACGGACCAAGATAATGATGAGACAAGATTTGGAGAAGCTAACGTAAGATCAACTGCGCTTATATTTTGGGAAGGAGATGTACGTCTAGTAGCTGAGCCATCATTGAGGATGCAGATGTTCAAATCATCAAAAAGCTCAAGAAGATATGTGGAGATATTGTCACAAAAATGAGAGCCCCATAAAACATGATGTGAATTAAAGTCACCTAATATAATATAGGGACCTGAAGTAGAATTTAAAATTTGGGAAAGTTCGTTAATTGAGTTAATCGTAGGGTGAGGAATATAAAGAGATATAAATGTAACATCAAGTGCCCTAGCGGCTACTATGTGTAACTCAGAACTGTGAGAAGGAATAGAAATTTGAGAAAAAGTCACAGATCTATGGATTAAAAGAGCACAACCAGCCCAACCATCTTCCCTGTCATCCCTCAGGCATGAATACCCTTGGATCCTAAAAGATGAGCCAGGTTTCAGCCAAGTTTCAGCGACAGCAAACACTAGTGGATTGTATGAATTTACTAGGTTAATAATTTCGTGTTTTTTATGACGAATATTTCTACTGTTCCATTGGAGGAGGCTTTGGTCCATTTTTAAAATTATAAGATGTGAACAAATGTTGAAGAAGCATAAAGACGTTATGGGGAATTGCATCGCTGAATTTGGTAAGAATATTTAAAACTACAGATAATAAAAGTTCTATAAGGTTATCATTGGGTGATGGAGAGTGACATGGGGGAGGGCGGCAACTTTCAGATGGAGGAGGACTGGGACAGTCTGAAGGGTTGGAGGGGTAACCACATCCATTGCCTTGTGATGGTTTTGGGGCCTGAGTTAAACTGTTGTGAGAGGACATATCATATCCCTTCTGAGGAGTAGGTCTAGGACGACGTTCAACGTAGTATGTTTTTTTATAAGATTGTGACTGGGAATTAGATGGAGATGACTGGGGAGGGAAAGTCTGAGGAAGTTGTGAGTTAAATTCCTGATATAACTCTTCTTGGGAATTATTAGTAATGGGAGTTTTAGCCACATCTGCAAAAGCCTTTCGAACTGGCCGGAATCTTTGAGATGCTTCAGAAAATGAGATATTCTCTTCAGTCATCACATTTTTTATGGATTTTTGCCTATAGTGTTCTGGGCAGCTGGGATATGTTGCCATATGGTTACCTAAACATAGAAGGCAAGTGACATCACTATCTAGAACGTTACAAGTGTTACCTTGATGAGGTTTAGCACAGCGGAAACACCGTGGTTGAGATCTGCATTGTGACATAATATGTCCAAAACGACAACATTTACGGCATTGTATTGTAGGCAATTGATAAAGAGATACAGGTAATGAACTATTGAAGCAAAAGACACGTTCTGGTAGTTGACGTCCAAGGAAAGTTAGCACAACTGTAGTGGACGGGTCCCACTCTGTTTGACCACCATCCCCAGTTTTCTTTCTATTAAGCCTTCTAGCCTGAATAACCTGACCACAGTGATTTGGGTATGACAGACCATCCATGAATTCCTCAAGAGACCAATCTGTAGGGACATTCCTAACAATACCCATTCGAGTGATTTGATACCTTGGGATGGAGGCAGACAGTTTATTGTCTACCAAGATAGGGCTTTTCATAAATTTATTTGCTGCTTCTGCTGACAAAAACTCGACATTAATTTTACCGCGGCCAGCTGATTTTACACCACCTTGTGAAACACCTGTGATTTTATTGCGAAACAAGATCTGTGCTAATTTTAAAGTCGGCAATGAAGAAATTTCCGATGTTATCAAAACCGAGAATGGACCATTGTCCGAATCTCCGTACTTCAATTTTTCAGCAAAATCAGGGCAAACATATATATTCTGCATTGAAGTAGCAGGAGATGTTGTCTTTTTTGGATTTACATCAATAACTTCGGCTGGACGTTTTAGGTTCGACTTAGAACGGACTGAATCCTGCGACTGAGGAATAGTCATAACCGTCGGACCGCCGCCTCCCCCGTCGGGGGGCTCGTCCGTCTCCATAGCACTCAACTAAACCACTAACAATATTATAGACGGCACTATATAACACAAAAACAAGAAAACACTATTTTATAAGATAATAAACTACAATATTTTGAGGTTATAACGCAGACGAGGTTATCCTTAGTTCAGTGTTGCCACCTCACCCGGTCCCAGTTATCACTTAATTGTGATAGTCGTTAAGCTAATTGAAAGCTAGGCGGCTTGAAAAATTCCAACAGTAGGTTGACCACTAGCCTACCTCCACCGATCCACAGTAGGCACGCGTGGTGGAGTATTGCCCATTCCCTTTCACCCTCACTTGTGGAAGGAGGCCTGTGCTCAGCAGGGGGACATTATAGGCTGATGATGATGAACCTACTCATCTTTATTTACTCTGCTTAAATCACAATAAATGGCTTTGACTTGATAACATACCAAAAAGGTAGTGAGCAGTGATGTATCTCACTTCACATTTGTTTTAGTAGCACAGATACAATCCACTATTCCTTAACTTATGCTTAAGAATTAACTATAAAGCAGTAACAAACCTTCCCATGGCAGTTGGCTGTATGTGTGGTCAACATGCAATTTGTTGGTACTACTCTCAGGCTGAAGACGGGTTCCTTTAAAAAAAAAAGTTGCATTTAAAATAATGGTACCTGAACCAGATAATTATTTTAGTGTTACATACACCCAAAACTAAATCATCATAGAATCATGGCGAGATCCATACATTGATTTGTACAAAAAAATTAAACATTTTAGAGAGTTTTGAATAACTTCCAATGTTGAAATTACATAGCAATATATTGAAATACTTGAAATATTATATAAACCCTGCAAAACCACAACAATATCATAATCATTTTGGTCGCGATTTGCTGGCATGGCATAGAAAGTCACATTTTTATCCCAGAGATCTAAAAATGTTTTAAATGCCTCAAGTTATTCCTTAGGCACCAAGGATCAATATAAACGTCATTCCAATGTCTCTAAAAAACTTTATTTATTTTATACATATCTCGCCATGATTCTTTTGTTACATCCTATACTATTAACTAAAAGAACTAAGGCCAATTTGGTGAAGATGATCTGTGGGGTCCTTACCAAATATATACCTATGTTTATGGAACCTACCTCTCTGGAGATAACTGTTTTATTTGATATTAGGCAAAGAAAGTCAAGCGTTTTATGGATTTTCATTCTACGTGGTTTGTTCTTACTATTTACAGTATTTCCTCAACAATAGTTATGGTACATTCATACCTTTAGAGTCAAATTCGACAATTATAGGAAATTGTTCTAATATTTTGTCTGAGATAGGCGGATTCCTCAGGTTGATAGAAGGCACAGCCGTTCTTTTCAACTTTTGTTTTGTTCTAGTGAAATTTTGTCGTGAAAAGTGGGCTCCACATACAAATTTTATTTCATTCAGTTTTTTTATAGGCAAATACACCAAATCTTCGTTCCCTACAACCCTTATCCATTCACGAACTCTAAAAAAATAAATACTTTTTTAGCCAAACAAAAATATCTCTCTTACAAAGAATCCTTGGAAATAATCAATAGTCGATCTTGGAAAATTTGCTACTACTCACGTACCGGACTGGATCTATTGGAAATCTAGCTAGAAATACTTTGTTAGTTTTATTTGATATGCCACAAACTACACATTTTCTTCTAGTTATTTTACTTGTATTCATGATTGAATGAACACACACGTTATGGATGGACAAATACCTCAATGACAAATACCTACAGTGCTGCAAACCCCAACATGCAAAAAAGAAGGATATTTATGCCAAAAATCCAGGAGACAGGGTCAAAAAGAAGGAGAAATAAAAAAATACCCTTTTTGCTGTATTTAGATTAATAGAATTTTTATATTATTACTTAGTTTTAATTTTAACAAGCAAATCCTTTTCATTAGGACTTATTTTTACCAGTTTCGAGTTATCGAGGCTCTGTCAGTAATAAAATTGTCGGTTTCGATATTCAAATGTTTCAGTTTTTAAACAACTTGAAAAATCACGATACACGTAATTCATTTCACTTCAACTTCACATGCATTGATCTTTATTGGGTAAAACACCACCGATAAATATGCAATATAACTCAAAATACACGAACTCTTGAAAATAAAACGAAAAGGCAACGTCACTTTGTAAGTTTCACAGTTTTACACAGAGATGCAGATTATACAGAGCATTGACTGGTTTATTTTATGTCAATATCAGGTGTTATTTTTATAAAAATATAAAATGTCGTACACTTAACTCACATCGTGAAAATCCAGGAGATTTTCATTGAATTGAAAAATAAATAAGGAGATAAGGAGACGTCCAAAAATCATGGAATCTCCTGGAAAAGAAGGAGAGTTTGCAGCACTGAATACCTACCAATCCCGGAATTGAATGACATGTGCATGACGTAACGGCGGCGCCAGGGTTGGATTCAGACCCCCAGAAAATTATTGTCTATGGAATATAAAATTATACTACTTGTCGAAAATAATACTACGTTTCGCGTTTTTCGTCCAGTTTGTTATAAATTTAAATAAAAATGCATTTGGAAGGAAATTTTAGTATTATTGTATTGTACAAATCAACCAAATTAAGGCAAGTAGATGTTTATTTCAGCCAATTCGTCAATCGAAACTTCGTCTTTGGCATTGATCAGCGTTGCCAGATTTTTTTTCGGGCAAAGCGGGATTTTGTAACTTCTTGAGTAAAAAAGCGGGTTTTTATCGCCGAAAGCGGGACATACTAAAAAATCCGGCCAAGTGCGAGTCGGACTCGCGCACCAAGGGTTCCGTAGAAACTTGTAGGTAAGTATGTGAATAGTTAATTCATCACGGGAATCAAGTCTCGAAGATTTTTTCCCCTTTTTTTCGATTATGTCGTAATGGCAAAAAGTTTTGTTTTTGCTTTGTAACTACAACTCTATTCGCATTTTTTTCTTTTATTTGTGCTACATGAAATTACTTCTTGCCAAAGAGTTTTGATTCCCTTGCGAGCGTCAAAATATACGGCATATACGGCGGTATCTTTTGATTGCATTAACTTAGAAGTTTGATTTTTGTATGTCACAGTGACATTTAGCGCACTTTGGCGCGGTTCTCCTTAAACACCACAATACGGTGTTTAAGACGCGTCACGGAAAAGCTGATGCCACGGGAATTTCTGTGCAGTGGTGTCTTTATAATTTCCCACTTCTACGTCCAACGATGATTTCACCGTCGAGTAAATTCTCGAAAAGCGGGACTGAGGCTGTCCCGCGCGGGACATTTAATTTTGGGCTAAAAATCGGGACGTCCCGCCAAAATCGGGACGTCTGGCAACGCTGGCATTGATACGACATAGCATGTCGTCATATGGAATAAATTCAATACACATTAGGTACATTTACTTTCTTTAACAGCATCGCATGAAAGTATCAGGAGTCAATAGAGCGATTTACTACAACTACAACAATGATTACAACTTTATTTCGTAATTAAAGTAATATTTTTAAATTTATTTCAACCAATAACAGTAGCAATCAACCTAAAGGTAAAATTATGGTATTTTCGCGTAGTATAATGGCATTACGATACTACATACTACACATGACAAAATTATGGTACAAATAGTATAATTTTACTACGAAATCCAACCCTGGGCGGCGCTGCCAACATAATCACCAAATAGGGATGTGCTAATCCAGCGTAATTTTTGTCGCAAAAAAATTGTGATGACTTTTTGGCGGAACTTGCAGTGACGTTGCGTTTTAATTTGTATAAATTCGTATATTTTGTGTTTTATTGCATATTATCGGTAGTATTTTATCCAATAAAGATCATAATTGTGCACCAGTGAAGTGAAATTAAATGAATTAGGTATGTGTATCCTGACTTTTCAAGTTGTCTCAAACCCCCTTATTTAAAGCAAACCCAGGTTTTAGTGTCATTCGGTCACTTTCTAACGTCATAAAATAGAAAGAGACGAGGCTATTTTAAAATCTGGTTTTACTCTAAACCATGTTTTGTAATAAGGGGGAAAGAGTCCGTGTAAAGCTTTAGTACAATGACCATCATTTTACAAAAAAAAATGGCTTTGGACGGTGACTATGTGTAAGTTAATGTGCAGACTATATGAAAATGATATTATAAATAAAATTACACATATGAAAGGGCTGTATATAATAATAATAATATTGCTTTAACAATAGTCTCGTACGGAGCATCTTGGAGTATTGCAGCATTATATGGAGGCTACGCCACACATATGCTAAGCTTAGAGCGGCTGCAAAAAAAAGATTTCTGTGGCACCTTGCATTCTCGAGACGAAAATCAAAACAACTGCCCTCCTATAATACCCGTTGGTAATATTTCAAGATGCAACCATTATCAACCCGCAGTAATGTCTCAGAGATGCTCTATTTCTATATAAACTTCTAAGAAATAAAATTGACAGTTCTAAGATATTGAGTATGATTAATTTTACGGCCCCTTCCAGATACCCTCGTAATATCATTACACCATTATGTCCACCTCTACGAACGGTTCTTGGTGCAAACTCGCCAATTCCGAGATTATCAAAAATTATAAACAGATGTGATGTGGTGACCTAGTGGATGTACACCATGATAACTTTGGGAAATTTTAAATTTTTTTTATACCATTATGTGGCAAACAAGCATAAGGCCCGCTGATGTTAAGCGGTTACCGTAGCCTATGGACGCTTGCAACCAGGGGTATCACCGCGCGTTGCAGGCCCAGCAGAAATCTCTTCACACCCTTTTTGAAAATATTTGTTAATGTTGCGTTGTCATTGTGTGGTTGATTATTATCAAAAAATAAACTTCAATAAATACAAGACTACTTTTTTCCTCACAAGTGTGTTGAAAAACGTCGTATGACACGCGTGTGCATTGATCATTACACTCTCGGCTCTTGCCTCTTCTTGCCTCGTTGCATAATTACCAACTTTGCACACATGTATCATAATGTACTATTATAGCCTTATTTTGTTAAGTGTTTGCTAGGAACTGTCTTCTGGCACAGATCACACTAGTTTAGAAGACAGGGCTGCACATGATTATTATGTAATTTGATTGATATAAAAAATATTTAATATCTGCATTATATGTTAGAATGCAAGTAGGATATTAAATTAATTAAACCTAATAATAAAACCATACCTGTATGTTGAGTTTTAGCGATGTGTAGAGGAAATTCAATAAACAACTCATCTGCCAATGATTCCGCAGTAAGTCCTACAGACGGAACAGCAATTTTTTTTAATTGTGTCTTCTTTTTCTTAAAATCATTTGGTAGAAAATGATTGCCACATACATATTTTAATTGGTGTAGTTTTTCAATAGGTACGTACACCAAGTCCTCTTTTCCCGTAACTTTAACCCATTTTCTACACCTAATAAAAACTTTTATTGCATTATACTTATATTATGAAAGCTAACAATATTAAATACTATACATATGTAAGAAAAAATGAAAATTTTAGATACAAAAATATCGACACTAAATTATGTCAAACACTACTGATAGGTTCTTTAGGTTCTTTTAATTCCAAGGACCCATGTCCTTGGAATTTTTTAACCGAAACTGAAAATCATGTAGTTAATTCCTTTTGTGTAATAGCTGATAAAGAATCATGGCGAGATTTGTACAAAAAAATTAAGATTTCTAGAGACGTTGAAATGACGTTATAATTGATCCTTGGTGCCTAAGGAATAACTTGAGACATTTAAAATATTTTTAGATCCCCGGGATAAAAATGCGACATTCTATGCCATGCTGGCGAATCGCGACCAAAATCGTTATATTGTTGTTATGTTATGCGGGGTTTATATTTATATTATATTTCAAGTAATTGTAATCTCAACATTGGAAGTGATAAAAACCGTCTAAAATGTTTTATTTTTTTTGTACAAATCAATGTATGAATCTCGCCATGATTCTTTATGCGTACCTTTCTTCATCCAAAGGAAATTTAGCCATGAAGATTCGTTTTTGGCCATTTGACCGGAAGGACCTGATACTACATATTTCACATTTTCTGTATTTCATTGTAACAAAAATATTACGTCAGGTATAGAAATACACGTCAGGTAAGTACATACATATAAACTATATGTTAAAACGAATTGACTAATCACGAAATACAGGATAAAAACGCTTTTTTGGGGTGATACGATTCTTTTTGACAACCAAAATAAGAATAGGCCATTCTATCAAAGTAAGAAAGAACGAATTAAAGTTGAATGAATGGAACAGAAGAGACGCCGCCAGCCAGCATGGCGCGCACAGATAACTGTATATTAGTCGGAGACAGATACAATAGGTGCTAGGCGGTTTGTTCCAGTTCCAGTCCGTCCACTCGCAAAGCGCTACTGTCGCAAAAGGTGATGAGACCTAACCTAATATTGAAATATCGATTACATAGTGATGTGCCACGTCATCGATTCCGTATATTCAGTTAAATTATGAACTTTCGTTTAACTTTTGATTTGAATTTTTATTTTTCATTCCTCATTCATTATCATTACCTACGGGCGTTAACTTTACCTTTTTTCTTTAGATTTTCTTGTATACCTTTCAAAATTGCATATATTATATATTGCACAAATTATGAATATGGATGCGTTATAGTACATTATGATATTTACGTGTGCTAAGTTTAAGTTTTTAACTTACCAGTAGATGCTTCAGTAGAACTTTCCACACTATATTTTAAAATATAATTGTGATCATTCATGTAGCCTTCTCCTGAAAATAAAGGATTTCTAGTTAATTTAAATTGACGAGCTGGTTGGCGTGGTTGGTAAGATACCTTCCTGCCTGATACGCCACAGGTCGTGGGTTCGATTCCCACCCAGGACAGAAAATCGTCAGCATGAACATGTATGTTTCTGAAACTGAGATTAATTATCTATAATAAGTATGTAACTCATAATATTATTATGTTGATACAAAGGTATAAAACATTCTTTTTTTTGAGAATTATTATTTTGGTTCCATAGTAAAAGAAGTTCAGCATGAGTAACCCAACATAGGTTTCGAAAATATGCTATATCGAAATCTCCACCTATATCAGTTATCTGGTTTCCATCGTAGGGCGGAAAACTAAGGGAAGAAATAGTACCTATCGCTTAAATTTATCTGTCAAAAGTAGAAAGCAGCGCTTGATCTGTTACATTTGTGTATTGTATATTAATAATTGTGTGTTTAGCATTTAGTAATAATTGCAAAAGTTCTCTCTATCCTATCCAGTGGCGTAGCTTGCCTTAGTCGGACCCTGTATCAAAATCTGTTGGGGGGCCTCTCTACTTGACTGCGACGAAGCCCAAATGGAGGGTAAAGAATTTTTAAGAATTTTTGATTACACATTCCCCGTGGTGCCCCCGTTGGGGCGTCATCCAATGACGCGGTACGGCTAAGACCATTGGTGTGCCGTCATTGGATGGAATTAATTAATGGTGAAATGGTGATACGATACGATGATCACCAGATATACGCGGTAGCCACACAGGCCTTATTTATTAGCAGATGTATGCCTCTTGTGATCCTGCTCCTATCTTACATGTATTAATAGAAATATTAACTTACCTAAAGAGCTCAGAGGAATACCGTGCAACATTTCCTTTTCAGTAAATAAGCCGGGATAACCATGCGCAAGACGGTTACCCACACCATCAAATTGTTGTCTGTCGAAGTGATTCTGGCACACATGTCTGTTCAACAATTGTTCCTTTGTCATACCACTGAGCTTAACGTTAACAGGAACCAAGAAAGATAACCACAATTCCCGCAATTTATCGTCCTTTGGAAAGTTAAAAAGGCGATGTGTCTCATGATTGGAATTGCAACCTACAACACAACACTTCCGCAATTTCGGCATAGTGTAGCGTTCAGAGTTTAACACAGCCACTGGTAGTAAGGAAGCAGGTGGACTATTTAATTCAGATCTCTTTTAAAGGCACAAACCGTGGAGAAAGCGAACTAAGTATTTCAAGTCACACACAACACAAGAGTGACTGACAGTTAATTGGGACCGACAGTAGTAATAAACAAAACGATGGCCGCCTATAAGTGCGACACTAGCGCATAACGAATGGAAAGACACTAAAGCTGTCTAGGGCCTGTTGGCGACTGCATAAGTAAATGCGACGTGCGTGTGATCGACTCAGTGTTGCAAGGAGAAACTGAAAAAAAAGTTCTTTTTATTTAATATCTACGATCAGATATACCCTAGATTTCGTGTCACATACAAAATCAAAGCTAAAAAGTGTCCGCTTGAAAATATACTTAAACATTCTTAAGTTCAATCTCATCACGACCATAGCACTTAGTAGGGTAGGGCTCAAATAAAATGTACCTTTTAAAAAAAAAACGCGGTCACCTGTTTGCTCCTAAATTTTAGTATATTATGGTAATTTCTATCAAAGAATTTTATTTGTTGCATTAAAATAAATACATCAAAATTGATGTTTGCAAAGAAAATACACAAAATCTTCAATTTACACAATACTTAAGTTCATAAAACTTTTAATAATTTATTTGCTCCATACAAAAAATAAATGTCCCAGCGCAGTCCGTCGATAAGGTTTTAATTTTTATTTTTTTATTACGCTGTTAATTTCATTTCTTTTTGTCTTCATTGTTAGTATGGGAGTTAATTCAAAGATCTTTGTCCGTAAATCTCGCAAAAAATTATAATTGCTTACAAAACAACAAATAAAAAAAATGTCCCATAAAATCTTCTAGTGTGTTACAAGTAATGTGTTACACGGTAGCTTTCGTAGTTTAGTGATAACCACACTAGAATATATTTTGTAGGGTGGCAACACCGTATACCAACAGCCGTCATGTGTCAATTTAATGTCAACCATTTCAGTCTTGTAAAACAAGTGAAGTGATATGGAGTAGTGTTTTTTCCCTCCAAAAAATTGGTTATTAAACACAGAATTTTCAAGGTAAGTGTTTGTCTTTCGTTATATTGAAGTATATATACTAAATAAATACCTTTTTGTGTCGTATATTATGGCTTTCTTTCCAATATATCTTTGAATTTGCGGCTGCTATAGTCAAATAAACACTAGAATTTTCTCGTGTGTTCGCTCTGGTGTGTTATGCTGTGTTACGTAATGTGTTACGTAATACACTGGATAACATTAAGCTTGGTGCACATTGTCTTTAACCGACTGTGGCGGAGTCCAAAAGGGGATAATACATTTGCTTGCGTGTGAATAAACGTGTATAATTGTGTGTGTAATTATATGCATGCCTTCCCTTCTGTTGCTTTATAAGCACTTAATACCAAATAAATTAAAACTAAAAAATTACATTTTGTATTTTTATATTGTTATTTACAAAAGCTTATATTTCGGATATTTTTTATAAAAGTAGTAAATAAACTTATGCAGTAAGTATACTGTTCGGTGTGTAATCTTACTATTGAGATATCCTGCATAGTAACAATTGAAGCTTATTTTATACAGATGCCTTCGAGCGCAGCTGAACGGCAAAAACGATACCGCGAGAGGATGAATGAAAATCCAAATAAATACAAGGAAATGCAAAGAAAAAGTGCCGCCAGGACAAATTTAAAAAGAAAAAGAATCGCAGATTTTGAACCAGAAGAGCAAGTAGAACTAAGAAGACAATGGAGAGAAAATAAGAAGAAGAAAACATATGATGAACAGAAAAAAGAAGGATTAGAGTATTTAACAGAAAACAATGAAAAAGCAATGAGAAACAAACAAAGACGTTTAGAAACACTAAACTACAGGTTGAAAAAAGAATATTGCGAACTTAAAGGGAACATCAACCAAATGAAAAAAAGAAATGTGTAATTTAAAGAAAAAGCTATACAGATCTATTAAGAAAAACAAACAGTCGATACTCGATTTAAAACACAAAAAAAAAAATTATAGAAAAGTTAAATATCATCAATATTTTCTCTAAGTTATATTATCCTGGAAACCATATTTTTTTCATGAAATAGTCATATTTCCAGGAAATATAACTTAGGGAAATATAAAATTGATGATTTATACGATTTATCATCATTACTCTTAAATGTGGTAAGATTTTTTTTGTAAATATTGATACAATGTAATCCTGCCTTTACAGGGTTCCAGCGTGTTACAAAATGTCCAGTGTGTTGCATTTTAATTTGTGTGTTACGTTTTCTAGTGCGTTATGGTACAAATTTTGTGAGCCCCACCCAGTAATAGTCACAAATCCTTAACAAAACAAGAGCTCGCTTACGGCGTGAGCTCTTATTTACCGAGACGTTTGTTTGCGCCGACCCGAAATCTTGGGTATATTTGATCGAAGTTTAATCTTTATTCTGTGTTATAGGTAAAGCGCGCTACACAAGATACGATATTATTTTATCTCGCATAGCTATATAATAGTACAGTATCTTCGCCGTAGTGTTCGTGCGTAGCGCGCTAATAGTGTGAGCTTCGGTTAAGGTGTTTTAAGGTTAGGTAAAATAAATGTCCTGTCCCAGTATAATTATTTCACTTTCTGCTTTGTGAAAAAAAATATGTGTGGGTGGGTATAATAATTGGATATAATTTTAAAGTTGTCGAGATCTAAGAGGCCCGTTTTGACAAGAGTGTGTCTCTTCTTGTCACACTATGTTTGTCTCTTTTTGTCACACATTGATGTACATGTCCTGTGAAAACGGGCCTATTAGATCTCGCCAACTTTAGTATGTGTACCATACCGTAACTATGGCACATGGTACGTTAGGGGTCCCTCCCTACTGATAACCTATACGTCTTGATGTCTGGCGTAAGTAATAAAATAGAGTCTAGAAGATGTATGAAATGTATACTAGTAAATCTGGAAGCTATCCCAGTCTCGCTCTATAGGCAAAACTACATACCTACTGCAGACATTTTCTGAGCTCAGTTGGCAGCACTGATTTGTAAAATGTAGCATTTTTGAGTGTTGCAAGATGGGACTACTATAAAAACAAGAACCAATAGGCATTTTTATGGCACATATTGTATGTACGTAATGGCCGTTTTTTTACTAATGTATATTTTTTCTATTGTTGGCTACATAACCATAACAAAGATAGGGTTAAACTTGTATAGAAAATCTGTCAAGTTATTATAAGTTGTAACCATGTTGTAACATTGGTAACAGAAAAAATTAGATTCTGTGTTCACATAAGAATTCAGCATAGACTAGGCGACGATCATGTGAAGATATAGATCTATTACCTATTTTAAATAGTTTCTGCCCTGTGATTTTACCCAACTTCTAGAGCGATCTCATATTTTTCCAGAAAAAAAGAAAAGCTGTTCATCTAACGCATGATCGAGTTAAAAGGGATAGAACCTTTGTGGCATAGCTAGCCGCCGCCATTTTAGTTTTTTTTCAATGTCGCGGCGCACGATGTAACTGGTATATATGGGTAGAGGACACTTATACAAACAAAAAATGTTAAGCAATATGGTGGCCTAAAGTGTCACGTTTCCGAGATATTTGGAGGGAAAGATCGCCATATGAAGCGCTCGTGGTGTAGCATGATTAGCCGTTCTTAAACGATCGGCAAAGTTAAGCTACGCCTGTCGTGGTCGGTATCTGGATGGGTGACCGCCTAGTGGTATTTCAAATCGAGCGTTTCCATGCTTCGGAAGGCACGTAAAGCCGTTGGTCCCGGTTATCACTTAGTTGTGATAGTCGTTAAGCTAGTTGGATGCCTCCTAGGCGGCTTGAAAAATTCCAACAGTAGGTTGACCACTAGCCTACCTCCACCGATCCGCAGTGGGCATGCGTGGTGGAGTATTGCCCATTCCCTTTCACCTTCATTTGTGAAAGGAGGCCTGTGCTCAGCAGTGGGACATTATAGGCTGATGATGAAAGATCGCCATATGAGATTTACGACAATGATTAAAAATGAACTTATTACGTGTTTATATGCATTCGATTGCATTCAAATAATAGTTCCCAGGTTGATTTATATTTTTTTTTGAATAGATTAAAAGTAGAAGCACGAAAAATCAATATTTTTAATTACTTACCTACTAAACACCATCGTAATATTCCCTATGAAATACAATGTTGTCAAAGTAGCTCGGATCGTGACTTGTTTTCCATCTTGTCATAAAATGAAAGTCACGACGAAGGACACTGGGTGCACGTGAGCAGTCTTCTACGAAGACGGGACTTTCATTTTGGTGGAAGTTTTATTAGGTCCGGTCGGCCGCGGGACCGGGTTTTTTTTTATTCATTTACGTCGCTATTGCAATTTTCTCGCCCAGGGAGCATTAAGATCGCTAAGTAATGCGATCTTTAGGTCACTAAGTAATGCGATCTTTAGATTGCTAAATAATGCTCCACTACCAATCACACTTAAATAATCTCACGTTACCAAGTTACAGGACAAGTATTGTCATTTTTGTTTGTATAATAATGACAAGATGGAAAACAAGTCACGATCCGAGCTTCTTTGACAACATTGTAGTTCATAAGGAATATTACGATGGTGTTTAGTAGGTAGGTAAATAATTAAAAATATTGTTTTTTCGTGCTCCTACTTATACTCTATTCAAAAAAATATATAAATCAAGCTGGGAACTATTATTTGAATGCAATCGAATGCATATAAACACGTAATAAGTTCATTTTTAATGATTGTCGTAACTCTCATATGGCGATCTTTACCTCCAAATATCTCGGAAACGTGACACTTTAGGCCACCATATTACTTAACATTTTTTGTTTGTATAAGTGTCCTCTACCCATATATACCAGTTACATCGTGCGCCGCGACATTGAAAAAAGATCAATATGGCGGCGGGCAGCTATGCCAGCTCCCATACAAAAATGTTCGTACCCCTTTTAACTGTCATATGAAGTTTAATACAAAAAGAATAACTTTCTTGATCTTACATAGTCTGGTTCATAAATAATGCATTCATAGTTGGACTTACATATTTTTGGGTGCGATTCTTGAGTCAAATGCCTATGGTAATTGTGATCAAAGTGCTCTTTCCTCGCATATCTATGCTCATCATGGTTCAGAGTTTCTGCAACAATAAAATAAATTATTATTATTATGGAAAATTAAGTAACTCATCATACTAGTAAGTTCATCTGGTTACGGGCATATAAAAAAAAAACAGATTGTAAAGTAGGAAAAGCAATCAGAAGACGGAGACTCCTTCTTGTAGCAAGCCCATGGTTTCAAAGATATTCTTGGTTTGTCAAATTCAAACATAACCTAACCAATCATGGTTGTTTTCATTACAAGTTTAAATGGAAAAAGTAAATACACGCTTTCACAAAATGACATCGGGTTTGGTTTTTTTTACACGATTTTTATCAAATTTACTGAATTAAATTACTCATCTTTCCACTAAACATGTCCTTAAATTCATAAAATTTATCTAATTAAATTAGTTACGACGAGCATTTAATGTAGATACAATTTTCTCTTTACAGTAAATCAATATCATTAATATTTTAAAAGATATCACAGATTTAAAATGAGCAAGAAACTTTATTCGCGATACCATGACCCGGCGGGCGCGCAAATCGCTCCACTGACACCACAATACATCATTACACCCGCGCGAAGCCGGGGCGGGTCGCTTGTCATAAATAAAGCCAAGAAAACAAATAAGTAGTTATGTACCAATAGGATCATATCCGACGCACGCAACACCACAAACGTACGTACTACATTACCTACTACGCTTTTACCTAATCTCATGCAGAAACGGTTTGATGATTCTCCAGATGAAATTTCCAAATCAGTGAATAAAGTTGGATTAGCACCAAATTTTAAACGATTGGTTGAAGAATTAATAAACCGTTTTTCAAAGTGTTTATGACAAACAAACATTTTGGGACTCAAACTTTCCAAACTTTTCAGCTTATCACTATGAATACACTGTAACCACTCATTCCGTAATTCCTTTTTTATTGGAAATTTATGTAATTTAACGTCCGGTCGTTGGCTATCACATTTAGTAACACAACACTTTCGAAACATTTCGCTTCACAGTTGTGAATTACTAAATAAGGAAATATGCGGAAATTAAGACGCGACTACTATCATCAACAAAATAAATAGTAATGGCCGTCCTAGCTGTCAAACATGGCGTCCGCGCAAGAGGTTGAAGAGGAGGCGAGGAGGTAAAAAATGTCGTGTTCTAAAGTAGCACCAGAGATAGGGCTCGGATTTTTACTACAGACCACAGACTAAGTAGAGAGAAGAAACAGTTTTGGACATACCTACCTACCTAGCTTCTCTCTTCCAATTGGCCAACTGAAAACGTTACATGCCATTTAGGTAATGCCACATTTTATTTCGGTTTTATCAACAGTTTGACAGGTATTTTGATTTGATTTTTTTATTTCTAATGATCTCTCAAATATTAAATTAGTTTACATAGTGCTAATTTAATAATATTCGAGAGACCACGATTGATTATGTAAGGGAAGAAAAAGAAAAGATTTTTTTTTAAACATACATATTTATTTCTGTTTTATTCTGTTCTTATATACATATATTATACGCTTTAGATAAAGTCTGGCATACGAAAGTAGAACCTGAAAAAGCGCGGCAAATTAAAAAAAAAACTAGATATGGTATCACTAAGTATAGTAGGATCAAATTGTTTTGATACTTTACAAAAAATTATATAAATATTAAATTATATGTGATTTTAGTAGGTAAGTAATATTTGCATGTAAATAAACCCGAGGGAAAAAATAATTTTTTTCTTTGACTTGAGTAGAGACTCCGTAAAAGTCAAATAAAAAAAAAATTTTTTTTGCTCCGTTTTTTTTTTAAATATTATTTTTTGATTACTAACCTTTACATTCATCCCTCAAGAGGAAGTTCACTAATTTATTAGGACCTAATAAATAATGATTCAAATAATGATATTCAAATTTAAAAATACTTTTTAAGGTTTTTAGTTTTATGTTTTTTAGTAGTTAGTAATTCTTTTAATGATTTTCAATGAGTAAATTGTAACGGTCTTACTCATAAAAATCTCTTAAATAACGGATTAAATAGTATATAGCTAAATACTATTTAAAATGTTATTCAGTGTTTAACTTTTCTTTACTCATAAACGCATTTTAATCATGATTAAGTTATTGAAGGATTTAAAGAGCAAAAATAATATTATATATGGCGACACCAACGTCAAGACCATAAATTTGACAGTTATGGAGGTTTTAAAAAAAAGAAAAAACAACAATTTGAAAAGTTTCATTATGTGTTTTATGATAATATTATATTGTATATGATCTGAATCTCGGAAACAGCTCCAATGGGTTTCGGGGGGCGATAAATCGATCTAGCTAGGTTTCATTTTTAGAAAACGTCGTTTTATCCGTGTTTTCAGGCAATGAAAAACTGCTTTTTTTTTGTTAAATGGGCTTGCGTTTGGCCACTGACCCGCCCATAAGGGGCGATGACGAAGCCTAAGATGAAACACGCTTACCCAGAAGAAACCTATTCACTCTGGCCTTGAAAGTATCTAGATTGTAAGCGTCAGGAAACACAGACGCCGGAAGCAAGTTCCACTCCCTTGCTGTCCGCATTATAAATGAGAATGCAAAACGCTGTGTCCGTATATTCGGTATGTCAACAACGTACGGGTGAAAATTTTCCCGGCGTCTTGTGGTTCGGTATAAAAATGGGGATGGTGGAATAAGGTTGAACAATATCATTAGAATACGAATGTAAATTTTGCCACCATTTACAAGGTTATCATAGCCAAATCGGGCGGTCCCGAAACCAGAAGACCCTGTTCGAGTCCAGATGATAATTTTTTTTGCTTTTGAGTTCTTTTGTGAGAAAAACTAATATGATTTACCAAAAAAAAAACGAGCAAAGCTCGGTCATCGAGGTACAAGTTTAAGTAATTTATGGTGTTTCTATATAATCTAACATCATATATCCAGATTATTTTCGGAAATCAATGAAAAATATTTTACAGCAATCAAGCAACAGCTGTTTATTTGGCGGCCATTTTGCTATTTAGCCCGTTAAACAAGGGTCGTAGGTTGTTTAATTTGACAGCTCTTTAAATAACGTTTTTAAGCAGTGAATAGGGATAAATACCGTTTATGAGTGAAGATTTTTTTAAATAACTGTTTTAAGTATGACTTAACTTTAAATAGCGTTTATGAGTAAGGCCGTAAATGTTTAATTATTAATATACATCACATACAGATTAGATAGATAAAAAAAATATCACAGTACAAGTAACTTGTTACTGACTTGGCAAAAATAGGAGCTAATTAAAGGAAACTTTTTTTTAAAAATTTCTACATTATAAAATGGGAAAAAAGAGAGGTACCTACAGGATTTGTGCAACTTTCATGGCATAACCACATAGGTAATTAATGTTCTTTAGCAGACCCTTGGCTTATTCTTGTTAAAATTCAAAAATTGTTGTAATTTAAATTTTTTCTAGTTTATATTTATTTTACCTTCGTAGAACAATATGGATAGATGTTTCAGTGATTAGCGACCGTAGAAGTTCATTTAGCATATTGTAGAACATTAAGGTGATCGAAAGAATGAAAAGGTGGACACTATAACACTGATTTAGCTATAAAGCCATTAAGAATAAAGGGTTAGTATCAAAACTTGTTCTGGTAAACTAGTTGACACTTTTTATGCCGGGTGACGAAAGTGACATTAATAGAATGTTGCCATGTAAAGAGTTTCAATTGCAGCCAGGCTCAACTTTCGTTTGCCAGACTCTAACATTTAATGGCAAATTCTTCCTAGTGTAAAGAAAGCCTCAATACATTTGTTCATTTTAAAACTTTAGTGTAAATAAACATAATTTAATTCTAATATGAATAAAGGTGTGGACAGCTGCAACTATTGAATAGTGACTAACTAGTTTTTTTCAGGAAAGTAGCCTATTGTATGGTGTTGTATGTCATGAAAAAAGTATTGCCATAGCATCAATGGGGATAGAGTAATGGGGATATGGGGAACAATTTTTATTAAATAAAATTACATTATTCATTAGAAGAATTTCTCCATTCATGAGGATGCGGGTAATGGGGACATTGGAAGTACACCAAAGTCAAATGACAACTTTGGTTGGACTATATTCCGCCAATTTCACACCGCTAACAATGCGCTCTGTTTTTTTTTTATACCACTTAGGTGGCAAACAAGCATACGGCCCGCCTTGTGGTAAGCGGTTACCGTAGCCTATGGACGCTTGCAACTCTGGGGTATCTGATTGGTGAAGTCAAGGATTATGATAAGTATGTAGATTTATTATAATTTTCATTTTTATCTTTTCAAGTGTAACATGAAATATATTCTTCAATGTATGAGGTACAATCACTTTTGTTAGTATCAAACAAAATGGTATGTGCCAAAAATATAATAATCAATTAGTTCTGTGGCCAAAAAAAAATTGGGAACCGCTGTGCTAAAGTATCTATAAAGGGTAGGCCGCTATTGGTGTTGCCTTCACCAGTTTTGTACCAATCAAATAATTGTAGTTAGAGCTAAGAAAGTGATCTGTTTTAAAGTTATTAAAATGGATGGGGCAACAGTACAAAGCTAATGATACATCATTTGTTAAAATATTATAATTAGCCTAGAAGCTTCTCGGGATCGGATGAAGATACATATATAAAAAAACATAGACAACTGCTAAAATTATAACCTTCCTTTTTGCTGTTTAGTGTCCTGGTAATATAATTATAGGAAAGTAGGCACTGAGAGGAAACCGAAACAGAAATAAATACAAAAATGTTGACTGGGTAGTCTCCTATGCTGTGCTGGGTTAATTGAATTTGCATGCAGATATCATAGAATATGCCATTCAAGCAAATTTAGTTTAATTACATTATTATTGTTAAACAAAGTTCACACAGCTATGTTTCTGTACTGCATCTGTTCCTTTGAGAGCGAGGTTGTAAACAAACTTCACTGATAATATTTTTTCAACTATAGCTCAAGAACTAGAATATTTTATTTGCTGAGATTTTCATAGGTATGAAGTAATCAGTCATGTTCAACAGACATTTACAATTTCTTCTTACCAGAGTCTACAAATGTTGTTGGTATTCCAGTTTCCAACTCTTCTTTCGTGAATAAAGAAGGGTAAGCAAAATGACGCAGAAATTTGCCAGATGTTAGCCTTTTTTCAAAATGCTTATGACATACATACAGCTTCTGAAGGTTTTCACAAGTCAAGTTTCGAAGAAATTCTATATCAATGCACTTTATCCACTTTTGGAGTCCTATATCAGTCTTTGGAAATTTATGTAACAAAAAATTTTTCCTATTGCTTGAGCAATCCGGAATACAACACCGCATATACGACATTATAAGCACAAGGTATCACAATTTCAACTGAACCAGGATAAGCATGCAGAAAATGCCTCGACGACGTAACTTACCGATCAACGTAAAAAATGAAAACACTGGAATTAAATTTGAACAATGACGGCAGCCGTCAAAAATGACAGCTACGCAAATGGCCAGCGCGGGAAAAAGCAAGTTAAGCACTTATTACACGTTCCTATTTTTAGGATCCTAACTAGGAAATAGGAACGTGTAATCGCAGAAAGAACGGTTAGTGTCCTAAGTAGTGAGATAGGAAGGTCCCAACCGCTCTGCTTCCTTAAACAGGAAAGTGTAATCGCGTCGCTCCGATTTAGGACGTTTAGGGATGTAACATTGTTCTTCAAAACATCGATGTTTTGAAATAATTATATAAGGCTTCTAAAGTCTTGGCGTATATTTTGAGGGATGAATGTATAGGTCATTAGTAATCAAGAAACAATAATAGAAAAATAATCCGTACATTGAAAGTACTACATTATTTAGAAATTAATACTTGGTACTTACTTACATAAAGTTCAATTTTTTTTTATTTTAACATAAAGAAGCTCATTTGTATTCATTGAAATTATAATTTGTGTGATCGGTTTGAGAGAATAAAAAACTTAAAACATCGGAAGAACATCGATGTAAGTATAGTAATATTTTTTTTAAATCGACCTTTGTTACATCCCTACGAGTCGTCCGTCCCGCTTTAAGTATAGTTGCTATACTCTTTGCCGCGTCCTAGTTAGAAAGCAAGATAGTGTAGTGTAATAAATAGCTTCCTGCTTCCTTGTTAGAACCATCCTAGTTAGGATCCTAAATATAGGAAGGTGTAATAAGCCCTTAAAGGGAAGACGGTAATGTCAAAGTGAAGGCCAGGCAAGCGGCGCTTGTCTATGGCATTTCTCTAGCACCTTTTGGCCTCACCCTAGTGTTTCGCGAGCTCCATCTGCCTCTTGTTTTATAATCTGAGGAATCGAACATCTGCTCCCCATGACTATAATATTAGATTCTCTAAGCCCGTGACTAACCGTCGAAAAGGTATTTTTTTTTAAAGTTTGTTACATTGCTAATGTATTTTAAAAATCGCGATATGTCGGAAAAGTTAGGTAATTAAAGATTTCTTTTTTCCTTTACGATTGAAATCGTTTAACCCGCGTTCATGGGAAAAAAGTAGCTATTATACTCGGGGATAATGTAGCTTCCCATTAGTGAAGAAATTTTTCGAATCCGACTGTTAGTTTCAGAGATTAGCCTGTTTAAACAAACAAAAAACTCTTCTGCTTTATTATATTATTCAGAACAGGTTTCGCTCAAATCAATTACATTATTATATGCTCTTAAGCTTAAGCGCTTAATATGGGCTATTGGTCTGCAAGTGGCTCTGTCTGCCTATCACAGGTAATGTAGCTCAGTATCAATGCTTATTGGGAAACTCTGTTTACAGACACACACATGCAGAATGGATATCCTAGAGCAGCGGTTCCCGAAACGTAGTCAGTGGATCCAAGGGGTTCTGTGGAAGAGTCACAACGGTTCCACATTCAGCCCAAGAGTAAAATAAAAGGTTTCTAGAAAAGAGCATAACTAAAATATAAATGCTTTATAATACTTGTAAATTATGATAAGTTTGAATATGTATGTATTTAAAGTGCTTAGTGTCCAGTGGCAGAGTGTTGTTCAGTATTATTATTTCAGTTTCAAGTGAAATATGAAAATATTCAAACTATGAGGTACAATCAATTTTGTTATGATCAAAATAGGGATCTGCCAAAAATATAAATCAATGAGGGTTCCGTGGCCAAACAAAATGGGAACCACTGTGCTAAGGTTTCATTAGATAAAGGGTAGGGTGCTATTGGTGTAGCATTCACCAATTTCATACCAATCAAATAATTGTATAAGTTAAGAGCTAAGAAAGTGATCTGTTCTATACTTTTTAAAATAGATGGGGCAACATTACAAAGCTAACGATAAATAATTTGTTAAAATATTATAAGTAGCTTAGAACTATTGGGATCAGATGAAGATACATACATAAAAAACATAGACAACCGATAACATTATAACCTTTCTTTTTGCTGGATAGTGTCCTAGGATAGTGTTATAGGTAAGTACTGAGAGAAAACCAAAACAGAAATAATTACAAAAATGTTACGGTAGTCTCCTGTGCTGTGCCGGGTTAATTGAATTTGCAAATAAAGCAGATTAAGTTTAATTTAATTTCATTATAATAATGTTAAACAAAGTTCGCACAGTTATGTCACTGCACTGCATCCATTCTTTTAAGTTGTAAACAAACTTTGCTGATAATATTTTTTCAACTATAGCTCAAGAACTAGAATATTTTATTTGCTGGAATTTTCATAGGTAAGTAATCAGTCATGTTCAACAGACATTTATAATTTCAACTTACCGGAGTTTAAAAATGTTGTTGGTATTCCAGTTTCCAACTCGTCTTTTGTGAATAAAGAAGGGTAAGCAAATTGACGCAGAAATTTGCCAGATGTTAGCCTTTTTTCAAAGTGCTTATGACAAACATACAGCCTCTGAAGGTTTTCACAACTCAAGTTTCTAATAAATTCTATATTAATGCACTTTATCCACTTTTGGAGTCCTATCTCAGTCTTTGGAAATTTATGTAACAAATCATTCTTCCTAGTGCTCCAGCAATCTGGAATACAACACCGCCTAAACGACATTATAAGCGTAAGGTATAACAGTTTTACTGCTTATCCCCATGCATGCAAAATAAAAAGCCTCGACGTAACTTACTGGAACGTAAACAAATAATAGTTTGAAAGTGAACAATGACACCCGTCAAAAATGACAGTTACGCAAACTGATGCGTGCTGCGTTGTTATTTCGTCGTGTGATCGCCCGACGATCATCGTAGCGTTCCACCCGGTGTGTAGTAACTGAACGCAGCCCTTGTGTACGTTTTAGGAAGCCGACAAATTAGCCGGATAAAAATTACACTAGCAAGGGTTCTCTGAACGGAGTTATCGTTCCAAATCTATGTTAGCCGTCAAATTCAATAGACAGCTTTTTTATTAAACGGTCTTGCGTTTGGCCCTTGACCCTTCCATAAGGGGCGAAGACGTAGCCTAAGATGGGACACGCTTACCCAAAAGGAACCTATTCACTCTGACCTTGAAAGTCCCTAGGTTGTATGAGTTAGGAAACACAGACGCCGGAAGCAAGTTCCACTCCCTTGCTGTCCGCATTATAAATGAGGATGCAAAACGCTGTGTCCGTATTTTCGGTATGTCAACAACGTACGGGCGAAACATTTCCCGGCGTCTTGTGGTTCGGTGCAAGAATGGGGATGGTGGAATTAGGTTGAACAATTCCTGTGCACACTCTCCAAAATAAATCCTGACCAGACTTGTGCTTTTTAAAGTTGGAGCAACTGCCCAGGCGTGAAGTACCGCTCGACCTTAGAGAGGAAGGAGGCTTGTTTCTGCCTTCGACTCAATAGAACAGCCAAAGTTTATTTTGACTGTTAGTGTTATGCCTAGGAGATCAAGCCGATTGTATATTGGCAAGGATATATTTGGGAAAGTAGGAGTGGTGAAAAGGACTCCGTTTGGCGGTGAAAAGCCATGCCTGCGTCTTGGTGGCGTTAAAAGTGACCAGATTGGTTTTGCCCCAATCGGAGACTGCCTGTAAGGTCACCTTCAAACGAGCTGATTCATTGAACCGGCTCACACACTTGAGCCGTGGGCTATTATGTAGCTCGAGTATTTTTGATGAGTTACACACCTCTATACCTACATGTAGATTAAGTTTTGTTTAAGTTTAACTAAAAAAATATTTTTACAAAATTACCTACCGTATTTAAACAGCTAGGAATGCTTTGCCAAGGTTCTGCCAATACAAATTGGTTGATAAGTCAGGCCACAAACCGACGCCACACGCTACACGCACCCGACATTTAACACAATAACTGTCGCCACATTAACTGCGGTACATTTTAGCTCGAAGTAAATGTATCATGTACACGCACATTTGTGGCGTAGCCAGAATGTTGATATCATCTTCCTACGATACATATTTCTTGCTTTCTTGCTCTGTTGTAGCACTACCTATCTCTAGTACCTACATGCGATGGTAGCGGCAAAACGCAAGACGACAAATAAGCGAAACTAAGCTCCCAAGTCGTCGCATCTAGACAATGGCCCTGATTCTGTTGTTCACAACTAAACTAATTTTAATGTCACTATGTCTCGTTCTAACAAAGAACATAAGAAAAGGATGTAAGTTTAGTCCTGTCAAATTAGTCCAATGCTTGTTTTCAATATAAATTTAGTCGCCATCTATCGCGGTTACGCCTAAATACACGCAAAATAAGACGGCAAGGATTAATTTGACAACTTAAAATATGTTCTATCCTTTTTCAATCATATTCGTAAGAAAGAGATGAGATGTAACTAAAATTAGTTTAGTGCGATTTACAACAGAATCGGCACCAGTAGACAACATTTTATTTAGACACTTTACAAATATTGAAACAGAACGTAGAATAAAAAAATAACAAAAACAGAAACATCTGTAGCTATGATAACTACTAATATAGTGATCTATGCCCTAAACTTCCCCTCCTTGCCAGCCGCCATCTCCTTTTTACCACGGCTCTCAATCTTCATTTAAAAAGATTTGAGAGAAATGATACACAACATTTATGCCCCTGCAACTCCTTCATGTTTCTGTGTCGCTTGGACTCATAGTTTGACATTTGCTAACTTAACGTTCGACATATCATGCTTCTTTAAGTCAACATTCGTGGTAAACGTTTATTTGTAACACAAAAATAAAAAAAAATATAATGTTCATTGATCCTGTCTCCTACAAGGATCAAGGGTCTATGGGGCCAAGTTAGGTAGGTTAGGTTAGAACGTCACAAATCTAAAAATTCTTCCTATAAATTTGTTATGAAAATGAATTTGATAAGTATTTTTGTTTTCAAATTCCGTAAATTTAAATGATTGCAATCAGCATTTATGAACATGAGGGTTCCTCAATGAAAGTATCAGCTGGAAATAAGTGGACAAGGTAAACTGTTAACTATTGAATCTTACTTTACTGTAAAGACATACATTTACATTGTGAATTGTTCTTTTCTAGATATTTTTTTATTATTTACTTATTATAATATAGAAAAAGTTAATACCTGTTTTATCATTATCAAAGATGTGAACATCACTTAGTTTCTGAGAGTAGTTGTGCTCATTCAGCATGTTCCACTCTGAAAATTATGTTTTATTTTGCAGCAATATATTTTAATTATTTCATTGGCATTAATATAACTTCAACATTAGTTCCTATGCTATTTAAGATCTATCAGATTATAGAAAACATATACATAGTAATTATGAACAATAAATTCCATTATATTTATGACATCAAAATGAAAATCTCAACATCCATAAAGAACATGTGGTGTTTTAACAGCCAAGGAGATTAATGCAAATCGGAAGATAAGATAGAATGAGATGAACTAGTACACTGAAATCATGTGTTTGTCAAGTTAGGTGATCACTGAACAGTGACCTATTCATCCATATACAATGATGGTCGCTCTGAGGCCTTGTGCACAGTGCAGTTTAACAGTCTGGATGATTATTATTATAGAAGAAATAAATAGCAAATATTAAACGTGACTTACCTGTCTTACTACGTGGTTCACCAAGAGCCATTTCGAAATCAGAGAACAAACAAGGATAAGAATAGCGAAGTCGCCGTCCTTCTCCGTCAAATTGTTGTTTGTCGAAATGTTTCGAACATACTCTCTTACGAATTAGTTGGCTTTTAGTAAGTCCAGTAAGATGAGGATTTGTAGGCATTAAGAATTTCAACCACAAAGCTCTTAAATAATCGTTCTTAGGGATAGAAAATTGTTGATGAGTTTCACTTGTTGCAGTGCAACCACCAACACAACATTTTCGCAGCACCATGACGAGTTTCACGCACAATTCTGCACTGAGAACAAACGCGACAGCTCGCAAATTAATGTACTTATCAAAAAACTGTGGAGAATTGGGAGTCTCAAAGAACTCAATTTAAACAACTTATGCTAAAACAGCGAGGAGACCACAAGATTATACCGGTTACCGGCACTCAAACAGTACTTACAATACCTAATTAGTAATTATTGTTGTTGTTGACACAATAATGAAGACGTCAACAAAGACAATTGCGTCAATAATCCCACAGTTAACTAATTTCGAAATCGCGACAGTGGCGACAAAACGCAGAAAAGAACTAAGACAATCAGCGCGTATATACCTACTCCGCTCACGAATATACTTTTTAGAGAAAATATTTGTTTTCAAATAGGCCGCCTTTACAAGCGAATAGTCTGAAGTTTTAAAAAAAGGATCATTCAAGGTAATTATGCAAGATTGCAATACCTTATAAAATTCAAGCTATATTCAAAATTCTATAGATTTTAGAGCTTGTTTTTCTCTTTTGAGTTAATTTATGTTTTACGCAATCGGGTTTTTTGTTTCTTTTAATAATTTATTTATCCGACTGACCAGGAAGGAGGGTAATGTTTTTTTGTAATGATGGAGTGTGTCCGTAACGAAGCCCAGCGACAGGAGATCGGCTTTTTACGCAACCATAATGTAAGAATTTGTAATGGTATCTTGGCTTCCCTGTTGTCTGAGGAAGCCAAGATGATGATTAAGTTGTACATTCAAGTGTTGTGAGTTGTAGGTATCTACAATTATGTTTCTACTACCAACTACATAATTATGTTGATTATTGTTTTGTTTACCAATTATTTTTTATATTTTCGTGTTAAGACTTACGGGGGTGACATAGTCACTGTGTGACAAAACTCCTTTTATAAAGTTTCGGTTTCGGCTTTTATTGTTATCTACCTACTATGTAACTTTTAGCTACTTCTAGCACCTTTTTTGGGGAACAAAATCTGGCAATCTAGCAACTTTTGCAAGATGTCTAGTTACTGGCTGAAGCTAGCAGTTGGCAACACTGCCCAGGCCAAAGGTTCGATGGACTTTTTGGCGGGAACTTGCAGAGTGACATTGCGTTTTCATTTTAATTTTCATAAATTCATGTATCTTGACTTTTATTGCATACTTATTATCGGTGGTATTTTATCCAATAAAGATCAATTCATGTGCACCAGGAAATGAAATGAAATGGATTATGTGTATCGTGACTTTACAAGTTGTCTCAAAAAGCCCGTGTAAAGTTTTAGTACAATGACCACCATTTTACTAAAACATGACTGGACGTTGACTGATCATACAGACTATGTGAAAGTGAATGTGCGGACTATATTAAAGAGATATTATAAATAAAATGTATGCGACTGTAGTACTTAGTATCCATGGTCAAGAACAAATTAACAAAAAAAAAAACAAAGGTTCGATAACTTTTTGTCGGGAACTTGCAGTGACGTTGCCTTTTCATTTTTATAAATTCGTGTATTTTGAGTTTTATTTCATTATCGGTGGTATTTTATCCAATAAAGATCAACCCATGTGCACCATTGAAGTGAAATGAATTATGTGTATCGTCTCTTTACAAGTTGTCCAAAAAGTCCGTGAAAAGTGTTAGTATAATGACCACCATTTTATTAAAACATGACTGGATGTTGACTGATCATACAGACTATGTGAAAGTTAATGTGTGGACTATTATAAAGTGATATAAAGTGTATGAGACTGAAGGAATTTGTATCCATGGTCATGAACAAATTAACAAGAAAAAAAAAAGACAATGGTTCGATTTCGGGTGAAAATCCTGTTTCGGTCGGACACTAGTATTAAATTAACCCTAAACTACACAATTATGTGAGCAACCAAAATTGAAAAATGGATGAATATATGAATAGCTTACCATTGGCAGAGGTAGTGGCTCTGGGTATACCGCTAAGAATTTCCGATTCCAGGAATAACGTGGGATATGCTTTGGCAATAAGACGTGATTTTTTAGTTACAAAACGTGCCTCAAAATGTTTGTGACACACTTGCAGAGTGCCCAGTTCGTTCACACTTTTATTTTTTAAGGAATCACAATTAATGGAGTCGAGCCACACTTTGAGTCTTTTCTGACACTTGGGAAACTTATGCAAAATAGCATCCTGCCGCGAACTTACACACCCCGGCACAAAACACTTATAATACATCGTGGTAAATTGTTAAAAGAACTTCACTCAATTAGACGCATGTGGGAAACATTTGTAGGTAAAATAGCGTCCTGCAGCAAACTTAAAGAATCTGGCACATACCGGCACTTGTTAGTAATAAAATTGTACCCACGAATTTATTTGGATGGAACCATGGAACAATAAAAACGAGTGGAAATGCGAAGTGTCAAAATATGTATCAGAACCGCTGTCGCCAAATTTCACACAAAGAAATAGATACTCACATATTGCACACCAATAAACAATTAATTTGATTAGTCGTTTCTAGTTTAGACAATATTAGCTCAAGTCACAATATCGTACATTCAAAAATATATCTTCACTCTCTAATTATAAAATTTATTTTGCTATAGCGTAGAAAGAATATACAACGTTTTGTAATCTACAAACAATCTATATTCAATTGAACGATCGAGTTCCGCTATCGCCCCCTAGATGGCGCTATTCTCAGTGGACGCAATTATTATCTTAATGTACTTTAACATAAGGTTGATAATTGCGTCATACTTCGATATATTCTGCCACTCAACCAGTGCGGTGACACATTGAATAACATTATCGATACTGATCGATACTTTGGGCCCAATTCACATAAATATTTTACCAAAAATGAAACTTGAACCATAGACGAATAGATTTACTCTATGCTTGAACGAATCAAGAAAGAACTTACAAACCCATTTTTATGGATTTTTTTTAGTTGTTGTTTAAATAAATATTTATCTTAGTAGATATTTTCGATTTTAGTTTCACTAATGTATCGCTGTTGATTTCGTAATAAATAAATAAATAGACTAAATAAAATTCGTTCAACCTTCGGCCACATTCAGAATTTTTATTGTGTAACTGTAATTAGACTACTTGCAATGTATGTATGTAACTATGTTCGGGTGGAATCTTGCAAGTCGAATTTCACTCACTTCCAGTGGTCGGATGGACTTGATATGTGGTATACATTAGTATATTGGATGAAAATGCAAGTACAGTCAACAAAAAGTACAGTCACTAAAAAAAGCTTGTATTCAAAATGTTTTTGTTATCAAAACCTTTTATTTATTATGAGAATTGGGCCCCTCATCACGCTTATTGCTTGGCGGGCAAAAATAGTTTGAGGATGTGAGTGGAGGTAATATTATAAAGTGGGGGGAAAAGGCAAAATAAACGAATAAGTTTAAATAATAGACTAGAATAGCCCAAACACGGCTAGGAAACGTTGCTGCATTATGGAGTTCCAGTACCTACCCTCCTACTCCATCATCAGACCCTGAAAACTATATATGGTCAAAGTTCATC
Source organism: Polyploca ridens (assembly GCA_951394255.1). NCBI lineage: Eukaryota > Metazoa > Arthropoda > Insecta > Lepidoptera > Drepanidae > Polyploca > Polyploca ridens. Next base: position 3,593,708 of record OX596265.1, on the reverse strand, counting down.
TCGTGACAATTCCAACTACCTCAAACATGGCTAGGATACGTTGCTCCGTTATGAAAATCCAGTGCCTACCCTCCTACTCCATCATCAGACCCTGAAAACCATATACGGTCAAAATACATCTCAAGACGATTCCAAAAAGTCCAAACACGGCTAACATACGTTATTTCGTTATCGAGTTCCATTGGCTACCTTCCGGATCCATCATCAGATCAGCTCGATGGTACCAAATTATTGTATTGTCATCGGTACTTGATAGATAAGTGTGCAAAGTTTCAGTTTAATCAGACTTCTGGAAGTCGATGAAAATTACGTTTAAAAATTCCATTACATGCATACATACATACATACAGGTGAAGCTAATAAAAGCGTGTTAAAAAAAATGACACGCTAAATGTGACAATATGCAGTCTATTAAATTTTGCTCATATTTTGTTCCAAATATTCATGTCGATAAAACCAGCATCCAATCAACCTGACTACATCACTAATTGAATAGCGAAGAACTTTCGAGAATAAAATAGATGATGACATTAAACCAAAATAAACTTTAATTTCTAAGTGATAAGGTTGATTTTAGCTTGAATTTCTATTAATTTAATAGTGAATTGAAATAATTAGATTTTTATTGATTATGTATTAAATTGTACTTACCGATGGTACGAAACACCTCCGTTATTAAGATTTTTTCTCCTACTATCATTCTTGCACTCCAAAATTGAGCAATACGGCATATTTATGGAAATCAAAGAATGTGACGGACTACCGACAAGACATAGTGGTTAGATACGACTGGGATCAAATATGCGTTGATTAAGCGTAACAACGCTTAATAGTGGCGACACGAGTCACGCCTACTTCGCACTTCCACTTGTTTTTATTATTCCGTGGATGGAACAGAAATGTGGAAATTAATCGACACAACTACATTTTCGCTCAACATACATATTATGACATGACAGTGTGAAAACAAAATGGCGGTTATATAAAGAAGTAGGGAGCGGAGTGAGCGGGGGGATGAAGAACGTCACTAATCATTTTGCTATAGTTCCATTCGTTCAGTTTATTTTATAGGAACATTCTAACCTGTGACAGAAATTCAAAGAAGGAAGACTGACTAGGAATTAGGATACGTACCAGCGTTGCCATTAGGGTACGCATTAGTACGCATTGCGTACTATTTCGTTAGGTAGCGTTCTCGGGTACTCTTCCGCCAATTTGCGTACTATTTTACTGACAAGGCATAATTTTTTTTTTATCAAAATAGTAAAGTTCAATACTTTTAATTTCTGTCAACCAAGTTTCAGCATAAAATGAGTACTAGCTACCCCGGTGTGTTTCTTTTTAAACATCGAGGAACAATTCCTTTAGAGTAGTAATACCGAGCAATCCGATTCCGAAACTAGTCAATGATTTGTCACTGATTTTGAAGAGTAAAGACCAATCACTGCATCTTGTGTTCATTATTTGACCAATCGGCGCGCATATGTCCTTGAATTAGCCAATCAGAGCGCATTGGCGGTGGTGGGAAATTGGCGGAATAGATTGCAAGCAAAATGAACGTCATTGCGCTTCTTTGGGCTAGTTGTTCGATCGATGTTTTCAAAATACGCTTTTATTAGCTTTACTTGTATGTATGTAATGGAATCTTCAAACTTAATTTTCATTGACTTCCTTCGCCAAACGTCAGATAAAACTGAAATTTTGCACACTTATCAAGTACCTACCGAATTTGGAACCATCGAGCTGATCTGATGATGGATTCGGAAAGTAGGCACTGGAACTCCATAACGGAATAACGTATGTTAGCCGTGTTTGGACTTGTTGGAATCGTCTTGAAATGCAGTTTGACTACATATGCTTTTCAGGGTTTGATGATGGAGTAGGAGAGTTGGCACTGGAATTCCATAATGAAGCAATGTTTCTTAGCCGTGTTTTGGCTTGTTGGGATTGTCGTAAGATGCACTTTGATCATTTATGGTTTTCAGGGTATGATGATGGAGTCAGAGGGTAGGTACTGAAACCCCATAGCGGAGCAACGTTTCTTAGCCGTGTTTGGGCTTGATGCTGCCTAAATGTAAGCAGTTTTTGTAATTAAGTTTAATGCTGAATAAAAATCGTGGGGCGCTTTTCCTTGAAACCCAATAGAATTTCTTATCATTATTATGAAGAAATATCGTAAATTACAAAATGAAAAGCGTCCCACGCTTTTTCATTCAAATATTATAAAAATTGCTTACATTTAGACCCTTACGGCACAGATTACTAAATAGTTACTACGTAACAGATAAATCACTCCATATAAAATTGACAATACCTACTGCTATAATAGCCTACTCTTTTGAGTCGCTAAACGCTGCGAACGAAAATGAACCTAAGCTTACGAGCGTAAATTTAGTTTTGCTTTGTAGCTACTCGCCGCCGCGTGCTTAGCGTGGATTGCCAGGGATGCCTCTGTCGATAAAGATTGGTAGTTCCAGAGATTAGCGTGTTTAAAAAAAAACACTTCCACTTTATTTTATTAATATAGTATACTTATGTAGTTTAGTAAATTTTTAGCTTGTCGACATTCACAATTGTCGAAGAATCTCCGAGAATTTTTGGAATGAACAAAATGTTTTAAAAAAGAAACAAGTACAAGGGGAATAAAATGGTATATAATTATAATTTTTATAGTTCAAATATCCTACAACCGGGATTCTGACTCATATTTTGTTCAAAGTTTACAATAAATGTGGCCTCTAGGTCTTTTACATAATTATAAAAGGAATCTAAAGGTACTTTAAACCTTCCATAGAAAGAAAATCAAACAGTTCGAGCGAAATATATGCGTACGAACGCGCCACGCGGCTGTCGACAATGAACTGAGAAATGGACTGGTTACGGTCCGGCGGCCGGTAGGCAATTATCGCGCGCAAGTACATGGAGTGAAAGATGCCTGCTTACGGGATAGACAGAGAATATACTTAGGTTCAATTTTATTCAAATTTAACACTTTTTAGTGCAGGGCTTTTTAAAGCATGTTTTTTTGTTTTTTTTTTATTATAATTTATTTTTATTCCATGTTCGTTCTTCATTCTTTGTTACTTTTTGTGGTCTCACAGGTTTGGTTTTGCTCTTTCGTGGTACCTTCGGTTTCGGTGCGCAAACGTTAATTACAAAATGCAAATAATGCAATTAATAAACATACTTTATCTGAGCAATAACTTGAATAATATTTTATTGACTGCGTACTCAAAACTTAAGTTACGTACTATTTTTAGGTTCTGTGCGTATCCTATCGTGAAGTCACTCTGGCAACGCTGATACGTACATTTTAGTCTGGAAACATGGCGAAACTTGGAAGGGTCACAAAAATATTTAAAAATATAAGTTGTAAATAGTAAATCAAACCATAAGGTGCCAACATATCCTTAATTTCTGTGTGATAAAAATGAACAATAACGTATCTTTGGACATCATAAAGCATCAGCAAACTATTATTTTACCTGGCATTAATAATGCGGGTATAGCCAATTTGGAGAGTCTATTGGTAGGGTAGTGGAAGACTACTTCAAAATGTCTGCGGCATACTCTTCGGTTGTTGAAAATGAATGTATCATCCAATTCTGTGATAGAACTTCCAATATTCTCAACCCATCTCCGGAACCGTCCTTTTTCAAGATTTGGATTAGGGAATCTGTGCAAAACACCTTGAATAATGAATTTTAAATTAATTATTGAGAATGAACAGAAACATAGCAGGATAATATCATCAAAATTCCCTCTAAGCTTAATCATGACTAAATATCATCGGAAAAATTGAAGTAGCTCCTACCTTCATTTATGTTGACCTTGCAACCAGGTACACAGCAAGCCATGAAAGACATTGTAGGCACATATAAGTCCTGTCTCCAATGTTTACTGTCAGTTATTCTAAAATTTAGAACCAGAAAAGAATCACTACTGTTTTTATACACAAAATGCTTTATGAGTCCAATATAGTTTGCTCATTCCTGTTGCACCCAAACAGAGGAACTGCAGCTCAACTCAACGAACTTGATGCAGTTAGGAAGCAATTAATAAGATCAAAATCCAACACTTTTTACAATTTACAACAAATGAATTAAATATAAAACTATCGCTAACCTATTAGTGTACTGCAATGTCGAAAAATTCTTTCACTAGCTAAAATTAACTTTATTTTGCAGTACCAAATTGCTGATCCTTTTTATAAGCATCAACCATTTAAGGGTTGTATAATGAACTCATAAACTATGTGGAAAAATTAGATTAATAAATTAATTACATATTACCATTTGGAGATATTATGTGCAAAGGAAACTCTGCAAAGTAATCTTCAGTCAATGGGGCTGCTGTCAAAAACAGCCTTGGAAAAGCATATTTTTTTAAATGAGTTCTAGTTTTAGTGAAGTCACGATTTCGAAAATGCTTCCCGCAGACACGTTTTAAATCATGAAGCTTCTCAATGGGCACATACACAAGATCCAAATTTCCAACTACTTTTAACCATTCTTTACACCTGAAAATTATACAGATATTTTATGGCACAGGGCATACCTACCGCCACATGACAGGGAAAGGCTGCTGCTAATTTACTAACTAGACCTAAGAATCTCTTTCATAAACAAGTGATGAGAATTTCTTACCATTGTGTTTAGATGAGTCTAATAAACAAGATTTATGTAAACATCATAAATTAGAATGCACAAAAGATGTGATGAGTTATTATGTAGGTTTTTTTAAACATCACCGCCTTGCTGTGCATCTAGTCTATTTTAGAAGACAAAGTTTTCCGCACAGTTTTGTTATGAGCATAGATCATCATAGGAACCTTGATCTTTCTCTTACCGGTTTACATCAAGAGGAAATCTGGCAAAAAACATCTTCTCGCTACTGTGTGCTTCCTTCACACCACAAATCTCACATGTTCTACGGGATTTGTGACTTTTACTCATGATGCAATTTAGTTTTAAAAACTATATAAATACTATACAAACTTTCACTAAAACACAAAGAGTGATTTTCTCTATGGAGTACCTATGTTTGAGTCGACTGTCTCATAATTCTACTGAATTTACACAACTAACTGTGGGAGAAAAATCTCAACTCAACATATTAATCAGTGGCGTAGCTTGCCATAGATGGGCCCTGTATTCAAATTAGTTGGGGTCCCTTCTATCTGACTGTGGAGAAGTCTTAAAAATCTGTTAGGTACCTTCCATGGAAGGCTCAGATTTTTACGTATTTTTGCTTATTGAGGTTTGGGGCCCCCGGTCCGTTACGGGGCGGTAGCTACGTCCTTATATTTAATGCAAAATTCACAAAAAAAACTGAAAACAAGTAATAACCCTATGATATGAACATAGCAGACATCTTTTTTTTTTTAATTTGTTTATGACCATGGATACAAAGTCCTTCAGTCGCATACATTTTATTTATAATATCACTTTCATAATACAAAGTCCGCACATTAACTTTCACATAGTCCATTGAGCGTTTCTTCATTGGGCGACACGACACGACACCGCACGGCAACGGCAACCGCCAAAGTCAAAGTCAAAGCCATTTATTCAATTTAGGCCCCAGAAGGGCACTTATGAAGGTCACATTTACTGAAGTGAAGTTTACGTTCACGACATAAGTGGATGCATATTTCTATGAGATTGTACTGCACGCTGTCTCACTAGGCCTGCAACGAAATGTCGTCGGCAGCAAGTCTCCCACTGGTGCCGTGGCGGCTTTTTATGCATGTGTTGTGTACACACACACGCAAGCTTCCATGTAGGCGTGCGAGTGGACGCGCCGCGCCCGCGCCCGCGCCCCCGAGGCTCTCATTATTACCGCATCGTTTCGTTTCGTGTCGTGTCGTTCCAATGAAGAACGTAGCTGCCGGAGTCGCCCGACGACATGTCGCCGCCGGCAACAGCGTGTCGTGTCGCCCCAATGAAGAAGTGCCCATTATCAGTTACCGTCCAGTCATGTTTTAGTAAAATGGTGGTCTTTGAACTAAAACCTGGATACAAAGTCCTACCTACCAACCTGGATAAAAAACCAACAGATTACACGCTCAAATCGATTACACATTCACACCTTAACTACTCAACCAATCGTCATGAAATTTGGCACGCCAATAGCATATAGTACGGGGAACGGCGCGGGTCAGCTAGTGTAGTATATCAAACAGAAAATATATTTTTGGCCTTACTTGTAGGTATTCCATTAGTTATTTCTTCTTCAGTAAATAGAGTAGGATATCCGTGGTATTTTCTTTTGAAGCCATCAAGATATTGACTTTCAAAATGTCGTAAACAAATCTTCTTTCTAACCAGTTGATCGGGTGACAATTGAAGAAGCTCTGGACTATTAGGAGCGACATGCAAAAGCCAGAGACTTTGCATGTTTTTATCTCGAGGAAAGTGAAACTTTACTATGTCTTTGGCAAAACAAGACACTACACAGCACACGGTAACAGGCATTTTCAATAACGTCTCTCGGCGGCACTAAAACGATACCACCAAATATTAAATGTGAGTCCTGTCTCTAAAAGTCACTGAATCTCCACAAAAAATCAACGAGATAACGGAGGAACAGAGGCTCAATTCGACGTTATTCGCAGAGCAGTAGGTAAAACAGTATAAAATATGCGGATAACACAAAATGATACATGTCTAACAAGCTAACAACAATTTGTGAACAATCGACCCATGGTATAAATATAATCGACCTATGACAATGTTGACATATGACTTGTCAAATAAAAGTAAGTCAGTAGCGCCACCAAGTGACGATTTTGGGTTGTTTTAAACCATGGATTTAATATACAAACAGGATTGAACTCTCCAAAAAATTTATCATACAAAAATAAACCATAAGTCATGCACGTTAGGGTTTACTTTTGTTACTTATCTTAGCCGAGGCAAAACGAGCCGAGAGAGATAGCCCGAACCGAGGCCGTTTGTCCCTTTTCCTCAATTGCCAAAAGATAAAAATGTTAAAGATGGTAGAAAATATTTCACCACAACAAATACAATATATTACGTATAAATATTTTTTTGCTATTAAACTAGTTTTAAATCATTTTATTTTGTAGGTTTACATCTGTACATAATAATAAATAATTGTATTTAAGTAAAATAATCAAAATAATATGATTGTTTGGTAGCTATCATAAAATTATTCTGGTAGCACTGAAATCTGATATCAGTGGTGTCATGGCGACATGGCGACCAGTGTTGCCAACGTAGGCGATTTATCGCCATTTAGGCTACTCAGGACGAAAATTGGCGACGATAAATTCGGGATGGCGACTGGTCGCCTTTTAGGCTACCTCAATGACAAGGTAATAATATAAGCCAAATCACAAATTATGAGCTTAATCGTAAGAAATATAGCTGTCCCCCGCGGTTTCACCCGCGTTCCCGGATAAAAATAGCCTATGACCTTCTCCATACTATAGGCTATCTGCATGCCAAGTTTCATGATTATCCGTTGAGTAGTTGAGGTGTAAAGGCGTACCAAACAAACATGTTTGTTATGCCTGTGATTTGGCCAAAAGTGTATTTGCGCGAGCTTGCCCCACTACTACCTATCTGTGCTCACCACTCGTGCGTGCCTCATACTGTATCTGCTACATGCAGTGAAAATCGCGCACGGGTGCTCACGCGAGTGTATTTTTCTCCAAATGCCATGTATGTATGTATACTGATTTGAAGAACACTGAGAAGAATGGTCGTTTCCCATTGATATTCGTGACGCACACTCGCGAGGCGACGACAGAATATCAGCGTTGAGGTACCCCACCTCAACATTAGGTTGAGTCGGCCGCCTTTTTCTTTAGACACGCACAGATAGGATATTTATTCATATTTTAATTTTGCTGTTCTGTTATTTTTGTTGTTATTTGTGTGTTTCTGGGAAATAAATTCATTTTTTTCTTCTTCTTCTTTCTAAGAAACTAACAAGTCCACACTCGGCGCCGGTACACGCCTAACGTAGCGGACACTATACTTTATTGTATTTTTAAGCTATATTTGGAAATTTTAGTAAAAATTTACGAGGTGGAGCAGAACTTGCAGGTCACTCACTATGTTTAGGCATAAAGAATCACCTTCTAGCATTCTGACAAGCAATTGAAGTAAATTTTGATAACTTTTAGCAAATTGTGACCAGGATTGTGATAAATTTTTTTGTTCGTATTGTGACGTAGAAGCAGAATATCGAAAAAATTTTTTGAAAAAATTTATTATCTACGAAAACAATATTTTTTAATGCCCTTTTTAGTTTCTTCAAAATTCAGCTCATAGTTCCTTTCAGCGTTTTTTTTCTCAGACCTGTAGTCCAGAATTTGCCCATACTGGCGAGATGAAAAAAACAACCAGTATATAAATGAATTAATAACAACATCTTAATTTTATTCATAGATTTATTGTGGCTTTTGGGCTACTTTAGGCTACCTGCTCTGAAATTCGGCTATTTTAGGCTACTTAAGCTGTGAAAAATGGCGACATTAGGCCTAGGGCTGTTGGCAACACTGATGGCGACTTTTTCTGTTGTTTTGTAGAAACGCATTTTAATTTTAGCTACGGTTTTTATACTTTTTATCGTGAAAATGGTGAAAAAAAGGGGATAGAACCTTTGTGGCATAGCTAGCCGCCGCCATTTTGATTTTTTTTCAATGTCGCGGCGCACGGTGTAAATGGTATATTTGGGTAGAGGACACTTATACAAACAAAAAATGTTAATCAATATGGTGGCCTAAAGTGTCACGTTTCCGAGATATTTGGAGGTAAAGATCGTCATATGAGAATTATGACAATCATTAAAAATTAACTTATTACGTATTTATATGCATTCGATTGTATTCAAATAATAGTTCCCAGGTTGATTTATCAATTTTTTAGAATAGAGTTACACTAGGAGCACGAAAAACAATATTTTTAATTACTTACCTCCTAAACAGCTTCGTAATATTCGCTATGAACCACAATGTTGTCAAAGTAGCTCGGATCGTGACTTGTTTTCCATCTTGTCATTATTATACAAACAAAAATGACAATACTTGTCCTAAAATCTATGTTACCAAATTAATTGGAACTAAAGATCGCTAAGTAATGTTCCCTAGGCGCCCAAATTGCAATAGCGACGTAAATAAATTAAAAAAAAACCCGGTCCCGCGGCCGGCCCGACCTAATAAAACTTCCACCTAAATGAAAGTCCCGTCTTCGTGGAAGACTGCTCACGTACACACAATGGCACTGGATTCTTCTAACCAAGTTACCAGCATATGGGCTTCCCAAGGGACTATGCAAATGGGTCGCCAATTTTCTGTCCAGCAGATGCATAAGAGCTGAGAGATATAAATGCTGGCGTTCCGCAAGGGTCTGTACTGTCACTGTCCCCAACACTTCCTGCTGCATATCAATGAAATTCTGTCTATTGACGGCATTAATTGTACAGAGGACGCTCATTGCAAATATTCCTCGTTTCGTGGTGGATGACCGCGAACGGCTTGTGTCTGAAATCGAGAGCACACTAACTAGTGTCTCCGATTACGGTCGACTAAACCTAGTCCATTTCAACCCCACTAAGACCCAAGTCTGCGCGTTCACCGCTAAGAAAACCCCATTTGCTGTGGCTTCACAATTCCAGAACAGGGACATCAGTGAAAGCATCGGAATCCTCGGCATCGGCATTTCTAACGACATTAATAGTCCGTCTAGAAGACAAAAAACTCGAAGTGCTCAACAGAGCGAAGCAGTACTTCACATCAGGGCAAAGGCTGTAACTTTACAAGTCACAAGTCCGGCTTTACATGGAGTACTGCTCTTACCTGGATACCAGTTTGGGCCTTTAGACTCGGTTCAGCGACGTATCATTAGAATTGTCCACGATCCCGAGCTCACAAGCAGCTCAATCTAAGGAGAGACTTTGCCTCCTTATGTGTGTTCTACCGCTTGTACAACGGACAGTGTTCTGTAGAATTGTTTAACCTGATGCCCACGGCTACCTTCTACCATCGCAAGTCTCGCCATTGACGGGGAGTCCATCCTCACATATTGGAACCAAAATAGTTTCAAACTCTGCAGTCTCAAAGGAGCTTTCTTCGCTTACAATCAGGCGGGCCGTATGTTTGTATGCTACCTAAGTAGTTTAAAAAATACCTTTTATTTAAAGGTTTAAGGTCACGGTTTGTTTCTATTAATTGTTTTTATATATTTTTAAAACCGTGATGCAATATTATTTGACCACTATTGCTTAAAAACAAGAACATAAATTGTACTTAATCAACTTTAAACTCACTTCATTCGTCAACTTCATTCGTCACATATTATATATACATCGATATTCCAATATCTCGGTAACATGATATTTTAACACAAGTATTGTCATTTACGCGACATCGTGACCAACGTGTCCATACTCCAGTAGCTAGGCATCACGCAGCGTTTATCGGCCGTAGTACAGTCGCGGCCGTACTGCAGTACTTTGGGCATGTTTCTAGGCGGGATAACGACTCCATTGAACGGCTGGTCATACAAGGAAAAGTGGAGGGAACCAGATCACGCGGCAGGTCACCTATGCGCTGGTCTGACCAAGTAAAATCTGCAGTGGGAAATCGCGTATCTGACTGCACCAGGCAGTCTGCCAACAGAGAGAGATGGCGGGAGATCGTGCGGAGAGCCGTGTCCGCCTCTACCACCGATGTGGACGCCTCAACGTGACCACGTCCGCTCTGCCAAGAGCGAAACGACAGTGAAGAAGATTGTCATTTTTGGTTAATAACGGCGACATGGAAAACAAGTTAACCACTACGATCCGAGCTATTTGACAACATTGTGTTTCATTGCGAATATTGCGATGCGGTTTAGTAGGTAACCAATTAATGAATATTGTTTTTTCGTGCTCTTTTTTTGCTATATTCTAATAAAAAGTTAAATCAACCTGGGAACTATTATTTGAATACAATCTAATGCATATAAACACGTAATAAGTTCATTTTTAATGATTGTCGTAATTCTCATATGGCGATCTTTACCTCCAAATATCTCGGAAACGTGACACTTTAGGTCACCATATTGCTTAACATTTTTTGTTTGTATAAGTTTCCTCTACCCAAATATACCACTTACACCGTGCGCCGCGACATTGAAAAAAAATCAAAATGGCGGCGGGTGGCTATGCCAGCTCCCATACAAAAATGTTCGTACCCCTTTGTATCAAGACATGTAAAAGTGAATCATGTGCTGGTTGTGGGATTTTATTTCACAAGTAAGGAATAACGATGATTTTATTTACTAACAATGGTGAGTCATAAGTAGTTCGACCATGGTTTATTAAAAAAAATTGTAGACGGAAGACACTAAAGTTAGTGTAATTCTTTTTAAAACTAAGTATAATGTTTATTGTGTGTTGTAATGTGTACCTATTGTATAAATTATTTGTACCTATGTATCGCATAATTGAAATAGCATTATTTTTTATGTTTGTTACAGCTTTCCATCGAAAGAAGAAATGAAGCAAAAATGCAATTTTGATGCGATTAAAACAAATGTTTACCACAAGATTGAAACATCTTATTATTCCACCGCATCCTTTCCAATGCATAACAGATGAAGAACCGCACGAACTGTAACTAGTAAAAGCATTGGCTAATAATTCGTACCTATTCACCACGCGAAATGTAATGCATTCAGAAACTTAGGCAGTGAGATTGGCCTAAGGCAGAAACTAAATTAAACGATTTTGTTTAGCCGTGTTTAATTTTAATAAATACCTACTTTGTCAAGCACATTCGAGTTTTATTTCCCTTTGCTTTATTTTAATTCCCAAATAACAGCTCTGTAGAGCAAACTGAAAAAAGAGCAAGGGGAAAAGCCGTGGTCCCGGAACGAAATTCTGCATGCACCCTTGCCTATTCATACGTAATATTTGATGATTCGACACAAAACGTAACTCAAAAATTAATCATAACTTTTCTCAAAAACATGGGTATACACGGCTACACATCAAGCTATACATTTCCAGTATAAACTGATCTCGCATTGTATAGGATTTCTGTACAATGAGAGGTCAGCTAATATTGGAAATTTATATCTTGATTAATCGTGCGTACACGATTCAACACCCACATAGAACATAACAATGTTCAGTTTCAAATAATGGGTTTTCGCGAAAAAGTATCTCGATATCTATAGTTTTTCATTATGGTTTTATCTCTTCTGTTTTCTATAAATTATTATTTCACTATTTTAAGTAACATAATGTTAATATTTTTGTAATACAAACAATAATTTGAAATCAACTAGTGTCAAAACGCCACAAACAGACAAAATTGGAGGAACTTTGCAATGCAGCGATTGTGCGCGAAAGGGACTAACAATGACCACGACCACTCTGCCAAGAGTGCACGACTAGGAAGAAGTGTCAACCGGACACAAATTATCTCTCAAATCCAACTTTCCTGTTCGTTATAAAAATGTTTGGTCACCCTATTAGAATGGGATAAACAGCCTCGGTATGCGTTATCTCTCTCTGCTCGCGTTTTTGGCTCAAGAGCTCAATCCTGTTTGTATATTAAATCCATGTTTTAAACTCATATCATTAAAAAAAGTTCTAGCTGTCAAAGCCGTGGAGCCGTCATGGATTTAATATACAAACAGGATTGAACTCTCCAAAAATTTTATCATACAAAAATAAACCATACCATAAGTCATGCACGTTAGGGTTTACTTTTGTTAGTTATCTTAGCCGAGGCAAAACGAGTCGAGAGAGATAGCCCGAACCGAGGCCGTTTGTCCCTTTTCCTCAATTGCCAAAAGATAAAAATGTTAAAGATGGTAGAAAATATTTCACCACAACAAGTAAAATATATTACGTATAAATATTTTTTTGCTATTAAACTAGTTTTAAATCATTTTATTTTGTAGGTTTACATCTGTACATAATAATAAATAATTGTATTTAAGTAAAATAATGTAATTTTTCTCTCTAATAACAAAAGATATAAGCGTTCTTCATCGGTTGTGTTCCTGCCAAAAAACCTAATGTTGCCAGTAACTTAAATTAGTCTGAGCTCTACACACGGTCAAATATAACCGTGTTCATAACAATCTGTATCAGGCCTGCGACAGCTTTAGCAGGCCTGTCTCACTCCCATGTTTAGGTACGATTTCGCGCCAATCAGGGTTGGATTTCGTAGTATAATTATACTCTTTGTACCATAATTTTGTGATGTGTAGTATGTCGTAATGCAATTATACTACGCGAAAATACCATAATTTTACCTTTAGGTCGATTGCTACTGTTATTAGTTGAAATAAATTAAAAAATATTACTTAATATAAAGTTGTAATCGTTGTAGTTGTAGTAAATCGCTCTATTGACTCCTGATACTTTCATGCGATGCTGTGAAAGAAAGTAAATGTACCTAATGTGTATTGAATTTATTCCATCTGAGGACATGCTATGTCGTATCAATGCCAAAGACGAAGTTCCGATCAAAGACTACAATAGTATACTGGCTAGTTCCGATTGACGAATTGGCTGAAATAAACATCTACTTGCCTAAAGGGGTACGAACATTTTTGTATGGGAGCTGGCATAGCCACCCGCCGCCATTTTGATTTTTTTTCAATGTCGCGGCGCACGATGTAAGTGGTATATTTGGGTAGAGGACACTTATACAAACAAAAAATGTTAAGCAATATGGTGACCTAAAGTGTCACGTTTCCGAGATATTTGGAGGTAAAGATCGCCATATGAGAATTACGACAATCATTAAAAATGAACTTATTACGTGTTTATATGCATTAGATTGTATTCAAATAATAGTTCCCAGGTTGATTTGACTTTTTATTAGAATATAGCAAAACAAAGAGCACGAAAAAACAATATTCATTAATTGGTTACCTACTAAACCGCATCGCAATATTTGCAATGAAACACAATGTTGTCAAGTAGCTCGGATCGTAGTGGTTAACTTGTTTTCCATGTCGCCGTTATTAACCAAAAATGACAATACTTGTGTTAAAATATCATGTTGCCGAGATATTGGAATATCGATGTATATATAATATGAGACGAATGACAATAGTTTAAAGTTGATTAAGTACAATTTATGTTCTTGTTTTTAAGCAATAGTGGTCAAATTATATTGCATCACGGTTTTAAAAATATATTAAAACAATAATAGAAACAAGCCGTGACCTTAAACCTTTAAATAAAAGGTTTTTTTAAAACTAGTTAGGTAGCAAACAAACATACGGCCCGCCTGATTGTAAGCGAAGAAAGCTCCTTTGAGACCGCATAGTTTGAAACTATTTTGGTTCCAATGTGTGAGTATGGACTCCCCGTCAATGGCGAGACTTGCGATGGTAGAAGGTATCCGTGGGCATCAGGTTAAACAATTCTACGGAACACTATCCGTTGTACAAGCGTTAGAACACACATAAGGAGGCAAAGTCTCTCCTCAGATTGAGCTGCTTGTGAGCTCGGGATCATGGACAATTCTAATGGAACGTCGCTGAACCGAGTCTAAAGGCCCAAACTGATATCCACGTAAGAGCAGTACTCCATGTAAGGCCGGACTTGCGACTTGTAAAGTTGCAGCCTTTGCCCCGATGTGAAGTACTGCTTCGCTCTGTTGAACACTTCGAGATTTTTGGATGCTAGCTTAACCTTGTCTTCTAGACGGCCTATTGATGTCGTTAGAAATATCGATGCCGAGGATCCCGATGCTTTCACTGATGTCCGTGTTCTGGAATTGTGAAGCCACAGCAAATGGGGTTTTCTTAGCGGTGAACGCGCAGACTTGGGTCTTAGTGGGGTTGAAATGGACTAGGTTTAGTGGAGTACTGCTGTCATCTATGAGCGGGATCTCCTGGGTACCTGCTTGGGTCTTTCAACTCGGTTCAGCGACGTGCCATCAGAATTGTTGACGATCCCGACCTCACAAGCGGTTTAGAGCCACTCAGTCTGAGGAGAGACTTTGCTTCGTTATGTGTGTTCTAGGGAATGCAAAACCGTGGCAAAATGAAAACCGGTTTTTATTTCGGTTATGAGATGAAAAAACCGGTTAACCGGTTTTAAACCGGTTTTTTTAATGTTCGCTCGTTTTTTTTTTCATGTTATTTCTATAGCTCGAATTATAGATAATAACCGTGCCTAAGATTTAAAAATCGCAAACTGAGGAATTATTGTCAGTTAAAGTTAATGAAGTGGGTATAAAAGAAACATCAAAGACACCATCACCATTTGCCTGTCCTGTTCTCTATAATTTGGGATCGGCGCAATATGTACGCTTCTTCTATCCGTTATACCAACATTCACTCGTTTCTTACCAATATCATCTTTCACACAATCAATCCATCTCTTTTTCATAAAATTTATGGAAATAATCGTTTATTTAACTCTGTAGATCAGATACTCGTTTAAATAGACTACACGGTTCGTTTATGTTTCGTAAGTTATAATATTAATTTCACACGTAATATACATGGCATATTGTAGCGGCACAGCAACTTGCGTGTACACTAAAACGTGGTTATTATTATACGAATGTTTTCGTTGATAAAAAAAAAAATAACCTAGTTTTTGCCGTCGTGCAGACGGGTAAAAAATAACACCAATCATGACTGATTGCTTGCTTGCTGTCTGGCAGATACATAAGAGCCTTCGTTGATAGTAGTTGCTCCGATAGCATGACATTAATGCTGGCGTCCCGAAAGGCTCTAAATTATCCCCAACACTGTTCCTCCAGCATATGAATAATATACTCTCTATTGCCAGCATTCATTGCTATGCAGATGAAATTACATGGGACGCTCATTACACGAACCGTGCAAATATCTCACGTTCTATATTGGAGAAAAGGCGCGAAGGACTTGTCTTAAATCGAGAGTACACAAACTAGTGACTCCGATTGGGGTCGACTAAACCTAGTCTATTTCAACCCCACTAAATCACACGCAAGCCTGCAATTCACCGTTGCGAGAAGTCCATTTGCTGTGGCTCCTCATTTCTAGAACATGTCCCTCAACATCACGAAAAGCATTGGGATCCTTCACGTTAATATTTGCAGCGACGTTCTGTTCCAAAGTCATCTACAAGATATCCAAAAAACTCGGTGTGATTAATAGAGCGAAGCAGTACTTCTTATCGAGACAAAGACTGCAACTATATAAGTCGCAAGTCTGGCCCAAATGAAGTAATGCTGTCTTCTGTGGGCACCTGGATACCAGCTTGGGTATTTAGACTCAGTTCAGCGACGTGCCGTTAGAATTGTCGATGATCCCGAGCTCACAAGTGTTTTAAAGCCCCTTATTCTGAGGAGAGACTGCCTTCTTATGTGTGTTCAACCGCTTTTCCAACAGTGTTCTGAAGAATTGATTGACCTGATGCCCAGTTACCTTCATCCATCGTAGTCACCGATGGCGAGTCCATCCTCACACATCGGAACCAAAATGTTCTCATACTGTGCGGTTTCAAAGAAGCTTCCTATCGTGGATGCTCAGGCTGTGGAATGAGCTCCCCGCTTCAAAAAGGTTGAGGGTTGGTAACGTGCGAGTGATAACCGTTATGTTGCAAGAATCTATAGGCTAGAGTAACTGGTTATCATCAGGCGGGCCGTACGCTTGTTTGCTACCTAAGATTTGTAAAAAAAAGTTTTACATGCTTTATATCTATCATAAAAACAATCATTATTTTAAGTTATTTTCTTACCAGCTCAATAAACTACACATCAACACACTTCAGTTCATCACAAAAATACTCACTGCATTGCACTTAGTTTAAAAAACGGCGGCAAATCTACCTTTTTTAGTTTTTCCAAACATTGAAAGAAAAACCGAAAAAAATCGAAAAACCGGTTTTCGTGTTATGTGAAACCGGTTTTTCTTGTTGGTCAAAACCGTACCGAATAACCGGTTTTTCGATTTTCGGTGAAACCGGTTTTCATTCCCTAGTGTGTTCTACCGCTTGTACAACGGAGAGTGTTCTAAGGAATTATTCGACTTAATACCCACGGCTTCACCATCGCAACTCTCGTCATCGACAGGGAGTCCATCCACACACATTGAAACCAGAATTGTTTCGAACTGTGCGGGCTAAAAGGAGTTTTCTTCCGCGGACGCTCGGACTGTGGAATGAGCTCCCTGCCGTGATTTTCTCAATGGAGTACAGCATGGGATTCTTCAAAAAGGGTGTGAAGCAGTTTCTTCAGGGTCGGCAGTGCGCGAGTGATACCCCTGGTGTTGCAAGCGCCCATAGGCTACGGTAACTGCTTACCATCAGGCGGGCCGTATGCTTGTTTGCCACCTAAGTGGTATAAAAAAAAAGTCGACCGTAATCGGAGACACTAGTTAGTATGCTCTCGATTTCAGACACAAGCCGTTCGCGGCTTTCATCCACCACGAAACGAGGAATATTTGCAATGAGCGTCCACTGTACAATTAATGCCGTTAATAGACAGCATTTCATTGATATGCAGCAGGAACAGTGTTGGGGACAGTACAGACCCTTGCGGAACGCCAGCATTTATATCTCTCAGCTCTTATGCATCTGCTGGACAGAAAATTGGCGACCCATTTGCATAGTCCCTCGAGAAGCCCATATGCTGGTAACTTGGTTAGAAGACACCGGTGCCATTGTGTGCACGTGAGCAGTCTTCCACGAAGACGGGACTTTCATTTAGGTGGAAGTTTTATTAGGTCGGGCCGGCCGCAGAATCGGGTTTTTTTTATTTATTTACGTCGCTATTGCAATTTTGGCACACAGGGAACATTACTTAGCGATCTTTAGTTCCAATTAACTTGGTAACATAGATTTTAGGACAAGTATTGTCATTTTTGTTTGTATAATAATGACTAGATGGAAAACAAGTCACGATCCGAGCTACTTTGACAACATTGTGGTTCATAGCGAATATTACGATGCTGTTTTGTATGTAAGTAATTAAAAATATTGTTTTTCGTGCTCCTAATGTAACTCTATTCAAAAAAATTGATAAATCAACCTGGGACCTATTATTTGAATACAATCGAATGCATATAAACACGTAATAAGTTAATTTTTAATGATTGTCATAATTCTCATATGGCGATCTTTACCTCCAAATATCTCGGAAACGTGACACTTTAGGCCACCATATTGATTAACATTTTTTGTTTGTATAAGTGTCCTCTACCCATATATACTAGTTACATCGTGCGCCGCGACATTGAAAAAATACTAAAATGGCGGCGGCTAGCTATGCCACAAAGGTTCTATCCCCTTTGGTTGATTTGTACAATAACAATAAATCTAAAATTTCCTTCCAAATGCATTTTTATTTAAATTCATAACAAACGGGACGAAAAACGCGAAAGTAGTATTATTTTCGACAAGTAGTATAATTTTATTTTCCATAGACAATAATTTTCTGGGGGTCTGAATCCAACCCTGGCGCCAACAGTCTACACGATTCCCTATAGTGGTCTGTGAGTCTACCGGAATAACGCTAGTCGGTTGCATAAATACTTACGTACTTATATAAAGTGTTTATTGTTCTTATTTTAACACTATTTTGTGTTGGTTTTCATAGTCCTAGATTTTTTGTTGTTGTTTCATTGTATTGTCCTAATGTCCTTTCTGACTTTATTAAGGTCGGCAAGATCTAATAGGCTCGTTTTGATAGCATACCAGTGTGTCAAAAAGGGACAAAGATAGTGCGACCAGAAGAGACACCCTAAACTTGTCTAAACGGACCACTTAGATCTCAATAACTCATGTGCATGATTTTTAACCGACTTCAAAAAAAGGAGGAGGTTTCTCAGTTCAACCGAAAATATATTTTTTTAAGTGTGCTCGCGGATAACTTCGTCGTTTTTGAACCGATTTTGATGTTTTTTTTATAGAAACTGTTAGTAGTTCCAGAATAGAGAGTGTTCCCTCTTCAAATATACAAACAAACCAATGTTACGACTTTATAATACTGGTATTATTATACACTAATGAATATACATTAGTGTAGATTTTACTTCTACCTTTTTAGAATAACTAAGATTTAATAAACCCATATTTCAAAAATCAGTAGAATAATATTCAGAAAAATTTAACAATTCTAATTGTTATTACTTACTTGGTACATCCTATTTTAAATAATTCTTTAACTTTATTATTTTTTATATAACAAACTTGAAGATTATTAATAACAAACGTTGTGAATTTCGGCTGCAATTCACCTGTCACATACTTTTGCTCATTGTAATCGCATGTAATTTTTTTTTCAAGATTTACAATAAATAAACTAAATCCTATTAAATTTTTAAGCTTACAGAAACAAGTTTTTATACTCAATTCAAAAAATAAAGCGGCTGATGACGTGCAGGGCTGACGCCTGCCAGGTCATGGCCATTGTGCTATAAATCATAATATGTGTACAAATTTCTAACCTTACAGGAAGACCGTTACTCGCAGGGTTCAGTAGCTCTTGGACTAAAAGGAGAATAGTAATAGGTACATACATAACCGATAAGGAAATATTGAAGATTCATAATACGTCATTAGACAACCCTACCGTAACACGCGCCGCGTCTTACAGGATAGAGTTATACGATAGAAAGAGAGGGAAGTTGTAGGTGAATATAATTTTAGGCGCGCAGCGCTGCGCGAGCTGGATTGCGCCTTATTACGTCGTTCCAAGAGTCGCTTTTTATTTAAATGTCGTTTTCGAAGTGGGTTTTCTGTACGTAGTACTATTGAATATTCTGTGGCTTTAGTTCCAAAAAATACGTCATAGCGCCATTGTCGCTATTTTTGGCAGCCATTTTGTTTGTCGGTAATGTCAATGTCAAATTATGACCTTGATGATTTTACGTCATTCGTGTCGAAGTTTGTGTATGTGCCGGTTATAATATTTTCCTCGCTTTATTGCTTGAGTTGAGTTTATTATAATTCCAAGTCTATCCTTGCTCGAACCGAATCTTACCGTGCGGTGCTCAGGTGCTTTGGTCTGTGACTATGGCTCCTATTAAGTGCTGTGTCGTCGGTTGTACATCAACCAACGAAACTCATCGCCTTTATAATTTACCAAAGGACGATAAACTTAGGTCTTTGTGGCTGTCGTTTTTGGTGCCAGTGAGTTCTGAACTTCTTGGTCTATCAAAAGATCAGTTAGTGAATAAGCGGGTATGCCAGAAACACTTCGATAGATACCAACTGGATGACGAGGGTAATCGTCTCAAAGATGGTTACCCATGTCTATTTTCTAATAAAGAAATCGAGCATGGGATGCCTTTATCTGGTAAGTACATTAGCCTTAAAAGGGGTACGAACATTTTTGTATGGGAGCTGGCATAGCCACCCGCCGCCATTTTGATTTTTTTTCAATGTGGCGGCGCACGGTGTAAGTGGTATATTTGGGTAGAGGACACTTATACAAACAAAAAATGTTAATCAATATGATGACCTAAAGTGTCACGTTTCTGAGATATTTGGAGGTAAAGATCGCCATATGAGAATAACGACAATCATTAAAAATGAACTTATTACGTGTTTATATGCATTAGATTGTATTCAAATAATAGTTCCCAGGTTGATTTCACTTTATATTAGAATATAGCAAAACAAATAGCTCGAAAAAACAATATTCATTAATTGGGTACCTACTAAACCGCAACGCTATATTCGCAATGAAACACAATGTTGTCAAGTAGCTCGGATCGTAGTGTTAACTTGTTTTCCATGTCTCCGTTATTAAACAAAAATGACAATACTTGTCTTAAAATATAATGTTACCGAGATTTTGGAATATCGATGTATAAATAATATGAGAAGAATGACAATAGTTTAAACTTGATTAAGTACAATTTATGTTCTTGTTTTTACGCAATAAACTGTCAAATAATATTGCATCACGGTTTTAAAAATAAAATAATACACATATAGAAACAAGCCGTGACCTCAAACCTTTAAATAAAAGGATTTTTTTAAACTACTTAGGTAGCAAACAAACATATATACGGCCAGCCTGATTGTAAACGGTTACCGTAGCCTATGGATGCTTGCAACACCAGGGGTATCACTCGCGCGTTGCCGACCCTACAGAAATCTCTTCACACCTTTTTTATGGAACCCCACGCTGTACTTCGTTGGGAAAACCACGGCGGGAGCTCATTCCATAGTCTAAGCGTCCGCGGAAGAAAGTTCCTTTGAGACCGCATAGTTCGAAACTATTTTGGTTCCAATGTGTGAGGATGGACTCCCCGTCAATGGCGAGACTTGCGATGGTAGAAGGTAGCCGTGAGCATCAGGTTAAACAATTCTACAGAACACTGTCCGTTGTACAAGCGGTAGAACACACATAAGGAGGTAAAATCTCTCCTCAGATTGAGGGGCCCTAAGCCGCTTGTGAGCTCGGGATCGTTGACAATTCTAATAGCACGTCGCTGAACCGAGTCTAAAGGCCCAAACTGGTATCCAAGAAAGTTGCAGCCTTTGCCCCGATGTGAAGTACTGCGTCGCTCTGTTGAACACTTCGAGTTTTTTGGATGCTAGCTTAACCTTGTCTTCTAGACGGCCTATTGACGTCGTTAGAAATGTCGATG
The DNA here is from genome assembly GCA_951394255.1 of Polyploca ridens. Lineage (NCBI taxonomy): Eukaryota > Metazoa > Arthropoda > Insecta > Lepidoptera > Drepanidae > Polyploca > Polyploca ridens. The sequence continues at coordinate 3,572,127 of OX596265.1, read as the reverse complement.
CCGAGGATCCCGATGCTTTCACTAATGTTCGTGTTCTGGAATTGTGAAGTCACAGCAAATGGGGTTTTCTTAGCGGTAAACGCGCAGACTTGAGTCTTAGTGGGGTTGAAATGGACTAGGTTTAGTCGACCGTAATCGGAGACACTAGTTAGTGTGCTCTCGATTTCAGACACAAGCCGTTCGCGGCTTTCCTCCACCACGAAACGAGGAATATTTGCAATGAGCGTCCTCTATACAATAAATGCCGTCAATAGACAGCATTTCATTGATATGCAGCAGGGACAGTGTTTGGGACAGTACAGACCCTTGCGGGACGCCAGCATTTATGTCTCTCAGCTCGTATGCATCTGCTGGATAAAAAATTGGCGACCCATTTGCATAGTCCCTCGGGAAACCCATATGCTGGTAACTTCGTTAGAAGACCCCAGTGCCAGACCCGATCGAACGCCTTCGCCACCTTGACTCTCGATGGCGAGTGACCACTCGGCTGGTGATCTTCTAGTGTATACATAGACACATCACATAGAGATACACTAGAAGGTCACCAGCCAAGGGACTATGGTGGAAGCCATATTGTCGGTCACTCAACAAATCGTGATCCTCTAGGTATCTCAAGAGCTGCGTGTTGATCACTCGCTCCATGACATTGGAGAGAATGGGAGGTGATGGCAATAGGCCTGTAATTCATAGGGTCTGATTTATCGCCCTTTTTGGGCATTGTGTGCACGTGAGCAGTCTTCGACGCAGACGGGACTTTCATTTAGGTGGAAGTTTTATTAGGTCGGGTCGGGCCGGCCGCGGGACCGAGTTTTTTTTATTTATTTTTAACACAATCGCTCGTAAAGTAACATTGATTGCACTGTTTTTAGTATCTTAATGCAGCTTATTACCAATTTGTGCTTTTTACTTTACATGACCGCACAGTTTTATGAAGGTATAATCCCGATTATGATAAGTTTGTACCTCACTGCAAGTGATATGTGTAGACCAAGCATTCTTAATTTAAACGGGTAAAATAGTTTGACAGCTCACCGCTGTCAAAAAAAACCTTGTGTGCTATATTTGTAAACGTTCTCATTGTGTTGATTTGATTATTATCAAATTCTACTTAAAAAAAATACAAGTCTGTTTTTTTCCTCGCAAGTATGTTGAAAAACGTCGTATGACACGCGTGTGCATTGATTATTACACTCTCGGCTCACTAATTGCGTTCGCCTGCGGCTCACGCGCTTATTACGCCTCGAGTATTAATAACCAACTTTGCACACATGTATCATTATGTACTATTACGTCGTTATTGCAATTTTGGCGCCCAGGGAGCATTACTTAGCGATCTTTAGTTCCAATTAACTTGGTAACATGAGATTTTAGGACAAGTATTGTCATTTTTGTTTGTATAATAATGACAAGATGGAAAACAAGTCACGATCCGAGCTACTTTGACAACATTGTGGTTCATAGCGAATATTACGATGCTGTTTAGTAGGTAAGTAATTAAAAATATTGTTTTTCGAGCTCCTAGTTTAACTCTCTTCTAAAAAAATGATAAATCAACCTGGGAACTATTATTTGAATACAATTGAATGCATATAAACACGTAATAAGTTAATTTTTAATGATTGTCGTAATTCTCATATGGCGATCTTTACCTCCAAATATCTCGGAAACGTGACACTTTAGGCCACCATATTGATTAACATTTTTTGTTTGTATAAGTGTCCCCTACCCATACATATCAGTTTCATCGTGCGCCGCGACATTGAAAAAAAACTAAAATGGCGGCAGCTACCTATGCCACAAAGGTTCTAACCCCTTTGCGCTTTTAAAATGTAATGTGACTGGCTAAATTCTGCAATGTCTCTTGCAAAACTCCAATTTTCAAAGTGGGACAAGAAGAAGTAGACAGCAAGAAGTCCTACTCACAAGTTATCTATTTAGCGAGGGTTAATTTTTATGGCAAGTTGCACCCGCTCCTATAGCTACTTTAACCCAATTTACTTACAAAAAAAGAGTAAGATATAAAATAAACATTATATTTATGAAAAACAAAAATGCTACTCTCTTCTCATATTATCCTGTTGGCTCAAACTTAATCTCAAAACTAATTTATTAAATTTGGGCGCTGTTAAGGCACTTATGAATGTTACCATCAGTTTGGATTACACATGAACTGAGAAAATTCCAGGAAGACACTGCAAGGCATTTTGAATCTGTACACAGATAATTTGTGAATTTCTTTGGGTATGTCTTGGATTTTATTATTATTATTATAGTTTGTGGTCGATGGATTAAATCTTTAAAGTACCAGTTAGCAGACACAATCTTTATGGAATTCAATTTGGTAATTTTCAGATGATGATCACTTAACTGATCATAACTACTATAGTCATATGGAAGTCGTCGAAGACATTTTGGAAAATCCAGCTGTTGCCCTAGGTAATTATTATGTCTTTTAAGTAATTTTTTCGATAAGTAAACTTAATTTTTTGGGTTCCATACCCTAAGAGGTCCAACGTTACCCTATTACTAAGACTCAACTGTCAGTCCATCTGTCAGTGGGCTGTACCTCATGAACTATGATAGGTAGACAATTGAAATTTTCACAGAATGTGTTGTTGTGTTGTAGTACTATTGCCGCTATAGCAACAAATAAAAAAAATTATAAATTAAAACTTAAAGGCCTTTAAGTTTTAATTTTATTTAATGTTGAATTGTAAACTCATCAGTAGTCTATAAAGAATATTATCGTTGTCTATAGGTTTTTTGACAGCCCTGCGGGGTTAAAAACGAAGAGTTGCGCAATATTGCTGAAAGGAATTCATTTCCCGAATTCCCAGCAGATCTGACGCAATTCCTATACATTTTGGTAAAATGGTCACTAATTTCATGCAATTCAATTCATTAGCTGATTCTAATTTGATATTAATGTTACAACACCAAAAAATAAAAACCGTAATTTACCGGTAAGTTTTTCTATTATCATTTTTATGTCGTAAGAAAGAACTAATAGAGAATTCACGTATTAAAATTATGGTCTTAAACATTTGTAACTATAAAACGTTTATATAACTGCAATTACGTATCTAAAATGGGAATTTATAAATGAATAAGAAAATATTTTCATCTTCGACTGGCAATAATATGGTCAGTCGTCCGTCAATGTCACTAAGTTATATATATTTTACCTACGTATAGGTAGTAAATAATACTAATTTCTTTTGAATTTTATCTAAAGTACTTTAAATAAGATAAATTCCGTCATTATTTAGTCTAAATAACGGATTATTATCAATAAACAATCACGTGAAATGTGCAGGGAAGAAATTTTTTGTGTAGGACAAATAACAAGAAGAAACATTTCGTTCATTCGTTATGAAGACTTTTTAATTAAAAAAAGCCGAGTATTTGCGAAGACAAAGTAGTAATTGCATAAATATCCTCTATACATGATAAATCATTATGAGGACATTTCACCAGAGTTCCATGTTAAAGTTTCTAGTTTCATGAGAGTGAGTTCGTAAATATCATCAATAAAAGCATAATGTAGCATATTCCCAACCTAATCTCAACAAAAGAATATACTATTATTTCTATTTATACCATAAATTATTGAATTATGAGCCCCAAATAATATGTTCAACAGAAACTAGGATTTTTTTATATGAAACATGCAATGCATGTGAAGTGCCTTGTTAGATAGGTGGTGGTAGGTTAGGTAGATGATACCTACTATTGATGATGTGCAAACAATAATATAATCAACAAATAATATTACTTTCAGGTTATAAATTACCCGAAGATAAAGATAATTGTACATGGGATTACCAAAAGGATATTTATATTATAATTACTATGGCATCTGTCATCATCATGCTGCTAATATGATGGGGAAAGGGCCACAGATAATTTGGGAGTTGGCGTTGCTATCATGCCTTAACCTGTAAAGTCGCGCAAGGACCGATCGGTCCGCGCGTGTTTCTATTCCGTTGTGTCGCGTAAGGACCGATCGGTCCGCGGTAATGGCGGCTCGAATTTCACTTAAGAGGATATAGTTGAAATAAATCGTTCCTTGAAAGGCGTGGCCTAGGCGGCCGCGCGGGGGGCACTGCCCCTAGAGAACTATCAAAGTTTTAAAAAATCGCGCCACAGCAAGATACGTTCGGGCGGACTCGGGCGACGCCGGCAGAAACACGAAGGCCGAACCGCCATCGTTTAAATCACAGAGTATATTTTATTGGAGAGCAGTATAAGTTTATTTTTTTTATTAGATTTTGATGCAATGATTATATATAATGATTAGATTGCAATTAACGATTTTTTACCAAAAGCTATAATAATGAACATGAATGAAATGTACTCGTATTGACATACAAATATGAGTATATTTGTATGTCAATACGAGTTTATACAATGTATAAACTCGTATGTATATACTGCAGGTAACAAAAAGGGTATATGACGTTTAACCAATCAGCGCGCAAAGTGCGTTCCGACGCATTCATGTTCAAGTATGATGCCAGTTTACAATATGACGGTTTGACAACGTTAGATTATAAACTATCGAAAATGAATACGTTATATTGTTAGCAGTATGGTACAGTTCACACTATTTCGGGGAATTTATAATCTCGCTAGGTTGATTATAAACTAACGGTTTTCAAAAAAATACGGTGACATATACACTTTTATATATGTTTTTGAGTTTGTTTTTGTATATACGTCTATTTCTTTGGCACGCTCTGCAGCCTAAACAGCTTGATAGATTTAAACATAATTATGAGGTGTCGTTAGATTCGTTTTAACTGTGGGACTCGAGTTAGGGCATCGGATCCGTATTTTCCCGGTTCCAAAAAAACCGTGAATTTCCGGTTCTGAGGGTTGCAATAAGAAACGATTTTAGAATATAAAGAACCGGTTCTTTCGGTTTTTTCGGTTCTTTCATTTAATTTTAAAGAGTTGTTTAGGATGCATCAGTAAATTTCGTAGAACGATCAAAATACACTATAGGTGGTTAGTGTCGCAACATGAAGCTTCTTGTGGCGTTTAAATATTATTAATATTCCAAAACGGCAGCTTGTGGCGAGCATGTTGGTGTGTAGCGTAGCGACACCAATCTCCAGAAATTTAACAATTTTTAATTAATTATGTGTATAATTATTAACTATTATTAATTGATTATGTGAATTATTATGTTTATGCAATTATTGAAATTCCTATTATGTTCCTAAAATGTAATAATACCTATAAGTAATTAATTGTTCATCATCTACATATCCTGTTTAGGGAATGCAAAACCGTGGCAAAATCAAAACCGGTTTTTATTTCGGTTATGAGACGTAAAAACCGGTTAACCGGTTTTAAACCGGTTTTTTTAATGTTCGCAAATTTTTTTTTCACGTAATTTCTATAGCTCGAATTATATATACTAACCGTGCCTATGATGTAAAAATCGCAAACTGAGGAATAATTATCAGTTAAAGGTAATGAAGTGGGTATAAAAGAAACATCATCACCATCTGCCTGCCCTGTTTCCAATCATTTGGGATCGGCGCAATATGTACGCTTCTTCCATGGATATAATAGTTTATTTAACTCTGTTGATTCGTTTTCATCAGAGATCGTTTATATAGACTACACGGTGCGTTGCATTTTATTTTATACGAATGAAATCATAAAAACATAGACCGTTTGCTTGGTTTTTAATTGCTATGAGATATGATGACTTTATGTTAAAAAATAGAGAAATTGCCAGCATTAATTGCTATGCAGATGAAATTACAGGGGACGCTCATTACACGAGCCGAGCAAATATGCCTCGTTCTATATTGGAGAAAAGGCGCGAAAGACTTACGTCTTAAATCGAGAGTACACAAACTAGTGGATTCGATTCGGGTCGACTAAACCTAGTCTATTTCAATACCACTAAGTCACACACAAGCCTGCGCATTCACCGTTGAGAAAAGTCCATTTGCTGTGGCTCTTCATTTCTAGAACATGTCCCTCAAGATCACGAAAAGCATTGGGATCCTTCGCATTAATATTTATAGCGAGACGTTCTGTTCCAAAGTCATCTACAAGATATCAAAAAAACTCGGTGTGATTAATAGAGCGAAGCAGTACTTCTTATCGAGACAAAGACAGCAACTATATAAGTCGCAAGTCTGGCCCAAATGGAGTATTTCTGTCTTCTGTGGGCACCTGGATACCAGCTTGGGTATTTAAACTCAGTTCAGTGACGTGCCGTTAGAATTGTCGACGATCCCGAGCTCACGAGTGTTTTAAAGCCCCTTAGTCTGAGGAGACATTGGTGCCGATTCTGTTGTAAATCGCACTAAACTAATTTTAGTCACATCTCATCTCTTTCTTACGAACATTATTGAAAAAGGATAGAACATATTTTAAGTTGTCAAATTAATCTTTGCCGTCTTATTTAGGTGTAATCGCGATAGATGGCGACTAAATTTATATTGAAAACAAGCAATGGACTAATTTGACAGGACTAAATTTCTTACATCCTTTTCTTATGTTCTTTGTTAGAAAGACATTGTGACATTAAAATTTGTTTAGTTGTGAGCAACAGAATCAGGGCCAATGCCTTCTTATGTGAGTTCTACCACTTTTCCAAAGGGCAGTGTTCAGAAGAATTGTTTGACCTGATGCCCAGTTACCTTCTACCATCGTAGTCACCGACGGGGAGTCCATCCACACACATTGGAACCAAAATGGTCTCGTACTGTGCGGTTTCAAAGAAGCATCCTATCGTGGACGCTCAGGCTGGGGAATGAGCTCCCCGCTTCAAAAAGGCTGAGTTGGCAACGTGCGAGTGATAACCGTTATGTTGCCAGTGCAAGCGTCCATAGGCTACGGTAACTGGTTATCATCAGGCGGGCCGTACGCTAGTTTGCTGCATAAGTTTTGTAAAACAAAGTTTAACATATTTTATATCATAAAAACAATAATCATTATAAGTTATTTTCTTACCAGCTCAACACACTACACATCAACACACTTCAGTTCATCACAAAAATACTCACTGCTTTGCACTTAGTTTACAAAACGGCGGCAAATCTTCCTTTTTTAGTATTTCGAAACATTGATATAAAAACCGAAAATAACCGAAAAACCGGTTTTGTTGTTATGTAAAACCGGTTTTTTTTGTTGGTCAAAACCGTACCGAATAACCGGTTTTTCGATTTTCGGTGAAACCGGTTTGCATTCCCTAATCCTGTTCCTAACAATTTGTGATCGACGCAATATGTTCGCTTCTTCCATTCTGCCTTTTTATCCGTCATAACAGCATTCGCTCCTTTCTTATTTACATCATCTTTCTCACGATCTATCCATCTCTTTTTCCATATTCATAACTCCACCCACTTCCAAATTCAACTTTTTTACTCACGTGGCTTTCATTCCTCCTCATAACATGTCCGATGTCCATACCGCTACTTTCAAGCTCTGTATGTACTCATTATTAATCATATCCATTATTGTCACTCCATACATCCATCTCAACATTATCATCTCAACTGCATGTCTTTTATCCATCTTCTTTACCTAATGCCCAATTTTTTTTTTTTTTTATAAACATTTATTAAACCCAAACATCACCAAAATTACAATGTTCAAAATCGCCAAACTGCTAATGCAGTTTGTAGGCGTAACGCTCTTGACACATATATGACCTAAACATATATCAGCATGTCCTTGCAACACAATCACTACAATGACATGATCATATACATAAGTAGGTACATTTACTCACTACCTTTCTCATTAACCATAACACAGTTTATCCTTTATTTTACACATGAATTCAAACAATTTTTGACAACAACAGTTCCCTTGTTTTCCGTTTCAATAGAAGTTTACTTTAATATTCGCATCTCTCAATACACGGTACTTATTGTATAATCATGGAACTACATATTGACGGGTTCTCTCACCATAACCATATATTAAGACCTATCATCACGGACTATATATTTTCCCCTTTAGCTTCAGAGATCCCATGGATCACATGTTTGTCTTTTGACCTGTCATCATTTCATCCAACCTGAGATGATACACTACTTTATATCACTGTTAGTATTACCATCGTTCTGCATTATGTGAACCGAGGTACGCACGGCTACAGATCAAGCTATAGTTTCCAATATAAGCTGACCTGTCATTGTAGGGAAATCCTATACAATGCGAGATCAGCTTATACTGGAAATGTATAGCTTGATGTGTGGCCATGTGTACCAGAAGTAGTAGAAGACTGGTATTGAAACTCCTCAATTAAAATAGGCACGAAAGTAGAGAGACCGCCAAAATCGCAGAACATGTGTTCAGTTTTAGTTCAGCTAATTTTCAAGCTCTCTCCAGTTCTTGTTGCCATTTCATCATCCTACTATGGACATTAAATCCATTTTCACGGACGAGAACAATGTTATCGGTTAAAAGCATGTACCAGGGTACCTCCTTCTTATTTCCAGCGTCAAAGCATCCATTACCAGCAGGAAGAGATAAGGCATCATAGCAGACCCTTAGTGTAAGCCGACACCTAAATTGAACGTATCGGTATCTATAAGTAATTTGTTATGTTAGGTATATTTTTATTTAAAAGAACTAATAAAATATTTTTGATGATAAATAATTAAAAAGAGCAAAAGTTTATATTGAATTTTAATGGAACCTAAAGAACCGGGTACCCGGTTCTGGATTAGATCTGGAACCGAAAAACCGGTTCACAAAATATGGCCGGTTCTCGATGCCCTAACTCGAGTATATATTATTATATTATGTGGTATCTATTAATAAAAAACGAGAGGAAGTTTTTTTCATTATTATTATAATATGGATATCAAATAGGGGAAAGTGGGGGGGATTCGTACACCGGGCAATTAGCATATAGCATTCGTGCAATGGCCATAATTCGAATACGCAACATAGTGGCGCCTTCGTATCTGTGTGTGTAATGCCCACTCACACACATAATCTAACCGCGGAGTGGCTTGCCAATGCGGCCGCCGGCTTCGATGTGACAGGATGTTACGAGTTTTCGCTTCGCGAAAGTAATTTTTGGATGCAACTTTAAACGTGTTTATCTCTATAAGTGTATTAAACTGATTCTTTGTGCTGTTTGGGTACATATTTAAGTTTATTATTTCGACATTTACTTGAAGATAATGTCAGCAGTTATTTTTATTTTCAATATATTAGTTGAATTACGGTCAATATCGAAGTTTATGTTAAATTTAAATTACTTATTAGCCTAATATTAAGGCTAGATTGTAGTATGAATAGTGAACACTAAAGAAGGTGTAACCTAGGATAAATAAAAAAAATATTAATTGAATTTCTTGGTTGGGGTAGCTTCGTACAGGTTCGAACGGGGTGGATTCGTACTGTACGAATATACCTATAATGTACGTTAAATTTTGGTTAAGAAGCAAAGTACAGATACTGAAAGTGAAGATGAGACTGACATGAGTTTAAGAGAAATTTCCTGTCCTCCCATTGAAGAGATTGCTGAAGGATCTGATGTGGAGAACGAAACTCTAGTTATAATATAACTGAATTCGTGAAAGAGAAAGGCTTTATTCTAGTGAAGTTCGAGAAGAAAAAGTCTGTCAAACATAGTGTTTGACAGACTTTTTCATGGTCATGTGATTACCAAATATAATCCTACTGAGTACAAAGTTTAATTTTTATGGTACCCCAACACATGTACGAAGCTACCCCGTGTGTGGGGGTACATACGTAAGTTTTTTTTTTAAATCGTCATAACTTGGCCACACTTCTTTCTATGAGCTAGTCGCCAAGGGAATATTGTAGGCAAATATACAAGCAATCTAGCAATGCTCAAATTGTTTTCAAATAGCGTTTACTTTTTCTGCTATAGGGCTCGAAGTGGAAAGTGTACGAATCCCCCCCACTTTCCCCTAAAAGCTTGTAGTCATTTCCATATAAATATATACATATATATAATAACACTTCCCCGCCTGCAATACCTTATAAAACTCAAGAATATTCATAATTCTATAGGTTACAATGCTTGTTCTTCTCTTGTCAGTTAATTTTTCAATTGGTGTGAATGCTACCTAAATACCTAACTACCTGATGTAATTATCCCTTTTCGGAGAGTTATATATACCCTTTTTGTTACACGTTGTATAGATTTATGAAATAAACTATTTAGGTAAAATCTGTTAGAGGTAAATGCTATACTATAAATTTTAAATATTCAATAAATTAGCTTTCACCCTGTTCCCGAAGTTATTACTTATTGAAATAAAAGCAAATACTAGTGCCATCATCAGTGTCTGTGTCGTAGATAGGTACCTATGGATAGGATAGGAGAAAAACGAATTATGTATTTTAATTATCTTTATTTATCATCTTGGGCTGTTTTATAATTCAGTTCTGACATTAGTGTTAGATCAAGAGCAGCTGAAAATTGGTTTAATTTTACAGCTCCACAACCTGCAGTGACTACTCCAGCAACTGCCATTTTATCTAAGTTGTTGGAGGTATTTCGTATCTTAAGTCTTTTTACATAGTGAGCAACATAACGTAAAAATCGATGTAAGGCCTGATGTTTATTCTGAAATAATCACATCAGTACTGAAGCCACAATGAAGCATTGACTCATGCCTAGAAATTTTCAACAGTTCGTTGAAAAAAAATGTATTTCAACAAATCTGTGACTGAACTTACTGAAGTTTTCAATGTACTCTGAAACAAGGTTACAATATTCATTACAAATTTAAAACGAAGGCTAACTAGTCTATTAAAAATGGCGTTAAGTTCTATGTAAGGAGAAGTTCAAACCTCAGCAATGAGGATATAATATATGAGCTGTGAGGACTGGGGACATAATTTATTTTTCCACACTTGCTCGTAAAGTGACAAATATTGAACCGTTTTTAGTAACTGAATGCAGCTTATTACGCACTAGCTAGTGCTTTTTACTTTACATTACCGCACAGTTTTATGATAGGTATAATCCCAATTAAATAAGAAAAATTGTAAACAATTATTTTGGTAATACGTATTATTATTATTTTTTTACTTTCTTTTAAATTTCACCTACTTACTGGTAGGGTATTTACATTTTATCGCGGGCTTTTGGCCAAAAGAAAAAAATGGGTAAAGTGTTCATGAGTGTGTGTTTGTTTGTTGTGTGATATTATTGGTCTATTGTCAAGAATTTGCGGACTATCCTACATGTGTTCAAGGTAACGGCTTTTTGTAGTTGGATGTACGTCATTTTATGGATTCCGAGTATTTTTAGCCTGGTGTGAAAAGTATGAGGTACTATACCAGTGGATAATAGTATTATGGGAACTGTTGTAACTGTGTATTATTATTATTCACTTAATTTATTTTGAATCTTAAAATATTTTTTTTATAACATTAGTATAAAATATCAAAAATATTATAAAAAATCTAATCTAATCTAAAAATATTATAAAGAATATCTATACAAAATCTAACAATGTTATAAAAAGACCTAATCTTAGTGTGCCGCCGGCAGCGGGGTAGAGCCCAAGCTACCGGTGGTTAGGGCTGCAGAGAGAGGAATCTCCTGACGATGCGCGCCGTGTCCAGGAGTGCCGCCTTCTGTATCTGACCCTTGACCCAGCCATCTAGCGAAAGCCTCTTAAGATGTTGGTCGAGACTCTTCGCTATGAGACCGTTCGCCGAAACAACTATCGGAACAATGATCGTCGAATCAACATCCCACATGGCGGTTACTTGCTGAGCTTGTCCTTCTCGGCCTTCACGAGATTCTCGTCATGGGGGATGGTGATGTCGACGAGCACTGCCCGGCGCTTCGATCGATCTGTCAGCATGATATGAGGCTAATAAGCCTCATATCGTGCTCTCTCATCACGGACAGTACTATTATAGATCGATCCCAATAGAGCGTGACATGACAATTTTCGAGAACTGGCGCAGGTGCGTACTTATAGTACGGTATTTCTGACTATACAAGGCCGTATCGAAGAGCAAGTTGCTGGTGAATGATTCTGGCTACTAGGTTATGTCCGTGCATGTACTCACCGTTAGCAAGATGAGAACAGCCGGAGATAATATGCCTGAGTGAATCTCTGGGACGGTGTCCCGGAGCGGCATGCGGCATGCTCGACAGATGTCGACCGTACCGTCCTTCAGGATATATCTTCGGTAGTTATTCGTCTTGATAACTTCGTCCGCAATTGCACAGACAAAACCTTCGGTTTCCCCAAATAGGTCACCAAAGCATAGCCAGTTCACTGACGCGAGCAAATCTACATCGGGCACTGTTAGGGCCCTGTAGAACCGCCCGTGTAGCTCCTTACTCTTCCATACGTCCCTGCGGTCCTCGATACTTAGCACCTTTGGTTTGTGCCAGTTCTCGTTTGCCAAGGATAATGGGGTGAGGCTCCTATCCACTGCCACCACATCGCGATGCATCCCACACTCGTTGTCAAGGAAATACTTCCTAAGACTGCAAACCTCGCGGTTGTGGAGGTCCTTGGCGTATAGCCACGGCCTCCACATTTACGCGGGATGTACAATCTCTTAACAGACGAGCGTGGGTGTAGCATGTGATGAGTTGTGAGCAGAAGACGGGCCCTTCTATCCAGGGCGTCTAGCTCACTTTGAGTTCACCTTAGTATGCCAAAGGAGTATGTGAGCAGGGGCGTTGAAGGTGCGCACCTTGTTGCCACCCGATAATAGACTGTTCAGTACTTTTGTCAGGTGACAGAAGAAGCGCTCCTTCACCGCATGCTTTATGTCCCCGTCCACAATACCCAACGACTGTGACATACCAAGGTACTTATGGGTTTCTGTTTCGGAGAGAGATCCGAGAGACATTATATCAGAAAGCTGTAAATTTTTCGAATTTACGACTTTTCCCCGCTGTACATGCATGACCGCATACTTATCTATACCAAATTCCATCTTGATGCCGCTACTAAACACTTCTGTAATCTTCAGTAGCTCCAACAAGTTCTGACGTTTTGGTGCAAACAGTTTAAGGTCATCCATACGTACAACAGGTGAGAAATGCTCTCACCATCTCTCCGAAGCCGGCAGCCTAGTCCTGAATCCTTCAGCAGAGTACTGAGCGGATTCAAAGCTAGGCAGAACTACAGATGACTCAAACTGTCACCCTGGAAAATATCTCGCTGAATCCTTATAAAGTCCTGCGGGCCAGAGGTGCCATCACCACCACCTGGTTGATGAAGGACTGTGATCCACTGCCTCATACATGCGCTTAAGAAGGATCTTAAAGCTGTATCAACTTTATACAGTTCCAAGATCCTCTCCAGCCATGAGTGAGGCACCGAATCAAATGCCTTCTTGTAGTCAATCCAGGCAGCCGAGATGGCTCACCTGTCCCGCGGACCTGTTGGCAAATTGTCATGTCAATGAGGAGGAGCTCTTTGGTACCACGGGACCCAACCCTACATCCATTTTGAGAGGAGGCCAAAACGTTGTTCGAAACAATGTGCGTATTAATTTTTGTTCTCAAAATGGATGTAAGGAGCTTGTATAGTGTAGGCAAGCACGCGATGGGTCGATAGTTTTTCGCTTCCGTGGTACTATCACAAGGAGGTAACACCGGTTGTAAGGAAAATTGGCAGGGAACCAAACTCAAGAGCTTGTTGGAATTGCGTTGCCAACCGTTCGTGTGAGCATCGAAACCACTTTATTCAAAAGTTGTGCAATCCATCCGGCCCAGGACTTTTCCAGTTCTGGGTCGTGCGGATTGCACAACTTATGTCATTGGGGCTGATGGTAATGGCCTCCATTGGTTCGATGGACTCACACTCACGTTTGACAACACTCATCCAATCACCCTCGGTGTGTTGGACAGGCATTGACCAGATACTACGCCAGAAATTAATCATGGCAGTAGCACTTGGCAGCTGTCCATCCAACACACGTTGGTCGGTTCCCTCCCACTTTCGGTATACCTTCCTCTGGTCACTCTGGAAGAAGTGATTCTGTTGGAATCGATCCACACGCTCTCTGTAGCGGCGAATACGGCGTACCCACGCATGAACTTTTTGCTTCAAGAAGTCAATGCGCTCTGTGACACAGGCAATGTAGTATTATTATTATTAATTATGTTAAGATTGTACCTAGGGCATCGAGAACCGGCCATATTTTGAGAACCGGTTTTTTCGGTTCTGGTTCTAATCCAGAACTGGGTACCCGGTTCTTTCGGTTACATTAATTATTCGATATAAACTTTTGTTCTTTTAATTAATTTATGATCAAAAACATTATAGGTAGTATAATAATAACAATAAAATAGTTTTCTATGTTCGAATATGTCGTAGAATGACAATCAAACAGTGATTTCTGAATCACAGCTTTTGATTAAAATAACATAAATGTAATCAAGTCTTTTAACAAACCAGTTTTTTTATTTATATTAGATTTTTTTAAATAAAAATGTACCTAACATAACAAATTACAGTATTACCCAACTGATATGTCGCGTCGTGAACGTCGTTCGCACAGAAAAGAAAGTATGGCCCCGAAGATTAACGAAAGAATGCTTAAAACTTACAATCAACCTTAGATCTCTACTATCCTTATAGTAGAGATCTAAGGTTCACAATACACTGCAGCTGTTAGTTCCGTTTCCGTTTCTCGCAAGTCACGCCTCTCCACACGGCGCGCGCTAACATAGCGGCAGCTGCTGACCAATAGCGTTTCCCGCGCTTTGAAAATGTATCTTCGGCGCATGTACATCGGTAAGCCATATTAATTGGGTACTACTGTACTTATAGATAACGATACGTTAAATTTAGGTGGCGGCTTACACTAAGGGTCTGCTATGATGCCTTATCTCTTCCTGGTGGTAATGGATGATTTGTCGTTGAAAGAGTAGATGTTGAAATGGCTACAAGAGCTGGAGAGAGCTTGAAAATTAGCTGAACTAAAACTGAACATATGTTCTGCGATCATGAAGCAATATTGCTTCATGTCTGCGATTTTGGCAGTATTTCTATTTTCGCGTCTATTTTACTTGATGGAGTTTCAGTACCAGTCTTCTACGACTTCTGGTACCTCGGTTCACAAATGCAGAACGATGTAGATTGGATGAAATGACGACAGGTCACAAAGTAAACATGTGATCCAAGGTCAAACAAATATATAGTCCGTGATGACAGGTCTTAGTCTTAATATATGGTTCAGAATGTTGGGCATTAGGTATAGAAAATAAATGAAAGACATGCAGCTGAGATGATTATGTTGAGATGGATGTATGGAGTGACAAGAATGGATATGATAAAGAATGAGTACATAAGAGGAAGCTTGAAAGTAGCGGTATGGACATGTTATGAGGAGGAATGAAAGCCACGTGAGTAATAGAGTTATGAATATGGAAGTGGTTGGATACACGGGAAGTGTAAATAAGAAAGGAGTGAATGCTATTATGTCGGATAGAAAGGCAAAATGGAAGAAGCAAACATATTGCATCGACCACAAATAGCTGGGAACAGGATATGTAGATGATGACCAATAAATTACTTATAGGTATTATTAAATTTTAGGAACATAATAGGAATTTCAATGATACATAATAATTCACATAATCAATTAATAATAGTTAATAATTATACACATAATCAATTAAAAATCGTTAAATGGCTCTTCACAAGCTGCCGTTTTGCTTTATTAACATTATTTAATCGCTACAAGTAGCTTCATGCTGCGACACTAACCACCTATAGTGTGTTTTGATTGTTCTACGAAATTTACTGATCCATCCTAAACGACCTTTTAAAATTAATCGAAAGAAACCGAAAGACCCGAAATAACCGGTTCTTTATATTTAAGAACCGGTTCTTATTGCAACCCTCAGAACCGGGAATTCCCGGTTCCGATGCCCTAATTGTACCTCAATGTAATTGATATGTGTGTAGACGAATCATTCTTAATTTAAACGAGTAAAATAGTTTGACAGAAACAGCTGTAAAAAAAAAACAAAAGCTGCGCGCCATATTTGTTAACGTTTTCATTGTGTGGTTGATTATTATCAAAAATTTACTCCAAGAAATACAAGTCTGTTTTTTCCTCTCAAGTGTGTTGAAAAACGTCGTATGATACGCGTGTGTATTGATCGTTACACTTTCGGCTCTGTTATCGCGTTCGCCTTAATACCGCCTCGTCTGTCGTACCAACATTCCACACATTAGGGAATGCAAACCGGTTTCGCCGAAAATCGAAAACCGATTATTAGGTATGGTTTTGAACAACAAAAAAAAACGGTTTCGATTTTTTTCGGTTTCCTTCTTTGTTTGGAAAAAGGAAGATAAGCCGCCGTTTTTTAAACTGACTCCAATGCAGTGAGGATTTTTGTGATGAATTGAAGTGTGTTGATGCGTATAGTGTTGAGCTGGTTAGAAAATAACTTATAATATTTTTTTTTTTAATGATAGGTATAAAAAATGTTAAAAAAATATACTACTTAGGCAGCAAACAAGCGTACGGCCCGCCTGATAGAGAGTATATCATTGATATGCTGGAAGGACAGTGTACGGGATGATTCAGAGCCTTGTGGAACGCCAGCATTAATGTCATGCTGTCGGAGCAACTACTGTCAACGAAAGCTCTTATGTATCTGCCAGACAGACTGATTGGTGTTATTTTTTAACCGTCTGCACGACAACAAAGACTGAGTAATGTTTTTTTTATCTAAGGAAAGTCAAAGTCAAAGCCATTTATTCAATTTAGGCCCTGGTAGGGCACTTATGAAGGTCAAAGCTACTGAAGTTACCACCAGTTCGTAAGTCGGCCTTCAACTGAGAAGAACAGGCAAGAAAACATTCGTATAAAAATAATCACGTGTTTGTGTACACGCAAGTTATTGTGCTGCTACAATATGCTATGTAACATAATATTACGTGTGAAATGATTATTATAACGTACGAAACATAATTTAATAAATGTTTAAATAAACATAATTTAATTAATGTTTCTTCATTACTGATCTAATTTTTATTTAACATTTTAGTTTTTAATTGCTATGAGATATAATGACTTTATCATTATATCTCATAGCAATTAAAAACCAAGCAAATATTATGTTTTTATGATGTCATTCAAAATAAAATCAAAAGCAACGAACCGCGTAGTCTATATAAAGAGAGTTAAATAAACCATGGAAATAATAGTTTATTTAACTCTGTAGATTTATCTTTATTATCAATTTGATGAAAAAGAGATGGATGGATATTGTGAAAGATGACATGAGTAAGAAAGGAGTGAATTTTGGCATAACGGATAGAAGAAACGAATGGAAAAAACGTAGATATTGCGCCGACCCCAAATGATTGGGAACAGGGCAGCCAGATGATAATGTTGATGAATTTGATGTTTATTTTATACCCACTCTATTAACTTTAACTGACAATAATTCCTATTTACGATTTTTTAATCTTTGGCGCGGTTATTATCTATAATTCGAACTATATAAATAACGTGGAAAAAAAACGAGTGAACATTTAAATAACCGGTTAACCGGTATTAAAACCGGTTAACCGGTTTTACCTCTAAAAAAATTATATTTGTTTTATCCGGATACTAAAAACTAACGGATAATGCTAGACCTAAGTAGGTGTACAATATACATACTCACTTACTTCCAAATTCACTTTGGAGGACTGCTGCTTATCCAAATTTTCGAAAAACAACGTTGATTCATTATCTGCGACAACATCATAAGCTGCCAGCGGCGCTACCAAGGAAGTCAAAAATTATTCTGTGGGTTCTACCATGATCTTTTCACAACTGTAACTTTTTTGTGGAGATTGTTCCCTGTGAATCATAAATATTTTATTTCATTTATAGCACCTACAAATATTATTAATAAAAAGATAAGACATAAAAAGAGATAGTTGTCCTAAGTACACCATATGAAATACACTGTAAACTGTAGCCTATTTTAAATACTAATTTATAGCACCTACAAAATTTATTAATAAAATTTTTAGGCATTAAAATATGTATTTGTCCATACACCATAATAAATAATTATAATAATCAAATCATGTTATATTTGGTAATAAAATGTAATGTAAAGTAAGAGAATAATAATCCGCAAATATAATAACAAATTAGTTGTTATCATAGTTTTCATGATCTCTCTGATCTCGGACTCGGACACGAACTTATATATAAGTTCGTATAAATCTATCCGATACGTGAACGATAAACTGATAATGATCTAACTGCAATATATAATTACTAAAATAATTAAATAAGTTATCGTTAGTTATGTTATTAACGATTAATAAAAAAATATTAATATGTATTGTTAATACTTACATTTAAATTTTTGTCATGTATCGAGCTTTTGGCTCTCATTTGCTCCAAATGCTGCTTTTTGTTTTTCCTTGGTATTTATTCTATTACCCATGTCGTGAAATTATATTAAAATCAACTTTAACACTAAACTTGACACTATAAAAATAATAAAAACAAAACTACACAACTGACTTTATATTTACAAGCACTATTGAACTAGGTTATCACACTAAACTGAAATTAATACGATATTACAAACTATAATACTATCTTTGAAGACAATAAAGAATATGCTACGAAAATATTTAATGTTTAAAACTACGAGAGCCGGCCGCGAAAACTAGCGTAGGTCCGTCGTCGACAAAGGCTTCGGCCGAATGATCCTAGCGATGCAAGAGTAGTACAATAAATACGTTCACCGTGATTTCGTATGTGCTAAAAAGAGATGTGTATAGTGCTCTGCCCGGGCAAGCCGCAGGTTTTAATAAACGACGTAAGTACCAAACCAAATATAAATTGTTTATAAAATAACCATGCAATGTATAGAAAATCTGTTCTTCACAGTATAAGAAGAATGAATTACCAATTTTTTGCATTAAATTTCACTGTAAAATTCGCCTGTTTGACGGAGTTATAGTGTAAAAGAGTTTTATCTAGAGGCTACTTTGGAATTAAACTTTATCGAGAAAATTTCTATCAAACGTGTTTTCCTTCAAGGTAATACACAATTAAGATCTCAAAAATCATATAATAAAATCTCGGATCCCCAATCCTTGTATTAATTAAGATGGCAGGCACACAAAGATATCATTTTTTCTGAATATAGCACCTTAATTGCTTTTTTTTGTAAACACGTTATCGTTGGGTATCGTACTCAAGTGTTCAAGTGTTTGGTATGTGAATAGAGAGAATTAAATGACGCAACCGTTTGTAGAGCGCATTATGTTACTACCAGTACAAAAAAAAAGAAATTTCGTCAATTTATTGTGGTCAACGGCTAAATTGGGCTGAATGAGTTTTCTCGCTCCGAGGCTCACCGAAAATTAAAGTGTAAGTGTGATAAACTTACGTATTTCCTATAAAAGGTGAGTGATTTGTATAGAATATTAGTTTATCTAACCGGTTTAGTAATAATTTATATAATTACTCAAGTGTGTAATTAGAATTCCTTGAATCTAAACACTCGAAGTACTCACGTGTTTATAATCAAGAAATTTTATTTCACACATCAGGACTTATATAAATCATTATTAAAACGGTTAGATAAACTAATAATCTACACAAATCGCCCACCTTTTACAGGCAATCCGTTAAATATCACTATTCACACTTCATTTTGTTTTGAGTCGCGGCGCGAGATTCAAATTCACGTAATGCAACGGCTTTTATCAACAAATATTTTTTTGAACCTTATGCCTATAATATTATGAGATAATAGTTAGGGACTCATAAAAGCTAATACAATCAATAATGGTTAGAAATTAATTTACTATGTGTGTGTACCATGACCTGAAAGTGGAGGTCTATTTTTAGATATCGACACACTAATCTACCTTGTTTTTTTTTTATCATTGTTTATTATTTAAAACTTGTAACATTCGTCGAGTTTGACACATTATCTTTCGAATAGAGAGGCAAAACCAACCCTAAAGTCATTAAGATAAGAGAACAATGGACCGACAAAAAAAATTGGTTTGTTTACATTTGTGTTCACGATGTTTACTTAGCATCGTATTTCTCTTTTTTGCTTACTTGGGACTAGTAAAACAAATGTATTAATTAGATAGAACGTTTATTCGTGTTGATATAAAGGTGTATAACATGTGGACAGAGTTATTCATCTTGAAGTGCAAACACGAAATGTTTATGAAGAGCCGTTTTTTTACAGTTGTCATTTTTTCCAGGTTTCTTATTGGAATCTTGTTATACTTCATTCCAATTCCAATAAGATTCCAATAAGAAAATGTATTCAGGATGACGCTATAAGTTACTGTTTCTTGATTAATACTGTAAAAACCCAGATATTTATGATTTATCGACCATGGGCCGCGCGCCATTTCGCAAATTTGCAAATTCCGCGAAATTATGCGAACCCCGCGCGACTCTAAAAAAGCTGTCAATTTAGCAAATTCGCGACTCAGCAGGTTAACATTACCTACACTAAACTATAATGTTGATAATACTGTAATAAAGGTTACGCTGATTTATTTACTTTTGTCTTTTATTTACCCTAAACAAACAAGCAACCCCTATGTGTATCTCTTTTTGTCACTGTGACTAGTCTTGGGCAATATATACCAACACATATATATATACTCTAGTAATACCTTTGATAGAAAGTAAATCTGCGGATATAATTCCTCAAAACCCTAAAGCTTATTCTATCAAAATTTAAGCTGCAGATCTTAAAGCTTTTTGTTATTATTAGTTCTAATCTTTATAAAAAATCAAATATATAAGAAACTGACTGCATGACAGATGCACGCACAGCTCAAACCGCAGGTACAGAGATACTTCAACTTTTGCATGCATATTCCTTATAACATAGGCAACTACTAAGGTCTTTTCAAAATTCAACCCCTATGGGGATAAAGAGGGGTTTCTGGGTGGAAAAATAGTATAATATTAATCATGTAAAAATTACGATAGTACTATTTTAGGTTATCACAAAATTGATGGTAAAAGAACTTTATTGGTAGCCAATAGCTTTTAACATTCCATAAAATGGTTTATGGGTTTTAGAAACACCTCGAAATTCCCTCATTATTCATTGATTTTCAACAAAATCTCTAAATTGAATTGTAATAAGTTGCTCCTCGATATCCTCTTATGATTCTACTGTTTGACACAAAAGCAATTCCTATTTAGTGAGCCATTTTACGAATCTCCATAGAAAACTGTCAAAAAAATGAATTGCAGAATTAGAATCGTATTGAGATCATATCCTGAATTGCCTACTAAGTGGGCATTTTACGATTTGTAATTCAATTCCTAATGGGAACTCAATCCGATTCGGCGTTTCCTTCCTTTTTAGCCCCCCTGTTCCTCACTTGTTTTTTCAGTTTTGCTCCTGTGTCTTTTCTGTAACTTTGTACGTCGCAATAAATCCTAGTCAATCCACTCTCTGGTGTTTCTTTTTGGCTCATAACCCATCAGGTTATGGGCCCAGGAGTGGTAGTAATTAAAATAAATATTATTCGCGAGATTCATAATAATTCGATATTTCAAGAAAAGTCATAATTATCTATCCACATTGGACCGGCCATATTTGCGGCCAAATTTTTTCATCGAGCACCGGGTCTGTAATGCTATACAATGTCATCAACTACAAGTAATTCACAGCTCCTTCAACCTATTGAGAAGCTTCGTGGATCCGAGAACTATTCAAATTGGAAGTTTCTTATGAAAATGATCCTCATACACGAAGAACTGAACTTTACTACGTGGAAAATACCGGCGATTTGGATACCGAGGTAAATAAGCAAAAATCACAAAAAGCATTGGCAAAAATTTGCTTATCAGTGCAACCAGCTGTTTTTTCACACGTGAGAAATGCAAAAAAACCACATGAGACTTGGAATAACTTGAAAAAGGCATTTGAGGATAGTGGTCTATGCAGAAGATTGGGTTTACTTAGATCAGTATTTGCGACAAAGTTGAACGAATGCGATGGTATGGAGGGTTACCTAAACAAGATCACGAGCTTGACAAAACAGTTACAAGACATAAACGCGCCGTTGGATGACGAGTTTGTAGCCGTTGTCATGTTAAGTGGATTGACATCTGACTACGATCCTTTAATCATGGCACTTGAAAACTCTGGTCTGAAGTTAACAAGTGACGTCGTGAAGGGAAAACTCCTCCAGGAATACCAACGTAGAGATGAAAAGACAGAGACTGTGACAGCTTTGGTGGCACGGAAACAACCAAAATGTTTTAAGTGTAGAAAGGTCGGACACTTTATTAAGGATTGCCCTAAGAAGAGTTTCAAAACAAAAGAAACTTCGAAGTGTTCGAAAGCTTTAATAAGTGTACTTTCTGTCAACGTTCAGAGTCATGTGTGGTATATTGACAGTGGAGCAACCAGTCACATGTGTAATAACAGGGATATTATCCAGGACTTTGTGAAGGAGGAGCCAAAAGATGTGAATGTAGCAAATGGTGAAAAACTACAGACTGATGGTCGTGGTAACGTGCAGGTGTGCTTGAATAACTGTGTAAGGACAATAGGTAATGTGTATTATGTGCCAAACTTATCTACAAATTTACTTTCAGTGAGTACTCTAGTAGGGAAAGGTTACAAAGTTAGTTTTTGTAAATCAAAGTGTGAAATATTTGATAATGATTCTATTGTTGCTACAGCTACACTTAAGAATGGTGTATATCAATCATGGATCAGCCTCCGTGCAGAAAGATGAGTAATCAGGTAGTGGTATCTGAGATAGGGATGGGCAGGGAAAGAAAAAAATATGGGAAGAAAAGAAAAATACGGGAAAGAATGGAAAAATACGGGTAAATTCCCGAACGGCGGGAAAATACTCAAGTGGCTTTTTGTACCTAAAAAAATATTTTTAGATGGTTTTGATTGTTATTTTAATCATACTCGCTGTTGTATGTACCTACATTACCTACGCGCGGACCCACGCGGATCTTGCGCGGACTGGACCGAGTATCACACTTCCCGACTTCGAGTCTGTACTACCACGGCGTGGTAATTGTGTGGGACCGCCGCCTGTCCACCACAACCCCAAAACGTCACTTTTTAAAAAACAATGCACTCCTTCATTACAAAAAAAAAAATATTGTATGACATATGTGTATGATCGTGGTATGACCCTAATAGAAATCTTGTTAAATGTTATGGTGCCTTCTCACGGCGCGTTGTAGCCCGGCGCGACTTGGGCTGGCGCGTCCGATCCGCTAAATGTCGGTAACTTCAAAGGCGCGGCGCGGGCAGGGTTGGATTTCGTAGTATAATAAATATAAATATAGTACTTATGTAGTATCGTAATGCCAGGATACTTACTACCTACGAGAAAATACCATAATTTTACCTTCAGGTCGATTAATTCTGTTATTTGTTGAAATAAATTAAAAATATTACTTTAATTATGAAATAAAGTTGTAATCTTTGACTAATGATATATCCAGACGGAGCTACGAAGCTGTTTACGCGTCGATAAAAAAAGCCCCTAACTGTTAGGGGCTTAATCATTTTCCCGTCTTCAGTGTCAGTCGAGACGTCACTGGGACACAACCAAATTCACCAAAATTGTATTGTTTCAAAATGTCGTTTTGTGTGATAAAAGTGTATAAAAACTACATGGGTCGATCTAGACCAACGAAAAAACTCACCTATCATCGGTAAGTAACAATATTTCCTATTAGTTTCTGCAATATAAGCCATTGAAATGTTTCGAAAATAAATATTTTGAGTAAGCGCCATTTTTTTATGTGTTGCCTGTGCTGCCAGTTTATGAACTCAAAACTCCCATGGTAATATCAGTCAATAGTTAAATACGAGTATGTAGATACTGATATAAATCAAAAGCGACGGTGGACAAGTCGAATTTTTGAGTCGAAAGTCGAATTTTTTTTTTTTTAAATACTAATGACGATTATGTCATGTAAGATAAGTAGTCGCTTCAGTAATGAAAAAATCAAAATGGGTATTAATTTAAGATTTTCCTCGAGCTAATTACGAATATCATTTTGAATTTCAAGATGGCGGACCTATTTTTTTTTAAGTTGACGTGTTTGTCGTTTTCGGTTTTTCCATCATAGTCAGTGATGTATATAACCATGGATGCGGTCACCGGAACATTTTGTAAAATACTTCTTCATACAAGTAAACTGTACAGCCATCTGTTTAAAATCATTTGAACTACGTAGTGCCGCGTTGCATAGGCGTACGATGTAAACTTGTATATGTGCGTACCATGCACATTTTGTTTATTACATTTTTATTTAAGTCGGATATTACTAAATTAAAAAAATAAGGTTATTCGACACGCGTGTATGTAATATTAATGGAATTGCAAAATATTCACATTTTAAAATAGTGTCCGCCATATTGAACTATTTAGTTATTGGTCCGATTGCTCTCAAAATTGATATTTGGGAGACTCCTGGACCATATAACATGAATCTTTGCTTAAAATTGAAAAAAGTGTCCGCCATTTTGAACTATTTAGTTATTGGTCCGATTACTCTCAAAATTGATATTTGAGAGGTCTTTGTAACATAAACCATGACTCTTTTCTCGAAATTCAAAAAAGTGGCCGCCATGTTGAACTATTTAGTTATTGGTCCAATTGCTCTCAAAATTGATATTTGGGAGACCCTTGGACCATATAACGAGAACCTATGCTAAAAATTAAAAAAAGTGGCCGCCATTTTGAACTATTTACTTATTGGTCCGATTGCTCTCAAAATTGATATTTGGGACAGTTTTGGACCATATAACATAAATCTTTGCTCAAAATTGAAAAAAAGTTTCCGCCATTTTGAACTATTTAGTTATTGGTCCGATTGCTTTCAAAATTCATATTTGAGAGAGCAATCAGACCAGTAATTCAGTATGGCGGCCACTTTTTTCAATTTTGAGCAAAAAATTATGTTACATCGTCCAAGGGTCTCTCAAATATCAATTTTGAGAGCAATCGGACCAGTTACTAAATAGTTCAATATGGCGGCCACTTTTTTCAATTTTGAGCAAAAAATTATGTTACATCGTCCAAGGGTCTCTCAAATATCAATTTTGAGAGCAATCGGACCAGTAACTAAATAGTTCAATATGGCGGACACTATTTTAAATTGTGAATATGTTGCAATTTCAATAATATTACATACACGCGTGTCGAATAACCTTTTTTTAATTTTGTAATAACTGACTTAAATAATAAGACTTTTTTTACCAAATGATCCAATTTTAAGAAGCCAATGGATAGACATCATTCGGAGAAGCCGTAGTGAAGATATCTGGACCTAGCCAAAAAAAAAATTTTGACTTGATTTGACTCGATTTGCTTGTTTTGACTCAATTTCACATGACTTCACTCGGTTTGACTGGATTTGCTTGATTTGACTTGGTTTGACTCGGATTGACTCGATTTGACTCGGGTTGACTCAATTTGACTGGATTTGACTCGATTTGACTTATTGACTCGATTCACTCGGTTTGAATCGATTTGACTGGATTTAACTAGATTTGCTTGATTTGACTTGGTTTGACTCGATTTGACTCGGTTTGAACCTGTTTGACTCGATTGGACTCGGTTTGACTCGATTTGATTTGATTTGACTCGATTTGACTCGATGTGACTTGATTTGCTTGATTTGAAACGTCAACGCAAATAATTACTGTTCGTTGACATCAAAGTAAAAATAATAAGTATTAATTTATATCGGCGACATTAATCTTATTCTTATTATCATGTATTATCCCGATTCCACTTTTATTTTCGGAGTTTAAAAAGATATCGACACCGTAATATATTTTTCCCCATTTTATTGGATTTTTTTCAACAACTGGTAACTGGTATAAACGTCACTATGACAAGCAGAATGACGTACCGCGAGGATAAGATGTAGCAAAGTTGGCCACTTTTTAAAAGTCATGTAGTATGGGGATACTCTTTCTAGACATATATATTTTCTAAGGTTGTAATAGTTGTTTTAGTTGTAGTAAATCGGCCTGTATTTACTCCTGATTTTTTCATGCGATGCTGTGAAAGCAAGTAAATGTAATTTGTATTGAATTTATTCCATCTGACGACATGCTATGTCGTGTCAATGCCAAAGACGAAGTTTCGATTGACGGATTGGCTGAGATAAACATCTACTTGCCTAAATTTGGTCAATTTGTACCTACAATAACAATAAAACTAAAATGTCCTTACAAATACATTTTTATTTCAGTTAAATAACAAAATGGACGATAAGCAAAATGCAGTATTATTTTCGACAAGTACCTAGTATAATTTTATTTTCCATATAAGTACAATAATATTTTGAGGGTCTGAATGCAAACCTGGGCGCGGGCGCGCGCGTGGATGTCTCGGTTTTGTGCGGAGTTGTGTGTGCGTTTGAACACGTTCATTTCATCTCGAAGCGTTCGAACGTGAGGTACTCTGCGAGCTTAAATATGGAGTGGTCGAATGACACGATTGCCGAATTTTTACATTATTACGAGAACGAACCATCTTTGTGGAACACGAAAAATGCGGAGCACAAAAATAAGAATGACCAGCACGATGCCTGGATCAGAATAGTTTAGTTAAGGACAAAAAAAAACCGACTGCGTAAAACAAAAAATAACTGAAAAGAGTACAACAGCTATAGAATTTTGAAACTATAGTATTATAATGATGTTGTTTTGGTCGGCGACAAGCGACCCAGGAGCGGTAGTACAAAATATATATTCCCAAAAATGGACTTAATTCCATTAAATACTGTAAATATGTTGAGAAATACCTTATTCAATTTGAAATAAAATTACCGCAAAGTATGGTTACTAGGCACGTGCACAGACTAGAGCTAGGCACAAGCCGCCATCGCCCCACCCTGATTACATGATTATACATATAGATACCAATACATGATTTTCAAAATTTTTATTTTTTTATTTTTATTATTAAAAAAAAAGGTATTTTTTTATATTTTCTTTAGCACCAGTATCATTTGTATTATCGACCCTGAGTCGCTTGTCGCTGACCATACAACGACCTGTATTATGTGTGGAATGGGCTGTTTACAAGCTTTCATTTGATACCCATATTTTTGTAACAACGACATTTTTGTTTTAATTCCCCTCCTCTGTTTTTATTCGAAGACGCCATTTAAAAATAATATAACCTATGTTACTCCCATAGTTAAGACGAATCTAACGACACCTCATGTTTAACTCCATCAAGCCGTTTAGGCTGCAGAGCGTGCCAAAGAAAGACATACATACACTCGAAAAACATAACCCTCCTCCCGGTTCAGTCGGGTAAAAATAGAAATTGTCATTTAAGGGGGCTCTTCATGGCCAACGCAACTTCAACGCAAGCATAGCCTAAAAGCTTGTGCTTTCATCCAACATAATGTTTGACTGCGAAAAAAGAGAGACAGCATCAGAGCCGTCGGTTATCAGTCGGTAAATTCCCTCTATCACTCGCGGCCGCTTCGCTAGGTCGTCGTCATTCATGATTTCGCATATCATAAAATTTGTTCCAGGAGTATACTTCTTGTGAAACAATCTTACAAGTTTGTGAAAAAAAGTTAGTTATTTAGAATCTCCAATATATTTGCAAGCCTGGTATCTAGATATTTCGTTACTTTTTCAATTTATAGGTACATTAGATATGGCCAAAGTTCAGGTAAAAATTGTGCAAAAACGCTGTTTCTCGGAAGCTTTTACTGAATTTGTTTCACACTTTTTCTATTTTTGCCTAGATACACGGCTAGATATAGTGCACAAGATACCAATTTGTTTAAAACATCTAACGAAAAATGTTTAACAACGCCATCATCAGTACACAGCTTTTGTATGAAAAGTATGGGCGGATTGACTGCTCTTAATTGTCGTTTTAAATTTCTCCATGGCTGGACGTGCGACATTGTGCGTTGCGTGTCTCGATATGCGGCAAATTCCAATCAAACGAGCGCCGCGCCGCGCCGCGCCCGTGTGAAGGGGTGACTCGGGCTCGCGCGTGGCGCGTGCTTGCTCGTAGAAATCGGCGCGGCGCGGCGCGGCTCGGCCTACCACGCGCCGTGAGAAGCCACCATTATTCAAACGATTTTGTTAATGTGTCTCTCGCTATATACGCAAAATCTAGTAACTGTGACCATTTGAGTTTTTTCCCACTACATTGGAAATTTACTCGAAGTTGGGTTTATTCCCGGGAACAAACCCAACCGTAATCTGAGAAGGTGGATAGTTCCAATAACTGTAGAGAGACGCAACGTGTGACAGCAGCAGGTACGGAGTCAGAGGTTCAG
Organism: Polyploca ridens; assembly: GCA_951394255.1. Lineage (NCBI taxonomy): Eukaryota > Metazoa > Arthropoda > Insecta > Lepidoptera > Drepanidae > Polyploca > Polyploca ridens. Next base: position 3,543,840 of record OX596265.1, on the reverse strand, counting down.
TCATCACTTGGTGGAAAGATGGCTGCAGAATCTCAGGACATTTGGCATCGTCGACTGGGACATCTAAACTCCAGGAGTATGGCTCTACTTAAACGAGGTATGGTCACTGGTATTAACTATTCAGATAATTGGACTGTTTTACAAAAAACTTAAAACTTCAAAGTACACTAAGAAGTCATCAAATCCTGATCTGATGACAATGGGACCAAACGGGAAGTGTACCCTTTTAATTTCCAAATCGGTTAATAAATGACGGAGTTATGAGGCAACAAACATAAAAAAAAACATTCGAATTGAGAACCTCCTCCTTTTTTTGAAGTCGGTTAAAAACTACATTCCTTGCCTAGCATGTGTTGAGGGTAAACAGAATAAATTACCGTTTCCCAAGAAATCACACGCTAGGGCTACTGAAGTGTTAGGGTTGGTACATACTGACTTGTGTGGTCCTATGTCCACTACATCATTCAGTGGAGCAAAGTATTTTCTATTATTTATCAATGATTTTACTAGAAAAACCTTAAGTCAAAAAATGAAGTGCTCGAGCATTTCAAGATTTTTAAAGCTTTGGTTGAAAAACAAACCGATAGGAAAATAAAAGTTTTGAGAAGCGATAATGGAGGTGAATATATAAATTTGAAATTCCAGACATTTCTGAAGCAACATGGCATTAGACATCAAACAACGGTTCCTTACTCACCGCAGCAGAATGGTGTGGCGGAACGGGCCAATAGAACTGTGATGGAGAAAGCAAGATGCATGCTTCGGGATGCTAGACTGGATAATAAATTTTGGGCTGAGGCGGTCAACACTGCTGTTTACCTGAAGAACAGGACACCAACAAAGGCAGTGATGAGCGTAACTCCAGAAGAGAAGTGGACCAATAAAAAGGTGAACCTCGCTCATTTACATATCTTTGGTTGTATTGCTTATGCAGTGACTAACATAAGAAAGAAACTTGATCCAAAGGCTAAGCCATATGTATTTGTTGGATACTGTGAGGAAACCAAGGGATACAGACTTCTAGAACCTTCATGTCCTAGTAATTTAATTATTTCTAGAAAAGTTTCATTTTTTGAAAATAGATTTTACAAGAAACTGTCACATGATGATATTGATTATACGAACTATACGTTTGTTGATATCACTAGTCCGCAGAGTTCAAGCCCTGAAAGCACTACATTAAATACTAGTGCAGTGGCTAGAACTTTTTGTCAGTCCCCTGAGCAATCAGAGACATACACTGTGAGTGAACATGGTGAATCTGATGACAGACTTCGAAGAAGAAGTACAAACACAGCGAATGACTCTGAGGGTAGTAGTAGTTCTGTACCAGATGATCCTTTGGATGAAACGTACTTTCCAGGGGAATCTACGATGGCTGAGCTGTCTTCTAATGAAGATTTTGCATCTATGATGGCGATAAGGAACACGAGCAGCAACTGTTATGAACCTACTACAGTTCGAGAAGTTTTGAGCAGCGCAGACTCGAACAACTGGAGGTCAGCAATGGCAGATGAGTATCAATCTTTTCTTGACAATGACTGCTGGACACCTACTGAAAGACCTAAGGACCAGAAGCCTGTAAAATGCAAATGGATATTTAAGAAAAAATTAGGCCTAAATGGAGACATATTGAAGATTAAGGCACGTCTTGTAGCAAAGGGCTTTACTCAGCAGTATGGGATTAATTATGAACACAGACTACGGAGGACATATTCTCGCTAACAAAAAACTGTGTCTATGGAGTCGGCCACCTCTCACGCACACCTTAGTTAGCTATTCCGCGGGAAATTAGATTCTGTCGCCGTTTACACAGAGTCGATTACTCGCGCTCAACTGATGTGTGAATGTGTGCGTGCCGGCTTGTACGTACAGCGTGGTGGCCGGTTCGAGTGACACAGTTTTTTGTTAGCGAGAATATATCCGATTTTTTTTAATATCTGTGATTATGAAGAAACTTTTTCACCAGTTGTGAGATATTCAACTATCCGTATGTTGCTCGCTATAGCTGCAGAATACAGCCTTAACGTTGATCACTTAGATGTCAAGACTGCTTTTCTGAATGGAGATCTTAAGGAGACGGTTTACATGGAACAGCCAGAAGGTTATGTAATTAAAGGTAAAGAAAACCAAGTTTATAATTTGAATAAAGCTATTTATGGATTAAAACAGGCCTCAAAATCCTGGTACGAGAAAATAAATAGTGTATTTATAGAGTATTATGTATTTATAAATGAAGTTCACAAAACTATCTTCTGAACCATGCACTTATTTTCAGTCTGATGAACGAGAAATAATAATAATAGCTTTGTATGTCGATGATATTTTATTATTTACTTTAGATAAATCGCATAAAAAGGCTGAAATAAAATCACAACTCATGAAAGAGTTTGAGATGAAAGATCTTGGTCCAGCTCATCAAATATTGGGAATGAGACTAATTAGAAAAGAGGATAAAATCACCCTTGATCAATCAACTTACATCAAGAATGTTTTAGAGAGATTCAATATGTCGGACTGTAAGCCAGCAAACACTCGCATGGAAAAGGGAATTAAGTTAACAGTTGGAGAAGAAACGCAAGACAAGTTTAATTATAGAAATTTAATTGGTTGGCTTATGTATATTGCAGTTTGTACCAGTCCTGATATATCCCATGCTGTCAGTGTACTCAGCCTGTTTAATGATTGTTACACGGAGAAGCATTGGAAGGCGGCAAAACGCGTTCTTCGTTATCTCAAAGGTACCATTAATTATTGTTTATCTTATAAGAGGAGCGGCTTGGAAGTCACTTCCTTTGTTGATGCAGATTGGGCAGCTAGTGAGATCGACCGGAAATCTTTTACAGGGTTTTTATTCAAACTTGGTAGCTCAATTATCTCATGGGAAAGCCGTAAACAAAAAACTGTCGCTCTCTCTAGCACGGAGGCCGAGTACATGGCCATTTCCGATGCATGTAAGGAAGCCTTATTTGTCCGTACTTTCTTGTTTGAGCTTTTATGTAAAAAAGTAAGCATAACTATGTATAATGATAGTCAGTCAGCTCAAAAATTATGTTCTAATTCTATGTATCATGCAAGGACAAAACACATAGATGTACGACATCATTTCATACGTGGTATTATGAATAAAGGTACTGTTGTAATTAGATTGTATGACGGCTGACGTTCTCACGAAACCTTTAACTAGGGACAAACATGAACAATTTGTAAAGCAGTTAGGTTTATCAGGTGCGTAATTTTCCTAATATAAAGCAAATAAAAACGAAATATAAGATACTTTATTTGTTTGTTGAATTGCACTGTACCTACAGCTTTGTTGTTAACTTGTTTGGGTCATAAGTTATTTTTAACTTATTACTTTGTATACCTATGTTTACCTATAGATTTATTGATACATGTAATCAATACAGGATGTTTCAATAATATAGGGTGTTATAAGTTGTACTTAAACAAAGGGGAACTTTCAGTTTAAGGGCCATTATATTCTTAAGATAGTAATGGTTTAAGGGCCAGTGTTGAATTGTAAACTCATCAGTAGTCTATAAAGAATATTATCGTTGTCTATAGGTTTTTTGACAGCCCTGTTCCTCACTTGTTTTTTCAGTTTTGCTCCTGTGTCTTTTCTGTAACTTTGTACGTCGCAATAAATCCTAGTCAATCCACTCTCTGGTGTTTCTTTTTGGCTCATAACCCTTCATTTAATACAAGAAACGACTTTATGAAACCCTTTGTATGAGAGTCCTACTTGCACTTGGTCAGTTTTTATATCACTGGTAGCAAACATACAGTATACAGCCTGTGTGATGGTAAGCAGTTATAGTAGTCTTTATAGTTTCCCGTGATAATATTTATGTTCTATTTTCTGATATACCCTCTTTCTTTTTAGAACATTCATATTCAAGACAAGCCGCCACAAATCTTCCTGTAACAACATTTCCAAATACTCGTAATTATATTTATAGTTTATTTACTCCTTTGTTTAATGTATGTTATATTAATGTTTATGTAATGATCATCTTTACTTGTCTAATGCTTTTTAAACAAATCATAATAAATCAATGTGAGTATACCTAAACTATTTATTTTGAAAAATAATGAAAAAATTAGTATCATTACTATTTTCAGTCACTTTTCAAATACCTAATAACCACATTTTGGGTGCAATTTTGAATGATTTTAGATAGACCAGCCATAATCAATAAACATATCCATAAACTTCATAGTGAAATAAATGGATATAAATCTTTCTTTTTCATATCTCCTGGTATAATAAATCATTGTTTTATTTTCAGAGGTCGCTACTTCTTTCAATATCTTGGAAGCAAGTGAAACACCCTCAACAAGCAGATGTGACAAACCTTCACATAACATACATCTCAACACCTTGGAATCCCAAAGTGAGTGGTTGCTGTTGCTACAAAGTTTTAAAAATTTCTGTCTTTTTTCTTATTAAGGGTTCCGTAACCGAAGGATGCCATACCCTAACGTATTACTAAAACTCTGTTGTCCGTCTGTCTATCAGTGGACTGTATTTCATGAACGGTAATAGGTAGACAACTGAAATTTTCAAATAATATGTATTTCTATTGCTGCTATAACCAAGAATAATAAAAATTAATTAAAAATTAAGGGACAAGACACGTTCTTTTTTTGGTGTTTTGTTTTCATAGCACAATGAGTTAGTTAATATTCTACGTACTTCATTCTACTGCGAGTACTCGCACACGGCCGGTTTTTATGTTATCCAGGGACATTCCTCGCACACTACTATCTGATCCCAAACTAAGCAGAGCTTGTACTATGGAGACCAGACAACTGATATACTACATAATACTATTTTTAGCCAGAACGCAATGGGGAGAGGGTAGAAAGTTCAGCAAGACATGGGTCTCCCTAGGTATTGCAAGCGTCTATAGGCTACAGTTACCGCTTACCACCAGCCGAATGCCGACTCTGTTGTATAAATAATATCGTAATATTTTGTTTGCTTTTAGCAGCAACACTGATGCAGCCTGCTACACGGAAAATACACCAAAGGAAACGTAAAACAGAGTGTACAGGTAAGATATTTTTACCCGATTTTATAACACCACCTACATTAATCTGGTTTTTATCAATCTCATGGTATTTTCCCTAATCAACTATTATACAGGGTGATTTTGAATTTCTTAGCTATTTTAAAGGAGTCTCTCATTAATAAAAAATAAAAAATACATGTTTTATTTTTAGATATAATTTTTATAGAAAAAAATAAAGTTATGACGATCCAAAGTTTTCTCAAAATTACCGAAATCGTTGGTCGTACCGCGCGCCAATACGCTACGTCACATAGCTGTCAACAATCGAGAATGTTAGATACTGCCTATGTATACGAAAACACGAACACCATCCAAATTAAATATCCTATACATCACTCTCGGTATTCTTACCCGTTTAAAATTTATAAAATGAAGCCACAAAAATACAGTAACTCACTTTTTTATTAACTCAATTACAAATACTCATCGTATCACAATTCTAACATATGCATCGTTGTAACACTTTAAAACTTTAGGGCCAGCTTAAGGCTAATTTAAAATCACATTGAACTGAATATTGCAGTTTATTGACAACTTATTATTTGGTTTTAAATAACACACTTCCAGTGATCTGCAACCACAAAGCGCACAGTTGTGTGGGGTGGCGGGCGCCCGCGCCGCACGGCATCGTGTGTGAGGCAGAAGCCCTCCATTGATCAAACTGATAGTGTACTCCAGAGAGTTTATTCAATTAAATTTAAAAATATTTTTATCACCCAGAAACGACTGTTTATCTTCTAAAACGTTGCCCTAGCAACCAGTAACCAGAGAATACCTGCGTGCGCAACTCAAAATATTTTTTTTTCATAATCAGAAATTATTTCAAATAGGTTGACATGAAGTATTAAGCTGAACGCACACCTAAACACATCGTAGCATTTTTTTTTAAATTCTTTGTATGAAATTAAAAGAAAAGGGAAGAGAGGTGTCGTATAAGGACGCTTCCACACGTCAGACAATCGGTAGTCCAATTGTCATTCCGATTTGAGGCCTTTAGAGCGGCTTTGTAAGACGAGTGCTTTGTTAGTAAAGAATTCAAATGAGAAGAACATTTGAATGTCTCTCAGTCCGACTTGAGGCCTTTAGAGCGGCTTTGTAAAACGAGTGCTTTGGTAGTAAGGAATTCAAATGAGAAGAACATTTGAATCTCTCAGTCCGACTTGAGGCCTTTAGGGCGGTTTTGTAAGACGTGTGTAGTAAGGAATTCAAATGCGAAGAACATTTGAATCTCTCAAATCGAAAGAATTTATTCTCTTATAAAATTGAATCCACCGACTGACATCAGACGTTTTTAGCGAAATAGGCAATTTTAGAGTTTATTTCTAGGATAGGTTCGTTTAAGGCTTGGATATACGCCGTTGACCTTGATGGAATGGGCGTTACAGGTGCGGGGGCACCTCACCCCCCGACAATAATTACGCGCAGCGCGTCTCGTACTACGAGTGTATGTTGCAGGCGAATTACAAAATTCACTCGTTTACAAACGGCCGGTATTTAGTAAAGATGTCGGTATTTTTTTTTTATTTGCACTTGGTTGGATCGCAGTTTTTTATCAAATTACATTCGGAGCTACACATAATCATTTCAAAATGTCTAAATATTGCTAATTATCACAATCGTATTATCTAATCTAATAATAATGTAATACCTCAGAGTATATAAATACTAATACTATAAACGAGCAATTCTTGTATATATAAGTATTTACATATATATGTAAATACTTATATATACCTATATAAATCTGAATCTCGTAAACAGCTCCAACGATTTTCATAAAGTTTTGTATGCAGGGGGTTCCGGGGGCTATAAATTGATCTAGCTAGGATTCATATTCAGAAAACGTCGTTTTATCCGTGTTTGCAGGTAATGAAAAACTGCTGTAATTAATTAGAATATGAAGGTAAATTTCGCCAATATTAACTAGCTTATAATAGCTCAGGTGGGCACGGGCGGTCCCGAAACCGGAAGACCACGGTTCGAGTCTAGATGACTATAATTTTTTTCCCCTTTTTATTCAATTTCCTTCGTTTGTGACACAAATTATTATGATTTACCAAAAAAAAAACGAGCAAGGCTCGGTCACCCAAGTACTAATACCAGTAAACGAGAAATTCTTGTATAATTACATATACACATACTTGTATATGTATATAGGATGACTGGTAATTAGTAAACGATACTTAGACACATGATTGTACTCATGATAACAAACAACTTTCCCAAAGTTTTTATTTTCTTAATCGCTTGGCTCGCGGTTAAAAATATAACAATGACATCAATTGTTATAATAGGACGCGCGTCCCTCGCGAGAAACAAACCAACTAAATATGATGAGCACATGAGCCCATCATATTTAATTTTAGTCTAACAAAATAAAAATAAGTAGGGTAAACTCACCAGTAACTGGCCACTTAAGCACATTACCCAATGTATATCATTGTTATGACAAAATGTGTCAAGAAATTTTGATTCTTATATTTTCTTTGGTTAAAGCGTGTATCCGTTTATCGATATTGATATGTAAAAAATCAAATAAAACAGAATTATGTAGAGATATTTAGATCGAATGAAAAAGTAGTTGTTTTTATAGTAACTGGCCATAAAAAATTAGCCACCATAACACTAATTATTGGCCATGTGAAAATAATCATGAAAACAATTAAAATATAGAATAAAGTAACTAAGATTACAAATATAAAACACTTCATAAAGTTAATAAGCTAAATTCTAGCAATATTGTACTTAATTCATTAAAGAAAATCAATCAAATACCACAGTTTGTTTGTAAACTCTATTCAAATTCAAATTAAAAAAGCAATGATTCAATTTAGGCCCTGATAAGGCACTTATAAAAATGGCTCCACACCGGTTCCAAATACAACTTGAACTGATAAGACTCCGGCAAGAAACTCTAAAGGAACGAGGAACTTAGAACCGTTTTCATGTATACTGGTTGAAAACAAGTTTAAATAAATTACCTACATCATCATAATCATCATCAGATGTAGAGTCTCTAACAAGTATGGCACAAAAATGAATTTCATCGTGAAAAACATTCATCCTCAGGAATATGAATTCTGTGGGGTGATGGAATACAACTCTGTAGCAGACGGGTATAAATAAAAAAGGCGAAACTTACACTACACTTATAATCACACTGAATATATTCAAAACACAAATGTGAGCAGCAGTGAAAAAGTAACAAAAATGAGCTCGCGTGGCTTTATGTGGAGACTTCCAGCATGACTAACCCAACATAGGTTTCGAAAATATGCCATCTCGAAATCTCCACATAAAGCCACGTCATATTTTTAATGGGTGGCTAATGATTGAAAATATGCAAAAATGACAATTAATTACAAGCCACCCGCCTTATCTAAGTTTACAATAGATGCTGACAGAATAGAAATTTAAAAAAGGATCACTTACCATCTGTATAACATATCAAACACAATAGATTTATGACATACACGCTACCTACCACACAATAATTTTTTTACATCAAGCGTTACCTTAAGATTTTTGTAAAGATTTACCGTTCATGTCAGAACATGCACGCCGATTGTCACAAATTGATCGATATCCTTGGCGTTAATGTTCATATTGGAGAAACAAATTACTTCAATGAAAGCTACTTGAGTAGTTAATACCGAAAAGTAATAATGGATGGCGTACTGTTAGGATAACTCTTAATTTATACAGATAAAGTAGATAGTGGCCAATTATTGAAAGTGGCCAGTTACACCTTGGTTTACCCTACCATTTTAATTTAATTTGTTGTTTATCCCTATTTGTTTCCTTGGTAATGTTGTTTTTTATCATGAGTGTAATCATGTGTCTTAGTATCGTTTACTAATTACCAGTCATCCTATATATATACAGGGTGTTGTTTTGGTCGGCGACAAGCGACCCAGGAGCGGTAGTACAAAATATATATTCCCCAAAAATGTACTTAATTCCATTAAATACTGTAAATATGTCGAGAAATACCTTATTCAATTTGAAATCAAAATTATTTTTTTTTTTTTCGGTAAATCATAATAATTTGTGTCAAAAATGAAGGAAATTGAAAAAAAAAAAAAACTAAAAAATATTGTCATCTGGACTCGAACCGCGGTCTTCCGGTTTCGAGACCGCCCGTTCCCACCTGAGCTATTATAAGCTTGTTAATGTTCGCGAAATTGACCTTCGTATTCTAATGATATTACAGCAGTTTTTCATTATATCAGCAGTATTAGTACTTGGGTGACCGAGTCTTGCTCGTTTTTTTTGGTAAATCATAATAATTTCTCTCACACACGAAGGAAATTGAAAAAAAAAAAAAAAAAAAATATTGTCATCTGGACTTGAACCGCGGTCTTCCGGTTTCGTGACCGCCCGTTCCCACCTGAGCTATTATAAGCTTGAAAATGATGGCGAAATTGACCTGCGTATTCTAATGATATTACAGTAGTTTTTCATTATCTGCAAACACGGATAAAACGACGTTTTCTGAATATGAATCCTAGCTAGATCAATTTATCGCCCCTATAATCTGAATCTCGGAAACATCTCTAACGATTTTTATGGAATTTGGTATACATAACTAAAAATTTTCGGGGGTGATAAATCGATCTAGCTAGGTTTAATTTATTTATCTATGAAATAAACAAATTTTTAGAAAACGTCGTTTTATCCGGGCTTTCAGGCAATAAAAAACTGCTACAATATGATTAGAATACGAAGGTAAATTTCGCCATAATCTACAAGTTTACAATAGCTCAGGTGGTGAATAGGGCGGTCCCAAAACCGAAATGCTCCGGTTCGATTCCAGATGATTAATATTTTTTCCCTTTTTTTTTCAAGTTCCTTCTTTTGTGAGAAATACTTTTTTTTTTTTTTTTTTTACTGTTTATAGGCTTGTGTTTGACCGCAATCTCACCATGGTAAGTGATGATGCGGCCGAAGGTGGTAAGCACACAAAGCCTAGAAGGAACTGGCTCTCAAGTGCAGCTGTCGGAACACACCTATAGGTGCTTGGCGACAGATTTTCAACTTGAGGGTGGTAGCCAACCAGGCGGGTACTACAAAGTACCCTACCACCGTGCTATGGTTTCCTCACGATGTTTTCCTTCACCGAAAGCTCAAGCTCATTGTAGGATTCGAACCCGGGACCTTCGCCTCGGTATCCGACGTCACTACCACTGAGCTATCATCGCCTTATAAATAATACTACTTGGAATTACCAAAAAAAAAAAAACGAGCAAAGGTCGGTCACCCAGGTAATATAATATTGGTTATGTCAATAAAATAATAGCTATTTATAACACAGAATAGAAATATTGTTTAACCAAAAGAAAAACCTATCTCCTTTTCCATATCATAGGCTATTTGCATGCCAAATTTCATGAGTAATTGTGGCGTGAAGGCGTAACAAACAAACAAACAAACAAATTCACTTTCACATTTATAATATTATATTAAGTTAGGTGGGATATAATATGAATAATAATAATTTATAAATAACATTATTATCATCTTTAATTTTATTGTAGCTCAAAACATTTTTTTTATAACACTAAAATTAAAATCAAAAATACTACTAATAAAAAACCTAACTATTATTATAATATTATATTATTATAGTATGGATGGCATTCGCTGTACACCATAACGTCACCGCGCCAGGTCTCAACTTATCGCGCACGGGAGTACCAATAAACCCGCCTAATACCAAGAATCGACAAAATAACAAATTGATTTCAAGACAGACACAGACTTTGAACGGCACGGAGAAAAGTGACATAGGTCCGTTCAGCATAGCGTCTCGTCCCGCACTGATTTATTGGACGACAGAGGGGTCGCCCACGCGTATTTTGAGTATTGATAACGAAAAAAATTCGTAAGAAATTATTAGAAAAAATATTTGTAAAAATAAGCTGAAGGTGACCTTGGTAATTAATTTTCGAATACGTTAATGGCAAAAAACAAATCTTATGATTTATATTTTAGGAGAAAAAAGGTTTTATATTTGAAAACAGAGGTTACTTTGCATTTTATTTTCTCTTATTTTAAATCGTATTTTTAATTTTCTGAAAAGAAGAGGATATGCTTTGTATCATGTAGATTATAATTTATATTTTTAATTTTTTTTTTCTATACAGATTACGGAGAAAAATGGTTTTAATGTAGCCCAAATGAAGCCCATTCACATATATCGCCGCCTTAAGGGTTATTAACCAAGTCAAACGTTTTAAAAAGCTATCCTGTTTTCTGCTTACAAAGCTGTCATTCTAGTTTTCTTCTCTTTCCGACATAAAGTTGGCCGGCGATTGTATGATGCATGCGGGCTGCCTAATGTATTGTTAATAATTATTGAAAGATAAGTTTCCTCCTTAGTGAAAATGAAAAATAGAATTTATTTTAGAAGATTTTAATGAATGACAGATTCGATTCAATGACAGTTTTTATTAATCAAAATACCCGAAATGTAAACAACATTATGAAGAGTTTTTTCCAGATATTACTTAATTTTGTGAATGGAAAATGGAAAAATAATATGGTGATATTTTAGTAGGTATTAAACACAATTTCCACCTAATGCGAGTTACGAAAGAATTCACGTATTTCCGCAGCATATTTCAATGTTCCGGTGACGTCTACCAGCTGAAGTTCAAGGTCATCTACTTGTTAACGTTATCCAGCAATGTGGAGTATTTAGGATATTCTTATGACAAAATTATGAGAAAAAAAAGGTTCTTTTTTTTGCACGGATGTGTTCTATTAGTGATTCTGATCCGAGGGAAAAAAAATAGCCAAGTAATTCCAAATCACCCGGTATATCTCTAAAAAGGTCCCCATTTCAAGAGCATTCAGCAGCAGCATAGACAACCATACTAATATTATAAATGCGAAAGTTAGTCTGTTTGTTTATATTTGTTACGCATTCATAAGTGCCTTATCAGGGCCTAAATTGGATAAAAATACTATTTGATTCACCCCTAAGCCGCTGAAACGATCGCGATGAAATTTGGAATGCAGATAGCCTAGTTTGCCAAATTTCTTTCGCATTTATAATATTACTAGGGATAACATACTGTGACTACCGCATACATATTTGCTAAGTGATATACGCATATATATTTGCTACAGATAATCATCACTCAAGCACTGAACATGAGATTCCTAATTTAATTTAATTAACTTTATCAGGAAATATATATACATGTATGTTGCAATTTGTTTTCAGTTCCGAGGTCTTTGGGGAAGGTTACCGATAAATGCAGATGCTTTATTACAAAAATGAAGAAATTGGCATTAGAAAACAGAACATCGTCCTCAAATACGTTTTCGAAACGATACAGTAATGCGAAAGAATTGAATAGCAAAATTGATTTTGTATCAAATTTGAAGAAACTGACACCTCATGCACAGAATTTTTTGCTTATGCAGCTGAAGTTAGCTGGAAAAAAGAAAATGGCTGCGCGTTTTACTGTTCAAGAAAAATTACTCTCTTTGTCATTGATGAAAGAAAGTCCAAAAAGCTATAGACTCCTCCAAAAAAAATTTCGATTGCCTACGAAAAGGTCTTTAAACAGATTATCTGAAAATATTTATTTTACAACTGGTATAAATAAATCAATTTTCAACCTAATAGAGGAAAAGACACGCAGCTGGGAAACAAAGTCAAAACTTTGTTCAATCGTTTTTGATGAAGTTGCCTTATCACCCCATCTGAACTTTGTGGAAAGTAAAGATGAGATACAAGGACTTGTAGACATCGCAAACCAAAAATGGTATAAATTTTGTGACCATGCTTTAGTCATCATGGTACGAGGCGTATGTTCTTCGTGGCGCCAACTACTAGCCTACTACTTTTGTGAGGGCACAATTCCAACAGAAGGATTGGCAAACATTTTGAAAGAGGTGGTTTATTACGTCAAAAAAGCTGGTTTAATCCCAATTGCTCTAGTTTGCGATCGAGGCCAAACATTTCGCAAAATTTTAAAAATGGACACTGATCGTCAAAGAATATTAAGAGGACAAAACAATGGTAAGTTTATGTCGCTTTTTTGACACTCGTAAGGTAATCAAAACCTATAGGGTATTTTCCGTTGACCTCATGAATCATGAAATTTGGTAAGAAGCCAATGTCTTATTATAACACAAGTAAAGGAAAAAATCCGAAAACCGTACATTTACTAAATTTTCCCCTAGGTTTTATTCACATTCCAGGGATAAAAAGCCTATTATACCCGGGGATAATGTAGCTTCATATTAGTGAAAGAATTTTTCGAATCCAACTGGTAGTTCTAGAGATTAGCCTGTTTAAACAATCAAAAAAGAGACGAACAAAAATCTCTTCCGATTTATTATATAGATATAGGTTATTTCAGATAACACTATATGTGTAAGTGGACAGGACTTGTACATAATTCATGATCCTCCTCACTTACTGAAATCTATAAGAAATAATTTATTATCTAAGGACATGATCTTCAGAGGACAAGTAGCATCCTGGAGGGATATTGAAACAATATTTAGTTTAGACTGCCAGCTTGGACATACACGAATGCTACCAAAACTGACAGAGCATCATGTAGTGGGAGACAAAATCAAAAAGATGAAAGTCAGTGTAGCTGCACAAGTACTGAGTGCAAGAACCAGTGCTATGCTAAAATACACCGCATCATTCAGTAAGTTATCTTTAACATTTTTTATATGGTTGAAAGCTGACAAGCATGATTGCCAGTCACCTTGTATTAAGTAGCTACTGGCACCTATGAACATAAGCGATACCAAGGGGACTGCCAATGTGCTAGCGACCTGTACGAAACCTAGAAGACCAACTAGCTCTCAAGTGCTACTGAGAGACTGCTATTTGTATTTAATAGTGTTAAAGAAAGCTCTCAAAAAATTATTTTACTCAGTCCTAATAAGTTAACAATGATAACTATTGTCTTTATTTAATTTCCTTTCGTTTCATTCAGGTAGCCTTCAAAGTGGTGAAACTGTAAGCAGTACAATGCAGACGACTGGAGAAGCTGTTGAATTCTTTGATAAATTGTTCGACAGCTGTAATGGTTCACGTAGAACTAATTGTCGAGGAAAATTGCGTGGACCAGTCGCAAAAAAATCCAAACATGTCCAGTTTTGGCAAGATGCTCTGTATGTAATAGAGGATATTCGTTTTATGGACAAGACCAGCAAAAGAGCCCTAAGATACAATAAAAGTTATTTGGTGAGGGTGCCATGTTTATAAGGTTGGGAGACAACCCTAAAAAGCTTTATTGGGATTACCAAGGCTGCATTCCAAATTACCGCTGTAATCGATTTGAGCGTGCTTAAACCCGTACCGAATTGAATAATGACAGTTAACGATGTCCCGTGAAACGTCATAGATGACGTCATGACATGCGCCATCTTGCGCTCACACCGACCATGCTCTAAACTGATATCACCGTGAGCGCTGTCAAAAGTGTCGGCAAAAATCTAATAAGATTCTTGGTTTTCTATTTGGCAAAGATACTTTTTATGATTTTATGAGAGAAAAATAATAGAACGAGCAGATATTCCTTTTTGCGAGTCAACTTATAAAAGATATAAGGAGTCCTAGCGCATTGATAATTCAGATTTTAATTAAATTCTCAAATGTTCTGTTTTGAATACTGTGAGCGCGATAACGGGCGTTCCGAATTGTTGGTAGTTCTCAGCTGTCATAAGCGTGATATCTAATTCGGTACGCAAATTATTGCTGTGATCGGTATTATCCATTTCGGAATGTACCCCAAATTATTGTTAGAAAAATATAAAATAGATTACTTCTACACTAGAAATATAAACCAAGATCCACTAGAGAACTTTTTTGGCAGGATTAGAGCATTGAATTATAGAAATGTGAACCCTGACTCTTATACATTTACTAATGCATTCAAATCATTATTAATTTCAAATTTTATGGGCCCACATTCAATTTCAAATTGTGAGGAGGATTCAGGCGATGTATTGATAGACTTTTACAGTCTTTTTCAGCAACAGAAAGCTCGTCAGAAATTAGCTCTTGCCAAATACAAAGCTCTTAGATGTAAGAAAAAGAAAATAAATAAGTAAATAAATGAATTGTGTTTTCATTCAAATATAAGCGCTAATTTTGAGTTAGCTGAAACTCAGAAAATCTCAACAGTCAGCTGAAATCTTGAAATTGGCGCAAATTAACCTTTATTTCAATTTCCTAGTAAGAAC
The DNA here is from genome assembly GCA_951394255.1 of Polyploca ridens. Classification (NCBI taxonomy): domain Eukaryota; kingdom Metazoa; phylum Arthropoda; class Insecta; order Lepidoptera; family Drepanidae; genus Polyploca; species Polyploca ridens. Next base: position 3,528,538 of record OX596265.1, on the reverse strand, counting down.
CTACGTCGATAGAAAAAAAATATCGACATGTACATCACTTAACAAGGTCGATAATGGTTTCGTGAATAGTTCATATTTCACATCCCTAAACGACACTAACGCTATAGCGCATATTTTGGAAACTACAGTACGAAACTGCATTGTCCTATCTGTAGCGTAGCTACTATACAGGATGTATTTCGCATGGTAACGCAAACTTCGCGAAAAGGCTACACCTAATGCCACTAATCAAATTGTGAAAGTCATTCACCTCGCTAATGATCGGTTATAGAAATTGTCATTTTCGAGCGCGCAATGTATTGTGAACACCGCGATTTAAACGCGCGATAACGTTGTGCCTACGTAGTATGTCGCTGACTGCAGGCGAATATCCCCAACAACAATAATACCTACACCGTTTCTACTTTTATTTACATTGCTACTTTTAGTGAAAGTAATGAATTAATAACTTATTTATTTTAAATCTCTTTGGGTTAGGTAAGAATAACGATTACGAACAGTCTAAAGTAAAAAAAACTAAAAAAAAAATTTAAAAATTTGGGAAAAACCGACGAAAAATTCCAACATGGGGGGGTCCAGAATCATGTCCTGGACCCATGGTATCCGTTTGTGCGGTGATGTCCCTTACACCCTGTATAGTGATCTGTGATCGGTATGTATGCATGTAATCTTCAAACGTAGTTTTCATCAACTTCAAAACAACGGATCAAACTGAAACTTTGCAAACTTATCAAGCACCGATGACAATACAATAATTTGGTACCATCGTGCTGATCTGATGATGGATCTGGAAGGTAGGCACTGGAACTCCATAACGGAATAGCGTATGTTAGCTGTGTTTGGACTTGTTGGAATTGTCTTGAGATGCAATTTAACCATATATGGTTTTTAGGGTCTGATGATGGAGTAGGAGGGTAGGCATTGGAAGTCCATAGCGGAGCAACGTGTCCTAGCCGTGTGTGGGCTTTTTGGAATTGTCGTATGATGAACTTTGACCATATATGTTGTTCAGGGTCTGATGATGGAGTAGGAGGGTAAGTACTGGAACTCCATAGTGGAGCATCGTATCCTAGCCGTGTTTGGAGTTGTTGGAATTGTCATGAGATTAACTTTGACTATGTATGGTTTTCAGGTTCTGATGATGGAGTCAGAGGGTAGGCACTGGAACCCCATAGCGGAGCAACGTATCCTTGCCGTGTTTGGGCGTATTGGAATTGTGCATTTTGGCCATATATAGTTTTCACTTTCAGTCTGATCACCTAAATATTATAAATGTGAAGGAAAGTGAGATTGGGTGAAAACATTTTATAAGTTGCATAATAAAATGGTATCAATAATTACATTTTTTATTTTTTTTTTATTTCTAAGGCAGACTTAAGTAAGTCATGCTCACTTTAAGGTCTGCTTGCGGCGGCGTCGTGTGACGGGTCGCTCACTTCCCTCCAATATGGCGAGGAGGGCGATGGCTGCCACACGCGTCATACTTGTGAACAGGTGCTGCTTGTGGGGGCTGGTCTGCTTAAGTTTGCCATTTATTTATTTACTTATTAAATATAGATTCAGACTACTTTGTAGTTTTGCCGCCTCGCCGGGGCACGCAATTGTTGTCAGTGCGATTAGAATGTAAATATTATGTAATGAATCTAAGCTTGTTTTGAAAAGAGTAATTGCTGAGTTTATTGCCGGCTCTTCTCAGCAAATGCAACCTTCCGAACCGGTATTAGAGTCAGACTTTTCATAAGTGCCTGCGAAGGTCTATTTGAATAAATGATTTTGAATTTGAATTTGAACATTTAAAAAAAACAAAAAAAAAACTTGCTTTAAAAAGCCCTGCACTAAAAAGTGTTAAATAAGTGTAAGCAATTTTTGTTAGTCTAATATTTGAATGAAAAAGTGTGGGGTGCTTTTCCTTGAAACCCAATATTATTATCATGAAGAAGTATCATAAATTACTATATGAAACGACATGTTCACAATATGATGGTTTGTCTTGGATAGATTATATACTATCAAAAATGAATACATTATATTGTAAGCAGTATGGTACAGTTCACAATTTATCAACAGTGTATAATCTCGCTAGATAGATTATAAGCTGATTGTGTTCACAAAATTAGTGACATATACACAATAGAAAATAGCTATATAGGATTGGTGAGAGTTATTAAGTTTACAGGTATTCAACACATTTTGGAATGTGGCGCTGTATTTAGTGTTTGGATTTTTCAATTGAAATAAAATAATCTATTTATAGTAACACTATTGAAATAATTGTGTCTAACCTTCAAAAATAACTGATTCTGTAGGCTGTCCAGAAGTAATTTCATCAGAGCTAAACAAGGTCGGGCAAGAATTATAAATTCTTCTTGTACCCTGTAAAAATTTCTGCTCAAAATGTTTGATGCAAACTTTTCTGTGTTGCAATTGTTCCTTAGTGAGATGGCCAATTTCAGGAGAGTTTGGTAGTACACGATTGAGCCACAAACTCCTAATTTTGTAATTTCGAGGAAAATTGAATAATTTACCCTCTGCGGCAGTTGCATGACAAATACAACACGCAAATACCATATTAAATAATGGCGTCCACAGTCCAGTTAACTTAACCAAATTTCAAGTAGGCTTAACACGTCAGTCAGCCCGGTATAACAGTTCCAAGTCACAAAAGAGATGTCCACATCAAGTCCCAGGCAAGCACAGTTCGTTAAAAATAAATCAAAGCCGAAATTCTTATTGAAACGCAAAGTAATAAGTTTAAAGTAAGGGAAACGAGCTGGGTCGTCGTAAATCCGCGTAAAAGTTTACTCACATCACATCACATACTATGAAATAAAAAACAGCCATAAACGAGCCTTAACCTCCGTGCGTTCACGCCGCCATACCCCCGCCATATTGACATATTTGACAGACAACAGTGTTGCCAATGCAAATTTTTAGGCGGCCGTGTACATGAGGTAAAAAAGCCGTGTTTATATGGAAAAAGACCAACGGTGGGCCGTGTCATTGCTTAAAAAAAGGAAAAACGTTGAATTAATGTCAATTAAATGTTTTTAACATTAAAATCCAGCTCCATTTGAATAATGTTTAAAAAAATTTTTTTTTTTACTTATTATGCCCGGTCAGAAAGGTTACTCCGATGTTCGAAATTCGACAATCGTTTAGTGCTGTTCCTCTCAAACTCCTGTCAAACAATATTTGGGTGAGTGGGCCGGCACTATACGACGGTCAAAGGTGCATCGGAGTAACCCTTAGGTACCCGTATCATACCAACCCATCAATTAATTAATTACCGTAGAATTTGCAAAAAGCCGTAGAATCTGCTACGGCCACAGGGATGCAGCCGTAGGCCGTGGATTTAGTGATTTTTTGGCCTGAAAGCCGTAGAACACGGTAATTGCCGTAGCATTGGCAACACTGACAGACAATGACGTATGGTAAAATTATGTTCTGTAGGTAGTGTTGCCAGGTGTCCCGATTTGCGCGGGACGTCCCGATTTTCAGAGGTCTGGTAATACGTCCCGATTAACCCTTGATCGGGACGCCAAATGTCCCGATTTTTCACTAACCTCATGAGTCTTTACTATATTTGATAATTTTGACAGGAAAAGTGAATATAACTAAGCTGCTACTACATAAAAATATTTTAGCTTTCATTTTTTCTCACCAAATTCAGACTTTCACTACTGTCCCGATTTGAAACCCAAAATCCCGATTATTTTATCCTTACGTTCCGAAATTTGACACACGGGACCTGGCAACACTATCTGTAGGGCTATTTTAAAACGTCGGATTCGATATCAGAAACGGATTCAAAAATTTCTGAGGCGAATTTAAGCAATTGCTATTTTAATTTCTCGGTAGTTTTTGAATCCGTTTCCGATATCGAATCCGAGCGTTTTAAAATAGCCCTGCTGATCCCGGAAAAAATGTTTGTGTTGATGTATTATTTATATTAATTCTCTTCGTCATGAATTTTTCTTGTAAATAAAATGTTTTGATAAACGTATTTTAAATAAAATAAAAACTTTTAATGGTAAAATAATATTTCATAGTTCATACATAGCCATCTGATGTTTTGTGATGAACTATTATTAATAGGCTAATTAGAGGCACGATGCCTATATGAAAATCTTTGGCTAATTATTTTCGAGGCGACTAAGAAATTAAAGGGCGACTAACTATTGGTTACAAAAAAAATAACTTGGCAGCGATTAAATATTTTAGCAACTATTAAATTAGATGAGCTGCGAAATGCAAGGTATCATAAAAACTAAATAGTGGCAGCTTCTTTAAGGTCGCAAATATATTAAACAGGCACAATGAAAAAATAGGCGAGGCACTATAAATAATGACTTGGCGACTAATATTAACAGTGGGATAACAAACAATGTATTATTGGCAACTATAGGCTTCCATATAAAAATATACTTTCGGGCAGCGATTTGCAAGCAGCTATAAAAATTTAAACGGGTACTATTTACTATATAAATACCAGAAAAAGAATTTATCAAAACTTTTCAACTCCGCAAAGAATTCGTTCTAGCTCTTCTTAAGGCCCTCTGTGGCGGGCGCAACTTCAACGCAAGCATAGTCTAAAAGCTTGTTGTTTCATCCAACGTAATGTTTGACTCAGTACTTCCTGCATTAAGTAAGATTTTTGAAAAGATTGTGCTAAACCAAATGTTAAGGCATTTTAATAACCACAAGATACTCCATGATGATCAGTTCGGTTTTACAAGAGGTAAGTCCACTACGGAGGCGGGAGCAAAACTTATTAAGCATATTTTTCAGGCCTGGGAGTGCTCACACGATGCTATTGGTATCTTTTGTGATCTCTCCAAGGCATTTGATTGCGTAGACCATCAAACGCTAGTTCTTAAACTTAAGTTATATGGAATTCGCGGAGTGGCCCTCGATCTTGTGGTTTCCTATCTTTCAGGGCGCCAACAAAAAGTAGGAATCAATGGTAGTGTCTCATCGGGCTCCTTAGTCAAATTAGGCGTACCTCAAGGCTCGATTTTAGGCCCATTTCTGTTTCTAGTTTATATAAATGACCTACCTTACATGGTGAAAGAACTATCAGACGTCGTTTTGTTTGCAGATGATACATCTCTGATATTTAAAGTAGATAGAAAAGACAAAGACCTTTTAAAAGTTAACCACGCTCTGAAAACTGTATCTCAATGGTTTGCTGCCAACAATCTTATGCTAAATTCTAAAAAAACTAAATGTATAAGATTTTCATTACCAAATGTACCAAAAATTGATACCAATGTTATTGTGGACGGTAGTAAACTTAATGTAGTAGATAAGACTGTTTTTCTTGGTCTGACCATAGACTGTAGATTGCAGTGGGGTGCTCACCTGGAAGCCTTAGGTGGTAAACTGAGCTCCGCTGCTTTTGCAGTCAGCAAAATAAGGCAACTGACGGACATTAATACAGCCAGATTAATTTATTTTGCATATTTTCATAGCCTTATGTCTTACAGTATTTTGCTGTGGGGCTCTGCCGCAGACTTGGAATCAATTTTTGTATTGCAAAAAAGAGCAATTCGCGCCATCTACTGTTTGGGTTCTCGTGAATCTCTGCGAAAGGTATTTCCGGAAATTAATATATTAACTTTGCCCTCTCAGTACATTTTTGAAAATATTATGTATGTTCGTAAAAACATTAATTTGTTTCCAGTCAATAGTGATTATCATGATAGAAACACTAGAAACAAAGACAAAATAACTTTACCTAGATTTAGATTAGCTAAAGTAAATAAGTCCTTTCTTGGTAATTGTATCCAATTTTACAATAAAATTCCTCATAGCGTGACCAGTATGTCCTTTTTTAAATTTAAGGAAAATATCAAAAAGCGGTTGTTGAGTAGGGCCTATTATAAAGTGTCTCATTATATTGACGACAAGGATGTATGGAAGTAGCTTCTCTCTGCACCTGCTTCGCTTAGCAGATAGTTCAAGGTCCATTTTAATTCAAAGTATGCTATTATTATTATAAGTTATCTTCTTTTTTTGTTTGTTTAATTTACTGATTATTACTTATAGTAATTAATTCAATGTAATGTTTTTCATTTATTTCTAAATTCATTGATATATTATGTATGTCTGTCTACTTAATTGTTATATTTTCTATATACCTAAATGATATTTAGTATAAACTTGTCAATAGTCACAGTGATAACAAATTGCGTGTTTAGTAGTTTCCCTTCAGTTTATTTTTTATTTCTAAGGCAGACTTAAGTAAGTCATGCTCACTTTAAGGCCTTTGCTTGCGGCGGCGTCGTGTGACGGGTCGCTCACTTCCCTCCAATATGGCGAAGAGGGCGATGGCTGCCACACGCGTCATACTTGTGAACAGGTGCTGCTTGTGGGGGCTGGTCTGCTTAAGTTTGCCATTTATTTATTTACTTATTAAATATAGATTTAGTCTACTTTGTAGTTTTGCCGCCGCGCCGGGGCACGCAATTGTTGTCAGTGCGATTAGAATGTAAATTATGTAATGAATCTAAGCTTGTTTTGAAAAGAGTAATTGCTGAGTTTATTGCCGGCTCTTCTCAGCAAATGCAACCTTCCGAACCGGTATTAGAGTATTAGAGTCAGACTTTTCATAAGTGCCTGCGAAGGTCTATTTGAATAAATGATTTTGAATTGAATTGAATTGACTGCGAAAAAAGAGAGACAGCATCAGAGCCGTCGGTTATCAGTTGGTAAATTCCGCTGATCACTCGCGGCCGCTTCGCTAGGTCGTCATTCATGATTTCGCATTCATAAAACATGTTCCAGGAGCATACTTCTTGTGAAAAAATCTTACAAGATTGTGAAAAAAAAATTTGTTATTTATAATCTCCAATACATTTGCAAGCCTGGTATCTAAATGTTTTCTTTACTTTTACAATTTATAGGTACATTAGATATGGCCAAAGTTCAGGCAAAAACGCTGTTTTTCGGAGGCTTTGAATGAATTTGTTTCACAATTTTTTTTAATTACGCCTAGATACACGGCTAGATATAGTGCACAATATACTAATTTGTTCAAAACATCTAACGAAAAATGTTTAACAACGCCATGATAAGTACAGAGGTTTTGTATGAAAAGTATGACGAATTGAGTCCTCTTAAGGGCGGTATGTAAGCTAAACGTCATAAACAGGGTTCACTATTTTAGTGGTTTATGAATGAAAACATGAAAGAAATAGTATTATATGAACATAAACATAAAATCAAGACACCAATTAATAGATCCGTGTTGGCTCTTTTTTTTAATTTGCTCCAATAACTAGCAAAAACATTACAAATATTACCAAAATCACAAAAATCGAGGTTTGCCTCTTTAGTGATACCATCAAATTTAGAATCCATTTTGTAAAAATTATATATAACATCGAATCACAAATATATGTACAACAGATCCGTGGGGCCACATTTTCATTTTTTTGTACGAGAATAACGTAATTTATTTATTAATAAGCATCAATTTTGCGACGCCATTTGTCCATACATTTTTCTATGAAATGTCATATGAAGCTTTATATACAAGACGCAATCGCGAAAATATTCAGTTCCCCCCAGTGTCCCAAGGTGACACCACGTCGCTTTTTATTGACACCGGAAATTACGTCATCCATATATCTGTATACATGCGCTTGTCAAAAAGAACATAATAAGTGCATTTTAATTTTTTACATTATTAGAGTTACGAAATACACCATGGACATTTTGATAAATTTATTGTTCTTATGGTAATCGGTATCAATTTCATGATTGGTTGATACGCCCTTAGTCTTTTTGATTTTATTAATAAAATATAAATAAGATTCTATTTTTAATCATGCGGCTTTTTAATGAATCGTCGATGCTGAACAGAAGGTTAGGATACAGCCATCGATATAATATATGTATTTTATTAGTTTTCACGTTCTGAACAAAAAATCCGTCGAGCTTGATGACAGCGGGGGCGAGGCGGGGGCCTGCGCGAAACGAGTGCACAGTGGACTGACTGTTGCAGTACAAGCTGTGTCTAACCAAACTATACAAAAATGTAGCGCCCCAGCCGCTTATAGATTATAGTTTTCGCGCGACCGAAACATCTTAAGCGCCAAGGAATTTCATAGCGCCTGCGCGTTTCGTTCAACGTGTCGTTCCTATAGAATTTACACCGCAGTCGTGGCATTTAAATGAAGAAATATTTTTTCTATTGTGATATTATTACCTATTTATTCACTTGAAAATCAAATAAGTTTACTTTCTTGACTTTGATTTCTTGTATTATTAATGCCGCTCCGTACGCGCCCACACTGCATGAATGTCGAAGGCACACTAAAGTAAGGTGAACGGAACGCAGTTCAGTTATTTCGAACCGAGTGAATCTTGGGAACACTGTGTATATATAGTAGAATGCTAGTAGAATACAATTATATCGATGGATACGGCCATTTATAAATAATTCACTGTTCTTATATTATATTCTTTAACTATAAAGCTATTATTGTTACTAGATATTTACTTTGTAGGTTTTATTTTATTAAGCATAACTGAATAAGCCTCTTTGCAAATCTTTACAATTTAAATTCTTATAATTTTTAATTCTCGTCGTCACACTCTACTACGCCTAAAAGTCATTGTGAGCATTATCCATAAAAATGTATTATTAATTATTAATAAAAATTCGATATCTCAGCACCAGTGCATCATATATAACATTATTTCTAGAGCTAATATACCAGGTTGTTCAATAAATTTTGTCGTTCGATACGAGAAACACGTTTTTATTATTTGAAATACATTTTATTATGATTATGATGATGATTAGCACTACTCTTAGCCAGTACAACGACCGACCCATGTCCTATACAACCATTCAAACATCAACCACCTAGTAACTAACTTAGTTTATAATGACTGGTACCTGAATAGTTGTATCGGAATAGCCATGAAGAAACCAAGGAGTGCGTGTTATATAGGAGTGACACGCTCTGGGGTGGGAGAGGACGGCCAGCTAACCGCAACCAGCTAACCACAATCGACCGACTGTTCAGCCTATAGATTAGGGATGAGCGTTGATGTATGTTGAGTGCTGGAGTTTTATTGTCTTCTTTCTTATTTTGATTTTTTGTTCCTGGGTTGGATTTTGTTATTTCTTTGTTGTTCATTAGATTAACCTCCTCCATGCACGGGTATAGCTTCTATGGTTGAGAGGCTCCTTGTCCATTTCAGCTTCGGTATGTGCTTGCATATTTCTTGGTCTTATTATTATTATTCTAGAGTCAAATTGGTTGCCTCAGGCACAAAATTCAGCAAGGTTTTTAGTATAGTAGTCAAAATATTCTATATCATGCCCCGATTGATTTTTAAAGTAAATATCTGTTTTCTGGGTTTGGATTTTGGTGTACTGTAGGGCCGTAACATGGCCATAATATATGGAACTGTATTCTATCAGATGTGTGTTTGAAAACTTAAGTTTCTTGGTTAATGGGATGAGAAACATCCAGGATAACATATCTTTTTATGTTCCCGAAAGTATTTTTTTTGGTTTCCTATCCTGCTGGGTGTATGAAGTTCCGTGATTTTAATCTGATCATGGATGAGCATTTTGTCCTGGTTTAATTAGTGTTCAGCCTCATTGTTTATCAGTTAGTTTATCACAAGCGCTCGAGCTGTACACACCTCAGTGCAATTATTGTTAGACCCGGTTCTGATGCATATAATAATTTAAGACTATACATGTGTCAAGTGTAGTGAAGTGATTATTTAATTGTAATATTAGGTCTTTACCTATGAAATTGCCCTTTTGTATCAAATAATTTAAACGATTTTTTTTTCATGTATTTTTTATTTGTATTAATCGAAGTAATCACCCAAGCGCTCGTGGTGTAGCATGATTAGCCGTTCTTAATCGATCGGCAAAGTTAAGCTACGCCTGTCGTGGTCGGTACCTGGATGGGTGACCGCCTAGTGGTATTTCAAATCGAGCGTTTCCGTGCTTCGGAAGGCACGTAAAGCCGTTGGTCCCGGTTATCACTTAATTGTGATAGTCGTTAAGCTAGTTGGATGCCTCCTAGGCGGCTTGAAAAATTCCAACAGTAGGTTGACCACTAGCCTACCTCCACCGATCCGCAGTGGGCACGCGTGGTGGAGTATTGCCCATTCCCTTTCACCTTCATTTGTGAAAGGAGGCCTGTGCTCAGCAGTGGGACATTATAGGCTGATGATGATGAATCACCCATGCAATCAATGCATCTTTGCCAACGCAGTGGCAGTTTATTGATGCCCTTCTTAAAGAAATCAGCTGGACGGGAGGCAACAAATTCTTCAAAGGCATTTTGTACTGCCTCTCGGGTATTGAATGTTTTTCCCGCCAAGAAGTTATCCAAATTCTGGAAAAAGTAGTAGTCTGTAAGCGCAAGGTCTGGTGAGTAGGGCGGATGACGGAGAACTTCCAACCCCAGTTCTTGCAACTTGGAAACCGTCTGCTTGCAGTATGAGGTCGCGCGTTATCGTGCAGGAGCAGCGGAGACGAGCGATTGACCAATGCTGGTTGGAGATGTGCCAGCTTCTCCATCATTGTGTTCAGTTCTTCACAGTACACATCTGCAGTAATGGTCACCCCGTTTGGTAAGAAGCTGTGATGAATCACACCGGCGCTAGACCACCAAACAGCGACCATTACTTTTCTAGGGGTAAGTTTTCGTTTAGGGCATTGTTTAGGTGCTGAACCAGGATCCAACCAACTTGCTGAGCGCTTGCGGTTATCAAACAGATTCCATTTATCATCGCAGGTAACAATGCGGTTCAAAATTCCTACATTTGTGTGTCTGTTGAGCAGTGCAAGGCACGTTTCGACGCGTACTTCGCGCTGAGTTCGTGGGGCACCCATTTGTCAAGCTTTTTTACCTTGCCAATTTGACGCAAATGGACCAATATTGTTTTCGCCTTTAATTCGTCATTGTCGACCAAAGTCTTCGGACGACCGCGAGGTTCATTTTTCAGGTCGAAATTCCCAGAACAGAAGCGAGCAAACCAATAACAGGTGGTACGTTGGTTTGTAGTTTTAGCTCCGTAAACGTCGTTGATGTTGCGTGCCGCTTGTGCCGCGCTGCTGCCACGACGGTACTCATATTCCATAATTACTCGAATTTTTAACGTATCCATGATGACGAAAAAGATTGAAATGCGATGAAAATGTAACACTAATCAATAAACAAATGACTACTCTTGGAAAAAGAATTCCATGTTTTTAAAATAAAATTAATTTGAAATTAGAATTCTTAGCCAAACAAAAATTATTTTGATTTGAAATGGCCAGTACTGCAGAACGGCAATTTCATAGGTAAAGACCTATTATTACGACAATAAACACATTGGGCCCGTCAGGAGTTTGTTGCGTCACTTCTTCTCCTCATACAGAGCATTTCCGAAGCGACGGTTTAACGTTGTTTTACCCTGCGGAAAGCTGGTGTTTTGAAACCCTGCGGAATAATTGCATATGAAATACTAAAAAATCATCGAACGAGTCATAGTGGGTTGCGGGGGTGCTCCCAGAAATCCCTATCAGTCGACCGAATTTAAAAAAATGTTCGTTAGCTAATTATGAAGTATCCAGTACTGAATTGGCCATTGCAGGATAAATGGCTATGGCCCACGTTAAATGGCCTGCGTTCGCGTATACTAATAATTATACAAAGTAAGGGATAGAACCGCTGCATGGCCAATAGTATAATAATCATTGAATAGGATTTCTTGACATACTTAAATTACGATGCGTGACAAATATTATAAACATAATATAGAATGGCTTCCAAAACTTTTTAAAGAGTAATAAATCGTGAAACGTCTCTGTGAAACCATCTCTTTTAATCTGAAAGCTAGATCCGCACATAAACCATTAAAGTAGATAACCTGAGTCGAAGGCCCTTGATAACATTTGCTAAGGGCCTCGCACTGGCTTAATTAGGCACTGTACTACATGATATTTATATTGCAAATATATTGAAAATTAGCCTATAGCATTTGAGGATAATGAAGCTTCCTATTACAATTCAGGTGGCTTCCTATCCACCTTCGGCGGAATACACACAAATTGCCACTCTTATACACTGTTTTATTTAATCCTAAAGCCCCTCGCTATCTCAAGGAACGCTTCGAGTACTACACCTCAACATAATCTTCTTCATAGTCCCATGGAACTTAACTTCCAAACTCCCAGTCACACTTCTCACTCTTATTCCCAATCTTTTACTATCCAAGCTGTACGTCTCTGAAACTCTCTCCCTCAGACTATAAGACGAGCCTCGACGTTAGACTCTTTTAAATCTCTTATTATTTCACGCTATCACACGCTATAAACTTCCTCATTTCCTACCTTTCTTTCTATTTTTCTAGAGCTGTTATTTTCACGTTATGAAAGTGTATTCTAATGTGTTAAACCTTCCATATTCTCATATATCCTGTTACCCAAAGTTTGTCTAAAAGAAATCGCTTAAGCGATAAGACCGCTTATTTTGTATCACTTCTTCTTTTTTGTATTGTTTCGTCTTCTACTATATGGTGTACAAATAAAGCATATTTATCTTATCTTATTAGTGAAAGAATGTTCAGAATCGGATTAGTAATTTCAAAGCCGCGTACATGCAACTTACAAACTTTACCTTTTTATATGATACTAGTTGTCCCCCGTGGATTCACCCGCGTTCCCTTGATACAAGTAGCCTATACCCTTCTCTATACCATAGGTATCTGATTGCCAAATCTCAATGCGATGGGTTCAGTGGTTTAGGCGTGAAAGCATAACAAACAAATGGGCCAGTTGGTGCAGTTGATTATGATTCCACCTATAGCGGTGCAGGTCGTGGGTTTGATTCCCACCCAGGATATGCATTTGTGTGCATGAACATGTCTGTATGTCCTGAGTCTGGGTGTGATTATGTATTTACAAACAAAATGGTTTCCATAGTACAAGCTCAGCTTAGTTTGGGATCAGATGACCGTGTGTGAGGAATGTCGCAGGATGTTTATTTTATTTAATTATTATTTATTACTAAACTTATTACTATTTATTATTATTACTTATTAAACAAACAGAGTTACTATGGATTAGTACCTACTTCTTCAAAAAACGTTAACGTAAGTACCTTCAAAGTACTAATATAAGGCATAGCACTGAATTTCTGCATAACAGTGAATCCATTCTGCATAATAATTATGTAAACTTTGGTTGCGCTTATTTAAATAAGCCACTAGAAAAGGTATTTAAATAGAAAATTAAATATAATGTTACTTAATAATATTGGAATTTTATCGGCTGGTACCACGTTATGCGGTACGTACCTAACTTGACGCAACGTCAAGTTTAAATCTGATGCATGTGTGCGTGCCTGTAACACAACTGCAAAGTAACAAATGAATGCTGGTTTTCGCGCGCGATCTAGCCTACATACTACCCTTAATGATATAACTCCGAGGGAATGAAGGAGAGATTCTTCTTCTTCTTAGTTTTAAGTTTGGCAACCAAATCCAAATTAGGAATTATTTCTGCCAGTGTCGAGTTATATTATAATTTCCAGTCACAATAAATCACTTTCACATAATATAGTCCTCAGTCAGTCACCGTCCATAAAAGTCATATTTTACTACAATGACCACCATTATACTAAAACTTTTCACGGACTTTTTCAGAAACCTTGAAGTCACGATACACATAATTCATTTCATTTCACTTCACTGGTGCACATGGATTGATCTTTATTGGATAAAATACCACCGGTAATCCCAAGTAATTGTAGTATTCATAATAATAGATCTGAGCTCGAATTTAATAGAATTTAATGAAATATGAATGACAGTTATGTTTTCTAATAAAGTACATGGCATCACCACACTAATAATATTATAAATGCGAAAGTGAGTTTGTTTGTTTGTTTGTTACGCCTTCACGCCTCAATTACTCAACGGATCGTCATGCAATTTGGCATGCAGATAGCCTATGGTATGGAGGAGGACATAGACTACTTTATAATCCTGGAAACGCGGGTGAAACTAGAGCGGGTGAGAGATTTTCGAGAGAGAGAGAACAAGTTTTCCGAAATAAATGAATTGAATTGAAACCGCGGGGGACAGCTAGTATATACAATAAAACTCAAAATATAAGAATTTATGAAAATAAAAACGAAAACGCAACGTCACTCTGCAAGTTCCCGCCCAAAAGTCAAGGAGAGATTGAAATTATTCATCCCTTTATTCATCAAATACGCATGTTTTCTAGTAAATTTAACAAAAATTAAGGTTGAATAATTTTTGTAGAATAATACTGGCAATATTTCATCATAAGTCGTTTACTAGTTTACTACTCGTTGAGTTTCGATCCTATCGAGTTATCGTCCAATCATGGTCCTATACCGAAGTGATACGAGAATACGAATTTTGAACTGAGTTTCGATAGAACGATTTCTGAACGTCAACTGGATTTGGATCGTTGCTATTTACGTGAATCGGAAATAATTTCCTAAGATTAATGATTTCTAAGTACAAGTTAACTACCCTACTCTAATTCTGATATCTAAGTGTATTTAGCACCATGAATGTAGTAAAAATGTTGCGAAATTCTTGAGGCTTGGACACAATACATTCTATTTTGCATATTCGCTATGGACTTTCTTTCACTAAATCTCCAACTACCTACTACATCTGGAGCAAACGTAACACAGGTAGTTGAAGAATTCGATGTATCAATCCAATATAATACCACAGTATAATACATACTTTCCGTTTACTTTCAAATTGTTTTATTTCAATCTATAAAAGCTTGTGCCAACCCTTGCGACATAATTTTGTAAAGAAATCGATGGTAGTTAGATCTCATTATTGGATTTTAAGTTTCACTTTGAATCTTGCGCTGAAAATTGTTTTTTTTCCAACTGTTATTTTAGTTGATCTAGCGCTTTTTCAATTGGATGGCGGCTCCTTTTCGGTTAGAAGAGTTGGCAGCACTAGGCTTGGCAATTTTTAAGATCTCACACATACGACTTAGGGTTACTACGTAATTTGAATTTGTAGTTACTAGCGATATTGGTCCATGAATGAATATTTTTTTAATTATATAAGGTCCTAATAAATTTGTGAACTTCCTATTGAGGGACGAATGTATAGGTCATTAGTAATAAAAATATAATATTAGAAAAAAAAACCGAGGGAGTTGGGAATCTATGCAAGTCATAGAAATTTTTTTTTTCCCTTGGATTTTTTTAAAGACAATATACTTCATAATCTGTCAGAAAACTGCTGTCAGTGTGTGAGAAATATGCGGAGTCCCATGGTCTTGTATATAATTTTGGAAAGAGTGAGCTGATGGTGTTTAGAGCGGGACGTAAGAGTCCTAGTTGTGTTCCGCCTGTTACGCTAGGTGGGGTGGCACTCAAACAAGTTCGTCAGTTTAAATATCTGGGTCATATATTGACCGAGGATTTAAATGACGACTGTGATATAGAGAGGGAACGCAGGGGGCTGACGGTTCGATGTAACATGTTGGCTCGCCGGTTTGCACGTTGCACGAAGGATGTGAAAGTTACACTTTTCCGGGCTTACTGCCAGTCATTTTATACGTGCAGCCTGTGGACCAATTACACGCAAAGAGCCTTCAACTCTCTGCGTGTCCAGTATAATAACGCTTTCAGGATGCTGATGGGGCTCCGAAGCCATTGCAGTGCATCTGGTATGTTTGCGGAGGCACGTGTCGACGGCTTTCAGGCCATAATCCGAAAAAGGATAGCCTCCATGATGCACAGGGTTTGGTGTAGTCCCAATAGCATCCTGAAAACGACAAGTGTAAAACCGGACTGTCCTCTATTAAGGCACTGGTTCAGCGCTCATGTTGTGGGGGTGACTTAGTTTTTATTATGTATGTACCTTGTCCCATTACTAACATAGTTCTTAAGTCTTTTTTTTACTAACATAAAATGTAAAATGTATAAAATGTATGTCTGTAAAGATGAAATTAATAAATAATAATAAATAATAATGATCGCAAACCAAAAGTGACCGAAAATTAAGAAATTTTATAAACTTTCTTTGTATACGTCATAAATTACATATTGGGGGTTCCAAATGAAACTGCAGTACTCAAGAACGCTACGCAGGTAAGCAAAGTATAGTATCTTCATATATGTCGCGTCATTAAATGGTTTGGTGACTCGGAGTATGAAACCCAGATTTTTATATGACATGTTGACAATGTGTTCAACGTGTGCCGAAAACGTCAGTTTCTTATCTAAAATTACGCCAGTGTCTGTTTTTTCAATAATATTGTTACTGATGCTATAATTAACTTCAACGGGTTTGTACCCACGAGTAAAAGTCATATGGGCACATTTGGCAATATTGACACCAATTCGGTTGGCAACATAGAACTCAGTGAGTCTATCCAAATCTTCCTGTAAATTAACACAATCGTCCAGAGAACCAATTTTCATATATATATTTTTTTGTCGTCAGCGTATAGCAAGAAATTAGCATGACGAAAGCACTTTACAATTTCATATAAATATGCTGTATATAAGAGAGGACCAAGAAACGATCCTTGAAGAACACCCGAAGGGATGCTTATAAAGCTTGATGTTTACCTCCTATTACCACTGCTTGTGTTCGATTTCTTATATAGGATTCTAACTGTCTTAAGAGATTACCTTGAACTCCGAGTTTATATAACTTGCGTAACAGGATGAAGTGATCCACGCGATCGAATGCCTTTTCAAAATCTGTATAGATCACATCAACTTCGAGTGCGACTCCATACTGCATAGCACGTCATCAATAAAGACAGATAAATTTATAGATGTCGATCGCCTTTTTACAAATCCATGTTGTTCCTCCGGTATGCCTTGATGTATTACAGGGTAAATTAAGTCGTAAATAATCTTTTCAAATAATTTACTTAACACATTCAACATTGAAATTGGCCTGTAATGTTCTACGTGAGATTTGGACCCTTTTTTATGCAATGGTATAATATGCGCTTGTTTCCATACAGTCGGAAAGGTTCCTTCTCTTATTGAGCGATTAAATATCACAGTGATTGGACTTGAAAGTGAATGTGCACATTTACGTAAAATTATTGAAGGAACCCCATCGCTACCAGGACCTTTCTTTTCATCTAAGGTTTGAAGTAGTTTAAGGACAAGGCTTTCACTAACAACGGTAGTGTCAATGACGATGAGTGAGTAAAAGATACGTTAGAGAATGTTGCTGTTAGATAGGTATTCATTCAAAGGCTCCACAAACGTACGCTCGAAATAGTTGTTAAAAGCCTCAGATATATCATCTGCACTTACCAGTTTTCTGTCACTGTAAATCATACAGCTGGGATATCCGGTCTTAGACCTGCGTTTAGAGTTAATATAACACCATAGCTGCTTAGGGTTGGACTTAATCGCTTCCTGAGACCGGGTGATATAAACCTTATAGCAATCGTCTTGCATTACTTTCTGCCTAGATCTGAGAAGTGAAAATGCATCACAATCGAGCGGATTTTTATAACGTTTTTATCTTTTATGATTTTTTTCCTTTTCTCTTATTAAATTAATAAGGGCTTTGTTATACCAAACGAGGTAGTGGCAAGAACCTTGAATGGTGATTTAGAGCCAAGAAGTATAAAGCCCGTGGAGAGCGCGTGCGGAGATACCGCACTCGCCAAACATATGATTTCTAACGCATATGTTAATTTTCGTTAATTCTATTGATAACAGACGGAGATTTATTACAAAAAACAATGATATTCCAAAAAGAATATAGGAGAAACGTACTCAAATCTTTATTAATTTTAAAATCCAGTAAATATTTATAAAATCATATTACCTCATTCTTTTTCAAAATTGAACCCATAATCTCAGCATCGCAGACCATTCCTCTTTTACATTTGCTGTTATTTCTTATACAAATAATAATCAAAACCGATTACAAAACTCAAACAAATTATAAATGACCACCAGTCTCCTATGCGCCTGTCAATCAACACGGTTCACCCATAGCAATCGGTGAGTTGTGTTTGAAACAAAATCGTGTCGACGCGCACTCCACGGGCTTTATACTTCTTGTTTGCAGCACATACTTCCGTATTGTTTCGTTCACAACTGTATAGAAAATAAAAGCTGCATCATCGAACGTTCCTAAATAATGGTTCGACCAATCGACCCTCTGAAACTCAGCATTAATGTCAGAATAATTACATTTTCTAAATAAATATTTTCGACGAAGATCTTTGGGTATGGGCACAATGAATATATCCGAGGCGTCAATGTCAAAGGTTGTGTGGTGACTGTCTTCTACGACAAGAGGAGTTTTAGAATGAGTGACATCCACATGAAAATTACAAATTATTAAATCAAGAGTATTTCCAGTGCCATTGCGAAATGCATTGTATTGCTTTAACCCTATAAAATTAGTGTTGTTAATAAGGCCAATACCCGAATTCTGAAGTTCTTTGCGTGTGTCGCACCAGTCATGTCCCACGATATGTGAGGCAGATTAAAATCTCTAGCTAACATTAAAAAGTCGTTGGGCACTAAATAATAATAATAATAATCCATTTATTTCAGGCTACTAGTGGCCCATAGATATATACCTTACAAACTAACATAAATAGTATAGTAAAACAATTAATAGTATATTAAAAAGTCGTTGGGCACTAAAGCAGCTATATCACGCATCCAACCAGTGAATTCATATATACGTTGAGCTAGTAACGCGCCCGAATATGATTTATAGGTTATTGATGTAAGAAATTATAATCTAGACGGTGAAATCTAGTCGTTGAATATTTACCTGAGTCATGATTTGTAGGAATTCCAGTAGATATTTCATGTTCAGTGAACAAAGTGGGATAGGCTTTCATTAAAATACGTGATTTCTGAGTAAAGAACCTAGCCTCGAAATGTTTGTCACACACACATTGTTTGGTTAAATCCCCCAAACTTAAGGCAAGTGAAGAAGCACCTTTCACAGAGTTTAACCAAATAGTTCTTCTTTTTTTACAACTGGGAAACTTGTGTAGCTTTTGTTTATTACTACAGCCCGGCACACAACACTTTTTGTAGCGCATTATATAAAAATGCAAAACCGCAATGCTTATACGGATTACGGACAGCCCAAATCAACGTACTTAGCAAAGAAATCGCAAAATATGTAGTCAAATATCGGAATCCCAAAAACACCATGCATCTACCGCGAAAATTCCGACATACTACTAGGGAATGAAAACCGGTTTCACCGAAAATCGAAAAACCGGTTATTCGGTACGGTTTTGACCAACAAGAAAAACCGGTTTCACATAACACCAAAACCGGTTTTTCGATTTTATTCGGTTTTTGTTTCAATGTTGGGAAAACTAAAAAAGGAAGATTTGCCGCCGTTTTTTAAACTGAGTGCAATGCAGTGAGTATTTTTGTGATGAACTGAAGTGTGTTGATGTGTAGTTTATTGAGCTGGTAAGAAAATAACTTAAAATAATGATTGTTTTTATGATAGATATAAAACATGTAAAACTTTTTTTTACAATACTTAGGTAGCAAACAAGCGTACGGCCCGCCTGATGATAACCAGTTACTCTAGCCTATAGATTCTTGCAACATAACGGTTATCACTCGCACGTTACCAACCCTCAACCTTTTTGAAGCGGGGAGCTCATTCCACAGCCTGAGCATCCACGATAGGAAGCTTCTTTGAAACCGCACAGTATGAGAACATTTTGGTTCCAATGTGTGAGGATGGACTCCCCATCGGTGACTACGATGGATCAAGGTAACTGGGCATCAGGTCAATCAATTCTTCAGAACACTGTTAGAAAAGCGGTTGAACACACATAAGAAGGCAGTCTCTCCTCAGACTAAGGGGCTTTAAAACACTTGTGAGCTCGGGATCATCGACAATTCTAACGGCTCGTCGCTGAACTGAGTCTAAATACCCAAGCTGGTATCCAGGTGCCCACAGAAGACAGCATTACTTCATTTGGGCCAGACTTGCGACTTATATAGTTGCAGTCTTTGTCTCGATAAGAAGTACTGCTTCGCTCTATTAATCACACCGAGTTTTTTGGATATCTTGTAGATGACTTTGGAACAGAACATCGCTACAAATATTAACGTGAAGGATCCCAATGCTTTTCGTGATGTTGAGGGACATGTTCTAGAAATGAGGAGCCACAGCAAATGGACTTCTCTCAACGGTGAATTGCAGGCTTGCGTGTGATTTAGTGGGGTTGAAATAGACTAGGTTTAGTCGACCCCAATCGGAGTCACTAGTTTGTGTACTCTCGATTTAAGACAAGTCCTTCGCGCCTTTTCTCCAATATAGAACGTGAGATATTTGCACGATTCGTGTAATGAGCGTCCCATGTAATTTCATCTACATAGCAATGAATGCTGGCAATAGAGAGTATATTATTCATATGCTGGAGGAACAGTGTTGGGGATAATTTAGAGCCTTTCGGGACGCCAGCATTAATGTCATGCTATCGGAGCAACTACTATCAACGAAGGCTCTTATGAATCTGCCAGACAGCAAGCAAGCAATCAGTCATGATTGGTGTTATTTTTTACCCGTCTGCACGACAGCAAAAACTAGGTAATTTTTTTTTATCTAAGGAAAACATTCGTATAATAATAACCACGTTTTAGTGTACACGCAAGTTGCTGTGCCGCTACAATATGCCATGTATATTACGTGTGAAATTAATATTATAACTTACGAAACATAAACGAACCGTGTAGTCTATATAAACGAGTATCTGATCTACAGAGTTAAATAAACGATTATTTCCATAAATTTTATGAAAAAGAGATGGATTGATTGTGTGAAAGATGATATTGGTAAGAAACGAGTGAATGTTGGTATAACGGATAGAAGAAGCGTACATATTGCGCCGATCCCAAATTATAGGGAACAGGACAGGCAAATGGTGATGGTGTCTTTGATGTTTCTTTTATACCCACTTCATTAACTTTAACTGACAATAATTCCTCAGTTTGCAATTTTTAAATCTTAGGCACGAATATTATCTATAATTCGAGCTATAGAAATAACGAGAAAAAAAAAACGAGCGAACATTAAAAAAACCGGTTTAAAACCGGTTAACCGGTTTTTTCATCTCATAACCGAAATAAAAACCGGTTTTCATTTTGCCACGGTTTTGCATTCCCTACATACTACACATACCTATTACTTTATAATTTGTGTACCTACCTACTACAACAAGACAAGATGGCGAACGTCAAACTCCAGTCAAACGTCAAACACAAGGGGGCACAAATGTCATGTATTGATGTCCCGCTCAGTGTGACCATTTGTGGCAATTTCTGCCATTTTGGCAAATTTGGCTCCAAAATTTTAACTCTGGCAGAATAAGGTGACGATTTAAAAAAGTGCCAGAATGTGGCAGATTTCAAGGAAACCCATATTATAATTGAAATACTATATAGAAAACTTATAATTTTCTGTCTTACTAAGTATTTACTTAATTTCTTTGACTTATTTGCTAGGAAATTAATTTACTTACTGAGTTGGCAACTTTTGTCTCATCCTATCGATAGTACGGGGACTTCCGTTTATTCTATTTGTATGTAGGTACGCCATATGAATCATATTATGAACGGTAAAGAATCAGTAATAAGGTTTAGTTTCTTATTACCTATGCCTATGGGAACCTGTACATTTTATTTTGATTTGTATTTGTTTTTTTACTGACGTTAAGGTGTGGTGTATTTTGTTTTTATTATTATATATATAACTTGTATGTTTCCTTATTATGGGTGCAGAATGCCTAAATAAACAACTTTATTATTATTATTAACATAACTCGAGGTTCCTATAGATTTTTGGTGTGTGCCCTGAAGTGTCCTGAGGCTCTGCCACTAGAAAATGTAGCGTTTAATGTCATAATGTGTGCGATCCGTACATGATGAAGAGAAAATACGAGCGAACGTTACTTTCTTCTTGGATTCCCAAAGCTAAGAAGGATTTTGTTCATTGCATTTTGCAAAATTTATTCATTCCCGTCCCCATGGAGGCAATAATATGATGGCATACTATTGGCATTTTCTGGATTCGCGTTTGGCAGATTTTTTGCCAGTATCGGTCAGATTCGCCATTTTTGAGATGGTCACCCTGGTCCCGTTGTTTCATGTGTCTCACAAACTAAGTAAGTAAAGATACTTAGTATTATACTATATATTATTATAATTCAACAAGTTTAAGTTAGGTAGGTAAGTAAGATGTTAAAAACATACCTTTATCATCATATGCTTTTGAGGAAATACCGTCCTCAATTTCCTTTACCGAAAAAAGGGTTGGATAGGCAGTCTTTTTAAGGCCAGATTTTGCTGTATGAAACCTTTTTTCGAAATGCTTGTGGCAAACCAACAACTTGTTTAAGTTACCGGTGTCCACAGACCAATCAATCAAACTTCTGTTTATTGAGTCAAGCCACTTGTTTCTTTGGTCTTCGTAAGATGGAAACTTGTGAAGTTTGGTATCCTCTCTTTTAGAAGCACAATTTGGAATACAACACTTAAAATACATTTTAAAAGTAGGTAACACTTAACCTATAGAAAACGTCCAATCGTAACTCACTATGCACTATTAAAATAAAAAATAATCTAAAAACGTCCTGTCGTAAGTAAGCACTAATGTTAAAACGTCCTTGCGTAAATTAACAGTAGATTTATAACGTCCTCTTTCGTAGATAGCTTGCAGTATTCGATAACACTAATCAAGACTGCAATAATAGCGAAACGGGATTTTACGGGATTATTGATTACAATGATCAGCCATCAATGTAATAATTGTAATGTAATGACGAGTATGACGACACAAAATGGTCGCACTTGTAAGGCGAAGAAGGGGGCAGAACAACTAGAACAAGGGAGAGTGGGACGCGTCACATAATAGATTGCGCCCACAGACTACGTCACAAAGTACATTTTATATATTTGTACATTATGTTTTCTATGGTTCAATATTTTAGTTCCACCCATAGACTTAGGATTTCGCTACGCTAACTAGACCTACATAGCTGGAAACGAAATATGACAAACGGACTTTTTGGCGGGAACTTGCAGAGTGACGTTGCGTTTTCATTTATATTTTCATAAATTCGTGTATTTAGAGTTTTATCGCATATTATCGGTGGTATTTTATCCAATAAAGATCAATTCATGTGCGCCAGTAAAGTGAAATGAAATGAATTATGTGTATCGTGGCTTTTCAAGTTGTCTCAAGAAGTCCGTGAAAAGTTTTAGTACAATTACCACTATTGCTCCTAAGTCCTTATGACACGTACGTAGTAATGTATATTATTGACATTGTCACTTGTCCTATGAGCAAAATATGTGATGTGAATAGTGTGAAATAGCCCACATAATTATACGTTTCACAGCTAAATACGTATTTTTTCATTGGAATGTTTTCAATATAAACATTAATCGGCTCCTTATTAATTTTCGTGAGCATGAAGTTCCAAATATTCATTTGTCGATTTTATAATATGACCGAAACCCCTCACAGCATATTCTGTTGGATAAGATTTTTTATTTTTATTTTATTGTTTTGTATTATTTTTGTTTAATATAAGCATGAATGTTTGTTTCATCCTCTGTTACTAAATTCCTTTTACAGTTTCCACAATTCATTTTATTTAAAAATTTTCGTGTCACCCATCCATCCATATATGCCCTGGAATGTACATAAATTCTTTCTCTCCTTGCCTGGACCACGATACACATAATTCATTTCATTTCACTTTACTGGTGCACATGGATTGATCATTATTGGATAAAATACCACCGATAATATGCAATAAATCATGATCGAAGTCTTTTCTTGTACTTACTGATTGTTCAGCAATTGGCACATTGTTTACATTGTCGGTTCGATTGAAAAGGGACTGAATAGTGAGTAAATACTTGCTAACCTCATCCTCACAAATATTATGGTAAACAAACAAGGCATTGGATAACTCCAACACTGTTTAATCAATTGCCACTTGATTTGTTTGATGGTGTTAAATGTAATGTTCAAATTAAACATTGAATAAAAATGTGTTTGTTGCAACAAGATTAGGGGTGTCTCCATGTACACGGTAATTACCGTAGATACACCGTAATCTGGTCTTAATCTACCGTCAAGGTAATAAGGTATTACCGTGTCATATGTCACCGTATTTTCAAAATTACGTTGTAAATATTATTTTCATCACTATACTGCGTAAAACGAATGTCAGTCAACTTAACGTAAGTATATTGTAATGGAAACACTGCTCTTGGTTACCGGGAATCCCTGAATATCAAAACTTCTAACACTTCTATCTCCACTCACACATAGAAAAAACTACCAAACCTCGGCAATCTATTCTCGTCCTTATTTAAACATTTAATGGTTTATGTCACACCTTATTTTTAAGTTTTTTGTAATCTTTTAATAATAAATAAAATAATAAAAAAAAACATGCAGGACCTTTTTATTGAATTTTAATTAATTTTTTAGGTTTGTATAATATATAAACCTACAAAACTAATATAAATTAATTAAAAAGCAAGTATATTCGGATTAGATTTGGATCCTGTTGTTTTTATCCTCAAAAAAATTACACGGTAATTTACACGGTACACTTTTAGCTGATCCACCGTAATTTTGCCTAAAAACACGGTATTTTTACCCTTGCAACACGGTAAATGCCGATTTAAATATGGAGACACTGAGGGGAATTAATAAATTTAGGTACCAATGTTATCATGTTATTTAGTTTAAAAGAATGAGAGTTGTTCTGCGATTTGACAGAATATTAATTTTGTTAACACAGTTTTTTTTATTGATTAAGTCTTAGTCAATAAATAAAAAAATAAAAATTCATGCACATAAATGCATGTCCTGGCTCCTGTATGGGAATCGATCCCACGACCTGTGGTGCAACTGGTGGAATCTTAACCAACAGGCCCATCAAACTATGTTAAAAGAAATAAGTCGGTAATAAGGGTGAACTAACCGATAAAACAATAGAGTTCTAACTCTGGTGGGGCTATGGTTATTAATGTGTCATATCCCAATAAAACTGCAATTGACTAAGCTTTACATTAGGTGATGATGAGTAGAGGCGCAATTTTGTTTGTGGTGAAGTAACTTACTATTATAAACATATTTACCAAAGGATTTAGTTAGGAAATGTTTTTTTTTTAAATTTTCGATTTTCGTCCATTTCTTAAGGTATATATTACTCATTTCTTCTTTGATGCTGAATCGAATGAAATATGTGTAAAATGGCGCGGTGCGAGTGTAGTGTACCTACTGTTGTTGTGTTTTCTTTTGATAAATACTGGTACAAAACAGAATCTGCCAACCCCAACTCCGTGTCGTACTTTACCCTAGAGTGTTTTTATAAAGTTGGAAGCGTGGAGGGAGAGCAGTCTCTGCCAGCTGTAACGGGTATGGATGTCTGTAGTTTGTTATGAAATGGCGAAGAGAATGCTTTTACCGCAGCGCCGGAGCCGTTGATATCCAAAAGTAGCTAAAATATGCCAATACATTTCAACAGAAACTTAGACTTTATACAAGAAGTTCGAATGAGCTTTTATTTTATATACTTTTCCTAGTTTTTGCAATTTCAAATATACCATAGACAAGACCCCTACCTAAAAAAAGGTGTAATTTTTGGAGTTGTCACTTAATGTAAAGCTTTAAGTACCCTGCATTTGTCAGGCATTTATTTTAGGTTAGACTTGAGATGCCTTTACAAAGGTTGGGTTATAGTCTTAAATGTTATCATGACTAGGAATAATTCAAATATTAATATGATATTATATTATTATAGATCGATAGTTTACCTGCTTCTATAAAGTTATTAGTCGGGTTCCCTGAAGAAATCTCCAAAGCAGTGAACAAGCTTGGATATGCGCTACTCTTCAGACGATTTGACGCCGCATTTATAAACTTTTGTTCAAAATGTTTATGACAAACATGTAATTTGCGCGCATCACTGTTAGTTATTGTGTCACAATTAATGCACTTTATCCACTGTTTCCTATTTTTCTCACTTATAGGAAACTGATGTAATTTAACGTCCTGGCGTAAACTGTTGCACTTGGGCACACAACATTTTCGAAACATATTTAAAAATTAATGCCTAAATCACTGTATTGAAGGATTTAAAGTGGCGGAAATTAATCGACGCAACACTTCTCGTCATACAAATACGGAAAACACTGTATTTATGGAAACATGATGGAAACAAACACGTGTTTGACAGGTCAGGTAGGTGCATGACCTTGTGCATGACGAATGGAATGAAAAAAATATGGCCGTCCATTGTCATAGCGGGGGTGAAGGGAGCAAGAGAGGGCCGGGAAACGTCAAGTATGAACTTTGCACCACTTTGCACAGTCATTCGGTACTAGCTTTCTCTGCCTACGTTCGGTACAGTGGGCTATTTCTTTCTAGAA
This sequence comes from Polyploca ridens, assembly GCA_951394255.1. Classification (NCBI taxonomy): domain Eukaryota; kingdom Metazoa; phylum Arthropoda; class Insecta; order Lepidoptera; family Drepanidae; genus Polyploca; species Polyploca ridens. The sequence continues at coordinate 3,502,067 of OX596265.1, read as the reverse complement.
CATTGCCAGGCGTAGGGCCAGCGTTCTCACCACAAACTACCAAGAGAAGAGAACTAAAGTTGTTCTCACTTCTCTTCCAAACAATAGGAATAGTATAAAATCTTTTTATGTGTCATAGATCTTCTAAATTCTAAACAGTTCATGAAAACATTTTTTGTCATTCTAAGTCTGACTAGATGTCGGACATTTTTGCTGCGTTTATCCACTGATTTGTAATCAATATCACTGGCGTTTATCACATAAATATTATCAAAATAGACGATCTCTGGCTTTCTAAAATTTACTAGGCACCTATGTTATAATGTGAATACGCGTGACAGCGTTGCCAGACGTCCCGATTTTGGCGGGACGTCCCGATTTTTAGCCCAAAATTAAATGTCCCGCGCGGGACACGCCCAGTCCCGCTTTTCGAGGATTACTCGACGGTGAAATTGAAATCATCGTTAGACGTAGAAGTGGGTAATTTTAAAGACACCACTACTCAGAAATGGTACCAGCTTTCCTGCGACGCGTCTTAAACATCGCAGTGGTGTCGCGCCAAAGTGCGCTAAATGTTTCATACCCTACAGAAAAATAATAATTTAAATTTGATTTGACAAAGCTTTTTGTTTGTCACTCTATCGTTTTTTCCACGTCATTTTATACATAATTTTTTGTAATAGTAATTAATTAGTAAATTACCTTCAACCCTCTACCTATGAGTTTTCTTTAAAGTCTTCAGATGAGACCATAGGTAGACCGCACGCATAAAAAAGAACCTCGAATCTACGAGATCTGGCGACCGTGAATATGGAGCGTGCAAAGACGGAACGGAAGGTAGCCCGGCGCAGATTCAGCATATGTGCTAATAAATTGGACGAATTTCTCGCCGCAGGTACAGATAGAGACACTATTACAATTTTATATAAAAATCTAGCAAAAAATTATGACGAATTATTAATCGCCCAAAATAAAGTTTTAAATATGTGGCTAGATGATGAACAAAGAGATGAAGCTCTATTTGAACAAGATTTGGACGCTTCAGACGAATATGTAACACGTTGGTTTACGCTAGAACATAAAGCAAATAAACATATTCAGTCAGAATCTGCATCTACATCTAAACACTCCTGCATGACAAAAAAGGAAGTGAATAATGAGGAAACGTCATCAGGAGGTAGACATCATCGTCATTTCAGATTGCCGAAACTAGAACTGCCGAAATTTAATGGTGAAATAAAAAAGTGGCTAGCATTTTGGACACAGTTCCAAAAAATACATAATGACGATGACATAGATGAAGACGATAAATTTCAATACTTACTTCAATGTATAGAGCGCGGATCAATTGCAAGAGAATTTGTTGAAAGTTTTCCACCGTCAGGAAAAAACTATAAAAACGTAATAGCACAAATGCAACAGAGATTTGCAAAAGATGAACTTATAATTGAACATTATGTAAGAGAGTTACTACAATTAGTGCTTGCTCAAGCTAAATGTGTCCAGAAAGTGTCCATTAGATCCTTGTATGATAAAATTATAACACAAATACTAGCACTTGAGACAATGGGAGTAACACAAGATAAGTATGCTTCTTTTCTCTACCCACTAGTTGAGTCAGCTTTACCAGAAGACCTTCTTAAAGCATGGCACAGATCTCATTTGAATTCCGGAAATGACTCTAATTTCCTGTCAAAACTTTTGAACTTCGTCAAACAAGAAGTAGAGTCAGAGGAGAGGATTAATCAAGCAAGAATGGGATTTTCTACAGATGCAAGGAACGCAGCTATTCCATCAACATCTTGTTTTATGACAACTGACAAGGGAAAATTTAACAAAGGTAACCCCAAGAATTTCATAGAAAGTACCGCTAAGCCCTGTATATTTTGCGACAAGAACACACATGTGAGCTCGGAGTGCGTGACAGCTGTTAATAAAACATTAAACGAACGCATACATATTGTTAAGGGTAAGAAAGCATGTGGCATATGTTTGAACGTTGGGCATTACTGGAAGAATTGCAGGAGGCACCCTAAATGTGTCATTTGTGGTAAGAGGCACTTTCCTATTATGTGTAGCAGTACGAGACAAATGGCGATAGATGAAAAGGTACCTTTAAAAGATGAGTCAGTTACTGTAACCCAGGCAATAAGTGCACGTAAAAAGACTGTTTTGTTACAAACTTTAAAATTAAAGATAGTTAATGGTAATAATGTTATTACTATAAGAGCTCTTTTGGATTCTGGCTCACAGCGTTCCTATTTAAAATCGGATATAGTAAATAAATTAAATTTAAAACCGATAGGTCAAGAGGAACTTGGTCATAATCTCTTTGGTGGCTCTGTATTAAAAAGACAATTGCATAAACTCTTTAATGTAAATATATGTAGTTTAGATAGTAGTTATACTTGTAATATGGATGTGTTGGAACAAGCCGTAATCTGTGGGCATTTACCTCAAATAAGACAAGGTGAACTTATGTCTCAATTACAAAGTCTAGGGATTTCTATTACTGACTGTATTGATGATATTTCAGATATAAGTATGTTAATTGGGTCTGATGTTTTAGGTTCTTTGTTCACGGGACGGGCAGTACGAGTTGACGATAATCTTCTGGCAGTTGAGACTAAGCTCGGTTGGACTGTTCAGGGTCCAGCAGTTGGTGTTTATTGTTCTACGAATGCCAATAATAATGTTGATACATGTTTTTGTACCTTTAATGTAGAAGATTTCTGGAAATTGGAAACAATTGGATATAAGGAAAGGGGCAGAAACAAAAGCCAGAAAAGGAAAAGTAAGTTTAATTTATAACGACAATGGTACGAATTTTCGTGGCGCTGCGCTAGTAAAGTCCTTAGTAATGCGAATTGGCAGGAAATAGCGCAGAAGGTATCTGTTCAAAAATTTAATGGCGTTTCATTCCACCTTCAACACCATGGTGGGGAGGGTTCTGGAAGAGGATGGTGAGGACGCTTAAAGAAATTCTTCCTGGAGTAGATGGACATAATAGAGTAGCTCGCATCAAAACCTCAACAGGAGAACGAGTAAGGGCTCTTCAGCGTCTTTATCGTCTGGAAGTGTCATCTAATAATGCCATAGCTGAACTCGACATGCCTAGTATCAACCCAGGTACAATTGTCACTCGTGCTGGTCGCCTCGTTAAAGTCCCACAAAGACTGAACTTGTAATTATTTTATTTTATGTTAGGTACTGATTGTTTTTTGTTTTATTTCAATCGTTAGGTACTATTTTTTATGGAGTTGCCCTTCCCAATTGTGCAAGGTGGGGAGGATGTAGAGGTTTCATACCCTACAGAAAAATAATAATTTAAATTTGATTTGACAAAGCTTTTTGTTTGTCACTCTATCGTTTTTTCCACGTCATTTTATACATAATTTTTTGTAATAGTAATTAATTAGTAAATTACCTTCAACCCTCTACCTATGAGTTTTCTTTAAAGTCTTCAGATGAGACCATAGGTAGACCGCACGCATAAAAAAGAACCTCGAATCTACGAGACTAAATGTCACTAAGACGTACAAAAATCAAACTTCTAGTTCTAGTCAACGCAATCAAAAGATACGGCCGTATATGCCGCATATTTTGACGCTCTCAAGCGAATCAAAACCTATAGGGTACTTCCCGTTAACCTAGAACCATGAAATTTAGCAAGAAGCAATTGTGATGTAGTATGTAAAGGAAGGAATCGAAAAGCGTTTTGTAGTTAGGAACATTATTAAAAAAAATTACAACATAATCTGTAGAAAGGGGAAAAAATTTCGTGACTCTACTCCCGTGATGAACGAACTATTTACATAGGTACCTACCTATAAGTTTCTATGGAACCCTCGGTACGCGAGTCCGACTCGCACTTGGCTGGTTTTTTTTAGTATGTCCCGCTTTCGACGATAGAATCCCGCTTTTTTTACTCTAGATGGTACAAAATCCCGCTTTGCCCGAAAAAAAATCTGGCAACGCTGACGCGTGACAACAACAAAAGACAAAACAAACTTAACAATAAGACCGGCCGCATACTATAAGAAATTTTCTGTCAGTAATTTTCGGACGCCCGCTTGCTCATAAATTTTTGGACGTCAGACACGTCAGAATTTTCGGATAGTATGCGGGGTCTAGAACAAAATGTATGAGGAAAGTGCCTTTCGGCGGGCGTCAGAAATATTCTGACAGAACATTTCTTATAGAACGCGGCCGGCCTAACAGAAAACAAAAATTCAACAATGTAGGTAATGCAAATGGCAGATACGTCTTATTTATAACAGATAAAATCAAATAATGAAGTGGTAAAAATGTTGGCATACAGTCAGCATAGAAATGATCAAAATTTTATGGGTTGTTGTTAATATGTTCATGACCATGGATACAAGTCCTTCAGTCGCATACATTTTATTTATTATATCCACGGAACAATAAAAACAGGTGGAAATGCGAAGTGTCAAAATATGTATCAGAACCGCTGTCGCCAAATTTCACACAAAGAAATAGATACTCACATATTGCACACCAATAAACAATTAATTTGATTAGTCGTTTCTAGTTTAGACAATATTAGCTCAAGTCACAATATCGTACATTCAAAAATATATCTTCATTCTCTAATTATAAAATTTATTTTGCTATAGCGTAGAAAGAATATACAACGTTTTGTAATCTACAAACAATCTATATTCAATTGAACGATCGAGTTCCGCTATCGCCCCCTAGATGGCGCTATTCTCAGTGGACGCAATTATTATCGTAATGTACTTTAACATAAGGTTGATAATTGCGTCATACTTCGATATATTCTGCCACTCAACCAGTGCGGTGACACATTGAATAACATTATCGATACTGATCGATACCTTGGGCCCAATTCACATAAATATTTTACCAAAAATGAAACACGAACGAATCAAGAAAGAACTTACAAACCCATTTTTATGGATTTTTTTTAGTTGTTGTTTAAATAAATATTTATGTTAGTAGACTAAATAAGCTTCGTTCAACCTTCGGCCATATTCAGAATTTTTATTGTGTAACTGTAATTAGACTACTTGCAATGTATGTATGTAACTATGTTCGGGTGGAATCTTGCAAGTCGAATTTCACTCACTTCCAGTGGTCGGATGGACTTGATATGTGGTATACATTAGTATATTGGATGAAAATGCAAGTACAGTCAACAAAAAGTACAGTCACTAAAAAAAGCTTGTATTCAAAATGTTTTTGTTATCAAAAACTTTTATTTATTATGAGAATTGGGCCCCTCATCACGCTTATTGCTTGGCGAGCAAAAATAGTTTGAGGATGTGAGTGGAGGTAATATTATAAAGTGGGGGAAAAAGGCAAAATAAACGAATAAGTTTAAATAATAGACATTTATTAATTTACTAAAATTCACTTTAGATATAGTATAGATATTTTTTATACCTATTATTTTTCAATCATTCATAATTCATTCATAGACACAGATGTTGCCAACTACATTTCAAGTATTCGGTCGGGCCAACTGTTCTGGACGTACACTGTTTTTTTTTTAAATTCATTTATGTTAAATGTTTTTACTGTAAATTATTATTATTTTAAATGTTTCAATTATTAATTGTTAGTGTTTTTTATCTACTTTCATTCTTACTTCGTTATTCTTATTCATTGTTTTCAATTTTATTTTATTTTAGTTACGTTGTTTGTGACCGTCACCTATGGCAGCGACTGAAAATCAGTGCTGTAGCCCTGTACCTGTACGGGGCTTGCAGTCTACAACTGAGTCGCTGTCCACTTTTGATGGCACACAACACAACTGATTATTACTACCTAATACTATTTATTTTCCAAATACTGTTTTATGTGTATGTAATTGTGTTGTATAATAAATGTATTTTCTTTCATTCTTCTTTCTATAATCTGCTTGATTGTGAAAAACGTTTAACATAATCTCTACATAGTAAAATCAAAATCAAAAAGTCATTTATTCAGTTTAGGCCCTGGTAAGGCACTTATGAACGTTATACAGGTCGTTGTTTTGGTCAGCGACGAGCGACTCAGGGTCGATAATACAAATGATACTGGTGCAAAAAAAAATATAAAAAAATACTTTATTTTTTTTAAATAATAAAAATAAAAAAAAAACAAATTGAAAATCATGTAATAAGCTAAAGTGTTGACATAATACTCAACGGGAGTACGAGGGAGTGAAGGGGTGGGGCGATGGCGGCTTGCGCCTAGCTCTAGTCTGTGCACGTGCCTAGTAACCATACTTTGCGGTAATTTTATTTCAAATTGAATAAGGTATTTCTCAACATATTTACAGTATTTAACGGAATTAAGTAAATTTTTGGGGAATATATATTTTGTACTACCGCTCCTGGGTCGCTTGTCGCCGACCAAAACAACAACCTGTATACAGTTAAATTTACCACCGGTAATTGAATAATATACTAATATAATAAACCGGTAATAAAATTATTACAATAAGTATAAAATGTAATGTATCGAGTTATAAAGTACCTACATTCATATTTATATTATTATGATGTATAATGTAGGTAGATTGTAGCACAGACCGCCAGTCCGGAATACACCTCGTTGACACAAGGACGTGTGTTTTATTAGCCCTTCCCAGCTACCTTTCCGGAATATTACATTGGCGAACGAGTATTAATTACGGGAAAATAATGTCGCTTACAATCCTACTCCATCATCAGACCCTGAAAACCATATATGGTCAAAATACATCTCAAGACGATTCCAAAAAGTCCAAACACGGCTAACATACGTTATTTCGTTATCGAATTCCATTGGCTACCTTCCGGATCCATCATCAGATCAGCTCGATGGTACCAAATTATTGTATTGTCATCGGTACTTGATAGATAAGTGTGCAAAGTTTCAGTTTAATCAGACTTCTGGAAGTCGATGAAAATTACGTTTAAAAATTCCATTACATGCATACATACAGGTGAAGCTAATAAAAGCGTGTTAAAAAAAATGACACGCTAAATGTGACAATATGCAGTCTATTAAATTTTGCTCATATTTTGTTCCAAATATTCATGTCGATAAAACCAGCATCCAATCAACCTGACTACATCACTAATTGAATAGCGAAGAACTTTCGAGAATAAAATAGATGATGACATTAAACCAAAATAAACTTTAATTTCTAAGTGATAAGGTTGATTTTAGCTTGAATTTCTATTAATTTAATAGTGAATTGAAATAATTAGATTTTTATTGATTATGTATTAAATTGTACTTACCGATGGTACGAAACACCTCCATTATTAAGATTTTTTCTCCTACTATCATTCTTGCACTCCAAAATTGAGCAATACGGCATATTTATGGAAATCAAAGAATGTGACGGACTACCGACAAGACATAGTGGTTAGATACGACTGGGATCAAATATGCGTTGATTAAGCGTAACAACGCTTAATAGTGGCGACACGAGTCACGCCTACTTCGCACTTCCACTTGTTTTTATTTTTCCGTGATTATATCACTTTCATATAGTCCGCACATTTACTTTCACATTGTCTACATGATCAGTCACCGTCCAGTCATGTTTTAGTAAAATGGTGGTCATTGTACTAAAACTTATCACGGACTTTTTGAGACAACTTGTAAAGTCACGATACACATAATTCATTTCATTTCACTTCACTAGTGCACATGGATTGATCTTTATTGGATAAAATACCACCGATCATATGCAATAAAACTCAAAAAACACGAATTTATGAAAATAAAAATGAAAATGCTACGCTACTTTTTTGAATGATCGGTGGATCAAAAGTCAATATTTTATGGACCTCGTTGGTGTTGCAAGTACCATAAATATTTTTCGGCGGGAAAAACTGTTTTCTAAATAAAGAGCTATTTACAAATCTTTTTGATTCGGCTATGTTTAGTCGTTTGAAAAGTTTCAGAATAGAGATTATTTTTTTCTCACTAAAATCGATAACCGACATTTTAACAATTGTGGGATTTGTGAATACCTAAAAAATAAAACTGCAGCGATACGTTTGCTTGTGTAATTTCCAACTTTCGGGTTACATTACTGATTCTGCTTAACGAAATTCTGTAATTTAGCTTTACTTAATATAAAATACAAAACTGGATAAATTACTTCTTCAACAGACAAAATCTCTTATAAAACTGAAGAGCTAGGCGTCCGGACAATGAATGAATGCCTGTCACATTTTCAAACAAACAATTAATCATATTATTCTTAATATTACAAACAGCCAGTACTAAAAGACTGTGGCCAGTAAGTACATGAAACACAATATTTTTTCTACAATGGTAACACCTTTGTTTACCATTTTGGACTTGGACTGAAAAAAAAAAAAGATATTTTATTTATTTCCTTCATAGGTACTTTGTTAGTAAACTCAACACTAAAACAAAAAAACTACTAACCATTTACTAACTATAATATAATTATAAATCATGTCCGAAAACGTAAAAGACGATAAAGCAGAGAACATTTCTGATAACAGTAAATCCGATGACGTGAAACCGTTGGATATTGAACAGATCAAACTGAATAACAACCTGAAGAATAAACTGAGGAAATACATTAAAAAGTTAGATGGTAGGTACATGCTTTCCTTTTCTGTACATTTCCAAATGTATCCTTTGTAATATTTGTTATTATTACTTTGCAAGAACCTTCACTTTGTGGGAATTGGCTGCAATTGTTGAATGAAAAACTTTTATCCTTTTTATGGCACGCAATTGTTGTCAGTGCGATTAGAATGTAAATATTATGTAATGAATCTAAGCTTGTTTTGAAAGGAGTAATTGCTGAGTTTATTGCCGGCTCTTCTCAGCAAATGCAACCTTGTGAAACGGTATTAGAGTCGGACTTTTCATAAGTGCATGCAAAGGTCTATTTGAATAAATGATTTTGAATTTTGAAGTACCTAGTAGGTACCTAGCTAAAAGTTTTGTATTCCTACTACAGTCTTCTTTATCCTTACTATTATAAACAATGGTAATTATAATAAAAATTGATAGATATCGCACTAGCCCACTAATTATTGCAGACCAATTCTGTCAAATGTCGTAATTTGGCCTATTTTGCTTATAAGAGCGAGCGGGACACAGTGTGTCCACGCAGTATTAACTGATTAACGCCATGGACGAATAGATAAGGACAAGCAAGCCCATACAAAAAAGCGTAGCACCGTTGTTTAGTTCTCGTAGGCTATGTAGATGTCACTACGGGTATTGAATCCACGATTTTTAAACGATTTAAAAGTAAAAACGCATTCTGAAGAAAACCTTATCATTGAATCTCATTTGCGATCTTAATAACGCAAAGACAACCGTTAGATGGCGTTGTAATATTAGACAGTACGTACATAGTAGATAGTAGTAATTAGAAAATGAATAATAATAATGCTAATAATCAAAAACTAATTATGTGTTAACATTAAAAAAAAATACTATTATTTTAGTTAGACTTTCAATTGGTCCTAGCTTTTAAACGCTCAACGACTTGATGCGGTAGGCCATTGAGATATATTATTATTATGTCGATGGCGGTAGGCGAATTTGTAAGCTTGCGCAAGAGCCGGCAAGAGCTAACAGCGCGAACACGAAATAATCTAGGTAGGTAGGTATGTCTTCGAACGCAAAAATGATTTAATGTCAAAACTATTTTCAAATACCGTTATTAAACGAATTTCAAAATAAATATTGTTAATTTTAAAAAGATTGTGTCTAAATCGTTTTTCTTTTATTAAGTATATCCATTATACATGAAAAAAAACGATAAAAACGAATACCTACACGGAGGATCGAACCTCGGATCTTTAAGTTTTTAAACTAAAAAGCAGTATTACAGATACCTATACATCTAAATAGATGATGCGAGCACAAACGCGAGTTAGGTAGGTACTTCGCGTGACAAAATCTGTGCAGAAATGGGCACAATGTTTTTCTTTTGAAACTGTTTCGCGCGGACAGAGAAGTCGCATAAGGCTGCATGTCCACCAGAGATGAGGACCAGCGGCGCGTGGAGTCGCCAATGACCTGGGGTGTGACCTTGCTTCCCGCTCCGCCATCCAAACCCCTACCCTCGCACTAAAACATCGCACGCGCTTGCGTTGCTGTGGTTATTATAGCACGATAATGTAAGTAGGGTAAACAGGATAGTTATCGGCACTTAATCATCATACCTATCATTATATTATTTTTAAGATATAAGAATGGAATAAAAGCTGCTACTTGTAGTCTAATTCAATTGCACAATTTTGGAGGCCGTATAATTCTAATCAATATGATTTATTTATTTTTTATTTTATTATCATGGAAACTACAGCACTTAAAATTAAAGGTACAGTTTGAAACATACTTTTAAAACATTGCCAATTACAGTTTCCTTCTTTTTAAACTATACAAATCATCGTTTTGATATAATAACGAAAAGCAAAAGTGAAAATAAACCAAACCTACACGCATATATGATAGGAGCACCTACACGCTACATAAGGACTAAGGACACATAAGACCCGGTGGATTGAGGGAGTAAAAAAAATTACAGGATAATTTCCAACTCATCAATATCGACCATGGTGGCAACAGAATTATAAATTATTTCTACACCTTTCTTTCTTTCTTTTATCAACATTTCTTTGATAGCAGCGGCTTTGTCGGTTTTGGGAGTCCAAATGGCTCTCTCGCATAACCACTCCATGGTTTATGTTTAATATTTTTAACATCAGAATAAATTGTATCTCTAAGTTCCGCATAACTCATCTGGTATTTGAATCAGCCCATCTATTTGTGGAAAGTTTCCGTTTCCGATTCGAAAAAGAATATCTGTAAATTTATCGGCAGAAACATACATGCATTCATTGTTCGATCAGCCGTTAGGGGTCTATGTATGTGGAGGTGAATTATTTTTTTATTTCCCGAACTGTTGAAAAAGTGGTGTAGTATCGTTTTTTGTGTGGTGTCGTGGTCGAGATTATTTGTCTTAAATTACGCTATGAGATCTATCCACAAGTTCCTCAACCATTTCCTGACCACTGAGATATTTGCTCGTGGCAGACAGATAGACAGACGGAAATACGGGCGGAGATCTTTCCATAAATTTCTCAATAATTTCCAGACAGCTAAGATATTTCTTAAGACCTGTCAGTCTGAGGAGAGACTTTAGCTCCTTATGTGTGTTCTACCGCTTGTACAAAGTACAGTTAATAATTAACTGGAAATTCTTATAGGTGATGTAACTGCCTTTCAAATGAATCCTTTTCAGTATCTTTACGGCATTTAGAGGCAAAGCAATCGCATTTTTTCTGCACAGCTATCTAAATAAAAATAAGAAAATTAAAATTGCGGCCATTCCAACAGGAGAGGGTATGGACATTATTTGAAGATGGTTTTGTCGATACATTTTGTTGTATTACACTACACGCCATTAAAATATCGTTATTCCGAGACCAAACACAGTATATACATTTGTCCAACATGTATAGTTGGACCGCGGTACCCAGGCACGATGACCCAGGCTGGCGGAAGATTTTCCCTTTTTAATGAAGATGTCATTTAACCTTGCACATCCATATTGGTGATCCCGACGTATTGGATGGGAAAATTCACAACCCTCCAATCACAGAACCTGCATGTTCTGTGATTGGAGGGTTGTGAATTTTCCCACTTCTGAGCAGCTACCAAGCTCATCACTCCCCACCGACAAGCAGTCACACAGCAATCCAGCTTCGCCTTAACCAGTTCCAACGCAGCCGATTCACTGTGCTTCCTGGTCCTGCAAGGCACACCTCTGCGACAGCACTCATCGCCCGCATTGTCCACCGCAGCATACGTCTGCATCTCTTCGACTGGCTCACCCTCGCCGGAGTGGCAGTCTCGGCACTACGTGGACTCCCATGGCTCAACCCGTCACAGCACCGACGCAACAGAATACTGCTCAGCCTCGACATGCTACAGACTTCCTAGAAGCACAGGCACTTGCAAGCTATACACAATGACGCAACAATAGACCGACCTCTGGTCTAGGAAGGGAGTAATGTAGCAACCACCTACATAATGGAGTTCACACGCCGATAGATAGATGCCGCTCCAACATCCTGCATCGCGCTTACGAAGTTTTCTCGGCGATATGCATATATAATCATATCAACCTGGGGATGTCCAGTGCTGAACATAGGCCTCCCTTCCATTAACTTCCACTTCGAACGGTTTTGGGCCACTTGCATCCAGCGGTGCCCAGCGATTTTGACCAGATCGTCGGTCCACCTGGTGGGAGGTCGTCCCGCTCGGCGCATTCCAGTACGTGGTCGCCATTCGAGAACCTTCATTCCCCATCGGCTATCGGTTCTTCGAGCCGTGGCCGGCCCATTGCCGCTTCAACTTACTAACTCTACGAGCTATATCGGTAGTTTTCGTTCTCCCCTTATTTGGACCCTGTCACGTAGAGAGATTCGCGCTGAGTGACTCTGAGCTTATTTATTCGGCCAGCAGTAAAAGACCACGTCTCTGTTCCATATGTCATCACTGGTAACACGCACTTGAAGACCTTTGTCGTCAGACTCTGAGGTATTTTAGACGTGAAGATGTGCCGGAGCTTCCCGAATGCTGTCCAGCCAAGTTGGATTCTTCGATTGACCTCTTTGTCGAAGTTGGACCTACCTAGTTGGACAATTTATCTTAGGTAAACATACTCGTCTACAACTTCGAGAACAGTGCTCCCAACAATCATCGGCATTGGCGGAATATGAACATTAGACATAATTTTTGTCTTGTCCATATTTATTTTGAGGCCTACCTGTTGGGAACTCTGTTGAGGTCATTGAGCATGATGTTCAAAGCTTATAGCATTGGCAAATCGAAGGTGAGTGATGTGTTCGCCATTGAAGTTGATGCCATATCCCTTCCAGTCCAAGAGCTTGAATACATCCTCCATTACAGTGGTGAAGAGTTTCGGGGTTTTTTTTTTTTTGTTTTTTTATACCACTAAGGTGGCAAACAAGCATATGGCCCGCCTGATGGTAAGCAGTTACCGTAGCCTATTGACGCTTGCAACACCAGGGGCATCACTCGCGCGTTGCCGACCCTGAAGAAATCTCTTCACACCCTTTTTGAAGAACCCCATGCTGTACTCCAATGGGAAAACCACGGCGGGGAGCTCATTCCACAATCTGAGCGTCCGCGGAAGAAAACTCCTTTGAGCCCGCACATTAAGTCACCCTGTCTTACACCCTTCTGCAACTGGATTGGTACCGTACTCACCTCCTGGACTCAGATCGACATGGTGACTTTGCTGTACAAACACTTCAACACTTCGATATAGCGATAGTCAATTTGGCATTGCTGTAGACTCTGTAACACCGCCCATGTCTCGACTGTATCGAAGGCTTTCTCATAGTCCACATACGCCAGGCATAATGGCCGATTATACTCCTCAGTCTTCTGTATAATCTGGCGGAGTGTATGTATGTGGTCTATGGTACTAAAGCCTTTACGGAAACCGGCTTGTTCGGCCGGCTGGAAGTCGTCAAACCTACGAGCGAGACGATTCGTAATGACTCTCAAAAACAGATTATAAACGTGGCTTAGGAGGGATATCGGGCGGTAGTTCTTCAATAGAGCCTTATCGCCATTCTTAAAGAAGAGCACCACCATGCTTCCACTCCATACCTTTGGCGTTGTACCTTCGTGTATGACGGAATAAAATAGCTTCTGAAGGACTACAAGTACCGGTTTACCAGTTTTACCACCCGCTTTCTAAAGCTCTGTTGTAATTCCGTCTTCACCCGCCGCCTTGTTGTTTTTAAGCTGTTTCAGAGCCATTCTAATCTCGTACAGGCTGACGTCCGGGATATCTTCGGTGTAATATCGGGTCAACTTGGCTCTTGCGTCACTGACCGGTAATGTATCTGGTTTCTGTGACGAGGTGTACAGCTGTCCATAGAACTTCTCGATCTCTGGCTTTGACGTAATGATGTTGCCGGTATCGGTCTTCAGCTTGGTCAGTTAGCTTTGACCAATAGTCCTGTTTTATTTCCTCTTCAATAAATGACTTATTAAAGAGGCGTATATCGTGTCACATTGCGTTTGAGATCTGTCTATTTAGCTGCCGATATTCGGCTGTATCAGCTGAAGACTGCAAACTCATTTCACGTCGTCGCTTCATGAATTTGAAAGTTTCATCTGAGAGTTTTTGGGTTCTATTCGTACGGCGGGTTATATGTTTTTAAATAATTGTGTATATGGATTTTATATCTGAAATAAATGTATTATTATTATTAAAGAATTTAGATCCTACCGCATGGACAGTTTCCACGAGCCTGTTGTTTGTATCGTCCGCTGTCAGGCAATCATCCAGGCATTGAAAGCGATTCTGAAGTTCGAGCTGAAAGCTTTCAGGGTCCTGGATATAGGCAGTTTGGAGTTGGAGCGTAGACTTTACCAGACATCTCCACCTGGATGTTCAGGTTCAGTGTGCCTCTTACTAATTGGTAGTCGCTGCCGGTCTTAACCCAACAAAAACACTGAAGATTTGCCACTTTGTCGTCAAGATAAAGTATATCTCGTTTTTGGTGGATCCATCGGGGCAGGTTCATTTCCTGTGTGACCGCTTTTTGAAAAAGGAGTTCATCATAAAGAGTCCCTCCAACTCTATGAAGTCAGCCAACCGTTGGCTCCTAGGATTCCTCTGCCCAATTCCAAACTGCCCTCAGCTCATCGTCATTTCTTATGCCTAGCTTCGCGTTAAAGTCCCCCATCAATACCATATAGTGAGTTTTAGAAGCATGTATGGCTCGTGAGATATCATTGTATGACAATGTCTCTATCTCGTCATCTGGGTGTGATGAGGTCGAAGCATATACCTGGATGACCTTCAGCGAATACCGTTTGGTAATACTGAGTATCAGGTATGCGACTCTCGGTGAGACACTCTCTATCCTCACTATATTTTTGATGAGGGGCTTGCGGACATTAAACCCGACACAACCCTGTGACAGACAGGTGATCACCCTCCCGGTAGAAGAACAGGTTGCCGGATTTAAGGATTATCGTGTGCTCCCCCTCTTCGGACTTCTGATAAACCCATTATATCCTATCGCAACCTGTCCACTTCTTCCTCCAGCTCAATGAGCTTCTCGTCGGTCCTCAGAGTCCGTACATTATATGTTACCAGGTCAAGTCGTCGTTGCTGGTAGTCGGATCTCTGCTGAAGACTCTTAGCACCCTCTGCCCCGCCTCGCATCGCTACCGTAGTCCGGGGACTAGGGGCCGTGACTGTGTGTTGTGTACCATATTAAGGGGTTTTGCCGTAATCACCACGCTTGGCAGGCGGGTTGGTGATCGCAGTGGTGATGACGTTACTCAGGTAGACGCTGCTGTCCGTCCCCTGGTGTATTCCCTTAGTCACCTTTTACGACAGGATTGGAACACTATTTTAGGACACGATAGGATTGGAAGGGTTGGCCCTATTCTATGCCGGGAGCCACACGGCCACATGTATATATAGAACTGTCCAACATGTACAGTTGGACCGCGATGCTTAAAGAAAGAGTCCCGTGTATCCAGACTCTTCTGGCTCATTGAGTTCATGGTTAACATTAGGCCCCTGACTTATGTACCGCTTGACCATGTAGACAATTTACCCCTAATACCGACTTTCTTCTGACTAAGTCACTTGGACAGTTTTCTGAGCACAACTTCTATGACGAGGCTGGCAAGATACAGGTGCTGGCTGACTTAATGTGGTGGAGATGGGTTAACCTGCCGACACTAACACGACATGACAAGTGGTTTAGAGTAAAAGAACCCCTTGCTGAAGGGGATCTGGTGATAATTTCTGAATACCAGATACCACGTAACGTGGTTTGGTTACGTGGTATTGTTTGCAAAACGTACCCTGGTAGTGTTGGTCAGGTGCGGGTTGTGGATGTTATGACAGGAGCTGATGTGACTGGACAGCGACGACTCTACAGATGACTTGCGACAAAGCTGTGCAAGTCAGACGTCTGCCGCTCCTCATCTTAAGTATTTATTTATTTTATTTTTACGATTTGAACACCATGATAGGGTTTGATAGGACGACGTTTTATATCGACATTTTTTTTCCAAAAATATTAATTGTTTACCTTCAAGACAAGCAGGTTTGATTTCACCGCAATTTCGATTATAATACATTTAAACTTGCAATTGTGATTCACTAAAAAGAACACAAGAAAATATACTATTTTTCATTTTATTTTTACCACTCCGAATTTTGGGTTGGAACTCAGTCGTGATCTTCACATTTTTTTTCAAGTTTTGGGAATATGGTAGAAATGTAGCAGCACACCAGCCGGGCTATTGCGTATCTTTGGTGGTAACCATAACGAACACCATTTATTGATTTTATCCAATGACGTGCGTGGCATGACGATGACCATTCGTGAGCCCTGATTGGATGAAATTCATAAATGGTGTTTGTTACAATTACCACCAAAGTTACGCGGTAGAACCCCAGGATCCTCCGAAACCAGTAAATTTTGAAAGATTAGGTATAGTTTAGAGTAGTGTTTATTATTATTATTATTTTAGTATACTTAATTTAGTTGTTTACAGGTGAAAATAATTTGGCGGTTAGATCATTTTTGATCCAAATAAAATTCAACTTTTTCAATAAAAAATAACAGCAAAAATTTTAAAGTTTAAACCACCCAAATGAATGACTGCTAGGGCTAAGTTCGATTTCGTCGGTAGGTTTGGTGAGAGGCTGACTGGCCTTCCCTCTGGAAGTCACGCTTTCTGGTCTCTTGCCAAAGCTGCTGAAGGAAACTTTTGCCAGTCGTCCTTGCCACCACTCCGTAAGCCGGACGGAAACTTGGCCCATAGTGCAAAGGAGAAAGCTGACCTTTTGGGCTCTCTCTTTGCCTCGAACTCGACTTTGGATGACAGGGGTGCCACACCGCCTACCATCGCGCAGTGTGCTAGCTCCATGCCGGAGATAAGTATTACCCAACGGGAGGTCCGGCGGGAACTGCTTTCTCTGGACATCCATAAGTCGAGTGGGCCAGACGGCATACCGGCAGTGGTTCTGAAGTGGTGTGCTCCTGAATTGTGTCTAGTATTGATGCGTCTTTTCGCACTTTCCTACACCAAAAAGGAAGTCCCGTCTTCGTGGAAGACTGCCCACGTGCACCCAAAAAGGGCGACAGATCAGACCCGACGAACTGGATCAGGCCTATCGCCATCACCTCCCTTCTCTCAAAAGTCATGGAGCGTGTGATCAACACGCAGCTTTTGAGATACCTGGAGGATCACGAGTTGTTGAGCGACCGACAATATGGCTTCCGCCACAGTCGCTCAGCTGGTGACCTCCTTGTGTATCTCACGCACCGTTGGCCCCTTAGTCTGAGGAGAGACTTTGCCTCATGTGTGTTCTACCGCTTGTATAACGGAGAGTGTTCTAAAGAATTGTTCGACTTGATGCCCACAGCTACTTTCCACCATCGCAACTCTCGCCATCGACGGGGAGTTCATCCTCACATATTGAAACCAGAATGGTTTCGAATTGCGCGGGCTCAGATTGTGGAATGAGCTCCCCGCCGTGGTTTTCCCATTGGAGTACATCATAGGGTTCTTCAAAAAGAGTGTGAAGAGATTTCTTTAGGGTCGACAACGCGCGAGTGATGCCCCTGGTGTTGCAAGCGTCCATAGGCTACGGTAACTGCTTACCATCAGGCGGGCCGTATGCTTGTTTGCCACCTTAGTGGTATAAAAAAAAAACCAAATCGCATAAGCCGTTACCGAGTAATCGGTGAACGTACATATATAAAAATTACATACGCATCGACTATATACAGGGTGTAAGGGACATCGCCGCACAAACGGATACCATGGGTCCAGGACATGATTCTGGACCCCCCCATGTTGGAATTTTTCGTCGGTTTTTCCCAAATTTAAAAAAAAAATTGAGTTTTTTTTACTTTAGACTGTTCATAATCGTTATTCTTACCTAACCCAAAGAGATTTAAAATAAATAAGTTATTAATTCATTACTTTCACTAAAAGTAGCAATGTAAA
This sequence comes from Polyploca ridens, assembly GCA_951394255.1. Taxonomy (NCBI): domain Eukaryota; kingdom Metazoa; phylum Arthropoda; class Insecta; order Lepidoptera; family Drepanidae; genus Polyploca; species Polyploca ridens. Next base: position 3,484,028 of record OX596265.1, on the reverse strand, counting down.
TAAAACTAGAAACGGTGTCTTATGGCGATATTCGCCTGCAGTCAGCGACATACTACGTAGGCACAACGTTATCGCGCGTTTAAATCGCGGTGTTCACAATACATTGCGCGCTCGAAAATGACAATTTCTATAACCGATCATTAGCGAGGTGAATGCCTTTCACAATTTGATTAGTGGCATTAGGTGTAGCCTTTTCGCGAAGTTTGCGTTACCATGCGAAATACACCCTGTATATATATGAAAAAAGGAGGAGGTTCTCCTCCTTTTTTTAAATCGGTTAGTAAAACTACATTTCCAAGAGTAATGTTACTACCTAGGTATAAAAATTGTAAGTCCACTAAGTGGTCGTGAACTGGTATAATCACCCTACGTAAGATGATTAAATAAAACCAAATTATAGATAAAAATCTCTAATAAATTATAATATATTTTTTTTTAATATACAAATGACCAAAACAATTTTTTTTCTTAATGATTAGTACCTATTCATTGGGTACATAATGTGGGCTGCGTTTCTAAGACGAATAAAAAGTCACGGTGTATTTAGTAGTTGTGTTTACGGTTGGGTTTGTTCCCGGGAATAAACCCAACTTCGAGTAAATTTCCAATTTGGTGGGAAAAACCCGGGAATTTTCCCATTGGCTGGGAAAATACTCAAATGGTCACAGTTACTAGATTTTGCGTAGGTATAGCGAGAGACACCTTAACTAAATCGTTTGAATAACATTTAACAAGATTTCTATTAGGGTTATACCACGGTCATACACATATATCATACAATAAAAAATATATTTTTTATTGTATGATATATGTGCATTGTTTTTAAAAAAGTGACTACAACAGTGGACAGGCGGCGGTCCCACACAATTACCACGCCATGGTAGTACATAGGTACTCGTCCGACTCGAAGTCGGGAAGTGTGATACTCGGTCCAGTCCGCGCAAGGTCCGCGTGGGTCCGCGCGTAGGTAATGTAGGTACATACAACAGCGAGTATGATTAAAATAACAATCAAAAGCATCTAAAAATATTTTTTTAGGTACAAAAAGCCACTTGAGTATTTTCCCGCCGTTCGGGAATTTACCCGTATTTTTCCATTCTTTCCCGTATTTTTTTTTTAGTTGTGTTGTTCATTTTCTCGTTCAAAAAGAAAGTCCGTAAGTAAATGATGCATCGTCAGTTAGAGGACTATGGAAAGTTGGTTCAAAATTGATTTAGGCCCGGTTTCAATAAACAAAAACGAATCGTTTTGCTTACCAATGGTAGGTTTTTTTATTGCCAAACTGGGCATATAGATCATTTCATAAGCTAATTTTACCTGTGATATCTACTTCCATATGGGATGGTCTGATATGCAAAGCTTTGAGGTCTTTGCTTCATTTTTAGTAAAGATATAAGAGTCTTAATTTTAATAAATCTTAACTGATACCGGTCGGTAAATTATTGAAACCGGGCCTTAGTTGTCCTGATCCTACCCAGAACCTAACAACTAACAAATGAAAGTAAATAAAAGAAAAAAGAATCCCTTCAACTGTGATTTTAAAATTAACTAAATTGACTAACATTTTTATCAAAATTTATCCTTAAAATAATACCATTATAATCTAAAATAGTGTACCTACCCAACCTACTTATAGTAATCTGTGCTAAATAGTGCTAATGCGTTCTGTACCTACCTACTGCGTGTGGCGACAAGCACAGCTACAAGTCGTCTCGATCAAGTAAAATACAAATTGTGAGCGCGGTCATCCAATCTATACAATTCTACTTATATCTACACATATTCCGTATCTGTCGTCAACAAATCCATCTATCGTATTGCTAAACAACGCCATCTATTTATAGTGTTATCATGTAATGCATGGATTTTACAGTAAGACGATATTAGCGCTCCCGTGTCTTTTTTTGGCAACTTATATCATACTCAAAATTAAGCGCCATCTAGGTTTAATACGAAATTTCGGCAAAGTTCCGAGACACGCTCAAATGTATGGGGCTTGTCACTCTAGACACTTTACTCTATGTTAACGCTCACTATGAAGGCATCTTATCATTATTATATTATAATTGTTTATAAATGTGAAATTTTTTATGGATGTGAAGATGTTTGTTACTCTTTTACACAAAATTTGGCACATAGATAGATTATACTCTGGACTAACAGTATACTTTTTAGCCCGGAAAATCATATGATCCCCTGGTACCTAACATGGGTGAAACTGCAGGGAACAGCTAGTAATATTACAAAGTAATAATATAGTTATCTATCCATCTGCTTGTATTAAAATCTTATTTCCCAGAGACCGGAACAAGCTTGACAAAAGAAGAAAGCTGCAAAATAGAAGCTGATACATTTAAACAACTATATAAACCAAAATTGGAAGGTGATAAGGAATCTTACACTAGAATACCCAAATTCTACTTCAAACTACCTCGTCCAGATGAAGTTCTATCACAGAAACTTAGAGAAGAGACAAGAGCTCAATTTCTACAGAAAAAGAGTAAAGAACTTTTAGATAACAGTGAATTGAAGCACTTGTGGAGTTTGTTGGAGAAATCCAATGGGAGTTACAGCCCGGGGAGTAATGATGAGCTGACCATTGATTATTTTCAGTTTAGGAAGATTAGGGATGAAGCTGGACCTAAATATAGGTAAGTGTCACTGTTTGTTGAAATTCAACAAAATGTTGGCAAATTTTGAAACAAGATTCGCATTAGTGATTACTTTTTACATACATAAGTTAATACATTTACTGAAAATTCTCTAATTTACTGATAGGTCATATAACTGCCTTTCAAATGAACCCTGTTCAATATCTGCATGCCAGAGGCAAGGCAATCGCAAAGCGGTCCTATTTGTCAGCTAAACACATCCTAGCTACACATGCAGCCTCCAGTTCCCTGTCCGCGCAAAACAATTCAAAAAGAGCTTTAATATTGTAGGGGACGCGACTCTTGTGGTACGACTGCTGAATAAGAAGACTTGTAACATTTCAATAATGTTTATTTCAACTAATTATATATTTGATGGATAAGCTAAATCAGTGTTTTTCAATCTTATTGATTTCGTGACCCCCTTACAGGTTGAAAAATTCTGGCGACCTCCTTGTCGGAAAGACAAATAATTTATAAATAAAAAGACTATGATAATGATTTTATTTATTTTGATACCTTTACTTATTAGTCTGCAAGAAACGAGAGGTTTGCAACTAAGTAAGAGGTAAGTTGGACGCCCGCTTGCGCGAATTCTACCTTACCTTTTTTCCTTCTGCCGGCGACCCCCCGACTAAGGTTTCGTGACACCCATAGGGGTCGCGACCCACAGATTGAAAAACACAGCTATATTAATGCGACCGCGTTCCCGGGAAAAGTACGCACTGAGGTAAATGCACAATTGGTCCCGCCTCGCTATATTTGTTGTTGGCTCAGCAAAACGGTGTTTATCGGAATTGCATCGAACAAATATGTTTGTTACAGGCTCTACTTAACGGCAGAAGTGTTTGGTCGGCTGCAGGCGGCTGAGGGTGGCGTGGGGCGCGTGCGCGGCGTGTCGCTATTCAACTACGTGATGCGGCGCGTGTGGCTGCAGCAGACTAGGATCGGACTCTCGCTCTATGATGTCACCGGACAGGGATACCTCACTGAACATGTGAGAACTATCACACGTTTCACTTATGTATTCCTAGTTACTGTGGGAACAGTTTTTTTTTAATTTAAACTTTGACATTTTTTTAACCGACTTCAAAAAAGGAGGAGGTTCTCAATTCGAATGTATTTTTTTTTAGTGTTTGTTACCTCATAACTCCGTCATTTATTTACCGATTTGGAAAATGCTTTTTTTATTTGAAAGGGTACAGTTCCCGTTTGGTCCCATTGTCATCAGATGAGGATTTGATTACTTCTTAGTGTACTTTGAAGTCGGTTTAAGTTTTTTGTAAAAAAGACCAATTTTTTTCCTGTGTTTGACCACAATCTGTGATGATGTGGCCGATAGTGGTAAGCACACATAGCCTAGAAGGAACTGGCTCTCAAGTGCACCTGTCGGAACACACCGGTAGGTGCTTGGCGACAGATTTTCAACATGAGGGTGGTAGTCAGCCAGATGGGTACTACAAAGTACCCTACCACCGTGCTATGGTTTCCTCACGATGTATTCCATCACCGAAAGCTCAAAATCATAATAACTTGAATGAAAGATCTTAATTGAGTAGGTATTTTTTTTTTCAATTTAATTACTTAAAAAAGGTATTATTACACATATAAAACTTAAGTATGTACCAAATACAATTGCCAAAACAGTTTCCATAGATAGATATTAACTTTAGTTTTTTATCTTACGGATGGACCGATTGGTGCAACTGCAAACTCTATGAATGAAAAATAATCAAACTAACTCAAAAAAGGTGTACATACCCCCTCTTTCTCTACTGAGATTTTCTATAGTGGCCACCTTCACCAACCTCTCGGTCATAAAAGACGGCACACTATACCAGGCAACCCCTTACGAGGCGTCTGGGACCATCTGCGGTAGGTCACGCCGCCAGAGTACTCGCCCCTGGTACTCAAGAGAAAATGTGAGTCGCACCGTGATCACTCACTACCATTTGATAAAAGGTGTACAGTAGTACCCAACTGATATGGCTTACCGATGTACCTGCGCAGAAGATACATTTTAAAAGCGCGGGAAACGCTATTGTTCGGCAGCTGCCGCCATGTTAGGGCGCGCCGTGTGGGGGGGCGTGACTTGCGAGTGAGTCGGAACTAACAGCTGCAGTCTATTATGAACCTTATAGTAGTAATCTAAGGTTGATTTTAAATTTTAACCATTCTTTCGTTATTCTTCGGGGCCATACTTTCTTTTCTAATGAACGAAGATTCACGACGCGCCATATCAGTTGGGTACTACTGTACCTATATTAATTAAAAACATAATTTTTGAACGATCACATTTCCGGGTGTTGGCGCTGTGTTTGCTTAAGGGTCTGCTCACACAGTCGTGACGCGAGGTGACGAGACGCGGGCGCTCTTTTTAAAATAACAGTATTATATGGAACTTTATTTAGTGAGCAGCATTTTATTATTATCATTTAGCAAAGCAGCTATATTCTATTGCTATCTAAGTTTGCCGAGTCGCGTCCCGTGTCTGTGTGAACTGACACTAATGAGTGGAACAGCATTTTCTTTTCGAAAAAATGGAGGAGGTTTACAAGTCGTCACGTATTTTTTTTTAATGTATGATCATGATCACGCATAACTTTTTACAGATTAGTCCGATTTTGATAATTATTTTTTTATTGGATAGGGTATTTTTTTATCGATGGTCGTTGGTCCCATATAAATTTGGATACAAAAAACCTACCCTAAGGATGGGAAAATAGGGGTGATTTATTGTTCACTCACAGATTTTAATGCTGCGGAAGGACTAACAATGAATACCTACTTCCTTTCAGGACCTGGAAAGCTACATAGCAGAGCTGGTGCCATCGTTAGCTGCCCTCGACGGCCTCGACTCCTCATTCAGCTCGTTCTATGTGTGTACAGCAGCAAGGAAGTTCCTCTTCTTCCTGGACCCTCTGAGGGTGGGACGCGTGAGGATCAGGGATGTGCTGTCTTGCTCCTTCCTTGATGATTTGCTTGAGGTGAGAGAGAGATGGTGACCTTTGTGGTGTAAAAAATCTACATTATGAAGAAAAGGTGGAGGGAAAGTAACTTAAATATCAATGCTAAAAAAAATTACTGAATCTGTATTTAAAAGATTTTTGTAAGTCATAGTCATTTATTCAATTCACCTAAAACTTGCTTGCCTCTTTCGTAAATTGAAACATCATAAAACTAGGTTATTTTTCTTCATATTAAATAATTGGACTGTTTTACAAAAAACTTAAACCGACTTCAATGTACACTAAGAAGTAATCAAATCCTGATCTGACCTGATATGACAATGGGACCAAACGGGAAGTGTACCCTTTCAAATAAAAAAATAATTTTCCAAATCCGTTAATAAATGACGGAGTTATGAGGTAACAAACATTAAAAAAAAAATACAACCGAATTGAAAAACTCTTCCTTTTTTTTAAGTCGGTTAAAAAAATGAATATACTACTAAGCTTATGTAGCAAACAAGCATAAGCAACAAATGGTCAGCTATTTGGTAAGCTGTTACTGTAGCCTACAGACATTTGCATCATCAGAGGTATTGCTATCGCGTTGCTGACCCTGCAAACATCTTTTTAAGGGTTTGTTGAAGATTAGCTGTCCCCTGAGTTCCCGTGATAAAGTGTAATCCTATGTCCTTCTCCATACCATAGCCTATCTGCATGCCAAATTTCATGATGATCCATTGAGTAGTTGAGGCGTGAAGGCGTAACAAACAAAATCACTTTCGCATTTACAAAATTAGTTAGGATTAGGATAGGATATCATCAGCCTATAATGTCCCACTGCTGAGCACAGGCCTCCTTTTACAAATGAGTGTAGCGGGAATGGGCAGATACTCCACCACGCGTGCCCACTGCGGATCGGTGGAGGTAAGCTAGTGGTCAACCTACTGTTGGAGTTGTCAAACCTCCTCCAACTAGGTTAACGACTATCACAATTAAGTGATAACCGGGACCAACGGCTTTATGTGATGTAAATGCTTTGACTTCACAGTTGCGTGAGGAAGACTTGCCAATGGAGTTACAGGAACAGAACTGGTTCAGTGCCGCGTCGGCGCTGCGGGTATATGGACAGTATCTCAACCTGGATAGGGACCATAATGGAATGCTCAGCATTAACGAATTAGCCGGGTGAGTTTGTTTGGCATTGGTGCCGATTCTGTCGCAAATCGCACTAAACTAACCGCTTTGTAGTAAAAGTGTAAAAAACGAAGGCGTGGTTTCGTATTCGGTGGTGGGGTACATGGGGGAGGGATTTGATGATTTATCATGGGAGGAGCCAGATGCTTTTGAGGGGACTTGAGCCCCTTAGTCCCCCCTGAATCGGCTTGTGTCACAGGATATTTATACTTCGTTGAAACCGCATATAATAGTAACATTTGGAACAGGTATGGTTCAGGAACTCTGACCCGCGCGTTCCTGCAGCGAGTGTTCCAACAATGTCTCACTTATGACGGAGAAATGGACTACAAGACATATCTCGAGTTAGTGCTCGCTCTTGAGAACAGGAAGCAGCCCGCAGCACTCGCTTACCTCTTCAGAGTGCTTGATATCAACTCGCTTGGATATCTGGACAAGTTCACGCTTAATTACTTCTTTAAGGTCAGTATTTTTACAAGCTTTTATTTCGTTTCACCTGTCCGGTGTCTGTAATCGAATCTTGCAAGTTAAATTTGACCCACTTCCCAGTGTCCGATTGAGCTGAAATTTGGTATACATTAATATATTGGATGACAATATAAGTACAGACAGCAAAACGTACAGTCACCATAAAAAGCTTGTATTAAAAATGGTTTAGCAGTCTTCTGACCAAGAGTTATGACTAGGCTGACGTTGTAGGTTACCCAGAAAATGTCTATTTACTCTGGCTTTGAATTAAAATTGATTGTGGCATAGCTTAAGTGGTATTTATGCAAATGAAATTGTCTTTTTTTAAGTTTTTCAAAAGCAAAAGAAACGAGAATTTTTAATTCATTACAACACACAAGACTATATTAATGACACGTTATAAAATATATACATAATTTAGTGTGAGAATAAAGAAATATAAAATAAATACTTTAGGACTTAAATTAAGATTGTTTTGAGAAGTCTTGCGTTGCCATTTTCTGCACAAACTTAAAACTTTCTCTCCACAGGCAATACAAGAACAAATGATAGCACACGGCGCAGAACCGGTAAACTTTGACGACGTCAAAGACGAAATCTTCGACATGATACGACCTGAACACCCGTCACGGATCACGCTGCAGGACCTGATACGGTCAGGGCACGGTCATACTGCGGTCTCTATACTGCTAGAGCTCCATGGGTTCTGGGCATATGAGAATAGGGAGGCCTTAGCTGCAGCGGGCGACCACAATACTTGACCCCTGGAGAAGTTTGAGTTTGATGAGAAGAGGTTTCAGATTTAATTGGTACTTTTTGGTACTCTAATATCCTGTATTACATGCACGTTTTAATTCCGGGAAAACGATTGAATGTTGATGAAATGTAAGCTTTGGATTGCAAGAAATAAAGTTTCTATCTCATTGTATACTATAATAATCCATTTTTTAGATTAGACAAAAAACAGTGATCGTAGGTATGTACAACTTTATCTTCAATGATCAAGCCAAATTATATATGGAATCTTGCGTGAAAAGATTCTGAAATTACATTATTTATTTGCTATATCATCATCATCATCATCAGCCTATAATGTCCCACTGCTGAGCACAGGCCTCCTTTCACAAATGAGAGTGAAAGGGAATGGGCAATATTTCACCACGCGTGCCCACTGCGGATCGGTGGAGGTAGGCTAGTGGTCAACCTACTGTTGGAATTTTTCAAGCCGCCTAGGAGGCAACCATCTTGCTTAACGACTATCACAATTGAGTGATAACCGGGACCAACGGCTTTACGTGCCTTCCGAAGCACGGAAACGCTCGATTTGAAATACCACTAGGCGGTCACCCATCCAGGTACCGACCACGACGGTGGTAGCTTAACTTTGCCGATCGCTTAAGAACGGCTAATCATGCTACACTACGAGCGCTTCCTTTTCTATATGTTTGTTTTTCTATTTGCTATATGTTTGATAGTAAACATTCCATATCTAATTTGGCTTAAAATGTTCTCTGCTTCTTAGTCAGTTTTGACAAAAAAAATATTATACGTCTTAGAAATAAAAGTCAAAATTAAACATTGTATATTCAATTTATTATGGCATTATATTTTTTATAAACGATTATAAACATGTTCCTAATAAATAATTGTTATCAAATTGTTGTACTTATTTCATATTACATTGGTAAATTAAAGCTTACAATTATATTAGCACATAATGCATAACCCTTCATATAGCTTTGCTGTAGTCGGGTAAAAAGATAACAATTTTGCTGAATTCCATAGTATACAAAATTGATAATGAAAAACATGCGCACATGGAATATCACAATATTAAAACAACGTAAATTCAACAGTAAATTATAGCAAAATATCGATTAACAATTTGTATAGTTAATATATTATGATTTTAATTTATCGAAATCCGTCGTGTAAAAGTTTAAATGCTTCAATGGTACAAACTAAATTAACTTTTACCCGTCTTGATTTAGAGTTGATATTACTTTGAACAACTAGGTATTATTAACATTTTGATCAAAAAGGTTTTACAAAAAGGTTAAACCTCATTTATCTTACACCGACTCCTGCGCACTCTTGTACTCATAAACGCTACCCCTAGCTATAAACTCGGTGTGCGTCTTTTTTGTATGTTCGTCTGTTTCCATCGAGTCTGGATCACCGTAACCTCCGCCGCTCGGTGAGTTCATTATGTATTTGTCCTGGAAATATGAGAATTCAAACATCGTAAAAATCATCTTATTACTAAAAAACCATTCAAAGAACAAGAAACAAAAATATTATTGATGCAACTAAACTAATATAAAAAATGAGAATTTCAATAGAGAATATGCACAATTTCTATATATAGGGTGACTTAGACACATGATTGTACTCATGATAACAAACAACTTTTCCAAAGAAACATTTTCTTTTTTACTGAGCACATGAGCCCAGAATATAATACCTAACAAGAATTAGAAGAATACACCATCAGCTTTTATTTAATTTAGTTATTATCCCTATTTGTTTCTTTGGGAAAGTTGTTTGTTATCATGTGTCCAAGTATCGTTTACTAATTACCAGTCACCCTATATATTAATATCAGTAATTTTTTAAATAAAAATGTAATACATGCCGCCATAGTATGAGGTGAGTTTGACCGTTTAAACATTGATAATGACGTCACGTGACATCATCATCATCATCAGCCTACAGCAGTCCACTGCTGGACATAGGCCTCACCCAATGCGCGCCATTTCACCCTATCTTCGGCTCGACGCATCCACTTCCTACCAGCAGCCTTTCGCAGATCGTCACTCCATCTCGCTGGAGGGCGCCCTACACTACGTTTGCCGAGGCGCGGTCTCCACTCAAGAACACGTTTTCCCCACCGGTTATCGGTTCTTCGGCATATGTGACCAGCCCACTGCCACTTCAGCTTGCTAATTCTATGAGCTATGTCGATGACCTTGGTTCTCTGTCGGATAACCTCGTTACGGATCTTATCCTTCAGAGAAAGTCCGAGCATAGCTCGTTCCATAGCTCGCTGAGCGACCTTAAACTGGTGCACTAGCCGTACCGTCGTCCCGTGACACATTTACAATATCCTGTTTATTGAGGGGGTTATAACATCACGCTAAATCAGTTGAAACCGCGGGGGGCACAGGTAGTGTATGATTGATATAGTATTTACCCCGGGATATGCTTGTATGGAAGCCTTCCCTCCCAGGTTGATGAGACGGCCGTCGGTTCTGTGCAGCAAGTTGAGACCTCGCTCTCCCGGCTCACCGCCTGACATAAATATATTACATTTTCTCAAATATGCATCAAAAAAAAAAAAAAAAAAATCGCATTTCTATATTAGTTGGGATAGAATTGCAGCCAAATTGACGATAAGTAAATGTGCAATTTTATTGGTCTATTCCAGTGTTATTCAATCTGTGGGTCGCGACCCCTAGGTCACGAAACCTTAGTCGGGGGGTCGCCGGTAGAAGGAAAGAGGCAAGGTAGACTTCGCGCAAGCGGGCGTCCAACTTACGTCTTACTTAGTTGCAAACCTCTCGCGGCTTCTTGCAGACTAATAAGTAAAGGTATCAAAATAAAGAAAATCATTATCGTAGTCTTTTAATTTATAAATTCATTGTCTGTCTGACAACGGGGTCTCCAGAATTTTTCAACATGTAAGGGGGTCGCGAAATCAAGAAGATTGAAAAACACTGGTCTATTCAAATATTAAAAATAAAAAATGGCCGACCGTTCATTCCATAAGGTTGATGCGAGCGTCTTTCCGTGAGTACAGAGAGCTGCACGGTGCGCCGGAACAACAATTCGCGAGTCACGCCCGACCCGCCATTCCACCGACCTGGATAACACAACTTTCTATTTGAAAAAAGTAGATAAAATACTGAAAAAAAAAACCATAATTTTTATATCTGCTCAAACCTGTCTTCACAGAAAAACTTATTTTCTTCATGTTTTTTTTTGTACTAGTAACTGTCACCCGCGTACGGTTTTATGCGCGGAACTCTATCTCTTTCTAAAATAAGCTATCTGCCAGGAAAGGTCCCGTCAAAATCGATCCAGCCGTTTCGGAGATAAGTCGGAAAAAACAAAACAAAATGTTGTTTTTAGTAGTAAGTACCGTATATAATTTTATATAATTTAGTAAATAGTTGTTATTTTGATATTACAAACAGACACTTCGATTTTTTAAGTATCATATAAGTAATAAAATAACATGAAACCTACCGACCCTGGCCTCAAACAGAACTACATGTGTGATGATGACGTAGTAACATACCCCTGCCTCCCGACCCTGGCCTCAGACAGAACTTGGTGACGAGCATCGGGTACCGTCGCTCCACTATCTGTACATGTGTGATGATGACGTAGTAACATACCCCTGCCTCCCGACCCTGGCCTCAGACAGAACTTGGTGACGAGCATCGGGTACCGTCGCTCCACTATCTGTACATGTGTGATGATGACGTAGTAACATACCCCTGCCTCCCGACCCTGGCCTCAGACAGAACTTGGTGACGAGCATCGGGTACCGTCGCTCCACTATCTGTACATGTGTGATGATGACGTAGTAACATACCCCTGCCTCCCGACCCTGGCCTCAGACAGAACTTGGTGACGAGCATCGGGTACCGTCGCTCCACTATCTGTACATGTGTGATGATGACGTAGTAACATACCCCTGCCTCCCGACCCTGGCCTCAGACAGAACTTGGTGACGAGCATCGGGTACCGTCGCTCCACTATCTGTACATGTGTGATGATGACGTAGTAACATACCCCTGCCTCCCGACCCTGGCCTCAGACAGAACTTGGTGACGAGCATCGGGTACCGTCGCTCCACTATCTGTACATGTGTGATGATGACGTAGTAACATACCCCTGCCTCCCGACCCTGGCCTCAGACAGAACTTGGTGACGAGCATCGGGTACCGTCGCTCCACTATCTGTACATGTGTGATGATGACGTAGTAACATACCCCTGCCTCCCGACCCTGGCCTCAGACAGAACTTGGTGACGAGCATCGGGTACCGTCGCTCCACTATCTCCACGTCTGTGATGCGGGTGTTTGTCATGTGAGTGTGCACGCCGCCCGCGCCGTGGAAACCTGGACCCTATCGCGTAGAACATAAGGTCTGGTCAAATAGGGAGCGCAATAGGTCGAATAGAGCGTTAGGTGCTGTTTGATAGGTTGTAGTGGTCACAGTATATAACTCGACGCCCTAGCGAGGCATCAGAGTTCGGCGCTAGAACGACGTTCAGCCCCCCTAGATAAGATGGTTATCGACAATCGTCACCGGTAGTAAACGATTAACCTTTGTAAGGGATTGACATAAGAGATTGTTAAAAATCACGTGATATTCCGATTTGAAATGTCAATCCCATACGATTCTTACGATTGTCGATATCCATCTTGTCTACAGACCCTGGGCTGTTGTAATTTTATACTTTCATCGACATCGGCAATGAATATTTTTGAAAATTCAAGTGGTTTGATTTCCCGTCAAATAAGCAAAATATTATAAAAAATAAAAGGAAAATAAAAAATGCATTTTTTACACCACTTTTCTCTATTTCTCATAGTTTTGGATTTGAACATATAATTCCATCTTCAAAATTTCTCTTGATCACCATGACAGTTATTTCAGAACACAGAACAGTGAAGCAAATACTATAAATATGTGGCCTAATATACCTATTTGGCAATTTTTACAAGCTTTTATTTAACTTGCAATGTATGTATGTATGTTTGTTTTTTCGGGTGGAATCTTGCAAGTCGAATTTCACCCACATCCAGTGGTCGGATCGACTTGAAATTTGGTATACATTAGTATATTGGATGACAATTCAAGTACAGTCAACAAAAAGTACAGTCACCAACAAAAAGCTTGTATTAAAAATGAATTTTTTAACAAAAACTTATTATAAATTCAGTATATCCTTAAAATAAAGCGCAGAAAACAGAACCGCTTAAAAATAAGTATAAAATAGTATAAACTCACAGCGCCACTGCCGCCCGCGACAGTCTCGTAGTATCCCCAGTCTTGTTCGCCGAGGGTCAAGTTGTTCATACAACCTTGTGATGCCGCACACACCTACACACCATACACATTCATATATTTGCTGGCGTCATAGATAACAAAATAATATAAAAACAAAAGAGAAATTGTGCCTGGTACAGGTTTTTACAATGAGACCAAATCTGAAATCTCGTAAAAAAAGGACATTTTGATCATGCAGCGATGATCTTTAGAATGAAAAGTTTGATTTCTTCGCAATTTTATAGTTTGTCTCATAGTAAAAGGTACAATAATTCTACATAATGTTGTTGCATGTGTGAGTACTGTGAACGTGCCAGATTTAGTTAACCGATCTGTACGTGCAAGTATAGTTAAAAAAGGATAAAAATTTAAAGATTTTAAGGCGATGATAGCTCAGTGGTAGTGACGTCGGATACCGAGACGAAGGTCCCGGGTTCGAATCCTACAATGAGCTTGAGCTTTCGGTGAAGGAAAACATCGTGAGGAAACCATAGCACGGTGGTAGGGTACTTTGTAGTACCCGTCTGGCTGGCTACCACCCTCAAGTTGAAAATCTGTCGCCAAGCACCTTTCGGTGTGTTTCGACAGCTGCACTTGAGAGCCAGCTCCTTCTAGGCTTTGTGTGCTTACCACCTTCGGCCGCATCATCACTTACCATGGTGAGATTGCGGTCAAACACAGGCCTATAAACAGTAAAAAAAAAAAAAAAAAAAAAAAGCGTAAATACCTGGAATGCTTTAAGCACGACGTCTACAATACGCTGTGATGTGAGAACGTTCCCGCCGACCACCGCCGCCTGCTCCGACGGGTCCAGGATCGAGCCCGGGGGAATTATCACCTGCACTGGATTCAGGCAACCCTGGAATAATAAAAATAATAAATATCCCGGGACATTCCTCACACACGGTCATCTGATCCCAAACTAAGCAGAGCTTATACTATGGAAACCAGATAACTGATATAATACATATACTACTTTTTGTTTGTAAATACATACTTAATACGATGAATCTTTACCCGACTCACACTGATCGAGGGGTAATGTTTTTCGAGTATTTGCATGTCTATTTCTTTGGTACGCACTCCTGCTTATACGGCTTGATGGATTTGAAGTCTATTTATAAACGAGCGATATATGTTTTGGGATCTCGAAAATGGCTAACGGTTTCGATAAAATTAGTCATGGGGATTTTTAGGGTGAAAAATCTATTAATTAGGTCTCGTCATCATGGAGTTTTCCCCTCCCCCTCACGTGAGATTTTGTTCTCGAAACAAATATTTCTAATATGCCATGAGATTTTTTCAGCAAAAAAAATATATTTTTAGTTCGTTCGTACGTGTCAAATAATTCTTTAAATGATGACGTGAGATTTCCAATCATGCCCCCCTCAGTTTAAATGAGATTTCACTGGAACCTTCCCCTCATTTTGAACTCAAGTAATTAATGGATGCCCCCTATTGCCGCCTCCCAAGATATCGATGGTATCGACATATTGTGTGACCAGATCCTGTACAATAGGTACAGTATTACCCAACCGATAAGGCGCGTCGTGAATCTTCGTTCGCACAGAAAAGTATGGCCCCGAAGATTAACGAAAGAATGCTTAAAACTTACAATCAACCTTAGATCACTACTATAAGGTTCATAATACAGTGCAGCTGTTAGTTCCGTCTCACTCGCAAGTCACGCCCCTCCGCACGGCGCGTGCTAACATGGCGGCAACTACCGACTTATAGCGGTTTGATAACGTAACTTCTGCGCAGGTACATCGGTAAGCCATATCAGTTGGGTAATAATGTAACAATAACTTAATAATTAAAATGGCTACCTGATTCAAAGGCACGTCGTGTCCCACCATACACCGCAGACAATATATCAACGCGGATAGAGCTATAGCCCGCGGAGCGTTCAGGTTACCCCACACCTCCACTCCTGTGCCACTGAAATTAACATATTTTTCAACACACTCGCTCGTAAAGTGACATTTATTGCACCGTTTTTAGTATCTTAATGCAGCTTATTACGCACTTGTGCTTTTTACTTTACATTACCGCACAGTTTTATGATAAGTATAATCCCGATTATTTTAAGTTTGTATCTCAATGCAACTGATATGTGTGTCGACGAAGCATTCTTAATTTAAACGGGTAACAGTTTGACAGCGCACACTGTCAAAAAAAAACCTGCGCGTCATATTTGTTAACGTTCTCATTGTGTCTAGTCCAAAAAATACAAGTCTGTTTTTTTCCTCGCAAGTGTGTTGAAAAACGTCGTATGACACGCGTGTGCATTGATCATTACACTCTCGGCTCTCTAATCTTAATACCTTACCCCCTTATTAATAAATAAGGAGTAAGTCAGTCTTGTAATAACCAGGTATTAAGATACATTACATTAATGACAAAATAAAAAATATAAAAACAGAACAAACAATAAAAACTACACAAAAATGCAATGTTGTGTGATGCCAGGAATAGGTCTCGACTCAGCAATGTGCTTAGGTTATTAAGAAAAACTAACCCTCGCGCTGGTTTTCAGTCGAAAACTGCTGGTTTTTTTTTTTTATACCACTAAGGTGGCAAACAAGCATACGGCCTGCCTGATGGTAAGCAGTTACCGTAGCCTATAGACGCTTGCAACACCAGGGGCATCACTCGCGCGTTGCCGACCCTGAAGAAATCTCTTCACGCCCTTTTTGAAGAACCCCATGCTGTACTCCATTGGGAAAACCACCACGGCATGGTTAACAATTGAAAATAAAAACACTATAACTAAGATTTTGTTAAAAAAAAAAACATTTTTACTACTTCTTTTGGTGACTATACTTTGATGACGTAGCCTGTCTCAAGTGTATAATAACTTACGTGAAGTCGCAGACAGCGCTGCCCAGTTGTCTATCGAGCGTGACGGTAAGCACGATGGGTGTGCCGTCGTCCATATACTCTGTGGCGCGGAGCACGCAAGAACCGCTCTTTAACATCGCCTTGTTGGCTATCTCCTAAACAAAACGTTTTCCGTTGTACATCATTCAGTAATTTTTGTGAGTAACGAAAATAAAGATATAAAGATTTTGGAAATTAGTCACCCGCATCTAGCCCAATCCGGCCAACTTTTTAAGGGCTGGGGGTTATTTATCTCAACTTATATTATTACTAGCTGTCCCCCGCGGTTTCACCCGCATTCCCGGGATAAAAGTAGCCCATGTCTTTCTCCATACCATAGGCTACCTGCGTGCCAAATTTCGGCGTGATCGGTTGAATAGTTAAGGCATGAAGGCGTTACAAACAAACTCACATTTAAATGTATAGTATTAAGTAAGTCGTTTGGATAAGTATTAAATTAGTAGATAAGTTATATCATGGGACATAATATCCTGAAATACTTAATACAGGTCGTTGTTTTGGTCAGCGACGAGCGACTCAGGATGGATAATACAAATGACACTGGTGCTAAAAAAAATATAAAAAAAATACTTTTTTTTTTTAATAATAAAAAAAAAAAAAAAAAAATTGAAAATCATGTAATAAGCTAAAGTGCAGACATAATACTCAACGAGAGTACGAGGCTGTAAAGGGGTGGGGCGATGGCGGCTTGTGCCTAGCTCTAGTCTGTGCACGTGCCTAGTAACCATACTTTGCGGTAATTTTATTTCAAATTGAATAAGGTATTTCTCAACATATTTACAGTATATAATGGAATTAACTCCATTTTTGGGGAATATATATTTTGTACTACCGCTCCTGGGTCGCTTGTCGCCGACCAAAACAACACCCTGTATAGTATAGGTCGGTTAACTAAATATGGCACGTTCAACACATATACACGTTCCGCTTGTGTAGTGTCTGTGAATAAGCGCGCGGCGTCACGAAGCACTGCATGTGCATCATGAAGTCTGTCCGTCTCTCTCACACGCCGTCAAGCTTATGAGTATAAAGCAGACAGTTATTGTTTTGCTTTTGCTACTGCTCATAAATATAGTGGTATTTTATTTGATTTCTTCAGTTAAAATTGACTAACTAAAGAAGCAATAATTTAATAAAACATACTGTACTAGCTTCTGCTCGCCCACTTGGCCTACAGGAAACAAATGACATATTTTTCTACAACAATAAAACAAAACAACTTCATCCCGCTTCGAGGGTAGAATTATTAAAAACGCTGAGACACGTATACATTAATTTTCAATCTTCAGCTTAATAAACAAAATTTGAAGATCCTTACTTCGAAACTAACGGACTTTCATACAAACTTTCATCCCCTATTTTACCCCTTAGGGGTGGAATTTCGAAAAACCCTTTCTTAGTGGATACCTACTCTTCACAAAGAATATACCCTCTAAATTTCATGTCTCTAGGACCAGTGGTTTAGGCTGCGCGTTGATATATCAGTCAATCAGTCAGTCAGTCAGGACTTTGAATTTTATATATATATATATATATATATACATAGATAGATCATGAAATTTCATAACTGTAAGTACTGTGAACGTGCCAGCTTTTTTTTTTTTTACTGTTTATATGACTGTGTTTGACCGCAATCTCACCATGGTAAGTGATGATGCGGCCGAAGGTGGTAAGCACACAAAGCCTAGAAAGGAACTGGCTCTCAAGTGCAGCTGTCGGAACACACCGAAAGGTGCTTGGCGAAAGATTTTCAACTTGAGGGTGGTAGCCAGCCAGGCGGGTACTACAAAGTATCCTACCACCGTGCTATGGTTTCCTCACGATGTTTTCCTTCACCGAAAGCTCAAGCCCATTGTAGGATTCGAACCCGGGACCTTCGTCTCGGTATCCGACGTCACTACCACTGAGCTATCATCGCCTTAAAAAAGCCTTTAGTTAAGCGACCTGTATCTATAAATATATACCTCCTGTATATATTTATAGATATGTTGGGATAAGAAGATACCTTCAACATGTCCCTGACGGCGATCTCGGCGTTCTTCTGTATGTGCGACATGTAAGCCTGCACCACCTCCAGCCCGTACTGGTCTATCAGCTCACCCACCAGTTGGATACCCTGCAAATACGTACACAATACATTGTTACAACTAACTTCTGCGTCGTTTTACCCGCGTTCTTGACGTGTTTAGGGTACTGTACCAAAAGGGTCCCTAATACTAAGCTTCTGGTGTCCGTCCGTCTGTCTGTCAGTTAGCTGTATCTCATGAACCGTAATAGGTAGACACCTGAAATTTTCACAGAATATGTATTTCTATTGCCGCTACAACAAAAATGAAATAAAGTTAAAAAAATTAAGGGCCAAAAGTCAACTTTGGCCAAAAAAAGACTAAAAGACTTCGTGTATGGGGGGCCATACAAGAAGTCTTTTCGTCTTTTTTTGGCCTTTTTTTTCATAGCAAAGTTGACTTAGTTAACATTGTACGGAATCTTGCGTGTGCGAGTCATGGTAAGTGATGATGTGGCCAAAGTTGGTAAGCACGTAAAGCCTAGAAGTGAACCGGCAATTGGAACCCATTAATACTAATATAATAAAGGGGCAGAGTTTTGTTTGTTTTTTTAAACTGGCTAATCTCTGGAACTACCAGTCGGATTCGAAAAATCGATTAGCTACTTTTACGCTATGGTTTTATTGCACAGAAAGTTTCATCTCATTATACGATTCGAACTCACATTTCGCAAGGTTATGGACCATTTAGAATCTCATATATAGGCTTACCCTCTGATTAGCAGCTACTTGCGCTTTCAAATCCGACAAGTTATCTGATAGATTTCTGGTCCCCGAACAACCGGGCTCCTTGCCAGGCTTCATTAGTTCTGTAACGATTTGAAATACATAACACACATACTAGAAAACGTTCCACAATTTTAGATAGCTATAACTAGTTTTTAACCGACTTCAAAAAGGAGGAGGTTTTCAATTCGGATGTTTGTATGTTCGGGCATAACTCCGTCATATATAAGGTGTAACGGAAAGGGTATATACATCCGAAGGGGGTGAAGACTACATCAGGTACAGACTCTCTATAAAAAATTTCAGCTCAAAATACATAACTAAAAAATTCAAACCAAATTTTTTAATTCAAGTTTTTTGAATTAAAATCATAACCAACATGTCACCGGTCAATGAGGGTCATTGTCATTTTGCGTCCCTTACTAATATTAATATAAATTTTTATCTTCCGCGATCTGTGCACCTCGTACCAAAAAAGTGGATTACTGTAATGTATATACAGTTTCCGTTACACCCTGTATAGACGGATTTGCAAAATTCTTTTTTGTTCGAAAGGGGTTTATTCCGAAATGGTCCCATTTAAATTTCATAGATCAGATGATGAGTTTCGGAGACAGATAACGGAACTCTTCAAAAAACGATAACATAACATCAAGTCTGTACACTCGAAAGGTGAGTCAACTGATTAAAATTAACTTATTAGTGTCCAACCGAAGCTTGGCTTCGGTAGACTAAGACCACGTTCAGTTTCGGACAAAATGGGCAAACATCGAAATTGAACAACCTGTTACGAATACACACAACATGGGTATTTTCAAGGCCAGAGTGAACAGGCATCTTATGGGCACGCGCGGTCCACCCTAGACTAAATCTTTGCTTACCATCAGGCGGGATTGCGGTCAAGCGCAAGCCCTTTGAATATAAAAAAAATACACGAGAGATTATTATTATTTTTGATACAAGGTAATTTTAAATATTTTAATCATAACGTTAAGTTGTTGTTTAAAGTTTAGTGATTTCACGTTTATGTTGACTGTACATACCGTTAAAAATCTCATTAGTTTTTTCACTTTTAGCCATTTTTGAACTCAATTTCGTAGGGACATGAAACCTTCAGCTTCGACCGAAGGCTGTGAATATCCATCATCATCCATCATCAGCCTATAATGTCCCACTGGTGAGCACAGGCATCCTTTCACAAATGAGTGTGAAAGGGGATGTGCAATACTCCACCACGCGTGCCCACTGCGGATCGGTGGAGGTAGGCTAGTGGTCAACCTACTGTTGGAATTTTTCAAGCCGCTTAGGAGGCATCCAATTAGCTTAACGACTATCACAATTCAGTGATAACCGTGACCAACGGCTTTACGTGCCTTCCGAAGCACGGAAACGCTCGATTTGAAATACCACTAGGTGGTCACTCATCCAGGGACCGACCACGACAGTGGTAGCTTAACTTTGCCGATCGATTAAAAAAGGCTAATCATGCTACACCACGAGCGCTTCAGGCTGTGACTATAGCCAATTAATCGGCTACGGCTTCGGTCAGAAATTGACCTTTGGTTGTCTTCCCTTCATAGATGACCTGAGAAGAGTTTTGATGTCTATAAAAATGATCTGTTGTTTCTTACCATCAGTAAGTTGTTCCTCATTAAACTTCCCACCATCGACAAGCAGCATGGACTTGAAGGAGGCTCCCTCCTGTGACAGTGAGGTGGAATGTGGAGGCATACTGCCCGGGGTAAGTCCGCCGATATCCGCGTGGTGACCGCGCGACGCCACGAAGAATATCGGACGATTGTTGCCACTGTCATAAAGTTCACAAGTCGTGAGCACAGGTTTTTCGGTCTGTTTGGCCGAATGAAGAAGGGGGGAGCGCCGAGCTGTACAGGATTGGGTCGTCAGTCGATGCTCGTCGTCTATTGGATTCTTGCGTGTCATTTGGCTTGTGATTTGGTCAAAAGTGTACATGCGCGAGCTTGCCCCCACTACTGCCTATCTGTGCTCACCACTCGTGGTACCATCTGTACGGTATTTAGATACAGTTTGAGAGAGATCCCATTTGCTCTGGCTTCACAATTCCAGAATACGTCCCTTAACATCACGAAAAGCATCAGGATCATAGAGTTAGAACATTTGACGGGCCAGCTGGCGCGGTTGGTTCCACCTATAGCGCCGCAGGTCGTGTGTTCCATTCCCACACAGGACATGCATTTGTGTGCATGAAAATGTCTGTATGTCCTGAGTCTGGGTGTAATTATGTATATTAACTATGTATTTACAAACAAAAAAGTAGTATATGTAGTATATCAGTTATCTGGTTTCCATAGTACAAGCTCTGCTTAGTTTGGGATCAGATGACTGTGTGTGAGGAATATCCCAGGATATTTATTCTGTTTTCTGTGTTTAACGGTTTAGCATCTAAATCTGTAACACGTTGTATATCCTAGATATATATTAGATTGTTAACTTACGGGTAAAACACTGGCGTGATGACGGTCAGATCGGGCAGATGTGAGCCGCCCGCTTTGGGATGGTTGGCGAGCACCACGTCTCCCGGCTTTAACGAGTCACCACGCACTTTCATCTGTACATAACACGTTATTATTAGCTTATTCAGCATTTGTTAAGTTTATTTCTAAAAATGTGAATATTTTTAAATAGATGGGATGCGGTTCGTTAAAAAAAACTGTCTGATCAGTCCACTGACCCACCAAACCAAAAAACGTTCTCAAGAAATGAGCACGTTTTTTGGTTTAACGATGCTATAGAGCAGTTTACTGTAACTGTACTGTACCAGTACTGAAGTGTACAGGTGCTTTAGTGTACCGGGACTGTAGAAAAGTAAAGTATAGTCACTACATACACACTAGTGTACACTACAGTCTAGTGTACCACTTCTGTAGTGTACCGGTAGTCTAGTGTACCACTTCTGTAGTGTACCTGTAGTCTAGTGTACCACTTCTGTAGTGTACCGGTAGTCTAGTGTACCACTTCTGTAGTGTACCGGTAGTCTATTATTCCACTTCTGTAGTGTACCGGTAGTCTAGTGTACCACTTCTGTAGTGTACCGGTAATCTAGTGTACCACTTCTGTAGTGTACCGGTAATCTAGTGTACCACTTCTTTAGTGTACCGGTAGTGTAGTGTAGTGTAGATGTAGTGTAGTATAGCAACCTCCCACTGCGGTGGACCGAGGACCTGGTCAAAGTCGTTGGGCGCCGCTGGATGCATGCGGCTGGAAACCGTTCGAAGTGGAAGTAAATGGGGGAGGCCTATGTTCAGCAGTGGATATCCCTAGGCTGATATGATGATGATGAGTGTATTGTACCTGGTACTGCACAGTCTCCTGCATGGCCCCAAGGTGCACGGGGATGTGCGGCGCGTTGGAGACCAGCCCGCCGTCCGCGCCGAACAACGCGCACGAGAAGTCTAGCCGCTCCTTTATGTTCACGGATATTGACGTGCGTTGGAGGACCCTTAAATACACGACAATTAACAACTTTATAGGAAAAGACACATGTAAAACAAATCTTTTTTTTACAACTTTGTCGGTAAACTAGCGACTCGCCCCGGCTTCGCACGGGTGCAAGCAATGTCGTGTGGTGTCGAGCGATTTGCGCGCCCGCGCCCCTCTCGACCCGCTCGCTCACTTCTTGCTAATTTTAAATCTGTAATATCTTTTCAAATATAAATGATAATGATTTTCTGTAAAGAGCAAACTTTATCTACATTAAATGCCCGTCGTAACTAACTTATTAAATTAGATAAGGATTAATATTATATAGGTCAAAATAACTTCGAAAGTATGACCCACAAATAAAAAAAATCTCAATCGCATAAAAATGGTTACTGTGGGTTATCCAAAGGATATAGACACATACCATCAACAACTATTTTGTAGATATTTTTAAGATACACAATTCCGTAGTACATCATTTTGATATATCTCAAAGGGTTTAGGCAGCGTTTTCGTTGAAAGCTCCCAGACGGCTTATTTTTTCCGACACCATCAAATATCATTATATTTTAGGCAATGTATATAAAAACTTGACGAATAATATAGTAAAACTTGACAAATAATATAGTAAAACCTTCCTCGACAACCACTCTATCCATTGGTGAAAACAGCATGAAAATCGGGGCAGTAGTTTTTGAGATTATCGCGAACAGACAGACAGACGAGGCGGAGGACTTTGTTTTATAATATGTTTCCCCCTTATTAATAAATTAGGTGTAAGTCAGTCTTATACTAACCAGGTATTAAGATAGCCTCATCCCTTTTTGTTTATATGACATTAGAAAGTGACGGATATATTTTAATCCTAGGTTTATCTATACTTGACTTAAACCTTATTTATTAATAAGACGGTTAATGATTAGTAATTAGTGACAATCATACGGCCACCTGGTGGTAAACGGTTACCGTAGCCATATGGACGCTTGCAACACCAGAGACATTACTCTCGCGTTACCGACCCTTCCCCCCTGCCCAATGAGCTCTAGCCACCTAACTCACGCGCAGGAACACAACAAAGTTATTTGGCTGCGGTATAAGACATATTAGGACATTGATTGCCAGTATCAAGTTAAACAATCAAGTCAATGTATGTAGGGTAGTGTCTTTAGGGTCGGGAGCGTACGAGTGATATCCCTGGTGTTGCAAGCGTCCATAGGCTAAGGTAACTGCTTACTATCAGGTGGGTCATATGCTTGTTTGCCACCTTAGTGGTATAATAAAAAATAAAAATATAATTTTCTTATATAAAACGCGGGCCGAATGACATTTACCTGCCCATCTGTTCAGCTATAGACATGAAGCGGTGTGAGAATATGCTGAGCTGTATGGAGTCGAGGTCGGTCGTGACCTTCCTCGGGTGACCAGACCCTATCGTGATGCGGATGTCACCCAGCGGTGTTATTTCTGCACGACATCCTACAGAAAAAAAAAACAATAGTATAGGCTCGCATACGTTGCAAACAAACAGACAAACATACATTTTGATAAATATGTCGGCAGCGAAACGATACGAACACCACGATTAGGGTTCAGTAGTATCAGGATTCGATGGGTGTCATGCAGGCATTAAAACAAAGTTATATCTCCTCATACGGGGCTTCGGAAAAGTCCCGTATGAGGAGAAGAAGCGGCGCAAGAAACTCCTCATGAGGCCCGATAAGTTTATTGTTGTAATTTCACATTAAAATTAAATTATCACTTCACTTACACGTAGTCTTAAAATTACAGCTCGAGAGCTTGTGATAGACTTCCTGAAAAGATATTATAATCACCACGTTTTTTAACATACTGATCCAAAATGCAATACGCATACCCTCATTAACTTCATTTTATAAAAAACGTAATTGTGTTGCCAGTTTTTCACAATCCTTATACGATGATAATGACATGAGCCAACCGAGTCGGACAAATAATTTGATTATCCGACATATAGATACAAATCTTACCAGGTTCAACCAATATAGTAGACAGGCTATCCATAATGATGGCCGGCCCGGGAACCACTTGCTCCGGCCGCAACTTGTCCAGCAGATATATTGTAGTGTCCTGATACCCGCCTTCGAAGTACACCTTCACTGTCTGAAACAAGTAATCAGTCGACTCGCAGTTTCTGGGTAACAGTGCTGGGTGCAGACTCTGCCAATATGCGGAGTAGTGCCGCCAGTCCTGGATCTGTGGGGGGCAAACTGGGGCACCTGCCCCGGGCGGCAGTTTCAGGGATCTCCAAGATCATGTCTGAAAAATCTGGTTTCATAATGCGCATAGCATCCAGGGCACCTTGTTCTATATATTTATTTGACTTTGAAACGCCCAGTAGGTTTATGACCACATTTATTCTACTAATTTATTTTAGGATTCGAACCCGGGACCTTCATCTTGACATTCGACGTCACGTAAGCTATAAATATAATAATATAAACTAGTAGTCCGTCCCGTGACCAGAATAATGAATAGTACACAGAGTCTTCTAATTTTCCCCCACAGGAATTTATATTCAGGAATCATTAACTACGGTTTACCTTTTCGGCAACAGGTTGTGTTCCCTTCCCACTGGGCGGCGCCACTTCCTTCTGTACCGTGCTCATACCGACGCCTCTTACACGAATGTCATCCACTATCACGTCGCGCTCCGCCAGTGTGAAGCCAAACTCGTTCTTATATCTATTGGGGTAAAGTTTATTGTCATAATTTGTATGTGTTGCTTGAAATAATTTTATATTATAACATCCGCCCCGCGGTTTGAATCGTGTTCCCGAGGGGTATATTGTTTCCCGGGATGAAAAGAACACATTCTATCTGAATGTCAGATTTCAGCCAAATCTGTTCTTCCGTTGATGCGTGATTGAGCCACAAACATCTAAACATTCAAACTGTCGATTTCATAATAGTATTAGTGAGATAATATAATATACCGGTTATGTAGGACTATACAAAATTTCGGATCTGGATATGGATACGACTATATGAATAATATCATGCCAGTTTCAGATACGTGAGTTACGAATATGAAATTATTTCGGATATCCGTTCAAATTCGACAATTTCGCATACTTTCAGGTACGGATTCAAATTTTTAAGGAATTATAAAAGGAAAATACAAATAGGGTACGATGACTGACTGACTGATGAATGACTTACGATTGCTTGACGCGTGACTCGTGTCTCCGTTAGTCTCCGCCCCTATCCGAGATTATTCGAAACTTTTATATCAGATTCGGTAACGTTTTCGGATAGTTTTTGATGCCAAAGTTAATCGAATATTGGATGGAAATTTTAGACGGGTCAGTGAAGGCTACCTTAAGGGTTGAAGCTACGCGAATATGATCTTAGGAGACTATCTCTTGCATTGGAGTTATTTTTGGCAAAAAAATCCGCCCTGTATAGCTGGTGATCTAGAAGACTCTCATTGGGTACGTAACTCTTCTATCCCGGCAAAGAAGATGAGCGACCATAAATTCCCAGAGGGGTGTTGTAAGTGTCCTTTCTTTACACAGTAACAGTTAGTATTCTTTGGTTTCTCATAAAACCTAGCCAACTGACAGACAGTAAATATTACCTGTTAACAAAAGCAGTATAGAAGTCCCCGTGTTGGCATGCGGTGGGGGAGTCCCCGGATTGAATTGGAGCCACCATGAGCGCACAGTCCGTGCCTGAATACCGCAGGTGTAGATACGGCTCTAGGACTATCTGAGAGTCTGGGATACCCTGCAAATTGTTATTTATATCTATTAAGTTCATCAGAAATCGATAAAAGACAAATTCAGAATCATATGCATGAAACTATTAAGACTAGTCGCTTTGTGAGCTGGAGACCTCACGAGTCTCGATATATGGAATTCCCTACAAAAAAAACATATAATTACCGAACTTGCTCACATTTTTACGAGAATCGGTTGAGAAATGCGACCGGTAGAGGAGATCAGCCAGACAACTGGATAAACAATACGAAAGCATTTTTGCTCAATCTGAAAACGGAGACGCTTCGCGCTCACTCGGTTAATGAACACAACAGGCATATTTTATTGAATAAGTATCGAACTTAATAAACCAGTAAAGAAAGTTCAGATTTCCTGTTTAAATAATTATAACTAGTGGCTCTGTGAGCTGTAGAAGGCGCGAGTCTCGATAATTATATGGAATTTAGACAAAAATACTCCATATAATAATTATCGAACCTGTTGACAAAAGGTCACGACAATCGGTTGAGAAATACGGCCTGTAGAGATCAGTCGATACGAAAGCATTTTTGCCCAAGCTGAAATGGGGACGCTTCCCTCGCTCGGTCAAATATACAGTATGTCCCAAGAATTGGAGTCTGGCGGAAGACTAGAGGTAGAACACCCTTAAGAGTTACCCGCGTTGCCCCCATGTTATGTTAATTTTTACCACTAAGGTGGCATTATGGACGCCTATGGACGCTTGCAGGTTGCAACACCAGGGGTATCACAAGCGCATTGCCGACCCTGAAGAAATCTCCCTTAAGAAATTCACACCCTTTTTGAAGAACCCCATCCTGTACTCCATTTAATCAAGTTATATCACCCTTTACCTGAGCACGTAGCTTGTCCCTACAGACGGCACCCAGTACTTCCAGCTGTTCGTCCAGATAGTGGAACTGCTGCGGACAGTAGACGCACGCCGCCGGCTGCTGCGCTTCGTGCACTATGTGCGCTAGGGCCATGCCGTATGCCGACAGAATACCTGCACGAAACAATATGCACTTTCTAGAAACCTTGATTTCAGTCATTCAAAAGATATGAGAAGTAAAAAAAATAAAGCTGTTATTATAGGACGCGCGTCCCTCGCGAGAACCTAAAGGCCGAAAACGCTTATTGAGCGAAAAATTGCTCACAACACGTTGTAGTCACTATAAAACTTCCACTTAGCGAAATTAGTGTCGTGGCTACGATTCAATACAAGTACGACCACAACGCCATGTGGCAATGAAGAAATGCCATGACGGCTTCTGAGCACTAGTTGGTGCAACCATATCCCAAAGTGCAAAGTGACTCCTTTCCCTTACACTTTGTAGATAAAGACGTCATTATTCTGTCAATTAGCTTGCAAAAACATATAAGTGGCCAAATAACTCATATACAATTATCTCACCAGCATATTTATGTATGTAGACAGTGGAGATACCGAGTTGTGTGGCGACAGCACAGGCGTGTTGTCCGCCCGCGCCTCCGAAACATGCCAGAGCGTGTCGCGACGCGTCGTGACCGCGCGCTGTCGTTAGTGCACTGACAAAAAACACACATACTAATTATACATCTATATATCGGTGACAGCAATAGCCAAGCGATGCAAATACCACTTAAGGTACAAGTTCGTAGCTGACTGCATGCAGCAGCAACAGATGAGGTGTCGCAACGACACTTTTTTTTTATACTACTTAGGTAGCAAACAAGCATACGGCCCGCCTCATGGTAAGCGGCTACCGCAGGCTATGGACGCTTGCAACACCAGGGGTGTTACTCACGCGTTGCCGACCCTGCAGAAATCTCTTCACACCCTTTTTGAAGAACCCCATGCTGTACTTCATTGGGAAAACCACGGCAGGGAGCTCATTCCACAATCTAAGCGTCCGCGGAAGACACTTCTTCTTTCTCTCTCTCTCGCTTCTATGTATAACTATGGAGGCGACATGTCGCTAGCTACGGAAGGTATTTCGTAGTAATACATATAAACCAGTAGTGTCGCGGCGACATTGTCGCCTGCAGCTGCTGCGCTCGGCTACCAACTTGTACCTTTAGGGTTCAGTGGTTTCAGGATTCGATGGTCGTAGTGTAGGTCGTATGTACTTAATTTTGTCGCCGAATATAAAACATTCAGAGTCCAATACTATAACACCCACGTGCTACATACGCTACTACGCTCATAAATAAAACAACAATTTGTACTACTAGAAAAAGTAGTGCGTGGCCGAGCTCTATTGTATTACCGCATCGGAAAAGTCCCGTATGTGTTGTCGTTTTAATTAAATGGTAACACTGTCGATCCCAAAAACAATATGGCGGACATAGCGCGTTCGGGACTCACTTTCATTTGACATCGGTCGAGATAACAGCGCTCTGGTAACGTGTGGTAATATATAAGATAGATAGATTTTGATTATATTTATATTATATTAGATAGTTATAAGTTGTGGTAATATTATTGGTGAGTATTCCAAAATGATGTTGATGCCTATTAAATCTTTATATTCAAATGCTAACTGTGTTTCTTTTAATATATGAGGATAAGAAGCGACGCAAGAAACTCATGGGCCTGATAGATTTATTGTTGTAATTTCACAATAAAGTTATCACTTCACTTACACGTACAGTCTTAATAATTATATGCTTCAGATACGGGTAAAATAGCAACTGCACTGAGGTACGACCAGCTCGAGAGCTTGACTTACTGCAAAGAGAATATATCACTACGTTTTTTTACAAGCATTTATTTAGTTTGACGTTGTCTGTAATCAAATCTTGCAAGTAAAATTTGATTAACTTCCTGGTTTCGGATTGAGCTGAAATTTTGCATTATCATCATCATGAGCCTATAATGTCCCACTGCTGAGCACAGACCACTTCACAATCTGGGTGAAAGGGAATGGGCAAATACTCCACCACGCGTGCCCACTGCGGATCGGTAGAGGTAGGCTAGTGATCAACCTACTGTTGGAGTTTTCAAGCCGCCTAGAAGGGCTCCAACTAGCTTAACGACTATCACAATTAAGTGATAAACGGGACTAACGGTTTACGTGCCTTCAGAAGCACGGAAACGCTCGATTTGAAATACCACTAAGCGGTCACCCATCCAGGTCACCGACCACGACAGTGGTAGCTTAATTTGCCGATCGATTAAGAACGGCTTATCATGCTACACCACGAGCGCAAATTTTGAATGCATACGTAAGTTTGGGCTCGTTTGATACGTCTTTATAAGGACTCTGGTTTTAAAGTCTGATGATTAAGTTGGTCGACTATGATATAAATAAGATCAGATACAGTATTACCCAACTGATAAGGCGCGTCGTGAATCTTCGTTCGCACAGAAAAGAAAGTATGGCCCCGAAGATTAACGAAAGAATGCTTAAAACTTACAATCAACCTTAGATCACGACTATAAGGTTCATAGTACACTGCAGCTGTTAGTTCCGTCTCACTCGTAAGTCACGCCCCTCCGCACGGCGCGCGCTAACATGGCGGCAACTGCCGACCAATAGCGGTTTCCCGTGTTTGAAAATGTATCTTCTGCGCAGGTACATCGGTAAGCCATATCAGTTGGGTACTACTGTACCCGGGTGTGAAGAATATCCCATGATATTTATTTATTTGTTTGTTCTTGAATACAGGAAGCTAATATAAAAAATGACTCACCGAATAGGTCTGCACATCGCTTCGTTAGCAACATTAATGAAACCCATAGCGACTTCTTCCATAGTCATCTGTTATTAAAAAAAAACAACATAAACAACACGCGTATAAAAACTATATTACTAGTCTATTTTCATTATAACAATGTCTTTGATTCAAGAATGTCAATCTGATGATATAGATGAAAAAAAATGACAATAATTTTTTGTCTTGTTACACATAAACCTTATTGTTAAGCAATACGATTCATTTTTCGATGACAACCATGACGTTTATCATGATATCTCATAATAAACAGGGGCCTCAACTTTTATAAATAGCTATTCTACTAATACCTAAAATGTATCGATTTTTCTGTCAAATATTGACTTTCTATACATTCTGACGTCTTTTGACACAAAAACTATTCTGTTGGAATCTCAGTCTTAAGAAAAGGTAGTAAGGATTAAATTTAATTAATAACATACCTCTTTTCCACCGTCTTGTCTCAAGAAGGTGTTGATTTCATCCGTCAACTTCCTGAATGCTGTGACAGTGGCCTCTTTATCGAGAGCTTCGTTCTCGTTGGGGCCGAATATCTTCGGGAAGTATTCCGGGAGTAAACGACCTGGTAACACGAGAATTACCTCTTCAAGGAAACTCTATCGATAGTGGTACAGTAGAACAGTAGTACTAATTTAAAGAGATGTAGAGCGTAGCGTTTATTCACTCAAAGAGCAGCTCGACTGGGGAAGTACCTCCACCTTACAGAATACCGCAGCCCAATAACTTGATGTTGTGTTCTTGCGCGAAAGGTCACCAGACCTCATTGGGGAGGGGGGATGGGTTTGCATCCGCTTACCATCAGGCGGGCCGTACACTTGTTTACCGACTTAGTAAAAAAGTACATATTTTATATGGTCTACTGATGTACCTGCTAGACATAATTTAAGATCGCGGGAAATTGATCAACCTATGAGAAAGGTCTTTTACTGCGGGTCGCATAAATAAGCTCAGTTACTCAGCGAGCTATGGAACGAGCTACGATCGGAATTTCTCTACGTGACAGGGTCCGAAATGAAGACATTCGTAGGAGAATGAAAACGACGGACATAGCTCGTAGAGATAGTAAGCTGAATTGGCAATGGGCAGGTCGCTCGAAGAGCCTTAAACCTATGGGGAAGAAAGGTTCTCGAGTGGCAATCACGTATTGGCAACTGGACGCCCTCCCACTGCGGTGGACCGACGACCTGGTCAGAGTCGCTGGGCGTCCGGCTGGAGACCTAAACCGTTCCAAGTGGAAATCAATGGAGGAGGCCTATGTTCAGCAGTGGACATCCATAGGCTGATATGATGATGATGATGATCAGAAAGGACTGCTTGTGCTTTGCTCCAAAATACCATGAAATATAAAGACGGCACAGCAATCAATTTTGATACCTTATACACATTGCATAAGGTTGTTTTATGATAATTTTTATCCCGGGTAAACATAAGTGAGTTGTAGTAGATGAGTTACCCAGTAGTAAGTTGGCGTCAGTAACAGCGAGAGGGCCCCCCTTCCTGTAGCAGGCGGGGCCGGGCTGGGCCCCGCACGACTCGGGCCCCGTCACCAAGAGCCCCGACCGGAACTGCAGCATGGACCCGCCGCCAGCTGCTACCGTGTTTATATCTACCGGATAACATTCAATATTAAAGCTGGTTTAGAAAGCTTTGTTTGTAGATTAGACAGCAAAGAAGTAGTGATGGTAATTTTTTTTCAGTATAATTGAAATCTGTTTTACAAAAAACTTGAACCGACTTCAAAGTAAACTAAAACGTTATCAGATCCTGACCTGATGACAATGGGAACAAACGGGAAGTGTACCCTTCCAAACAAAAAAATATATTTTCCGAATCGGTTAATAAATGACGGACTTATGAATTGAGAACCTGTTCCTTTTTTTGAAGTCGGTTAAAAAGATAAAGTCGGTATATTTAAAGGAAGCATGTAAGGAATGCCTTAAGACATTTTGTTTTTTTGCTATGGTTAGACAGATTTTGACATTCCTCTCGTTCGCCATTTTTTTTTCAAAACTGCGTGTTATATTGTCGGATGACTTATATAAAAATCAATAGCTGACATGATAAAAAAAACAGGCCAAGTGCGAGTCGGACTCGCGCACGGAGGGTTCCGTACAATACAAAACAATTGAGTACAATAATATTAACTTACTTAAGTTCCTTTAATTTTATTTCATTATTATTTGTTGTTATAGCGGCAATAGAAATATACATTTTGTGAAAGTTTCCAATGTTTATCTATTACGGTACATAAGATATAGGATACATAAAGCCCACTGACAGACAAATGGACGAACAGCGGAGGCTTAGTAATGGTCTTCGGCATCCTTTGGGTACGGAACACTAATATAAATAAGTTTATGTTAAAAAAATCATTTCTAATACAAGCTTTTTTTTTATTCTACTTTTTGTTGACTGTACTTGCATTGTCATCCAATATACTAATGTATACCAAATATCAAGTCAATCCGACCACTGGAAGTGGGTGAAATACGACTTGCAAGATTCCACCCGAACAAACATACATACATACATTGCAAGTTAAATAAAAGCTTGTACAGTAGTACCCAACTGATATGGCGCGTCGTGAATCTTCGTTCGCACAGAAAATAAAGTATGGCCCCGAAGATTAACGAAAGAATGCTTAAAACTTACAATCAACCTTAGATCACTACTATAAGGTTCATAATACACTGCAGCTGTTAGTTCCGTCTCACTCGCAAGTCACGCCCCTCCGCACGGCGCGCGCTAACATGGCGGCAGCTGTCGACCAATAGCGTTTCCCGCGCTTTGAATATGGATCTTCTGCGCAGGTACATCGGTAAGCCATATTAGTTGGGTACTACTGTAAAAAGATATAAAATCCAGTATAAATGTATACATACCTAGCTGCGGCGCCTGTATAGTGACGCCGGCGGTGGTGGCTTCGTGGACATGTTCCAACGCGCCCGCGTACCGGGACACGTCCGTCGATGTGCCGCCCATGTCGAAACCTACACCATTCACAATCATTTATTCAAATATACCTCCGCAGGCACTTATTAAAAATCTGACTCTAATACCGGTTCGGAAGGTTGCATTTGTTGAGAAGAGCCGGCAATAAATGCAGCAATTGCTCTTTTCAAAACAAGCTTAGATTCATTACATAATATTTACATTCTAATCGCACTGACAACAACTACAAATTAGGACTGAATCAATATTTAACACATAAATAGCAAACTCAGCGCAGACCAGCCCCCACAAGCAGCACCTGTTCACAACGTATGACGCATGTGGCAGCCATCGTCCTCCTATCGTGGGTATAAGGAACAAATCCACGCCGAGGGTGCAGTTTTTCTTTCTGGTACTACTACGGGGGGCCTTGCCCCCCGGGGCGTTTGGAACTTAATCAATAGCAATAGGTTGCCGCTCGCTCACTTTCGCACGTCTACAGCAGATTTAGGTTTATTCGCGAGGAATATCCCTACAATTTGGCAAATTATTTAAACCTGCTATCATTTTAGAGCTGGAAACCCTTTATTGACGTGACGTGGCCTGTGGAAGTGGCACTCAATCAGGAATTGAGTACCTGGTGCATGACATCTTAAAGTAGCCAATCAGAAACCAGAATAGCGCCTAGAAAGAACGACACACTTTCGAGAATATCACCATCCCTTTTCCTCTAACGCTATCCCATAAGGCTCTCTCACCCTACTCCACCCCCCTTTATCTCTTAAAAATCTCCAGGGGGGCGGCCCTGGAGATTTTTACCTGAAAGAAACACTGCGAGGGAGCAGCTGCTGGAATCGAGTTGCAACGACAACTTAAGGGCGAACGTGGTGGCAATAAAAAAACCGCCGAGTGCGAGTCAGACTCGCGCATCGAGGGTTCCGTACAGACTTGTATGTAAATAGTTCGTTCACCACGGGAATTGAGTGTCGAAGATTTTTCCCCTTTTTTCCGATTATGTTATTTTTTTTTGTGGTGTAACTACAAATTTACGGTTTTCGGATTTCTTCCTTTATTTGTGCTACATGGCCTTGCTTCTTGCCAAATTTCATGATTCTAGGTCAACGGGAAGTAACCTATAGGTTTTGATTCCCATGCTAGGAGCGTCAAAAAATGTGTACGTCCACGCGTTCCTGAGACAAAGTGTCTTGACAGACGGACAAAGTGATCCTATAAGGGATACGACTTTTTTGAGGTACGGAACCCAAAAATAATGTTATCAATATGTAAGAGATGGAAAACTTCTGTATAAAATCAAAATCAAAATCAAAATCAAAAAGTCATTTATTCAGTTTAGGCCCTAGTAAGGCACTTATGAACGTTATGTACATACAGTTGAATTTACCACCGGTTCGGAATACACTTAAACTGAGAAGACTCCGGCAAGAAACTCAGCAAGGTTTTTTTTTTTGTGGAAGATCTTTTAATATTACAGCTTTTTTCCAAATACTTATACAATATATACATTATTATTTTATGCTTATTCGTACAATTGTCACTTAGCCAGGGGGATGCAAGTGCAGAGAGAAGCTACTACAACCATATATTCTTGTCTTCCACGTAATGAGCCGCCTTATAGTAGGCTTTGTCAATTAACCTCTGCTTTATGAAATCTTTGAATTTATCATAAGACATTTTAGTTACTTCGAGTGGGATTTTATTATAGAATCGAACGCAATTTCCGAGAAAAGACTTATTAGCTCTAGATAACCTGAATCTAGGTGTCACAATTTTATCTTTATTTCTTGTATTGAAGTTATGGCGGCTACTATTAATTTCAAATAAATTTAAGTTTTTACGGACAAACATAATATTTTCATAAATGTACTGTGACGGTAACGTTAAAATTTTAAATTCCTTGAATCGACTTCGTAGTGATTCGCGAGGACCCAAACAATAGATTGCGCGAATTGCACTTTTCTGCAGAATAAATATAGTTTCAAAGTCTGCAGCTGAGCCCCACAGCAGAAGACTGTAGGACATTAAACTATGGAAATAAGCAAAGTAAACCAACCTGGCTGTAGCCACATCTGTTATTTGTCTAATTTTTCTAACTGCGAAGGCGGCGGAACTCAGTTTACTAGCTAATCTTTCTATATGAGGACCCCATTGTATTTTACTGTCTAATGTAACGCCGAGAAAAACTGCCTTATCCACTAGTGCAAGTCTTTTACCATCGACAAAGATATGAGTGTCACTCTTAACAACATTAGGGAGAGAAAACCTTATACATTTAGTTTTACAGGAATTAAGCATAAGATTATTGGCGGCAAACCATTTTGATACAGCTGATAATGTATAAGAAGTTAGTTACCTATAACTGGCAACCCAGTTTCCTTCTGATATGACGTCATAGCATAACCAACAACACCTCCTGCTGGCCCGGAGAGAATCGCCCGGGAACCATTGAACCTGAAAAAAAAAGTGAGTATCGTACCTAAAGTGGTAGTAGTCATGGATGTGATTAAAATTAGTTTAGTGCGATAGAATCGGCACCATAAACTCACATGTCCATAGGAGTGAGCCCTCCATCCGACTGCATGAAGAGCACGTTCCCCTCGTGCAGGCCCGCGCTAAATCCGCGCACGAACCCGCGCACGTACTCGCGGATGTGCGGCGTCAGGTACGCGTCCGCGGATGCCGTTAGTCCGCGCCCCACCATGCGGACCATCGATGTTATAGCGTGCGACAGGGATACTTGGTTGAAACCTGAGGCAATTTGGTTTTCACAGAAAAGAAAGTATGGCACCGAAGACTAACGAAAGAATGCTTAAAACTTACAATAAACCTTAGATCACTACTATAAGGTTCATAATACACTGCAGCTGTTAGTTCCGTCTCACTCGCAAGTCACGCCCCTCCGCACGGCGCGCGCTAACATGGCGGCAGCTGCCGACGAATAGCGGTTTCCCGCGCTTTGAAAATGTATCTTCTGCGCAGGTACATCGGTAAGCCATATTAGTTGGGTACACACGGCTACAGATCAAGCTATACATATCCAATATAAGCTGACCTCTCTTTATACGGAAATCCTATACAATGCGAGATCAGCTTATACTGGAAATGTATAGCTTGATGTGTTGCCGTGTGTACTACTGTACGATATATCTATGAATACATCTATATGGAAACTTCTTACGCTTTGCAAAAGGTAACTTTGTTTACGCTATCACTCCATAATATTCTGACTCTATGGGTCAAACGAAAAACTAATGACTCACCTAAACTCTCAGCAATCTTGCCAATCCTCAATTCATGATCATGAAACGTATAACTATGAGCGAGCACGACAGCTATACTATCTATCCCTTTCTCCCTCAGCTTTACCAAGTCTTTCTTCACCGCTTCCTCGTCTAAATCTTTGATAATTAACATTTTCTCGCCAGTCGTACCAACGACTGTTTTCCAGTTAGTTTTTGACTTGTCCATTTGGCACCTATCTTCTAAAGCTGGAATGACTCTGCAGTCTACTTCTATCACTTCTGTGTACAGAACTCCTGGGCGTTTTATATCCTGGAATTGGGGTTCAGACTATTAGTAAGATAAATCTGTTCTGGAGTTTCCACGATTAGACAGATAGAATTACTTGTCAAATAATATAATGAGTTAGGAAGGTACTCGTTATTTTTCTATATAGGTTTCATAGATTATCGCAAATTACTCCTGATTTTCTACTACAGGGTGAAATCGAGAACATTTGACAAATTTTAAGGGATGGTTCTATTACCGATACATATTAATTTTGCGAGGTTTTAAACAAAACCCGAAGCATTTTTTTTTCTAGCCGTTCTTGGAACTGATATACAAGCATAAAATAATGCTTTTTACACCGTTGTCTAATAACATATCATATTAATAATCCCATAACACTTTTGTTTAAACATGTATCAAGCTGCAATTTATTTGTTTACACCTAGCCTCGTATGTGAATCCCGCTCCGCGCA
Organism: Polyploca ridens; assembly: GCA_951394255.1. Classification (NCBI taxonomy): domain Eukaryota; kingdom Metazoa; phylum Arthropoda; class Insecta; order Lepidoptera; family Drepanidae; genus Polyploca; species Polyploca ridens. Next base: position 3,447,143 of record OX596265.1, on the reverse strand, counting down.
CCGACAGAAGCAGTGGTTTTTTTAATACATAATGACATTCAGTCTATATTATGAGTGTAACATCCTATTAAATTTTGTCAAATGATTTCAATTTCACCATGTAGAATGTGACCATTAATGACTGGGCAAACTTTTCCAAAGACAATTCAACAATCAAAAAGCCTGACTAAACTTACCAACTCAAATATATTAGGTCTAGCTTGGTTCCCAATATAAAGCAGATCCTTGAATCCTTTATTGATAACCAGCGCCATTTTAGCGCCTTTCCTCTCTAACAGAGCATTAGTAGCCACTGTGGTTCCCATCCTTATTGACTCTATGAGCGATGAGTTCACTTTGCCATCTTTATCTAAGGCATTTCCAGTTTCCTGCAAGAAAAAGTAAGTCAAGAAAATATAATTCCTTACATGTAAGCCATGACTTATTGTTTCTGTGGTCAACCTCAGTGCTTATTTTTTCATGAGGTAGGTAATTGCACAGAACAAGCGCTCGTGGCGTAACATGATTAGCCGTTCTAATTCGATCGGCAAAATTAAGCTACCACAGTAGTGGTCGGTGCCTGCCTGGACCGCCTAGTGGTATTTAAAATCGAGCGTTTCCGTGCTTCGGAAGGCACGTGAAGCCGTTGGTCCCGGTTATCACTTAATTGTGATAGTCGTTAAGCAAGTTGGAGGCCTTACTAGGCGGCTTGAAAACTCCAACAGCAGGTTGACCGCTAGCCTACCTCCACCGACCCGCAGTGGTCATGCGTGGTGGAGTATCTGCCCATTCCCTTTCACCCCAATTTGTGAAAGGAGGCCTGTGCTCAGCAGTGGGACATTATAGGCTGATGAATAAGTTGCACAGCGCTTATTACCTGGCTGGGTGGTTATCACCCTTAATTTGAAAATCTGTCACCAAACATCTGCCGATGTGTCCCGGCATTTGGACTTGAAACTAAACCGGCAGTTAACTTAACTTTACAACACGCTTGCATAACCAGGAGTATCTCTCGCGCGTTAACGACCCTAAAAATTTCATCACATAATTCTTGAAGAACCCCATGCTGTACTCCCTTGGGAAAACTACGGAATGTTTCTCATGTGAAACCGCATACTGCAAGACCAATTTGGAATCCTCATCGATGACGAGAAGTGCGATGGTTTCGTGTTTCCTTACATAATTGCACGGCGCATTAAGTTTGAATCTTTAACTAACTCTACTTTGCAGTCGCAATTTAACAAAAAGGGAAGAAAATATATGCAACTAGTTTTCGTTCCATCCAACCGGCGTTCTATTTTGTTCTAGCGCGATTGGTTGTGTGGTTTAGGCACCAAGAGGTAACAAACAAACATTCGCATTTATTATACTAAGTAAAACTAGAACAATAACCTCCTGTAAAATCCTCCTGATAGCTTCTGTCGGCGCATCGTCATAGTTTTGAGGGTCTACGGACAGCAGTTTCATCACGCGCACCTTGCCGCTCGGGCAGCGGGCGTACACGTCCGTGAACGTGCCCCCCCGGTCAATCGCGAACTGGAAGCCTGGAGCCATGGTTTGGAGCTGAAAGAAATATAGCAATAGTGTATGGTACCGCCTGACTGGCTACCACCCTCACGTTTATTTATATACTTGCTTTCCTCCGCGATTCCCAAATAAAAAGACGATAACACTAAGGGATAATATAGCTTCAGAGAAAGCATTTTCAGAATATGATCAATAACATTAATTAAATTCAATTCCTTACATTTACCTACTTAGGTACATTTCCGTAATATTATAATTTTCGAAGCTCTTCTTGTGCAGAAAAAAAGTTGCTGAAAATATTTTACTAAGCACCTCCTGGTGTGTGCAGGGAGACATTGAGCCAGTTCTGTTCTAGGCTTTATGTTCTAACCACCTTCCTTATATCCTAGGCCATATTATAGCTTACCAGGGTGAGTTAGTGGTAGAGTATTATAGTCAGACTTTTCATAAGTGCCTGCGAAGGTCTATTTGAATAAATGATTTTGAATTTGAAAAAAAAATTGAATTTGGTCAGTCAGAGACAGGACTATTCACAAAACCTATTTAAAAATTTCAATTAAGAAATAAGATTTATGTAAGCTGTCAAAATCACAACATGTACTGAGTGAATATAACCCCTTATGTAATTGAGGAAACTGCATCAAAAAACATGTATTCAGTGTACCTAAGACATACTATCTAATGGACAGCCAGAAACACATTATATCTCATAATGTATTATCTTTTGTTTTCCATTATCATGTAGCTATAAAAACTTATTAAAATACCTGCACATCATAATCAGAAAACCTAATAAAACTGACACATACCTTATATCGCTTATTAGCTATTAAAACACAACTACTCTTAACTATTACAAGAATACTACTGTATTGTGTAATTATATTTATATAGAGATAAAACATGAATTTACCTATTGTCTAATAATGTTCTACTGTTAATTTAAGTCTTATCATAAGGTGTTAAAGTTCAATTTGTCTGTAATAATACAGTGCAAATAAAATGTTTTTAAATAAAGGTATCTGCAAACTATACCTACCATCTATATAGCACACAAGGAAGACAAGACAGTTTTGAAGGCTTTATGTTTTTTTTTTTTGTACTGTAGCAGAAAAGATTACAAAAAGAAACTGGCAAAGAATCTATTTAGATTTGCACTAGCAACAGTACATTAACAGACAAAAATAAAAATGAACTATTGATAACATTGAACCTTGCTGAGTTTCTTGCCAGAGTTAAGGCTAAATTTGGAACCAATAAATTGAATTAGACTTACTGGCTTTGACTTTAAGAAAATGTATGTTATTTTGATGTACGTACATATACTGGGTGGAGACTTCGAGATGGTATATTTTCGAAACCTATGTTGGATTAGTCATGCTGAAGAACTTTTATTATGGGACCAACACAGAATTCTCAAAAAATATGTTTTACTTTTCATACATTATTATCGAGCAAGGTTGAGATTTTGTAAGAAAAATTACAACCTTGAGAATTCACTATTGGTCCCATAGTAAAAGTTATTCAGCATGACTAACCCAACATAGGTTTTGAAAATATGCCATCTCGAAATCTCCACTCTGTTATATTTATCTGTTATGGACGAGTGAGATCCCCTAGCACAAGTATTTCTATTTTTAAAAGGAGAACATAGTGGAGAACCACTATGTTTATGATTGTATAGTTAAGTTTCTGAAAATAAATCATTTTTATTTGTTGAATTTGTTATTTTCTTATTGGCATATTAAGATTAATGGATTAATATTATATTTACATCGTTTGAGAATGTACTATTCTAAATAGCACAGCTATGGTAAGTGGGCAGTAAGCTTTACATTTGACTGATAATAAAATTACCTAATTATTTGTACTTGATATGAAGATAAATAAAGGTGGCATTAACATTTGCTAGAGATATAAAGCCTTGAGATAAGTAACACAGAATAGAATAAACATTAGAAATAATTAGGGTTCCAAAATAAAAACTAAAAATATGTAGAAATTTTAGAATGTCATTTGCAGAATGCAGGTGAAATCATTGGGCAAAAGCTATCTTTATCTATATATCTATCTATAAGCTATAGGATGATAAAATTGGGAATTATGTTTGAGTCAAGCCTTATGGGACAGGGACTTAATTGAAAATAAATTTAGAACATTTTTATTTTACACTGTAATATTGTGAACACAGTTAGCAGTATGGTACAGTTCAAAATTTATCAACAGTTTATAATCTCGCTAGGTAGATTATAAACTAACGGTTTTCACAAAAATACAGTAACATATACATCACAAGCTCTAAAATCTATTTTACTCAAAAATACTTTTGACAATCCAGGCAGTTATTATGGACTTAGAATTTTTATTTAAACAAAAGTCTTGACCTCTGAGGCACTAGTTTCGTGGAACTCACCCTTTAAAGCTACTCTCCGACTATACATATTATTATGGAAATCAATCCTCCTTTATTGGGCAGTGGACATTACAAGGCTGATTGTAATGGACCAAGGAAACGTCAGATACTTCACATTCAAATTGTAAGCCTTGGTCAGAATGTCTCTAAGATGATGTTACTGGTTAAGTAGATATCAAGTGCAGGGTGCAGCTCAATGAAAAGAGTCACAGTAGCTTTAGACTGGCACTATTGAGCATAATGAAACTGATATGGCGCGTCGTGAATCTTCGTTAGCACAGAAAATAAAGTATGGCCCCGAAAATTAACGAAAGAATGCTTAAAACTTACAATCAACCTTAGATCACTACTATAAGGTTCATAATACACTGCAGCTGTTAGTTCCGTCTCACTCGCAAGTCACGCCCCTCCGCACGGCGCGATGGCGGCAGCTGCCGACCAATAGCGTTTCCCGCGCTTTGAAAATGTATCTTCTGCGCAGGTACATCGGTAAGCCATATTATTTGGGTACTACTGTATATAGTTAGAGACCCTACATCACCATGGATAGAAGCAGCAGATAAAACAATTGTGTCAATTCTACATTGTTTGTACTCACCGGCAAAGAACAAAATCTGTCGTCCAAAGTTAGAAATGTATGTATGATAATACCTATTATAAAATTCCAATTTCTTTCTTAAGAATTATTCCACCGACCACACAAGTTTTATTTCACCCAGTTATAACAATCAAAATTCAAATTTGTAAAAATTCTCTCCAACTTGATTGCCTTGAAAATAAACAGCTGATAGTAGTAGTAGTAGTTTATTCATCCATAAAAGGATAGGCAAGGGTCAATGAACCATACAGCCTTTTCATATGTGTACTTTTCCATTTGATAGTAAATTAATATAAAAAATGATTTGCGCGTGAAAGCCTCTTCATTTCATATGTATTCCTATTCTGTCTTGTTCATCTCGTTCTTCGTTTTGTTCTAAGTAATCTTGGAGGTCTCGTTTAATAAGTTACTTAATTTGAGTTGTGTCTAATCCGGTAAGTAGAATCCAAGAATGTTCTTCCATGTATTTTTGTTTCATTTTATATTTCATTTATTGTATTATTTATAAATTTGAATAAAGACATGAAAATTGCTGGCTGTTTTAGTAATTCTTGTATAGTACGCGGAATATTTTCGGGATTTTCATAGTGTTCTAGTAACTCATCCATCAACAGAAGGCGCTGAATGCCGAAGGATGGGCAGTCAAAGAAAATGTGATCTAACGTCTGTGGTGTATTATGGTGACATAAATTACATGCTGAAGAATCGGAAATTTTCAATCTATTTAAATGGGAGTTAATGCGACAATGGCCAAAACGAAGGCGGCAGATAATTGTGTAGAATTTTCTATTAATTACATTGCGAAATCTGCAAAACCACGGTGTTTTATTAACATTTTCCTCTAATGCTGCATACCAGAGTCCTTTCTTTTGAACTGAGGTACAGGAGTCCCAATGCTTTTGCCAATTTTCTGATAACTTTTCTTTAAGGTTGGGCAGCAAATCTGTATAAGGTATGGCAACTCTACGATCGTATTCTGGCAAGCTCATCTCAGCGGTGGCTCTTGAAATTACGTCACTGTTTTTGGTTATTGTTCTCGCTAAGTAATCTGCAGGGCTATGACAGCTCATACAATTGGTCTTGATTTTACGATTCGTTCAAACTTCAGACGCGTTCAAGAGAAACGGCCCTTGCTATTGGTTGACAGAGGGACGCCATTTTGCTGGTATAGTAACTACATTCAGTTTAATCGCCGGCGTTTTGACAGATGTTTTCGTTGTTATTTCTTTCGTGTTCTAAACATAATACTTTGCGTTTGAATTAAAATTTCGGCGTTGATTTATTTGAATTTGAACAATTGCAAACAGAAAAGTTTCAATCAAACACTTTGAGAATCTTATAGCTCTTATGAAATAACTTCTGGACAGCCAACAGAACCAGTTATTGTCGAGGTAAGACACAATTATTAATTTCAATAATGTATCACTATAAAGAGATCTACATTCAGTTTTGAAGGTGTGTTTCGTCTCCCAACCTACTACACTCGGCTAGGTTGGTGAATTAGTTTATCACAGTCTATAATAACATAACCTAAATCACTTGATGAGAAGAAGCCCAATACCATGGTTGATAGTAACGGACTGACATTATATATTTTGTCAGTCTTTTTAATTTAATATAAAATAACAAGTTCCTCATAATTGCAGGTAAAGTGGGATGACATAATTGAAGTCTACCAAAACGACTGGAATTGGACAAATTCGAACATTACACAAAGTTACAGAAGAACATGTTATACCTGAAAAAATAAAAAAGTTAGCATTACTGGAAAAGTGTTTAGTGAGCGCATGGCAGCTATATTGAGATACACAGCAACATTTGGTGAGTTGATTATCTTTTAAATACATACACATATAGATAACTAGCAGTTCCCCGAGGTTTTACCAGCGTTCCCATGGAATCTTATCTTTTCCCAAGGTAAAAAGTAATCTATATGTTATCCCAGGCCATATCCCTACATAACTAATCTAGGTTCCAAGTTTCATCCAAATCCGTTCAGCCGTTTATGTGTATTTGAGTTACAAACTTCTAAACTTATTACAGTAGATAATTACAACCAGACTCATATCAAACAGACATGTTCATTGTTCATGCACAAAAATTTCTGCCCAGGGTGGGAATTGAACCCACAATCTGCAGTGTGATAGGTAACACCTTACGAACCATGCTAACTGGGGTCAAATACTAGTTTTATACTATGTATACTTATAAATAATTTTGTCATGGTTTCAGATAAAAGGTCAATGATGAAGTGATCATCCAAACACCATCATCCAAATACTGCAGATGTGATCCAGTTTTTTGACATGCTGATTGATAGCTGTAATTGATCCAGAGGTGGTCAAGCTCCCGAAAAACTAAGAGGATCTGTAAAAACTAACAGCAATATAAGTAGTTTTCGCGTGATGCCATAAAAACTTTAAAGTACCTATTGTATTATTACATAATAATATTATACAGAGGGTCTTTGGTAAATAAATAGGGGCAGATCAGACATAAACTAATTGGATTTAGGGAAAGAAAGAATTTGAAGGGAAGAAACCTTATTGTGGAGAGATTTTTTTTATTGTGGAATTTTCAAAATTTATTATATGAATAATTATCAGATGCATGCCACAAAATAAATTGTATGTAAATGTATTAAGCATATAATATGTGTAGATTTGAAAATTACTTTAATTGGATGGGCTGCCCTATTCATAAGAAAGATTTTATAAATAATTTAAAACATATTTCAAACACAAAAAATACACATTATACACAATTGGTGTACGAGCATAAATAAAATATTGAATGGGGCAGTCCTGAAAAATATTCGTGACATTTATAAAATAGCTCACAACAAATATTTAAAACAAGGAAAATAAAAAAATGATTCATTTAAACTGGTTTTATTCCATTATTTAAATTGAAATATCAAAAATTCTAAATACAGACACTGCTATCGACATATATACAACACTAGCAGTATCGATATCGATATGGTACAAACATCAATGTCAAGCACTAAATACAGCGCAGCAGCGCCACACTCCAAATCGTGTTGAATAACCGTAAACTACATAACTCTCACCAATCCCGTGTAGCTGTCTTATCTGTTGTGTATACAACATATATACAACATATTCTATATGATCTGTGGTAATCTGCGTTTTCATTTCCTTTTACTCCTTTGTGTGAAGGCACCCAAAAAAGGATTATAGAAATATTATTGCATTGTAAACGATGCCAAACAGATTTGATATTGTATAATATATAATTTGTATCTGCAGAAGCTTTATTACGTTCTAACGCTGTAAGTACGCTCATACTGTCACTTGCCACTACCCAGGCAGAACATTCATCGTGTCGCTTATCTATATGTTGTAAAGCTGTGAGGATGGCAAGTGCTTCAGCTGTAAATATACTTGAATTTTCATCTATTTTGAATCCGCATCCCAGTTTAACTATGCTGTCATATATGGCAATCGCCACACTTTTTTGGTTCTTAGCTCCGTCAGTATAGATAATTCTATGATTTGCCCAGTTACTTAATTTTTCATATACTTCTTCCTTACAAGTCAAACTTCTGTCTATTATTACTTCCATTTCAGTATATTTTGATGAGTAAGAACCAGTATAACATGGCCACACATTTTCAAATTGTTGAATATTTTTATTTTTTAAATAAAGTACAAACTCTGAGAAGTCCTGAAGAATATATGGGGTACAAGAGGGTGACAGATTAGAAGACTGGGAATAGCACATTAAATGTTTAAAAAGATTATTAGGTTTTATTGAATATAACTTTAGTATGAATTTGTTTTTAAGGAATGTAAACCTAATATAAAGTGGTGGAATATTGCATTCAATTTGCATTGAAACTATTGGAGTAGATCTAAAGGCACCTGTTATCAAACGTAAATTTCTATTTTGAATTTTCTCTAATTTCTCAACTAAATTGTTATTAGAGCTGAAGCATAGAAATCCATACTCAAAATGACTACGAATCAGTGATTTATATAGGAGCAATAATATTTTAGGATCAGCACCCCAGTAAGTTCTAGATAATGATTTCAAGACATTAAATGCTTTTAGAGCTCTTGAGGCTATACAATCAACATATTTTTTCCAAGATAAGTTGTAGGAAAAATTAACACCCAGGAAAGTAGCTTCAGGCGAAATAGGCAAGCAATCGTTATTGTAAAATATTTTTACTTTTTTCTGTAGTTTTTTGCTAAAAACGACTACCTTTGTTTTATCAACATTTATGTTAAGGTTTAAGTAAGAAAAATATTTTTTTAAATTCAACAACGCTACATTAAGCTGATTTGATATTAGATTTAAATCTGTTCCAGCACAGTAAATAGCCAAGTCATCAGCAAATTGTAAATTAGAAACTTCAGATCCTAAGATTAAATTGAGACGATGAATGTATAAAATAAAAATTAATGGACTCAAAATACTACCCTGACAAACACCTTTAAAAGAATATCTAGGCCCAAAAAGTTTACCATATTTGACATAAACTTTTCTTCCATGAAGAAAGTTAAAGATCCAGCTAACAAGCTTAATAGGGAGGCCAATAGAAATAAGTTCTGTAAAGAGTATGTCCAAATTTACATTATTGAAAGCACCAACAATGTCAAAGAAAATACATATCAGATGATTTTTGTTTGAAAAAGCTTTATTTATATCGAGTTGTAGTTGACATATACTTTCTTGAGCTGATTTGCCTTTTCGAAAACCAAACTGATTACTAGGCAGAATGGCATTATTTTCTATAAAAAATTCCAAACGCTGTTTAAGAAGTTGCTCAAAAATTTTTCCTATACACGATGTTAGGGCAATGGGGCGGTAAGAGTTGGCATCATATTTTACTTTATTAGGCTTTAATATAGGAACTAGACAGTCTGTTTTCCAATCATCTGGTATTATATTATTTGACCATAAGGAATTCATAACATTAAGAAAAAAAGTTAAACTACTTATACTTAATTTTTTTATCATAACATATGGAATACCATCTAAGCCATGTGCAGTATCTTTACGTGAATTTATACAGGATTTTAACTCTGATAAAGTAAAGGGTTCTAAAAGAAATGCATTAGAAGGGTTGTATGATTGGGAGTTTAAATTTATTTGACAATTAGGAACAAAATCAGGAGTATACTTTTCCAAAAAACTTGTAATCCAGTTAGTGTCATTATTATTACAAAGAGTATTGGGGATATATGTCTTATTAAATTTTTTCATATGTTTCCAGATAACTGACATTGGGGTACACCTGTTGAAGGATTCACAAAGAGTAGTCCAACTATTAATTCTCTCCTGTTTGATAGTAAGTTTCCTAACTGCTTGCAATTTTTTGAAATGTATATAATTTTCTTGTGTAGGATTAAGCTTAAATGTAATATATGCCTCTTTACAATTTGCAACTGCTAATGAACAACTACTATTCCACCATGGCAATGACATTCTTTTAGGCTTAGGGTTCTTTTGATGCACTGGATTAGATGGTGGTTTATAATTTGGAATAGATTTGGTGACAGCCTTCAGGAGTATAGCGCAAAAAGAATTATAAGATTCCAAAATTGACAATGAATCAGAGAATAATTCTACTAAGAGCTCATCTACCACAGATTGATATTTTTGCCAATTTACACATTTGTAATTAGGATAAGTAGGGATGTTATTACATGAAAGATTATCAGTATTTTTAATATTATTGTTGTTAATTAATAATTTCATCATTACAGGGAGGTGATAGCTACCAAGTGGATCATCATGAACCCACCATTCACAACTAAGAGCGAGAGATGGAGATATAATAGAAAGGTCTAAAGGATTTGGTCTCCATGTGGGAGAGCCTACAGTGGTTGCTTGACCATCATTTAAGAGAACTAATTCATTGTCATCTAGGATTTCCATAATGTCCCTACCACGTGGTGAGATGGATCTACTACCCCAAGCAGTATTATGTGCATTAAAGTCACCAGCGAAGATCATAGGTTTTGGAATTTGTTTTATTAAACTATCAAATTTATGTTTGTCAAAAATCGGTGTAGAGTTGGGTGGACAATAGAAGCTGACTATACTTAAATTATTGTTGTTATTTAGTTTTAGTTGCACACAAATGTTTTGCAATACTTCATCAAAATATGTATTAATTTTAACATAACATAGACTGTTGTGAACAATTATTGCTACTCCATTATGCTTGCTACCTGTATCATTTCTTTCAATATTATAGCCCTTTATATTAAAATGTTGATCAGGTTGTAACCAGGTTTCGCATATAATAGCAATATGAATATTATGCTCTAATAGAAATTGAGATAAAATATATCGATTGGACATAATGCTCTGAGCGTTCCAATGCATGATATTAATGTGATCCATTACTTTGAGATAAATTATTTTTACAGAAAGTATCTTTTAATACATCTCTAATTGTGTTAGAGCATATAGGCTTTTCCTTAGACTGATTTGTAATTAATTTGAGTACAGACTGTGTTAGTAAATTTAGGAATTGATCTGATTTAAAGAGTACTTGTAGTTGAGAGTCAAGGGATCGAGATTTAAGAGTCTGAGGGAAATCTTTTGTATTGAATAAGTCAGAGTAAGTGATGGAGCGTGATTTAATCTTATTTTCTGTTATTTTCTGTTTTTTCAAAGGACACATAGCGGAGATAGCAATATGATTGCCTGCACAATTGCAACATTTTGCGTTTTCAGGTTGAATAACACAGGTTTTGTAATTATGACTTTCTGTGCATATGGAGCATCGTTCAGCATTCTTACAAAACTTAGAGATGTGGCCAAAACGTAGACATCTTAGACATTGTCGAACAGGTGGAATATATTGCCTTACCTCATGTCGCCAAGAATCAAGGTATATGTAATCTGGTAACTGAGTCGAGGCGAAGGTCACAGCGACTGTCTGGGTGGGCGTGAAAGAAACCTCTTCGCCTGACTTCACACGACGCATGAACCTCCTAACTTGGATTATATTTCTGGTGCTTGCTAAAAGAGAAAATATCTTTTTATTTGATAGCCCAATTGGGACACCTGACAAGACACCGGTTTTCTCTGTAGCTGCAGCAGGGATTGTCGCAATCATATTAAGGTCTTCCATAAATTTATTGTTCTGTATGAACATATTCGCATTATTGTAATTGTCAAAAACAACGCCGACTTTGAATTTATTTATGTATCTTAAATGTTTAACACCATTAATACAATTTTTCCGCAAGCAATGTGATATTGCAATTTTTTGCGATTCATTTATTTTTGTATCAGGTACTCTACTGCTAAGGAATACAATAAATTCTGAATCTGTGTTGTTACTTTCCGGGTATTTACGTAGATAATTGGGGGCCTTAAAAGGCTTGTATCGGTCCTTGTCCAGTTCGTCATCCGAGTCTTCGGTCTCGGAGGTACTAGCAGGGCCTCCATCCTCCAAACGTTTTTTTTTCCGTTTGGCCCTCTTTGGGCCACCCATATTTGATAACAAAGATATAATTCACGTGAAACAAAGAATTTCAATAAAATTTTTTCAAAAAACGCGCCTTCTCTTTTTCGTTTCCCGCCTTTTTTTTTTTCTAAACAGCTGATAAAATTATTACAACCAGCTGATAATGATTGTTAATTTTTTCTTGACCATGGATACTAAGTCCTTCAGTCGCATACATTTTATTAATTATATCACTTTAAATTAGTCCACACATTCACTTTCACATAGTCCACATGATCAGTCACCGTCAAGTCATGTTTTAGTAAAATGGTAGTCATTGTACTAAAACTGGTCACGGACTTTTTGAGACAACTTGTAAAGTCACGATACACATATTCATTTCATTTCACTTCATTGGTGCATTGATCTTTATTGGATAAAATACCACCGATAATATGCAATAAAACTCAAAATACACGAATTTATGAAAATAAAAATGAAACTGCGCCACTCTTCTTCTTCTTCTTCTTATTTTTAGGTATGGCAACCCAATCCTCTTCAACTACGCCACTCTGCAAGTTCCCGCCAAAAAGTCCTGATAACAGTGTTCACAACCTGAAGCCAGGCAGCTATCGTACCAGGGCCGTAAAATTATCGTATATGCTCGTATATGGATAAAAATTATCGTATCCATTAGGAAAATGGCTAAAATACTTTAAAAAATCATATGAAACGTGACAATAATATGTTGCAAATACTTTATAGTTTAAATCTTGTAAACTTGTTTTTTAAATGGAAAAAAAAAGAATAGTTCGCGCCAACATCTCGTATTTATAAAGAAGAAAATAATGTTAAAGGATAGAGACACATGAAAACAAGCATATTTTTTAAAAGTTTAACTGAATAGATTTTATATTTGCGAGAACAGAATACACAAATATTAATGAAACTTAATATTTTATATACAAATTCGAAAAGACAATAACTGCCAACACTCCACCACATCGAACGACGATATCGATATCGATCGCTGATTGGAAGACAGTAGTAAGATTGCGCCAATAAGCAATAGCATGTGTTCCTAAGAAAGAAAAGAGCCAATAGATGGTGCTGACACTAAAAAACAACTGTAATTGTTATTGGCTATCTACGAATCATCAAATTTTTCATCAGAATGGAAATTATCGTACAATCTGCGTACGATAGTCGTGTACCATCGTACATCGTACGTAGTTATGAAATTATCGCACATGTACGATAATTATCGTACGGTTGCGAACACTGCCTGATAATGATTGATGCGAACAATGTTACCGTTCTCAAATTCAGTTCGTACATAACTCTCTAGTATACTATGTGCGTTCGAATTGGGGTACGGTAGCAAAAATAACAGTCCAAAATGCTAAAAACGATCACATGTGGCGTTCGATTTGGAATATTGTGGGCGAAATTGTCGTTTTGAACTGTTTTCGTTCACCGTTCGTTTTGCTTGGAAACAGTTAAAAACGACATCACATATATTTTATGTATTGGCTCTTTTTTCAGACGAGATATGGCTCTCTTTTAAAATTTGAGTTTGCAACACTGGTGGCCAGACTTTGTTGTTTAGGGACTTTTTGGCGGGAACTTGCAGAGTGACGTAGCGTTTTCATTTTTATTTTCATAATTTCTTGTATTTTAAGTTTTATTGCATATTATCGGTGGTATTTTATTCAATAAAGATCAATATATGTGCACCAGTGAAGTGAAATGAAATGAATATGTGTATCGTAACCTTACAAGTTGTCTCAAAAAGTCCGTGAAGAGTTTTAGTACAATGACCACCATTTTACTAAAACATGACTGGACGGTGACTGATCATGCGGACTATGTGAAAGTGAATGTGCGGACTATATTAAAGCCTACTAAAGTGATATTATAAATAAAATGTATGCGACTGAAGGACTTTATCCATGGTCATGAACAAATTAACAAAAAAAAAAAAAATTTGTTGTTTAGGTTTTGATTCGTATTACTATTTATTTTGTATACCACTATTTTGTAAAGTTTTTGTCACTTTTTGTAGTAACTAATAGTGTGATAAGTTAACCAGCGTATTTTTTCTTGTTTATTAGTTTAATTGCATTTCTCGCAATGAGTTCTCGCCGCTCTCGTTGTATTTTTGGCTGCGACACTTTTGGTAAGAACTTTTATCACACATAAACATAAAAAAATTGGCATCATACATCGCTAAAACACATATATTAAAGAAAAATCGTATTCCATGTTTATCCTATGTAAATATTTTTTATCTCCAGGTGTGTCAATGCATGGTTTTCCAAATCGAAATAAATACAATACCGTCTTTGAAGCGTGGGTATCAGTCATACCTGAAAATAATGATCCTGAGAAGCATCTGAAAGTGTGTGACTACCATTTTAAACCAGAGCATAGGACACGAGGCCATGGTTTAACTAAAACAGCAATCCCCTGTCTGTATTTAGAAGGTAAATATCTACTGATTATTTCTTATATCAACCACAAAGATGTTAAAAAAAATCGGTAAATTCTCGCTAACAAAAAACTGTGTCGCTCAAGTCGGCCACCACGCTGTACGTACAAGCCGGCACGCACACGACAGTCACATTTCCCGCGGAATAGCCAATTAATGTGTGTGTGAGAGGTGGCCGACTCTCATAGAAACAGTTTTATGTTAGCGAGAATATGTCCGATGTAGTCTGTGATCAACCACTACTTTCTACATATAAATGCTGCATGCGATTTCACCTAGGGGGGCATCCTAGGAGAATTATTATAATAATCTGCACAGAACCAAATAATAATATAGAAAATCACCTAAAATTATTAATTATCTTTACAGTGTGTTGTCATCATACTGGCTATATTTAATAATGGATGATACCTCTCCATAACATAAAAAATGCCATCTTTGTCAATTTATGTCACTATAGTCTATTTCAAATAACATGAGTTCGGTGACACATGGTATTTTATTAAATTTCTCAATGGTTAATGTTAATTTCGATATAATAAAGGAATACTATGATAGAGCTAGGTTTCACGAAATATTGTGAATATTATTTCAGAGTAATCAAATGGAATTTCACTAGATATTGGTAAAAAACCCTTGACCTTGACGACTCATCCTATGTGAAATAGAGTATAATGTTTTATGATTTTGTACATTGGGCTGCCATCTTTGTAACTTATTAAAATTCTTTGGAATTCCTATCATAGTCTTACTAA
The DNA here is from genome assembly GCA_951394255.1 of Polyploca ridens. NCBI lineage: Eukaryota > Metazoa > Arthropoda > Insecta > Lepidoptera > Drepanidae > Polyploca > Polyploca ridens. Next base: position 3,431,945 of record OX596265.1, on the reverse strand, counting down.
ACAGACAATCTTCCAGAAAGTTGACCTGTCAACCAGAAACTACTTAACGCTGAGTCTCTAACATTTCAGGTGTGCCAAAAGTAATAACGGACCTGGATACAGAACATAATTATTGCTTACCAAGGATGAAGCTACCTGTTTCCCCGGCAAACCTTGGAATTAAAACATCATTATCCAGTAAAACAGAGGATACAGGTAACTAATTATAAATACACATGAATTTATCAGATCTGATATCGGGCAGGGTGTGAACAAAACAGTATGCCCAAAGTTTGTAGTTTTTACAAGCTTTTTATTAACTTGCAATGTATGTATGTTCGGGTCAAATCTTGCAAGTCGAAATTAACACACTACTCTACATACATACCTACTCCAGGCATACAATGTCGCATTTTTATCCCGGGATCTAAAAATATTTTAAATGGCTCAGTTTATTCCTTAGGCACCAAGGATCAATAATAACAACATTTCAAAATCTCTAAAAATCTTAATTTTTTTGTACAAATCTCGCCATGACTCTTAAAATTTTTTCGAGTTTTTTTTTTTTACCTTCGTAGAACAATATGCATAGATATTTCAGTGATTCGTTTGTTCATCATTTAGCATATTGCAGAATTATAACTTTTTGTTTAAGATTTAACTATTTTTGTACATTTCTCAAAATAGTCAGTTTTATGGTTTTTAGAATCGAAACGTTCAAATATGGCTCATATTTTACAAAAAATATTAATAACACAATGTGCCAAATGAACTTCTGTGGTAGCTGTAATCAGTGAAACTATGCATACTGTTCTACGAAGGTAAAAAAAAAACTAAAATATTCAAATTTCCCGCGTCGGTACATGTTTTAAAATGAATAAATATGTAAATTAATGAATGATGATTTTTCCTATAAATATTCTAATTTCGTACGATATTTCATATATGTATCGGATAAAGTATATCGATATTATGTATTGACTTCAATGATTCGATAATATCGTATTGATTCGATATATCAAATAAATGGATCGATATTTTATCCTGTGATTTTATCACATATCGAGCCGTAGACAGAATAGGTCGCTGGACGTCTTGTTTTTCAGTTACACAAGAAAGAGAAAATTATATACAAGATGCTCATAAAGAAAAGAGACAGTACCTAATATTTTTTGTCTCTCAAATGTCGCGTTTTTCAAGGTCAGCATTTCATTTGCTAAACAAAGTTTGACGTTTAACACGCGTGTGAAAAAGGTTGCTGAAGATATTTTATTTTACCTAATTCATTTATTATTTCGAAATATAAGATCTATTTGTGCTCAAAGCGTTGAGGATTGGCCTAGATAATAATCCAAATGGTACGGTGCAGTGTTCTAGGTTGCAAAAGCGAGATGAAAAGAAGAAAAGAAAATTGCCGGATTGTCTTGTCATGCGTAAGTATATATATTTTGAGTTATTTGGTCATACTTTTGCACTAGTATGGCTTACAAACTGTTTAAATATACATTTTAATGTGTTTCAAGATATAATTTGTGCCGCAATAAGTATTTATTAGATAATGGCCCTGATTCTGTTGTTCACAACTAAACTAATTTTAATGTCACTATGTCTCTTTCTAACAAAGAACATAAGAAAAGGATGTAAGAAATTTAGTCCTGTCAAATTAGTCCAATGCTTGTTTTCAATATAAATTTAGTCGCCATCTATCGCGGTTACGCCTAAATACACGCAAAATAAGACGGCAAAGATTAATTTGACAACTTAAAATATGTTCTATCCTTTTTCAATCATGTTCGTAAGAAAGAGATGAGATGTAACTAAAATTAGTTTAGTGCGATTTACAACAGAATCGGCACCAATGTTTTTTACATAACCTCAAACACGGTGCTGCCAACTTTTTACGAATAGTACGCTCTGGTAAAGTACACTGGATTATGTTACATACCGATATACTGCAGAACGCTTGAGTAGCGTGCTCGCAGGATAAATTTGACCCTAGATATAGCGCTAGTAGTAGCATCAAATGTTACTGGGAACTTGTACTTTGTACTTTGATTGTAATTTTGTTCTTAATCTTTTCGCCGCGCGTTATGTTACCGTCACGGGAGTGATATTTAATTATAAGAACCTATTTATAGTAATATAAAAAATAATACATTTATAGGCTTGGATATTTGCAGATTCTCTATCAAACCAGAATTACGGAATTAATGGATACAAGCAGCTAAAACAAATAATTGGGTATCAAAAAAAGCTCTAAAATATGCAGCCAACAAAACATATGAATTTTATGAAATAAAACATTTTTAAGTCCCGAAGCTGTTGAGGTATGTATTGTAATTATTTATTTAAACTAGCTGTTCTCCGCGGTTTCACCTGCGTTCCAGGGATAAAAAGTAGCCTATGTCTTTCTCCATACCATAGGCTATCTGCATGCCAAACATGATGATCCGTTGAGTAGTTGAGGTGTGAAGGCGTACTGAGGAATGTTACTAGGTATGCAAAATCACTTGAAAGTTTGTAACAGTAGAGCAATTATGTATACAAATACACTAGTTTTTGTTTCATTAAAAAAAACCAAGTATTTATGATTTTACAGACATTTGAAATTTCCCTAAATATCGAGGCCCACTAGCAGTCACGTGACCCCAGTGTGACGTCATCTTGCAACGCTCTCACTTGCGTTAGTCGCCAGCGGTCCTTGCGCTATAATATTAGGGGAAAGTGTTTTGTTTCATCCGTGAATTATTCTACTGTTACGTTCATAGTGTGTGTATTCTTAATTAAGATCATTACAATACAAAAAAACCTTTATTAAATCATGAAGGATTAAAATAGATAGCCTTATAGTGTAGTTGCCCAACAATTTATCGACGAATAGTGATTCCGTTGCCGCTGAAAAGCGAGGAGTAAGTAAGAATGCACATGCTTCCTGTGTGTGAATTTGTTTTTTTTTGCATTATTTACCTAAAATAATTAATTTTAAGTAGGTACCAAACCTTTTCCCCCTTATTATTAAATAAGGTGTAAGTCAGTCTTGTAACACCCAGGCACCCTTTTCGTTATTCATTAGAAAGTGACGGATATATTTTAATCCTAGGTTTAACTATACTTGACTTACACCTTATTAATAAGACGGTTTAAGTTTACGTTATAGATAACAAATAAGTAGTAATGTTTTATCTGTACCTATTTATACTCTTGTTATACGGGCCAGTTGGTGCAGTTGGTTAAGGTTCACCTTACGCGCCGCAGGTCGTGGGTTCGATTCCCACACAGGACATGCATTTGTGTGCATGAACATGTCTGTATGTCCTGAGTCTGGGTTAGGGAATGCAAACCGGTTTCACCGAAAATCGAAAAACCGGTTATTCGGTACGGTTTTGACCAACTAAAAAACCGGTTTTACATAAAACCAAAACCGGTTTTTCGGTTATTTTCGGTTTTTATTTCAATGTTTGGAAATACTAAAAAAAGCAAGATTTGCCGCCGTTTTGTAAACTGAGTGCAAAACAGTGAGTATTTTTGTGATGAACTGAAGTGTATTGATGTGTAGTGTGTTGAGCTGGTAAGAAAATAACTTATAATGATTATTGTTTTTATGATATAAAATATGTTAAACTTTGTTTTACAATACATATGCAAACTAGCGTACGGCCCGCCTGATGATAACCAGTTACCGTAGCCTATGGATGCTTGCACTGGCAACATAACGGTTATAACTCGCACGTTGCCAACCCTCAACCTTTTTGAAGCGGGGAGCTCATTCCACAGCCTGAGCGTCCACGATAGGAAGCTTCTTTGAAACCGCACAGTACGAGACCATTTTGGTTCCAATGTGTGTGGACGGACTCCCCGTCGGTGACTACGATGGTAGAAGGTAACTGGGCCTGATGGTCAAACAATTCTTCAGACCACTGCCCGTTGGAAAAGTGGTATAACACACATAAGAAGGTCTCCTCAGACTAAGGGGCTTTAAAACACTTGTGAGCGCGGGATCGTCGACAATTCTAACGGCACGTCGCTGAACTGAGTTTAAATACCCAAGCTGGTATCCAGGTACCCACAGAAGTCAGAAATACTCCATTTGGGCCAGACTTGCGACTTATATAGTTGCTGTCTTTGTCTCGATAAGAAGTACTGCTTCGCTCTATTAATCACACCGAGTTTTTTGGATACCTTGTAGATGACTTTGGAACAGAACGTCTCGCTATAAATATTAATGCGAAGGATCCCAATGCTTTTCGTGACATGTTCTAGAAATGAAGAGCCACAGAAAATGGACTTTTCTAAACGGTGAATGCGCAGGCTTGTGTGTGACTTAGTGGTATTGAAATAGACTAGGTTTAGTCGACCCCAATCGAATCCACTAGTTTGTGTACTCTCGTTTTAAGACGTAAGTTCTTCGCGCCTTTTCTCCAATATAGAACGAGGGATATTTGCACGGCTCGTGTAATGAGCTTCCCCTGTAATTTCATCTGCATAGCAATTAATGCTGGCAATCGAGAGTATATCATTGATATGCTGGAGGAATAGTGTTGGGGATAATTCAGAGCCTTGCGGGACGCCAGCATTAATGTCATGCTATCGGAGCAACTACTGTCAATGAAGGCTCTTATGTATCTGCCAGAAAGCAAGCTAATTGATTGGTGTTATTTTTTACCCGTCTGCACGACAACAAAGAATGGGTAGTGTTTTTTTTTAATCTAACGACAACATTTGCATAGTAATATACACGTTTTTGTGTATACGCAAGTTGCTGTGCCGCTATAATAAGCCATGTTCATAATATTACGTGTGAAATGAATATTATAACGTACGAAACATAATTTAATAAATGTTTAAATAAGTACTTCTTAATTACTGATCTATTTTTTAACATAAAGTCATCATATCTCATAGCAATTAAAAACCAAGCAAACGTGATATGTTTTTATGATTTCATTCGTATAAAATAAAATCAAAAGCAACGAACCGAGTAGTCTATATAAACGAGTCTCTGATGAAAACGAATCTACAGAGTTAAATAAACTATTATGTCCATCAGTTTGATGAAAAAGAGATGGATGAATTGTATGAAAGATGATAATGGATAGAAGGGACGAATGGAAGAAGCGTACATATTGCGCCGATCCCAAATGATTGGAAACAGGGCAGGCAGATGGTGATGATGTTTCTTTTATACCCACTTCATTACCTTTAACTGATAATAATTCCTCAGTTTGCGATTTTTACATCTTAAGCACGGTTAGTATCTATAATTCAAGCTATAGAAATAACGTCCCGAGCTCACGGATCAGCGGTTTAGAGTCACTCAGTCTGAGGAGAGACTTTGCCTCGTTATGTGTGTTCTACCGCTTGTACAACGGAGAGTGTTCTAAGGAATTATTCGACTTGATGCCCAAAGCTACCTTTCACCATCGCAACTCTCGCCATCGACAGGGAGTCCATTCACACACATTGAAACCAGAATTGTTTCGAACTGTGCGGGCTAAAAGGAGTTTTCTTCCGCGGACGCTCGGACTGTGGAATGAGCTCCCTGCCGTGGTTTTCCCAATGGAGTACAGCATGGGGTTCTTCAAAAAGGGTGTGAAGTGGTTTCTTCAGGGTCGGCAACGCGCGAGTGATACCCTTGGTGTTGCAAGCGTCCATAGGCTACGGTAACTGTTTACCATCAGGCGGGCCGTATGCTTGTTTGCCACCTAAGTGGTATAAAAGAAAAAGAAAAAAAAAGTGAAAAAAAAAAACGAGCGAACATTAAAAAAACCGGTTTAAAACCGGTTAACCGGTTTTTACATCTCATAACCGAAATAAAAACCGGTTTTTATTTTGCCACGGTTTTGCATTCCCTAGTCTGGGTGTAATTATGTATATTAAGTATGTATTTACAAATAAAAAGTAGTATATGTATTATATCAGTTATCTGGTTTCCATAGTATAAGCTCTGCTTAGTTTGGGATCAGATGACCGTGTGTGAGGAATGTCCCAGGATATTTATGTATTTACTAGCAGCGAAACCCGGCGTTGCTCGGGTTAAAATACATCGCTAAATCGATCATAATCAATTGCACTCATTTTGAAACTTTCCAGATCATTCGGAAAATTTCTAGAACTTTCTCGATCATAATAAATTGTAATCATTTTGGAACTTTCCAGCTCATTCGAGAAATTTCTAGAACGTTCCCGAACATTCTAACTCGATAATAACAGTTCTGGACATTTTGGAACTTTCTAGATGAAGCCAGAAATGTGTAGAACCTTCTCAAACATTCTATATAGATTATTATAGTTTGCATTCATTCTAGAATTTTCTAGATCATTCCAGGTATTTCTAGACATTTTGGAACATTCTAGACCATTCCAGAAATTTTGAGATCTTTTCAGAAGTCCTCATGCGTCATTTTAGAATTTTCTTGATAATTCTAGAAATTTCTAGAACTTCCTCGAACATTTTAAATCGCCTATTATACTCATTTTATAATTTTCTAGAACTTTCTCGAACTTTCTAAATATTTCACTCATTTTGGAACTTTCTAGATCATTCTAAAAATTTCTAGAACCTTCTAGAACATTCTAAATTAATCATAATAAATTGCACTCATTTTGGAACAATTCTGATCATTTGGGAAATTTCTAGAACGTTCATGAACATTCTAACTCGATAATAACAGTTTTGGGACATTTTGGAACTTTCTAGATGAAGCCAGAAATTTGTAGAACTTTCTCAAACATTCTATATCGATCATAATAGTTTGCATTCATTCTAGAATTTTCTAGATTATTCCAGATATTTGTTGAACTTTCTAGAACACTCCAGATAAATTATAACCGTTTTACTCATTTTGAAACTTTCTAGATCATTCAAAAAATTTCTCGAACATTCTAAATCGATCATGATCAATTGCACTCATTTTGGAACTTTCCAGATCATTCGGAAAATTTCTAGAACGTTCTCGAACATTCTAACTTGATAATAACAGTTTTGGACATTTTGGAACTTTCTAGACGAAGCCAGAAATTTGTAGAACTTTCTCAAAACATGCTATATCGATTATAATAGTTTGCATTCACTCTAGAATGTTCTAGATCATTCCAGATATTTGTTGAACTTTCTAGAACATTCCAGATCGATTATAACCGTTTTAGACATTTTGGAACTTTCTAGACCATTCCAGAAATTTTGAGATCTTTTCAGAAGTCCTCATGCGTTAGAAAAGGACAGCATTATATGTTTTAACATTTTCGCCACCCACAACTACCCCCTTCCACCCACCGCGACCAAACTCCCTTACTACCACCTGGAGACCAAGGAGTATTTACCACCCCAACGGGAAGTTGATTGGGGTTGATGGTGATTGAGAAAACTGCGTATTTACGTACCCACAAAAGCATTTTATATATATTATTAGATTTTTATAGTAACCGTCTTCGCATGCGGATTAAACATTTGACACAGTTTGTTCCGGCCTCCTAACTTACGTAGTAACTATTTAGTAATCTGTATCCTAACCTCCGGAACGGCTGGGCCGATTTTAAGGAGACTATCACAGGTAGATAGCGTATGTCATAAGAAGGAACTAAGGCTAATTTTATTTTAGAAAAATAATAACGGGGTTAAAATTCAAACTGTAGGTACGCGCGGGCGAAACTGCGGGGTACCAAAATAATGCACACTATAAATGAATAATGTGTAGATAGCAGACTCTCACTATACTGACGATCTTCAAAACAATAAGCTTTGATTTTATCTCTAAACTAACACTCCGCCCCGCCGTTTTACCTGCGCCCTCTTCTTTACCCACTGGATGGAGGGATGGAATTTCTAAAATCCTTTCTTAGGCTACAAAAGGAACTAATGTATTCCAATTTTTGAGTTAATAGAGACGTAGTAAAATCCTCCCCTTAAAACAAGTTTCAAGTTAATCGGACCGCGCGGTAGGTTTATTCCATACAAACTTTAACACCTCCTAAACTCCCTTTTAGGGGTAGTTTTAAAAATCTAATAATGAGAAGCTGTATTATTTGATTAGATAAGTAATAGTGTTAAGTTTCAAATTTATAAACCCAAGGAATAAGATTTTTCAAGAGAAAAAGAGCGCGACGGACTGAGCGAGCGTTGAAACATGACGTCACACGCATCAAATACCGGGCGGTCGAAACCCGCGTCGCGCGCTCATTTAAAAATTCTATATCTCGGAAAGTAATTGTCGTATTGAAATAATTCTTTCACATATATTTTTTATTTTCTACAGAAAATGCGATGAGCTAAAATTCAAAATTAGTGAACATTCTTCATTAACAAACAAATAAATAAAAACTTATACGCAAATATGTATTCGTTTTAAACATGATCTAAACTTATACTTCAACTACACTTATCGTAATTTTTTTTGTACCAAGGCAATTTGAATTTTTTCGAGTTTTTTTTACTTTCGTAGAACAATATGCATAGATATTTCAGTTATTCGCGACCATAATAGATCATGTAGCATATTGTAGAATTGATACTTTTTGTTTAAGATTAACTATTTTTGTACATTTCTCAAAATAGTTTTACGATTTTTAAGAAACCGTGAGGAACGTTCAAATATGGCTCATATTATACAAAAAAATTCATAAACCAATGTGCCAAATGAACTTCTACGTTCGCTGATCAGTGAAACACAAAAACTCGAAAATATTCAAATTTCCCGACTCGGTACAAAAAAATTAACCATAGGTGTAGTACCGCGGAGGACAGCTAGTTTAAATAAATAATTACAATACATACCTCAACAGCAGTTGTTGATGTATAACTTTAGATCATGTTTAAAATGAATAAATATGTAAATTAATTAATGATGATTTTTCCTAAATATTTTGATTTCGTACGATATTTCATATATTGGATAAAATGTATTGACTTCAATGATTCGATATATCAAATAAATGTATCGATAATTTTCCTAATATCGATACATATCGAGCAGATCGAGCACTCCTACACCAACGTACCTAAAGCACAGTGCTAAAGTACACATATGAAAAGGCTGTATGGTCCATAAACCCTTGCCTATCCTTTTATGGATAAATAAACTACTACTCGAACGCACCATAACCTCACTTTTATATATGTCAATCAACGTCAACCAAGCGAGAAAATCAACAAAAACATTTCTCAGGTGGCAGAAATTGAATGTTTCTCATCTTGAATTTCACAAATAAAAGATTTGTTACACTCGGAGCTTACATTAGAAGGATGGGGAAAAGAAACCGCAATGTTAATAAGTTCGCTCAAAGAAAAAGAGATCGCAAAGAGCAGGTAAATAATGTTTGGTTCTGTTATGTTGTGTAAATCTGTTGGGATATTTATGTATCGTTTACTTTGTTATAGGCTAAGAATCCTCAAGAAAAGCCGGCGAATGATGTACGTAAGCATTACGAAGATATTGTGAGAGAAAATGCGTCGTTTGAAGAATATTATAAGGTAAATATTGCTAGTCAAATTAACCTCCACATGTACCGGAATATGGTGCAAAAAAAAGAACAAGAACTAGGTATATGGTTTAATAACTGAATCTGTGGAAGGAAATAACACAGATTAAAGTTTTTCATAATTTTTCTTTCATAAATGAAAATATTTGGTTATAGACTAGGAGGGCACGTCAAAAATGGTAACGATAAGGTAAATGGGTGAACTCTGGTTCATCGGATAGAGGATAACTCTCTGATGCCAAATAAGTCGGTCTGCCTGCACCAAGTGGTTGAATTGTCTAGATATGGCGCCTGAAAAACTGTTTATCGTGACCAAAAAAAAAACGATAAGGTAACTTATAATATACTTGATAAGGTAGCTGAACTTGACGTAGAAAGTAAGTGCTAGTTATACTGATGTCAATTTAAAAAAAACTGACCAAATATTTGGTTCCGTTATCTAGATATAGCAGCTGAAAAACTGTTTATCGTGACCGAAAAAAATGATAAGGTGAATGGCTGAGCTTGACGAATCATGGAAGTATTAGTGCATATTAGCTTAGTAATAAAAAACTGACAAATATTTTGGTTGCATTTCGTAGTTATAAGCGATCTACGTAACAGTTATCACTATGGATAATTTGATTGTTTTACTGTTTTCGTTGTTTGTTTAACCGCTCAGTGGAGGCGGGGCGGCGGAAGGTATAATGCGAGGGCACCCCCCTACCTCACTGATATCATTTTCATATTTTTGACAATGCAAATTCCGAGAAAACAGTAAAACAATCAAATTATCCATAGTGATAACTATTACGTAGATTGCTTATAACTATGAAATGCAACCAAAATATTTGTCAGTTTTTTTATTACTAAGCTAATATGCACTAATACTTCCATGATTCGTCAAGCTCAGCCATTTACCTTATAATTTTTTTTTGGTCACGATAAACAGTTTTTCAGGCGCCATATCTAGACAACGCAACCACTTGGTGCAAGCAGACCGACTTATTTGGCATCAGAGAGTTATCCTCTATCCGATGAACCAGAGTTCACCCATTTACCTTATCGTAACCATTTTTGACGTCACCTCCCAGTATATTAGGATTGTAATTGTTTGCATATAGGACAAAAGTTCCATTTTCAAATGAATAGTTAGTCCTCTAATTCTAAAAATACTACTGTTTCTCACCAGACACAAAAAGTCTGCCCAGAAGAAGAATGGCCCACCTTTATGAAGACCCTCAAAGAGAACCTGCCAACTGCATTCCGGATAACGGGCTCCAAGTGCGAGGCAGATGCACTCATGAACATTGTGAAGAGTGATTATTTCTCCGAGATCCTAAATGTGAAGATCCAGGTTGAGGGTAAAGACGAGGAAGAGGAGATCAAGCCTATTAATTTATCTTGGTAAGAAAAATTTCTGAATTTTTGAGATTATTTTGCCTGTGTTTTTAATAATTTGTTTAAATGTTAAACAAACTAGGGTACTACTGTTGTAGGGTAGTACTGTTGTTATGTGTATCTGTGACATACCTAATTATGTTTTTATTTATATATTTGCAAATTGCATTTTGTCTACACAATAGAAAAATTGGCCACAAGCTCAGCTTCATTCTTGATTTTTCACTTGTTTTTCATTTTATGGTGTTAATTTTAAACTGAATCAAAAAGATCAGAAAAAAAAACATTGCATTAAAGTTCCAGAGATGTCACATTTCTATACATTTGATAGTCAAATGGACTGGACAAGTGGAAGGACTAAATAGAATTATATATTTTTTACCCAGGAAAGTACCCAATTGTATTGTTCTGTATTACTACTCTCAATGACTTGATGTGAACCTCACAACGTCATAAGCTTTATATAGAATTTACTATTTGGGCATCCCTTTCCTGCTAACTATGGATTTTGATGCAGTTTTCATAGACAAAGACATACGGCTAACAAGTTATTCATCAAATTTTAACATACATATTCTAGGTACCCCGGTGGTCTAGCATGGCAACTCCGACTCTCCCGCACAGACATCAGACGTAGCGAGCCATTATACCGGCTGCATAACTTTTTGGTGGCCGAGACGGCAGCAGGAGGCGTATCCCGTCAGGAGACTGTGTCTATGATACCGCCTGTGGTTTTGGATGTACAACCACACCATAAGGTATGTCATCATCAGACTATAATGTCCCAAAGCTATCCATCACCTTTCACAAATGAGGGTGAAAAGGAATGGGCGGATTGGTGGAGGTAGACTAGTCATCAACCTTCTGTTGGAGTTTTCAACCTGCCTGGGAGGCCTTCAACTGGCTTAAAGACTATCACAGTTAAATGATAGGACCTTAACGTGCCTTCGGAAACACGGAAAACGCTTGAGTTGAAATACCACTAGGCGGTCACCCATCCAGATACTGTCCGCACTGGTGATTATCAATAAATGTGTCTTAGGAATGGTGTTAAATGCCCTCTGATGGTCTGATGAAGAGCTTGAGCTTGGGGATACCATAGCGCAGTTGTAGAGTACTGTCTATGTAGCTACAACTGGCTGGCAACCACTCACAAGTAAAAAGAAGTCGTACATATAGCAATCATCAATAAACAGTTTTAAAAACAAATTGGACGTCTGGACAAAGATTAAAAAACTTGAAAAGTGAATTGAAGTGTGTTTGAAAGTATAGAACTATGTATAAGTGCGGAGTGACTTTCAACACTGTGAAATAGACACATCAGCTTAGAAGCTGCTTGTCTATAAATAAATAAATATAGACCGGACGGGGCGTAGGCTTAATAATAATAATAATAAAAGCCTTTATTTAACAATCATATATTCAACTTAAATCTACCGTTGTTAAATCTACTGGTGCTGCTTGTGGGGGCTGGTCTGCTTAAGTTTGCGATTTATTTATTTACTTATTAAATATAGATTCAGTCTACTTTGTAGTTTTGCCGGGACACGCAATTGTTGTCAGTGCGATTAGAATGTAAATATTATGTAATGAATCTAAGCTTGTTTTGAAAAGAGTAATTGCTGAGTTTATTGCCGGCTCTTCTCAGCAAATGCAACCTTCCGAACCGGTATTAGAGTATTAGAGTCAGACTTTTCATAAGTGCCTGCGAAGGTCTATTTGAATAAATGATTTTGAATTTGAATTTGAACTGTTTATTTTTAGGCCTCCCCTAGAGTATTCCATAGTGTGCGGTTCTGTGCCTCTCCAAGTAATACCCACTATACTTCTCATGTCGTCCTCACATCTACGATACTTGGGGCGTACGCTTGGTAATATTTTTTGGGTATGGATCTCTAGGATATGCCATATTTTTTATTCAGGTGTTGGATATGTGCGCGGCTCCTGGGTCTAAAACGGCGCAACTTATCGAGTTTTTACATGCAGATGAGACGAAAACACCAACAGGTTAGTTGATAATGTTGATTCTGCTTAAAACAAATTTGAATCATTCATTCTTACAAACAGTATTGAAAAAGGATAGAAATCTATACCATTCTCATTTACGGAAAAAGAAATGTCATAACCAAAACTAAATTCACCTTAAAATCAAGTGGACTACTTGGACAATATTTTAACTTGATACTGTAATGACATCTATCTCGTTTAAATTTTTATCAAATCGGCAAATTTTGAAAATTTTTCGCTATTCCTTATATTGTAGGATTTATCCATCCATGCCCAATTGAAACAAGATTTTGTTAATAATTTCATTTTTAATTCATGCTTTTTATGGTGACTGTACTTTTTGTTGTCTGTACTTGCATTGTCATCCAATATACAGTATTACCCAACTGATATGGCGCGTCGTGAATATTCGTTCGCACAGAAAAGAAAGTATGGCCCCGAAGATTAACGAAAGAATGCTTAAAACCTACAATCAACCTTAGATCACTACTACTAGGTTCATAATACACTGCAGCTGTTAGTTCCGTCTCACTCGCAAGTCACGACCCTCCGCACGGCGCGCGCTAACATGGAGGCAGTTGCCGACCAATAGCTTTGAAAATGTATCTTCTGCGCAGGTACATCGGTAAGCCATATTAGTTGGGTACTACTGTACTAATGTATACCAGATTTCAGCTCAATCGGGCACTGGGAAGTGGGTCAAAAACTTGCAACATTCGATTACAGACACAGGTGAAACTAAATAAAAGCTTGTAAAATTCACCTGTCAGGTTTCGTAATGGCGAACGACGTGGACAACAGTAGATGCTACATGCTGGTGCATCAAGCGAAGCGTCTCAACTCTCCGTGTATCGTCATCACTAACCATGACTCCGCTGTGATGCCTTCACTCGTGGTTGCTGATGATGAGGTACGTAAACTCAACGGCACTGAATTTTGCCCAAGCACGGAATTTCATGCAATAGTTGTATTTCTTCAATCTGTAAAACTTTATAAAGAATAATAGCTGCCCGGCGCGACTTCGTTCGCGTGGTGCTACCCTACCCTACCCTACTCTATCTAAACCATCCAGGGAGTTAATTCTATTCTTTCTTCTTCTTCCTAAAATGATCCGCCATTTATTTAATTCATTTGTTACAAAAATGTGATGAATGAAGAACCGCTCGACCGATTTTGTGCAAACTTCACATAAACCATCTACTAAATAGTCCGAACAAAGCCTAAACATTTGGTTTGGATAGGTGAGCCCGTTCTTGAGTTATAAAATTACAACGAAAAGTGGCATTGATTTTTATATATTTAGATAAGAGCAAATTGGACGCCAAATTAAGCAGGTTGTTTTTGCATTCCCTCCATATTTATGGAGGATACGGAAATGTTTATTCCTCGAGTTAAACTATTGGTATTAAAAAAAAACCGGCCAAGTGGGAGTCGGACTCGCAAACGGAGTGGATATTATACCATTTTTATTATTTGTTGTAACAGCGGCAATAGAAATACATATTCTCTGAAAATTTCAGCTGTCTGCCTATTACCGTTCATGAGATACAGCCTGTTGACAGACGGACAGACAGACGAACGGACAGCGGAGTCTTAGTAACTGGGTCCCGTTTTATCCTTTGGGTACGGAACTACACTTGGTTTTGTAGTTTGCTACCAATACCTATTGCACCGAATTCTATTTGCAAAAGGAACTAAGAATTGAAGAATAAATGATTATAATTTCTAGAACCCAAACGCAACAAAGCCGTTGAAATTCGACCGCATATTGTGCGACGTGCCGTGTTCCGGCGACGCTACCCTGCGCAAGAATCCGGATATTTGGCTCAAGTGGTCCACCGGCAACGGGAACAATTTACACGGGTGAGTCTTGTTTCCTGCTCTTTTGCTACGAGTTAGGTTAGCTAAGGAGATGAGAATAGACGCTGCAATAAAATTGCGCATTTTTCGCAAAGGTTTCTTTTTTACTAACCATGGTTAAGTGATGATGTTGCCGAAGGTGGTACACAAAGCATAAAAAGACACAGTATCTCAAGAGCTACTGCCGGAACACATAGGTAACTCTTTATTGTACACCAAAAAAATAAAAACAATAGAAAGAACAACAAAGTAATTAAGATTAATTACTGTACAGTAGTACCCAACTGACATGGCTTACCGATGTACCTGCGCAGAAGATACATTTTCAAGCTATTGGTCGGCAGCTGCCGCCATGTTAGCGCGCGCCGTGCGGAGGGGCGTCACTTGCGAGTAGACGGAACTAACAGCTGCAGTGTATTATGAACCTTATAGTAGTGATCTAAGGTTGATTGTAAGTTATAAGCGTTCTTTCGTTAATCTTCGGGGCCATACTTTCTTTTCTGTGCGAAGATTCACGACGCGCCATATCAGTTGGGTATTACTGTACAATGGGCGGTCTTATCGCTAAGCACAAGGCACATAGTTAGGTGCTTGGTAGCCAGCTAGGCGGGTACTATAAAGCAGTGGCGTGCATTGGTTTTCGGAGGAGGTAGGCAATCAAGTACTATGAGAGTTTTATTGTATATTATCGGTGGTATTTTATCCAATAAAGATCAATCCACGTGCACTAGTGAAATGAAATGAATTATGTGTATCGTGCTTTTACAAGTTGTCTAAAAATGTTCGTGAAAAGTTTTAGTACAGTGACCACCAAACACGACTACTAAAACACGACTGAACGGTGCGGTGACTGATAATGCGGACTATGTAAAAGTTAATGTGCGGACTAGGTAAATGAAAGTGATATTATAAATAAAATGTATGCGACTGAAGGACTTTGTGTCCATGGCCATGAACAAATATTGAAAAAAAAAAGCCTAACTAGGGTTTCCAGCCTCGGTTGAATCGATCGATTTTTAATCAATATTTGATCTTTTAAATCGTGTTTGGAGATACGGATCGATCTTAAGATCGCCACTAAATTAAAAGATCGAAAATCGATTTTAACGAGACCATAATATTCCATTTTGAATTTTCGAATCGATTATTTTCTGCAGTATTATGTTAAATATTAAAGTTTTTTTAGATTTAGCACAAGTTACTCTCTTTCTCTCTCATCAATGCCGAAATCGATGGGAGGGCGTCTAAATCGTTGTTTTTCTAAAAAAACTCGACAGTGTAAGTTTAATCGAATAACGATATTCGTTTAATTATTATTAGTGACCTAATAAACAGTGCATTTTTAAAAATAAGAAAACTAAGAAATATATTTTATATCATAATATAAAATATAAATATTGATTTTCTAAGGATCGACCTTGTATATATTTTTTTTAATCGATATCAGTCATATCGGTTTGAATCTATCGATAATAAATTTTGTCAAAGTACGGTAACCCTATGCAATGCCAGCCAAACCATAAACAAAACAATACAAATAAATTGCGAAGTTATATTTGAGTTGCTCTAACGTTGGTAAACTGTAGTTTTTTTAATTTGGCTGGGTTACTAGTGTCACAACAGAGTAGGTATGGTTACTTTTGGTCCATAAATCGCGAATGTCAAATGTCAGTGTGCTACGCATAGCAAAAACGGGATTTATGCTTTCGTCGTATTATCCTAAAGAAGTGTGTGTGCGTGTATGCATATGCCGAAATCGTTTTAGTGTGCGTGAATTTGTTACACGAACTCGCGAGTGCCTGCGCGGCTAAGTGTGAAATTTTGTATTGAATGTTAGGTTAGGATTTTTATTTAAAATGATTATGTAGTTTAATTGAATCAATATATCATATTATCGAATCTTATGAGGTAAGCATTGCTTATTTGCCTATATGGAATGCACGCCACTGCTATAAAGTACCCTTTCACCGTGCTATAGTGTTTCCTCATGATTTTTTTCCTTCACCAGAAGCTCAAGTTCTTGGTTCCGAACCCATGACCTTCAGACGAAATTTTATTTTGGTCTCTTGTAAAATCTATAAAATGATAAAACCTTATAAAATAACTTAGTGAACAAACTCATGTTTAATTGGTACCAAAAAAAAAACAACTTCTATGTAATGTCCACCGCCGACATGTCAGAGTGGCTATCGACTATTTTCTTGTTCAAAAAACGTACAGCTACCAGCTCAAGACAAGTCCTTACATTGGAATAAGAATTGTGAAAAGGTCTTATTACCTGAGGCTTTTTAAGGCTTGAATGTGGTTAAAAGTTGCCTAATTAAGAAAAAAATACCAGGTCAAGTTTGATCGATACTGTACGATTAAGATTTTCATAATAAAGCATTTATATTTATATTTGTATCAATTGTCCATAATTACCTGCTTTGTGACGAGTCAGCGCTGCTGCGTGCTGGATGTATCGACACATAAATTCATTGATTTTTGTCGTCAAATCTGACATTTGACAGTTTATCGATGTTTTAAACTTATCGACAATTTCATGCTCGGCAGGCAGGTTCTCGATTCATAAGATTTATATTGCCCTACATATTAATGCCTTAAAAGGCTTCAGCTAATAACATATTTCGTCCCAATGTCCCCCAGTATCCAATACCGCGTGCTAAAACGCGGGTGTGAGTTACTAGCGGTGGGCGGTAGACTAGTGTACTCGACGTGCTCGTTCAACCCGGTCGAGAACGAGGCGGTGGTGCACCGCGTGCTGCGGGAGGCAGGGGACGCACTCGCACTTGTCGATGTCAGGGGAATGTTGCCTGGACTTACTGTTAAACACGGTGAGTTGTGTAGTATAAACGCGGGTGTGAGTTACTAGCGGTGGGCGGTAGACTAGTGTACTCGACGTGCTCGTTCAACCCGGTCGAGAACGAGGCGGTGGTGCACCGCGTGCTGCGGGAGGCAGGGGACGCACTCGCACTTGTCGATGTCAGGGGAATGTTGCCTGGACTCACTGTTAAACAGGGTGAGTTGTGTAGTATAAACGAGGGTGTGAAATGTTCAGAGGCGTTATTCGATATTCGTGTTGTTGACACCGACTTACCTTTCACATCTAGTCACATCTGTCCTCAAATCAGCTGAACACGGAAAACAGAGAAACTACTCTAACTGCTGCGAAATGTGACATGCAACTTTCACCCCACTGGTAACATCGGTTGATGGTGTCTTTGCATCCCAAATGTCCATCTTCATAAAGCATATGGGAGAAAAAATAACTGAACGCTGGAATCGTTCCCTAAGCACCATAATGGGCTGGCTCAATGCAAGAACTAGTGTCGCTAACTTAATGAATTTTATTTTAAATGTTTTTAATGTTTACTTTTTGTGACTATAATTTTTTTTGCTTTGTTACTAATCATGAATAAAAATACTAGAAGTCCTCGAAACAATTAACGTGTAACGGGTGGCCACAATATTTAATTTAAGCTATCGCCTAAAGTCTAAACGACATTAATAATGCCATTAGTAAATTAGCGGGCTAACATCCGACCATATCTGTTTACTATGGCAAATAACGGCATTACACGCAGGTATTACAACAATCGAGGTTTTAAATATTTCTATTGACTCTCTTGTTCTAATTCCAATACCTTATCAAATTAATGACAATTAATGATTTAATACAGCTAATAATCAAGTATTCCCGCAGGAATGACGCACTGGAGGCCAGCTTCCAAAGACATGGTGTTCTACGACAAGTACGAGGATGTGCCGGAGAGATGGCAAACAGTTGTCAGACCGCAGATGTTTCCGCCCTCTCCAGACGAACTACACAAGTATCATTTAGATAAATGGTCAGTATACTTTATACTACAACTAGTTTTCCTCCGAACCATCTGTTATCTGGTTTCCATAGTACAAGCTCTGCTTAGTTTGGGATCAGATAACCGTGTGTGAGGAATGCCCCAGGATTTTAATTATTATTATTTATTTTATCCCAACAGCATAAGAATTCTACCACACCAACAAGACACTGGAGGCTTTTTCGTAGCAGTCTTCGAGAAGACCGCCCCACTACCATGGGAGAAAGAGCAAAAGGAGAAGAAAGAAGAAACACCACAGGAAGAGAGAAAAGAACCGCCGAAGAAGAAGCGAAGAATGGGTGGCTAC
The DNA here is from genome assembly GCA_951394255.1 of Polyploca ridens. Classification (NCBI taxonomy): domain Eukaryota; kingdom Metazoa; phylum Arthropoda; class Insecta; order Lepidoptera; family Drepanidae; genus Polyploca; species Polyploca ridens. Next base: position 3,413,081 of record OX596265.1, on the reverse strand, counting down.
AGAGAAGATCCCTTCGTCTTCTTCTCGGGGGATTCGGAAGATGTCTTCCCTTCCATAAAGGAGTTTTACGACCTCAAATCAGATTTTGATTCGACCTGTCTTCTTACAAGGTGTCATGTCGGTAAAAAGAAGAATATTTATCTAGTGTCGCCTATTGTAAAGGATGTTGTGACGCGAAATGAATCAAGTATCAAGATTATTAACACCGGTGTGAAGACTTTTGTGAGATGCGACAATAAGAATATGCTGTGTCCATTTAGGTATGTAATAGTGTTTTATTTATAAATATTATTTATTTCTAGCTGTTCCTGGTTTTAATCCTGCTCCATACCAGATATACATAACAGGCTATCCAAGTGCCAGTCTCTGGCTATTTTGTCACCAAATATCAGATTTTGTTAGTCCCTGGTTAAAGATATAAGGGCCTGCCAGAACGGGTATGCCTAGCAAGGCTTATGTATCTAAAATAAAACGCTTTTTATAAAATATCTAGCTATTTCCCTCGGTTTCACTCGCGTTCCCGGGATATAAAGCCTATAATACTGGGGGATAATTAAGCTTCCTATTAGTGAAAAAATTTTTCGAATCCGACTGGTAGTTCCAGAGATTAGCCCGTTTAAAAAACAAACAATCAATAAAACTCTTCGCTTTATTATATTAGGTCTTTACCTATGAAATTGCCGTTTTGTATGAAAAAATTGAAACGAATTTTTTTCATGTATTTTTTATTTGTATTAATCGAAGTAATCACCCATGCAATCAATGCATCTTTGCCAACGCAGTGGCAGTATATTGGTGCCCTTCTTAAAGAAATCAGCTGGACGGGAGGCAACAAATTCTTCAAAGGCATTTTGTACTGCCTCTCGGGTATTGAATTTTTTTCCCGCCAAGAAGTTATCCATATTCTGGAAAAAGTAGTAGTCTGTAGGCGCAAGGTCTGGTGAGTAGGGCGGATGACGGAGAACTTCCAACCCCAGTTCTTGCAACTTGGAGACCGTCTGCTGTGCAGTATGAGGTCGCGCGTTATCGTGCAGGAGCAGCGGAGACGAGCGATTGACCAATGCTGGTTGAAGATGTGCCAGCTTCTCCATCATTGTGTTCAGTTCTTCACAGTACATATCTGCAGTAATGCTCACCCCGTTTGGTAAGAAGCTGTGATGAATCTCACCGGCGCTAGACCACCAAACAGTGACCATTACTTTTCTAGGGGTAAGTTTTCGTTTCGACGCGTACTTCGCGCTGGCGATCATTGAGTTCGTGGGGCACCCATTTGTCAAGCTTTTTTACCTTGCCAATTTGACGCAAATGGACCAATATTGTTTTGACGCTAACGTCGAAAGCTGCTGCTAATTCAGCCGTCGATTGTGTATCATCAGCTTCCACAATCGCCTTTAATTCGTCATTGTCGACCAAAGTCTTCGGACGACCGAGAGGTTCATTTTTCAGGTCGAAATTCCCAGAACGGAAGCGAGCAAACCAATAACAGGTGGTGCGTTGGTTTGTAGTGTTAGCTCCGTAAACGTCGTTGATGTTGCGTGCCGCTTGTGCCGCGTTGCTGCCACGACGGTACTCATATTCCATAATTACTCGAATTTTTAACGTATCCATGATGACGAAAAAGATTGAAATGCGATGAAAATGTAACACTAATCAATAAACAAATGACTACTTTTGGAAAAAGAATTCCATGTTTTTAAAATAAAATTAATTTGAAATTAGAATTCTTAGCCAAACAAAAATTATTTTGATTTGAAATGGCCAGTACTGCAGAACGGCAATTTCATAGGTAAAGACCTATTATTAGTATAGATTAACCGTCTTCAAAGTAGACTAAAAAGTATGACGTGTTCAATAAAAAATATCCAATAATTCTATTACAATGTATACCGAAGATTTTTTTTTACACAGACGAATTGAAATCCTCCTTTTTTAGGTCGGTTAAAAACAGCACCAAGCAAAGACCTGTGATCTGAGATGGTAATAGCAGACTTGGCCCCCTGTTAGCTCGCTGAATGTATTGTCGAAGGAAACTCACCCTTATGTCCTTTACCATTCAGGCTATCCCAAGAGGGTCTGCAGAGCGTAACGCCGTATATAGGCCAGAATCGTAGACTAAACATATTGAAGGAAGACTTGATCTTGGTCCTCCAAAACGACAACCCGAGCAAACCGCCCGATGTCAAACTGTTTTCTGAGCAAACGCAGAACGCGGTCAAAGATTTTGGTAAGTGACTTGTCCGTATTCTAAAACCTTAATCAATGGTCAAGTTTTGAGTTGAGATTAAAACTATTTAATTTGGAATTTATATCAATAATATAAAATAATAATAATATATTTGTTTATTTTCGATTCATCATCATCATCATCAGCCTATAATGTCCCACTGCTGAGCACAGGCCTCCTTTCACAAATGAAGGTGAAAGGGAATGGGCAATACTCCACCACGCGTGCCCATTGCGGATCGGTGGAGGTAGGCTAGTGGTCAACCTACTGTTGGAATTTTTCAAGCCGCCTAGGAGGCATCCAACTAGCTTAACGACTATCACAGTTAAGTGATAACCGGGACCAACGGCTTTACGTGCCTTCCGATATTTTCGATTAACACGATATATTCTTGATACTTGATCTGAGTTTTGATCTCGGTCTATAGGCCTTAATGTGCAGTGGAGGACATATTAAACTTGACTTGACACTTATTAAAAATCAACAACGATTCTCTCTTAAAACTATTGATTGAAATTCTGAGATATGCAGGCAGAATCTTTTAACATGTATTTTTTGTGTTATACCACTAAGTGGCAAACAAGCATACGGCTCGCCTGATGGTAAGCGGTTACCGTAGCCTGTGGACGCTTGCACCAGGGGTAACACTCGCGTTGCCGACCCTGCAGAAATCTCTTAACACCCTTTTTGAAGAACCCCATGCTGTACTCCATTGGGTGCATCACGGCGCCGGCGGGGTGTCCGAGTGTCCGTGGAACAAAATTATTATGATTTGTGTAATATTTCAACATTTTAATCTATACAGTGGAGAAAATTGCTTTTCAATTCCACAAAGTGCATACATATTTATGTCCACAACTGCACTCATGGTGCGATTGTGGTCAAACAGGCCTATACATAATTAAAAAACACCATTTGTATGTACAGCAACAGGCAGCTGCATCCTCGAGTACAAGGACAAGGAGTCGAACCTGCACCTGACGCTGGTGGGGTGGCGCGGCGTGCACTCGCTGCGCGCCTACACCGCCACTCCCGACACCGTACACTATTTGAGACTGCTCGGAGCTGATTATAGCAAATATGGTATGTTACTGTCTTAGGCCCGGTTTCAATAAACAAAAACGAATCGTTTTGCTTACCAATGGTAGGTTTTTTTATTGCCAAACTGGGCATATAGATCCTTTCATACGCTAATTTTACCTGTGATAGCTACTTCCATATGAAAGGGTCTGCTATGCAAAGCTTTGAGGTCTTTGCTTCATTATTAGTAAAGATATAAGAGTCTTAATTTTAATAAATCTTAACCGATACCGGTCCGGTTATTGAAACTGGGCCTTAGACTAGCTGTCTAGCGCGGTTTCACCCGCGTTCCCGTGCTAAAAAGTATGCCTATGATACTCGGGGATAATGTAGCTTCTTATTAGTGAAAGAATTTTTCGAATCCGACTGGTAGTTCCAGTGATTAGCCCGTTCAAACAAACAGAAAAAAACTCTTCCGCTTTATTATCTTCTTTATATATAAAATTCTTCTGCACGTGTGTATCACTGAACTCCTAAACGGCGACTGGACTGATTTGAATTATTTTTTTTATATGTGTTTGGGTGGCGCCCTGGATGGTTTAGATTCACAAATAGGGTAGGGTAGGGTAGCACCACGCGAACGAAGTTACGCCGGGCAGCTAGTATTAGTATAAATTAGTAATACCAATTCCGAAACTAGTAAGTGATTTTGCACTGATTAATAACAGTACCGACCAATCACTGCATCTAAATGTTTAGTGTGTTCTTTACTTAGCCAATCAGAGCGCATTGTCGGTGGTGGGGAATAAGCGGAATAGATTTTAAACAAAATGAACGTTATTGCCCTTCTTTGGGTGAATTGTGTGATGCTGTCGCACTAAATTTTTACCTCCGTTTCTACAATTTTTTTAAGTTGAGTAGCAAGCTGACAGTCCACCACGACCAGTTTAGTATCCCCTTGCGAATTTTCGTTCATTTTATTTTATGAAAGGGTACTAAAGTGATTTCCTTTGATGTTGACTGTACATCCAAACTAACAAACAAACTTTACCTCTTTATAATATTAGGATGTTTTTTTGTTGCAAGTATTATCATATTGTATCAGCAAACATACATTTAACTGACATCCGATTGGCCAAAACTAAAAGATTTTAACCTAGGATAACAATTATTTTTAATTCATTTCAGATATAAATAAATTCAAGAAAGCTTCAGACGTACCGGATGGTGAAGCAGGCTCCAATGACGTCACTGAAGCGTCTGAAGTGACAGAAGATTCAGAAATGACAGAAGTGTCTGAAGTAGCTGAAGTGTCAGAAGTAGCAGAGACTTATAAAAGTGACAGCGGGGTTCAAAATGGCGCCGATAAAGTACAGAGTACTAGTGATTTATAATAATAATATAACTGTTATTTGTATAATAATATTGTATATTAAATGACAAATAAATAGTTTTTAATACCATAATCTTAATTGTTTTTAGTTTCGAATATTCTTTTATAAATTGTAATAACGAAGTCAAAGACAATTTATTCAATTTAGGCCCTAATAGGGCACTTATGAAGGTCAAAGCTACTGAAGTTCCACGTGTTCGTAAGTCGGCCTTCAACTGAGAAGAACACGCAAGAAACTCTTTTGGACAATCTGACTTTATGGGCTATTTAAAAAAAAACTTCTACTATCTGATAGTTCCATCTGTCATAATAATATTCTGGAACATTCTCCCAAACTCATGAGAGCTTGGTAGTACTGAAACATGACTGGATATACACTATTACTTGATAGCTGCACTTGAGAGCCAGCTCCTTCTAGGCTTTGTGTGCTTACCACCTTCGGCCACATCATTACTTACCATGGTGAGATTGCGGTCAAACACAGGCCTATAAACAGTAAAAAAATAAAACGTAGTTTTTCTTGGAAGGGGAGATTTCCCCTATACAAAGTAAACGCAGTAAATCAGGTATATAATATAATAAATAATATTTTGTTAATACGTCATGCGGTACAATTAATATAGACAGATTCTTTTTGAATTAGGTATCTATCATAGATTGTATTCGTAATACTTTACATAGATAACTTGCCAGTAGTGCAATTGTATATAGAACCTTTAACACGCCCCCTCAATTAAACTACTGAAGCCCTAAACCATTAATCAACTTATTATGTTTACCCACAGGTAATGCTTTCGTTAAAACGTCAGCCAGCATCAAATCTGTCGGCACATGCTTTAACTCTATGACATTATCCCTGAGTACGTCCCTGATAAAATGGAACTTTATGTCTATATGTTTACTACGAGCATGATAAACGGGATCTTTAGCAAGATAGATCGCCCCCTGATTGTCAGCATAGACAGTAGTTTTAGATAATTGTAAACAACCTATCTCCTTTAACAAACTACTTAGGTAGAGAGCTTCTTTCATTGCCTCACTAGTACTAATATATTCAGCTTCAGTAGAAGACGTAGCTACTGTTCGCTGCTTTTGAGATCTCCATGTAATAGCTGCTCCTCCTAATATAAAAACATAACCAGAATACGATCTTCTATCTAATAGACAATTCCCCCAATCCGCATCTGAATAGCCTATCAACGAATGACCATTCTTTTTAAAAGTCAGACGATAGTCGATTGTTTTCTTTAAATATCGAAGAACCCTTTTTGCCGAAATCCAATGAATGTGAGTAGGACAAGTCACAAATTGAGCTAATTTTGAAATTGTATTGCTTATGTCAGGTCTCGTACCTACGCTCAAATACATTAAAGTACCTATCAATTCACGATACGGCCATCGTTCTTGATTTATACAAACATCATCTAGGTTTTCTTCCTTTGGTTTAGCAAACTTCAACCCAACTTCGAATGGAGTGGATACAGTCTTGCAATCTTCCATACCATACTTCTTTAGTGCATCTTTAATATACTTCTGCTGTGATAGACTTATAACTCCGTCCTTTTTCTCAATCTCGATACCTAAACAGTATTTAGCCGGTCCAAAATCTTTCAGCTCAAATTCTTTGGCTAAATTCTTCTTAAATATCTCTATCCACTTGATATCCTGGGACGCCACTAATATATCATCAACATATATAATAACAATCAAAATATTTCCATCTTCCCTTCGCTGAAAATATAAACATGGTTCGTTTATAGTAGGCAATAAATTCATACTTCGTAATTTCTCATCCAATCTCAAATACCACTGCCGCCCTGCCTGTTTTAAACCATAAAGCGAACGCTTTAAAAGACAAGCATCTCCTCCAGCATTGATATCTAATATCATTTGCCTAGCACGCTTCACAACTATTGATTGTTCATCTTCTCTTTGAATAAGCATATTAAGACTATCTTTCAGTACCTTTGGTACCTGCATATAAACTTCTTCATCAAGTCGGCCATTTAAGTATGCTGTATTGATATCTAGCTGATGTATTTCTAGATTCAGCTCTACAGCAAGTGCCATCAACAATCTAACTGTTTCTAGTCTTGCTACTGGGGCATACGTTCGGTGATAATCAATCCCATACCGTTGACTAAAACCCTTTGCAACTAAACGAGCCTTTTTCTTGATTGTTTTATCAATATTAAACTTGGTCGTCAGTACATATCGACAGCCTACGATGTCTCTATTTTTAGGTCTTTTCACAATATCCCAAGTATCATTCTTAACTAAACTTCTTACTTCAGAAAAGATTGCCTCTCGCCATTCCTTGTGTTCATCGCTTGATAGCGCTTCTTCGAGGGATATTTCAATCATTGCAGAAAAATATTCTTCATCTTCTTTAGAATTGTTTACTTCTTCAACCATCTTATACACCTTTCTAGGACGCCCACGATTCCCTTTGACAAGCTTGGGTCTTCCAGGAGCTCGTTTCAACATCACTTGTTGATCTTCTCGTTCTTGAGTTTGCTCGACATCATTTGGGTTTATATTACAACCTAAACCTTCCCCTCTACTAGAACGCTCGCCAGTACCTGAATGCTCTCCTCCTCCCGAGTGTTCGCCTTCATCAGTATGGTCGACATCGCCTGTAGGTTGTCGCTGAATAATATCATTATCCATCTCAAACTCGACTTCTTGAACATTTGGTTCGTCCTTTGATTGTGTATTCTCGACTCTTATTTGAAAAATATTTTCTGGCTCTATTCGAATGTTCTTCTGATCCTTTGATGCATTTTCTTCTTTTTGGAATTTAACATCTCGAGCTTCTATTACTCTATGTTCATTAGGTATCCATATACGATATCCTTTGGTTGATCTAGGGTATCCTACGAATATTCCTTCTTTGGCACGTGCATCAAACTTATCCTTTCCTGGTGTCTTATCTAATACATATGACTTAGTTCCAAAGCTAACCATATTATTAAGGTCTACAATATTTCTAGTCCATTTCTCGAACGGAATATCACCTTTTAAGCTGCTAGTTGGACATCGGTTGCGCACATAGCATGCAGTCACAACAGCGTCCGCCCAAAAGCCTACAGATAGACCAGAGGATAATAACATGCATCTTGCCATTTCCTGCAAAGTTCTGTTCATACGTTCACTAACGCCATTCATTTGAGGTGTATGAGGAATAGTCAGTCTTCTTTGAATACCTTCACTCTTTAGGAATTCATCGAATTCATGGTTACAATATTCGCCACCGTTGTCACTCTGAAGAAATTTAATTTTCTTCCCAGTAAACTTTTCTGCGAAATTTTTATACGCCTTAAATGCGCTGAAAACTGCACTTTTCTTCCCTAATAAATAAACTTCACACCATCGAGAACTGTCGTCAATGAAAGTAACAAAATATTTCGCACCACCAATTGATGCTGTTTTCATCGGACCTACTACATCTGAATGTACAATTCTTAATATTTCATTACACGGACCGTTCGACCTTGAAAATGGTAATGAACTCATTTTCCCCTTAGAACATATATCGCAATTATCTAAAATACGTAAATCTATCTCTTTTATGTTATGACCACAATGGTTTAGTAATTTTGAGAGATCTCTACCATTTAAATGTCCCATACGTTCATGCCACGTACGGATATCAACTGAATTGACAGCTATGTTAACCTGTTCATTCAAGTCCCTAACATGATAAAGATTCCCAATACGTTCAGCTGTCATCACGGTTTTACCTACCTCATCATTTATATAGGCTTTATCTTTAGTAAAATTTACTTCATACCCATTATCAGTAATTTTGGCCACAGATATCAAATTACTACGAAGATCTGGTACATACAAAGTATTTCCAAAAGTTATTCGCCTTTTGCCTGATGCTGACAACCTTACATTACCCTTGCCCTTCACATCAGTCGACAGATTTGACGCTAGATTCAGCTTATCCTGAAAAGCACAGAAATTATCAGTAAATTTATCTCTATCATTACATAAATGTGATGTAGAGCCACTATCGAGGATCCAGTTATTTGTCATAGACTCACAAATATTTGTAAAATTAGAATTACAACTAAAAAGAATATCAAAATTACTGTCCTCTTCGTTCTTTATTTCTGTTGCACATCTGGATTCATAATTGTTACGCTTCGTTCTGCATTCTGAAGCTTTATGTCCTAGTTTATGACATTTGAAGCATTTGTAAATGCTCGGTCGTGTTTTTTGAACCTGAGTTGGTTGGTTCCTTTTTGGTCCTTGATGTTTCGCATACATTGCTCCATCTACTTTCGTAGTTTCATCTGATTTCAAAATATTACCTTTTTCTAATATTTTAATCTTGAGTATCTCTATATTCGGTAACTCATCTCTGCTTTCCATTGCGCATCTAAAATTCTCATAGTTTTCCGGAAGGCTATATAGTAGCAAAATTGACAGCATATCCTACGAATATTCCTTCTTTGGCACGTGCATCAAACTTATCCTTTCCTGGTGTCTTAATTCTTTTTTCTTTTTGAATTAGGTATCTATCATAGATTGTATTCGTAATACTTTACATAGATAACTTGCCAGTAGTGCAATTGTATATAGAACCTTTAACAGTTTTTATATACTCTGAGCTATTACCGATACTTTGTGTTAATTCAAATTAACATGTTTTTTATAATGTCAATAATTATTAGCTATAAGTTTTTAATCTATAATTCAATAATGTTTTATCTGTATTTTGTATGCAAATCTTCACTCATTACTAGCAACACTAGTCAAATTATCTATAGTCATTTTTGTTAATCTGTGGTTTTTTCTCTCTCATTTTCAAGTCCGTTCGGTCTACACGGCATTTATTGTTTTAATTCATTTATTCAAGTTGAAAGTGAAATTATTGGCTCAAATTCATTTATTTGTATTGTGTACGGTGTTACTCAAGAATACATCAAGTTTTCTGAAGAAAATCAACTTTCATTTATCACCAGCCACCGATGTTCACAACCCACGCTATTTTCAAGCCACTACATTCCGGTTGCACTTCGAACCCGCCGACCGGAGTGAACACTTTGAATTTGGCCATCCATGCCCACTTGAAAAATCAGCCTGTATATACTTCTTGTAAATATTTACAAAGAGTTTTATAGCCATAGAAACGACAGACATGTTCATTCACACAAATGATTGTCCTCGATGAGAAACTGACCAAAAACTTGCCAATCGGCTCGTCTTTCCATAAATTTCATGATATTATGATTTTTAGGGAATGTTTCAGAATAAAAACTCATCTATTTTCAAACCCTTTATTCGCTCAGACTTAATCCATTCGCAATACCAGCGATAACAATCTTTATTGCGCTTAATATTAAAGCCAAAATTGTTTAACATGAATGAATGAACTTAAAGAAAAAATTTACAGATTTGCCATTATCGTGTATTTTAATGAATTTTGAAAATAATGAATCCTTTTCTGTTCAAGTCACTACAGCAAGGATTTTTCTGTAATTATCCACGTATACATACAATTGCATTAGGGTGTGGTGTGATTGTGTTGATTAATGTCACCGTATGATTGAGTGAGATAGATGTTACCTCTAAATACAGAGTTCGCGTGATTTCGTAACATTGGTCACGTAATTATTTTTTTATAGGAATATTTTATTACAGCGAGTCTGATGGTAGGCCAGTCAAAATGAATTTCATTGCGGATAACAATATTATAGGAAACAAAATCAGTTTGAAAATCTGCTTTTTCAAAATCATTGTCACAAACATAAATACAGAGTTAAGACCAACTGAACCGGCAGTTATAGATAAATTATACTATTTGCTCACACATACCCTTCGATTTTATTCTAGAACATTCTTATTTCTTATCACCCTTAAAAGTACTACCTCATATTCCAACAAAATCACAGCTTGGATCCATTCCTTTTCTAACTACGTTACCATCAGTTTAATTAATCCGCATACTATTCACTCAGTTACTTATTTTTCTCAAGCTAGTCACAATTATGTTACTGTTTAAGAAACGGTATGCTTTTTATAAAATATTTTAACTTAAAAATAAAGAATGAAAAATAAATCAAAAAATCCTAAATCGCAAAACAAAGTGAAAGCACTTCAGAATAGTCCATATCTTAGAAAAGTATGTCCATGATGCGTAGATACTTTATAAATATACAATTTTCAAAATAAAGCTTTTATACAATCAGTCCAATTAGTTACAATAATACTTATATTTTTAATACATTTCAATAAATTGGCATAATCACTCTTGATAGAAAAACATTGTGTTTGTGCAGAAAATATTATTATACAGAAAATATATAGTGTCATGGCAATGTTAATTTTACGGTGATACTAATAAGATTGCATATTATTTTGTGACCGTGTCCTAATGAGAACTTTTTACAATGTAAGTGAATAAATTACCAAGTGATAATGCATATTACGTTTGAACAAATCAACGCAAGACGTTTGAGAAGTGTTAATTGAAATTCCCTTAAATTATAATAAAGATCCAAGTAATTACTTAGCTGTCTTAATTGAGAAGTATAATAGTAAAAATTAAAATGAAGTCTTTCTTTTCAAGAGCACTATAATCATCAGTCAAATGGATTTGTATAAAATATCTTAAGTAGAATGTTACACATTAGGAACAACTGAATAGAGGTTATATCTCCCTGTATTTTTTATTAAGGTACAGAAAATTAGGTACTTAATTATATTTGATATTATTCTAATTATAAATACTTAAAATTATCCTTCAAAGAGGTGCAAAGAAAAATATAGAGTAAGAAACAAATAGAAAACAATGATTGATTCACACGATTTATGTGAAATTAATAAAGATTAATGGAATGTGGACGTAAAACTGTAAACCATAATTCGCAAAATTGAAAAGATCCATATAAAAATAAAACTACTTTTAGACTCTTGCAATGGATAACAACAGATCACACTAAATCAATAATAGTGAATATATATTATATTTCATAATTAAAGTAATATACTGTTAAAATGTGTTGTATTTTCGAGGGAATATTGAGCTTCAATGTAATCTAGTTCCATTTTGTACTTTTATTGGTTGTACGCAGTTTCGCTTTGTATGCTTTTTAGTTATCTGGATGATTTGGTAACATACTGCAACACTTTAGTAGAACATGGTGTTTATAGATGTGTAATACCGACATATGAAGTAAAATATGTAAAAATATTATGGCAACAGATACCCCATACAAAAAAAAAATACTTAGGCTGTTAACTTTGTTTTGTGCATAAAGAAATATAAATATGTATGTAAAAAAAGTTGCTGCAATTCAAAAAGAAGACCTACACTTATACAACGCACATTCTAGAGCCCTAATGCTGTATATTATCAAAACTAAGCAAATGAACAAAAAATGTAATGTAATGTTAACAAAAAGCAGGACATGTAAGTTGTTCATAGGGCCCTCCTATTTTATTTAAGTATTTATTTAAAATTTGCATACAATTCAGGTAAAAGAAATTGAATAAGCAGACTTGTCTTACTGCCTCTTAAATTTAATATTATAACTACGCCATCAACGTAAGATCCATGCTTTAATTCCAGTTTCATTTTTACTCGACCCAATATCACAGTGGGTGATGTGGTTTAACTTCAATTTAAGCTAAATGTTAATCTATTATAAGCTAGTTATAATTAGCCTATTTAAAGAGTCCAAGAAGATGCTCATATTAGGAAACAATCACCTGAAAATCAGCAAAACAAATACTATGAAGATATGACTAGAATGTCGACAGATATAGAAGGAACTTTGAAATAACTTTAAATAGAACTTTCATTTATTAATAAGTTTGTAATAGTAAAAATAATTATTATTGAAAAAGATTGAAAGGATTTAAAAGTAGAAGATAATTACAATGAATGTATATTCATAGACTCGTATGCGTTATCGTTATTGAGATGTTTGATTACACTGATATTAGTGTTAACAAAATGCTTTTTTATAAAGTTAAAATTGTTATCCGAGTTTTGTGAAGATAGTATACAGCTGAAATTAGAAATGGAAAAAGGAAGGCTTATTTCTAAGATCTACGAACTATCTTTAATTCTACAAAAATCTACGCGTTGAGTTAACTAAAGTTCATAAATAAAACTAGGGAATCCATTTGACTAATGATATCAACTCTCTAAGCTAGGATAGACTGTACTATAGTATAAACCAAAATGAATAAAGAACTGAAACAAAATATTCTAGAATAAAAACTTTCTTGCGTTGCCTTTGTCCTAAAAACTATTAAGAAACAACACTCAATAAAATGTGAAGAAACAAGTGGAACACACTCAGGATAATATTTTAAACAATTTAACACAATAATATGAAATAGGTAAAGTAAAAATTATAGTTAAAATAATTGTCAGATGACTTATACACAAAATAATTTAACAAAGAAGAAACAACAAATAACGTGAGCATTGTCTAAGACGGAATCCATATAATCTGGACGGTAGTAATGGACTAAGAAGCTGTGCTTTTCCTTAATTTTAGTAGATAGCATTAGTAAAATTGACAGTAGAATTTCTAATAACTTGTAATAATTTGACCAGTCTAGATCTGAATGCAAAATTTTGAACTATTTTGTCTAGTGCAAAAATTCTATGAAAAGATTTTATCTAAAATGGCCGTGCCAGAATCATGAACCATTATTGGAAACTCTGAAATATCGGGATCTAAAATACAAAGTAATTCCAATGAATGGCTCTTACACAACACATCAAACACTAACTAACACACATACACAAACACATACACTCATGAACAATAAATCTTCGCATTCAAATACATATGAAGGAAGGGAAATTCTTCCGCCTTTGACATCGTGTCTGGGGATAGCGGTCAAACTATAGTTTTTTCTCTGAATTCACATGAAGATGTTGGCCTAAGATTGGTCTTATCACCCTTACGCGGATAAAGCGGCGCGCAAGCTCTCAACCGGGTTTCCAACTATAGTTGGCTGCACTTCGATAGCGCGATGCAGGTACTTATGGCGCCATTTATCTATCTGCTTATGAACTTCTATATGTTGGTAGTCACTACACACAAATGCAACCCCATACACACACATCCACGCACCAACAGAATCATACACATATCCACGACCATGCATACTCAAACACACTATTGCAAACCCATACACACATTAAGATACACATACAAATCTCGATTCTGGCACGTCAACTATTTAATCTCATCAGTTTAATACGTTTTATTAATTATTATTGTGAATAATTCCTCAATCAAAAGTTCAGTATGCAACTAGTAAAGCTAAGCTTGTATATTTAAGAATTGTTTAAAAATACCTATGGAAGCGAGCGAGCATGATTCTTACTTGAATATTTGTTATCAGATTTAAAAATCCTAATAATTTGGAAAAGTTGGCATTAAAAGTGATTTTTCCGACATAATTATATTACTCAACATGAGCAATTATTTTACTTACATATCAGTTCGAATTCTTCTCAATTTTTTATTTAAAATAATCAAAAATCTCTTATAGAGATGATGTCGTTTTAAATAATAACAAATAAATATTGAAATACACCATAATTCATGATCATTGTTAAAAAAATAAAGATCAGTTTTCAATCACAAATATTCACTAAACGGTAACACAATATAACAACTACACTATACGTTAAATTAACTCAACAATAGGTAACAGAAATATTGCACAAATTATTACAATTAAGAATTACGCAGTCCTCTGCGTAATTCTGGGGTTTCTTGGACACTGCATCAAATGCCTCTGCCAAGGTAAGTCCCGTGCCAGCACGTTTGTATAACAGTAGGGGCATTTCCATTCATCCATGCCAATAGCTGTAATACGAAACATGTAAATGAAAATCTAACATAGGATTGTTTTTTTATACGACTAAGCCGGCAATCAAACATTCGGCCTGGTGGGAAGAGGTAACCTTAGCCATATGGAAGATTGCAACAAACGAAGCATCGCTCACGCGTTACCGACCCTTCCCCCCTCCCCAATGACTTCTGGCGACCTTACTCACGCGCAGGAGCACAACTTTACACAACGTAAAGTTATTTGGCTGTGGTATTCTGTAAGGAGGTACTTTACCAATCGAGCTGCTCTGAGCGAATAAACGCTACGCTCTACCTTTCTCACGCTACGCTCTACCTCTCTCATGCTACGCTCTACCTCTCTCGAAAGTAAATAAAACATGACTTACGTATGCAGTTGACGTGGTAGTCGCTATCGGTCACACGCAGCGCTATTCCGCACTTCTGACACTGTTTCCAGCACCCCTCGCTCATGGAGCATTCTTCTGTAATTTAAGATCGAAACACTTTGATATACTTCTCCTAAAAACGAGACACGACAGTCTGATCTTTGTTTTTTTTTTACAAATTGCAGCAAAACTGTCTATACATAAATTGCGAGGCGAGTCCCTAACCACACAATATATAATAGTATAATGTAGGTACCCTAACCAAAAATGAAACCATCCAACTAACGTGTAACGGATTTGGATGCAAAATCTTTAACGGCTTGTTCAGAGTCGCCTAAACGCAGAAAACTATTCTAAACAAACCGTTTAACGGTTTAGCATCTTAATCTGTTATCCTACTTTCATCATAAGGATACGAGTTGGTATAACTAAGGAATATTCAATAGTAAGTACACTGAAAAAAATGGACTAAAGTGACAACAACATTTTATTTAACAGTAACACAAAATTTGACGACCAATAACCTATACAGAGTGTGTTTAGGTAACTATTGTACTTACTATTGAATATTCTGTGGGTATAGGTACATAGGAGGATGGTAAGGTAAGCATTCGGTGTTATTCAAAGTTGCTCGAACCTTCGTCAGAGAATTCGACATCACAACCTATAATTTTGAAGATCAAATCTGCTTTGGGGGTATAAGGAGCATAAATATAATTACCTAACAGATGTACATGCAGCATCCTCGCCTCAAGCGCCACGCGGCAGTGCGGGCAGCGCGCCAGCACCACGCAGCGCCGCCAGTAGTGCGCCTCGAGGCAGTCGGCGCGCACGCGACGCCCGCACCACGTGCAACTTGTGCTGGACACGGAGCGGCATCTCAACCAACGGTCTCTCTCTCACCACACAAACGAATCGGGCTCGCTACGATGGCTTAAGGTCATCGCCCACTATATCAGCACCGCTCCATCGCAGCAACGCCTCGGCATCTACCTAGCCATGCAAGTGAGGCCTTTAAATCGTATGCGTTAAAGTAAATTTTACAATGACTAGATAAAATAGTGGACGCCTCGCGACAATCGCCTTTGCCGACTATAAGCCACTAGTCCTGCTGACCACACGCTTCCAGCGAGCGGTCCGCTCCCTTGCTGCGTAACGCCAGCAAGCGGTATCTTACCAATTTCACCGGCGACGCGCCGCCGACTGCTGACTGCTAGCTATAGTGATAGCTCACTTTGTCAGCACCGCTCCATCGCAGCAGCGATCCGGCACCGCCTCAACTCAATCCAACCACTAGCTGCTAGCGCGCCGCCTGCGAGGTGACAGATCGCGGGCGGCGCGGCGCCGGTCAAATTGGTAGCGCGGCTATGGCATGATACCGCTTGCTGGCATCACGCAGCAAGGGAGCGGACCGCTCGCTGGAAGCGAGTGGTCAGCAGGACTAATGGCTTGTAGCGGCAAGCGTGCTTGCCGCGAGGCGTCCACTATTTTATCTAGTTTCATCTAGTTCTAAAATTTACTTTAACGCATACGATTTAAAGGCCTCACTTGCATGGCAAGATGCCGAGGCGTTGCTGCGATGGAGCGGTGCTGACATAGTGGGTGATGACCTTTATTGTCTAACCTTTATTGGCTATCGTTGGCGTATCTAGAGTTACTTTCTAGCCAATAAAAACAATCGGCAACGTGTTTCGATACTGAAAACCTAACATCGTGGGGTAGGCACCGGACAATTACAGTCTTAGGTATATTATTTACTCTGAGGTTCAGTACATTTGATAATTCTAAAGGCTCTCGCTACACTAGCGCCTCTAGCGGATAATTCAAGCGCGTTAGCCCCCATTATGATGACAAAGTGCGAGCTAATAGGCGAGCTTTGGACCTCCGAGATCTCATGGTCTCGATCGCGAAAGGCATAAAAATATAATTTGGTGCAATCGATGCGTACAATTTTTGAACTTTCCACACCGGTGGCAGCTGCACGTCGCCGGTAAGTGAGATGGCAAGAGAGTATTCAACACATGCGCCATCCCACACCATCCGACCGCTTATTCTATTATTATTTCAAACTATTCAACAATATATGGAATGCACAGTATTTACTGGACTGCAAGTAAGCTTTAAGAGAGGTAGAGCATAGCGTTTATTCGCTCAAAGAGCAACTCGGCTGGGGAAGTACCTCCACCTTACAGAATACCGCAGCCAAATAACTTTATATTGTGTAAAGTTGTGTTCCAGCGAGTGAGTAAGATCGCCAGAGCTTATTTGGGAGGGGGGAAAGGTCGGTAACGCGTGAGCGATGCTTCATGTGTTGCAAGCGTCCATATGACTACGGTAACCGCTTACCATCAGGCGGGCCGTATGCTTGTTTACCGACTTAGTAGTATTAAAATGCGTACATGTTCATGCGCACAAATGCATGTCCTGCGTGGGAATCGAACCCACGACCTGGGAGCTATAAGTGGATTTTTAACCAATCGCGCTAACTGGCCCGTCACACACGATAGTCCGATCGTCGCTTCGTTTCATAATATCAACCATAGTAGAGTGTTCATCAACGGATGAAAGGCACCCATTTCACACGAGATGTTTTGGCGCCAATAGTTCGAGTGTGAAATTGGTAACTTTCACCCGAGTTTAACACTGCTTTTCATTTCGACTATGAGGCAGTGGCGTAGCTTCACATTGTTGGGGGGCCGTTTTACCTGACTGCGGTGAAACCAAATGGAGGGTAAAATTAGTTTTGCTTACACACGGTCGGGGTCCTTGTAGCCCGGGAGCCCCGTATCATTGATGTACGGCTGATACTCCGGTAGCTACGCCCCTGCCCCTATAGGTTTCTGTCTCCCATTGCTAGGTATTACTTATAATGGGTTGAAAAGTACTTTCAACCCGCTTCTTAGAAAAACTATGGAAATACTATTCCAACGAATTCCAAGTGTATCAACTCTACTTAGGTATTAGGTAAGTATTTTTTTTATAGGTAACAGCTAAAGATAACACCATGTATAGCATGATTAGAAGTAAAATAAGTGAGGAAAAACAAAATTTATGGTGTATTTTGTGGTAATTATTTCCTTACATTGATGACTTTATAGGTACATCGGCCGGCGCATCCGACGTAGGTATTTTTCGGCGGCGTCCTGTCAATCGGAGCGTGTGTAGAGCTTTCCGACGGTGGGATCCTACCAAGCCGCAAGCAGTCGCGCAACACCGGAGGGACCGCCTAGTGGTATTTCAAATCGAGCGTTTCCGTGTTTCGGAAGGCACGCAAAGCCGTTGGTCCCGGTTATTACTTAATTGTGATAGTCGTTAAGCTTGTTGGATGCCTCCTCGGCGGCTTGAAAAATTCCAACAGTAGGTTGACCACTAGCCTACCTCCACCGATCCGCAGTGGGCACGCGTGGTGGAGTATTGCCCATTCCCTTTCACCCTCATTTGTGAAAGGAGGCCTGTGCTCAGCAGTGGGACATTATAGGCTGATGATGATGATGATTAGAAATAATTCATCTATCTATACTTATACTAATATAATCTTAATCTATACTAATATAATGAAACGGAAGAGTTTTTTGTTTGTTTAAACGGGCTAATCTTTGGAACTATGTAAGTATGGTATTCTGTAAGGTATATGGTGATGGTGGCACTTCCCCAGTCGATCTGCTCTTTGAGCGAATAAACGCTATGCTCTATCTCTCTTATAAATCCCGAATTTTTTTATATAATAAAGTAAATTGACTTACTTCAGACTGACAGACTCTGCGATGTTATCATTACAGGCCTCAACTCCACCTTCATAACTTTCATAATGTTGTTCACCAGCTAGTTGTCTTCTACCTGAAACACCAACATTTGAAATCCTGTTGAAACATATCTTGTGACTATTGAAAGACTTTGCTTTGTTCTTGTATAAATGGTGGGTACTGCGTGACCACAATCTCACTGTTGGTAAGTAAAGGTGGTAACGAACCTACCCGTAGTTGTTTGTCGATGGATTTCTAACTTGCTTGTGATAGCAAGCCAAGGTACTATGAGGTCCTCTTTTAGATTAAACTCTTTTTTTTTGTGGAAGATCTTTCCACAAAAAAAGCCTTGCTGAGTTTCTTGCCGGAGTCTTCACAGTTTAAGTGTATTCCGAACCGGTGGTAAATTCAACTGTGTGTACCAATTTAACGTTCATAAGTGCCTTACTACGTGGCGTAGCATGATTAGCCGTTCTTAATCGATCGGCAAAGTTAAGCTACCAACGTCGTGGTCGGTACCTGGATGAGTGACCACCTAGTGGTATTTCAAATCGAGCGTTTCCGTGCTTCGGAAGGCACGTAAAGCCGTTGGTCCCGGTTATCACTTAATTGTGATAGTCGTTAAGCTAGTTGGATGCCTCCTAGGCGGCTTGAAAAATTCCAACAGTAGGTTGACCACTAGCCTACTCCACCGATCCGCAGTGGGCACGCGTGATGGAGTATTGTCCATTCCCTTTCGCCCTGATTTATGAAAGGAGGCCTGTGCTCAGCAGTGGGACATTATAGGCTGATGATGAAGTGCCTTACTAGGGCCTAAACTGAATAAATGATTTTTTGTCCTCACGATGCCGCGATGTTTTTGTCGGCCGAAAGAATTTCATTCAACTTAGCTACATTGGCGTATATAGGGCCTCCCCCCTTATGCCCCCGGGTGGGCACAGCCCACCCCAGACTTGTCTAGTACCCAACTCAGGATGTTAGGTTTTATAGAAACATTAATCCATCGCTTTGCAGGGGCCAGCCCCCCTTGTTAATAATCCTAGATGCACCAATGCTATTATCATATCCTTGACCTATTATTTATTGAAGTGAAAACTTCTTTAGCGCCCTGATCAAAAATTCGTAAGACGGTGGGAGAGTAGTTGCAAATTAGACTGTATTTATACAGGGGTTATGTTCAAATTCTTATAATATTCTCTAGCTAGCCGGAAGGTAGGTACCATTTTTAAAAAGGCTCTCCCTTGTATAAAAACACTATGTGAAAAATTTCTAGTTTAAAAAATCCACAACGTTAATATTCAAGTTTTCACTTCTGCCGGCACTCCCGGAGTGCAACCCGTTGTTTTTTTTTAATGGGCTTGCGAGCTGACCCCATGAAGCTATGACGAGGCCGAGGATGTAGAACGCTTACCCAGAAAATTTCTATTCACTATTAAATCAGAGATATTGAATTCAACAGATATAATATTATTAATATATATAAAATGCTTTTGTGGGTACGTAAATACGCACTTTTCTCAATCACCACCAACCCCAATCAACTTCCCGTTGGGGTGGTAAATACCCTTTGGTCTCCAGGTGGTAGTAAGGGAGTTTGGTCGCGGTGGGTGGAAGGGGTTGGTTGTGGGTGGCGAAAATGTTAAAACACATATTGCTGTCCTTTTCTAACGCATGAGGACTTCTGAAAAGATCTCAAAATTTCTGGAATGGAAAGTTCCAAAATGTGTAAAACGGTTATAATCGATCTGGAATGTACTAGAAAGTTCAACAAATATCTGGAATGATCTAGAAAATTCTAGAGTGAATGCAAACTATTATAATCGATATAGCATGTTTTTTAGAAAGTTCTACAAATTACTGGCTTCATCTAGAAAGTTCCAAAATGTCCAAAACTAATAACAGTTTTATCGACTAGAGTTAGAATGTTCGAGAATGTTCTAGAAATTTCCCGAATGATCTGGAATGTTCCAAAATGAGTGCAATTTATTATGATCGATTTAGAATGATCGAGAAAGTTCTAGAAATTTTCCGAAAGATCGGGAAAATTCCAAAATGAGTGCAATTTATTATGATCGATGTAGAATGTTCGAGAAAGTTCTAAAATGAGTGCAATTTAAAATGTTAGAGAAAGTTCTATTTTTTTTTTGGATTGATCTGGAAAGTTCCAAAATGTGTACGAGTGTTATTATTGATCTAACTAAAAGAACCAAATCGAAATCGAAAATAGAAATCTATAATATCTGTTAAAAATGTATCCTTATACAGGGTGTAAGGGACATCGCCGCACAAACGGATACCATGGGTCCAGGACATGATTCTGGACCCCCCCATGTTGGAATTTTTCGTCGGTTTTTCCCAAATTTTTTAATTTTTTTTTAAGTTTTTTTTTACTTTAGACTGTTCATAATCGTTATTCTTACCTAACCCAAAGAGATTTAAAATAAATAAGTTATTAATTCATTACTTTCACTAAAAGTAGCAATGTAAATAAAACTAGAAACGGTGTAGGTATTATTGTTGTTGGCGATATTCGCCTGCAGTCAGCGACATACTACGTAGGCACAACGTTATCGCGCGTTTAAATCGCGGTGTTCACAATACATTGCGCGCTCGAAAATGACAATTTCTATAACCGATCATTAGCGAGGTGAATGACTTTCACATTTTGATTAGTGGTATTAGGTGTAGCCTTTTCGCGAAGTTTGCGTTACCATGCGAAATACACCCTGTTTATTTTTTATACCACTAAATATGCGATGTATTGTAACCCGAGCAACGCCGGGATTCGCTGCTAGTATTATATAAACTCACCCGGACTATAATACCCGCTCTCATCCATTTGACTATTTTCGTCTAGATGTAGATTCCTCAAACCCGCTACCAATTTAGGCGACTCTAACACTCCTTCTCTAAAATAATCTGCTTTTACTTTAGGAGAATCTAAACTTCTACAATCAGAATCACATCTCAAATCATTTCTAGACATCTGAGGTGAGTCCATCGGCAAAGAGTCCATACTTCTCAGATCGTTTTTGGAAGTTTTCGGTGAGCCTAGAGTAGGAGAGTCTCTGTAGTCAAGATGTAATGGCTCGTAAACGGTTGCAGGTCTTTCTTTTAACTGTGGTTTGGACGGATCATGGTCGTAATGGATCATTGAGTGACGGTTTTCTGTGTTACGATTTGTTCGGCGGTAGACAACTTCTTCAGTTTGTGATTGGCTTTGGTTCTCTTGGAAATGTACCTGGAGAAAAATTGCTTGTTAGCAGATGACTAGTAAGTTGGGGTTATTGAAAGCTGCTCGGTAAGTATTGGTTCTGATTCCGACGACAAACGAATCGAGTCTACTAACTCAGATTGCTCCTATTTTCAATTCTGTTTTCCTTGCGGAATGAGGCAGTCAATCGGTATACGATCGCTGTAAATTAAGACTTGTCTGTATTAGACGAAGTGTCATTTTATGGGAATAAAATCAATCTTACCGAAATGGCATTAGTCTGAATAAGATAAATGTAACTGCGTAATCTTAACTCACTTTCTCAATACCCGCAGACGCAACCGACCTCGGCGAATGCTTCGGACTGACTGCACTATCCAACCTCAATTTATTATAACCCGGATAATTTGCGAAATCCTTCGCCGTCCTACTTGGAGTATATCTCTTAGTTGGCGACTTTTTCAGACTACTTTTTGTTTTAGAAGTAGTATAACTGCCGCTGAAACTTGAGGGTGCTAATGTAGAGCCACTGGTGTTAGATGTAATAGACTTGAGGCTGTAAGATGAAGTGGCTCCTAAAGAAGAAGTCATGCTGTATGAAGGTGTGGCACCACTGAGTGCAGTGCCAGTACTGCGGGTGGACTGTGACATGCTGGCTGTTTCATGTGACGTGTCGCCGGATTGTTCAAGTTGCTCTTCTGTTGGTGCTTGGTTTAGTATTTTCTGTGGAGTGAAAATAAGTATGTTGTTAAAGTTTTCAAATTTCACAATGATAGATTTACGAGCGGTGTCATCATCTTTTCCAGGATAAAAAGTAGCCTATGATTTTTCCATGCCATATGCGTGTCTTTCATCACGATTAGTTTTGGCGTTGAAGCGTCAAACAAACAAACTTTCTCATTTATAATACTACTAGTGGAGTAGGACTGGTAGGGTAGTAGCCAATCCAGTAGGGTGCGTGCGTATCATCTTAATACAGCAACATCAGTATTTGTATATTTTTAGTAAATTCTCAGGCTGAAAAAATTTGCACAGTGATTCCCAAAGTGGTCCAGGTGGACCACCAGGCGTCCACGGGAGACTCAACGGGGGTCTACGTTTGATAGATCTAATCTTCACATGTTTTAACGAGTTTTGGGAATATGGTAGAAATGTAGCAGAAAGAGTCCACCGAAATCCAAAAAAAATTAATGTGGTCTAGGAGTTTTTTTTTTGGGAAGCTCCGATCTTCCAGAACTAACCTGCATATCAATCCTATCGAACTGCTGGAACAGATGTCTGTAGATAAGGTTGCGCCTAGTGACAGCATCGTCTGGAGGCAGCTGTGCTCGGACCACCCTGGGGGATCTGGCGTATGCGGCCAGGAGGATCCTCTCGGCCGCTGCTCTGACTGAGCCGGCTGCGTGCTGGGCACCGGCAGCGCCACATTCCGCTAGGCGACGGACTGTTAGACCACTGTGGGAAAAGCTTTTGAAAGAATTTGAAAACTTCATAAACTTCTGAAGAAGTACTTATTTTAACAGATGGCTGATGGCTTGATGACGTTATATCTGATGCTAGAGTCCACCGTCACCGATGAACATTAGCAATATCATTTGCTAGAACTCTTGCTGACCTATGGAAAGTCCAGGGGGCTAACCAGCTTTAAAACAATATTATTATAACCTTACTTCTCTTTTGTCCTGTTTTGACGTTGGATGTCAAAGAAGGACAAAAGACAAGTAAGGTTATATTGTGGTTGGCCCTCTGGAGGCAAGTGGCTCTCACTCAAATGCAGCTGTCGGAACACGAAAGCCAGCCAGGAGTGTATTAAAGTACCTTACCACCAGAATAAATAAAATACAATTCTCATCACAACTTGGGCATATACCTAAAATGTTACGTGCGGTCCGGTCCTTTCGACAAAGCTTCAAGCTGATTTCTTTTCACCGTCCGCATAGTTTCAAATATGGAATAAAAATTCGAAACAAATGACTGCTGCATTCAGAATATAATGAGCAATTTCAAATAATTGTACAATGGGGATATAGCTCAGTGGTAGAGCAATCGACTGCAGATCGATAGGTCCCCGGTTCAAGTCCGGGTGTCCCCTGCTAATGCCCCTTTTCTCACTCGTTCAAGAAGTTTTAAGTGTTCTAACTTACTCCTTGCTCCCTGAGATCATGACCTTGTGTGAAGCGTGAGCTTTTTCAATATAGATGCATTCACAGATATATCGTACACTAGTTGATTAACATTCAGACAAAATGTCGAAATTGCTCAATTCTTACCTGTTCTTATCAGTAGAGATGCCATGGCTCAATAGCAGTTGTTCCAACATCTGAAGTCTGGACAAGGCGAGTCGAGGATGCATGGACGCTGCAACTGGACGGACTAGCTGCTGAGGTATTAGGTGGAGACTCCTGAGAAAAGACAAAGGATTTAGCAGAAGCTTAAGACGTGGACTGTGAAGACGAGAGGAAAATCTGATGATAGTAAGTTTTTACCGGGTATTTTGTGTATATAGTGAAATTATTCCAGGCGGAAACACTAAACTTTGGTAGAAAATGTACAGGCAACAGCAATAAAAGTCTATGGCTGATTGGTGCATAGCGCAGCAACTACAGTAAGTGAAAACATCTACAGAATATTGGGAACAGCTGTAAGCACAAATGCAATGCCTTCTGAGATGATGGGGAAGGGAATGAGAAAATTCTCCAAACTTCTCGGTTGGTATGTATTGGAGCATATTATTATGTTGGGTATAAGTACGGAGTGCAAAACAGGTCTCACCTAACTTGTGGACAATCAGCTACAGTGAGCACGGTGTGCTGTGCGGTGGAGTGTACTCTAGGCGCGGGGTCTCCGCATGCTCGGAGCAATTCTGGTAGGAGCTTCTCTAGACAACGTCCTACTTCTGCTGCACACACCCTGGAAAAATCATGGTGTAAAGAAATTATGTCAGGTCTTCTATCGTCTCAGGTAAATTATGAACGATATATATTGATAGTTAAACGAAGTGGAACTGGAAAACAATACTTCTTCTATTATGTCTGGATTTCCAGGTCATTGCAAAATTCAACATTATTTGTTCAAATAGACCTTCAAAGGTACTTATGATAGTCTGACTCTAATACCGGGTTTGAAGCTTACATTTGCAGAAAGGAGCCGGCAATAAACTCATCAATTGCAAAAGAAGCTTAGATGTAACTGTAACTGTGTGAAGATAAAGAGCTCATTGATTGAGCGAAAGATGATATGTGTAAGAATATATTGAATGCTAAGGAGGGATATAACGGGAGAATCGAAGAAGCATACAAATTACACCAACCACAATTATCAGGAAACAGGACAGGCAGATGACTGATCAATATACTGACCTATCTGGGACAAAGTCTTGGAACAGCACCTTCAGAACTTCATTAGCCTGACTATATACTGAGAACACCTTGTCCCTCAGAGCCCTTTGCAACAGGATGGCGGCCGCTCTTGCAGTCTTATTGGGAGAAGTCTTGGTACTGCCATTCGATGGAGTTGTCAGTTCTGCTCTGAGGCGGGCGAGGCCTTCTTCTTTGTCCAGGTAGTTTTTGGAGTAGAATTTTTCAACCTGCAACCGGGGTACTTGATAACAAATTCAAACATTACATGTAATTAACTGTCAGTATGCTCGCTAGAATAACTTCAAATGAATGAAAATTATTAATTTAAAGGAAAGAAGAAAAATTAGAACATTGAGCTTTGAGAATTATGACGGTAGAACAGGATCAATTGGCATTTTGGTAATTTATTTAAAGGTGATATTAATGATTAGTGATAAGGCCGCCCATTGTCACAGAATAAATAAAAGTACAAGTACATTGTCACACTTTCGCTATTTAAGATGTAACAAAAGTATTATCTATCTATTTTCGTGAAATATTTGAGAGAAACCATCATTTTTATCAACTGAAAATTGCCACTCTATTTACTTTTCAAGGAGCTCCAATTACACGAGGAGCTCATTATGCCACTGGTACCTTTAAAAGTAACAATCACCTGAATGAAAAGAGATTATAAGAAGATACTCCATAATTTAACTACTGCAACTCTTTTAAATGAGCAACTTATTACTGAATTGTAAATATCCTAGTAAGTGGAGACCAGCAGGGCTATTTTAAAACGTCGGAATCGATATCGGAAACGGATTCAAAAAATTCCAAGCCGAATTTCAGCCATTGCTATTTTAATTTCCGAAAACTTTTCGATGAGTCAAATTGATATTTCCGTAAAGAAACATCAAAAATATTCAAATTCGGAAATTAAAAAAGCAATTGCGGAATATCGCCTCGGTAGTTTTTGAATCCGTTTCCGATATCGAATCCGAGCGATTTAAAATAGCCCTGCTGATGACCTGAAATACAGGTACTTTGCCTAGTTTAGTTTGCCTAAATATGTATGAATGAAATGTACTTCTAATCAAATATTGTGGTGAGAAAATATTTTTTTATTATTATTATCTCTTTATTTAATTAGTTTCTTAAAATAAATTTTTTATAACATTAATATTCAAAATAAAAAATAATGTAAAAAACCTAATCCTATGTGTAAATATGATTAACTTTTTTACGATACTTTTACAAATTCTATATTATTATTATTACTCACGAGAGGATAACCAAAGATAAGTATCGGCAGCGCGGCCTGCTTCCTCTCCCGCTCGTTTAGTTTGTGCGGCGGCGGCGCGCGCTGGTGCGAGGCCGCGCTGCCGCCGCTGCACTCCTCCTCGCGAGACTCGCGGGACTCACGCGCTTGAGTCTCGCGCGCCTGAGTCTCGCGCGCTCCGGACTCGCGGAGGTACTCGTTTGTGTGAGAACTAACAAGTAACACCAACTAATTAATATTGAAGAGCTCGTGGTGTAGCATGATTAGCTGTTCTTAATCGGCAAAGTTAACCTACCACCGGTGAGGCCAGTACCTGGATGCGTGACCCCCCTAGTGTTATTTATTTAATAATGTTTATTTCGTCTAATATTATTCTAGATGAAGAAGCAAAATGAATGCGACTGGCTACCACCCTCAATTTGCAAATCTGTCACCAAGCATTTCGGTGTGAAATAGAATAGCGGGTTACTATATGGTAAAGATGGATTGCGTAAAGGATGATATGAGTAAGAACAGGATAAATACCGAGATAGCTAAAAGTGTTGAATGGAAAAAGCAGACCGCACATAATTTGGCTAGTACTTACTGTCTCAGAGCTGGTAACAAACGTTCTTCATATGCCTCAAACGTTGATCTAGGACCGGCGCTCTTATTTCTTCGTCTTACTAGCGTTCCTGCAAACATGAAAGAGGAGGTTAACAATATGATATAGTAAGTAAATACTGGCCCTGATTCTGTTGTTCACAACTAAACTAATTTTAATGTCACTATGTCTCTTTCTAACAAAGAACATAAGAAAATGATGTAAGAAATTTAGTCCTGTCAAATTAGTCCAATGCTTGTTTTCAATATAATTTTATCGCGGTTACGCCTAAATACACGCAAAATAAGACGGCAAAGATTAATTTGACAACTTAAAATATGGTCTATCCTTTTTCAATCATGTTCGTAAGAAAGAGATGAGATGTGACTAAAATTTGTTTAGTGCGATTTACAACAGAATCGGCACCACTGTGTGATTTATACTGTAATGCTTAATCTTCTATTTTTATAAAAGTGAAATACTACTTATTCGGATAGCTAGATAAGAGATCCGGTGTTAACTTTAGTAGCTGTCTACACTCATACTCTGTCTTTCATACTTATGTGATTATTTCCCAGAGTCTAAATTAAATGGCATAATCTGAGTTCCACAACCAATGAAATAGAAATGTGTAGCGACATCTATCAGCCATCAATCAGTAACACTGAGATAGTTCACACACGGAAACATAGATGGCGTGGCGCCACATTTCCCTGCATCGCGAATACAAGCCCAACTACATCCTGCATCCCGCTTGCGAAGATTTCTCAATGATCTGCATATATACAAGTGTCCGACATGTACAGTTGGACCGCGGTCCCCAGGCACGATGACCCAGCCTGGCGGAAGATCTTCCCTTTTAAATGGAAGTGTTATCCACATTGCACCTCCATAAGGATTGTAGGAAATTACCAAACAAAAGAAATAACAAACCATTGGCAGCATTAGGCGTGATACTCCTCCGCGGGCTATCAGTTTCCTTCCGCATCTCTTCTTCCTCTATCTTCTTCTGTAATTCCATCTTCTCTTCTACGACTGGCTCGGCTTGAATGAATGTTGGGTGTATTTCTTCTTGTACGGTTAGAATTGGAGACTGGAAATAATTAAATTAAATTCAGTAAACGTCAGTGAACATACCATTATTTTAACTAGATGGTACGTTCACTAGTCTGTTTCATGTTTGAGATGTATTTTGTGAAGTGTTTAACTGTCTATGTGTTAGCAGGGATCTAAATTGTTCCTGATACCTAATTTTATTTAGATCGTTAAAATTAAATTAATTAAACAGAAGCGAAAGCGATTTACGCATCGCCGTGTTCGTTAAGGTGCCGGTTCGCAGCCGAGCGCAGGCAGCAGCCGCAGACTACACTACTGGTTTCTATGTACCTTCCGTAGCTAGCGACACGTCGCCGCTATAGTAATACATAAAACCGACCAAGTGCGAGTGAGACTCGCACACGGAGGGTTCCGTAAAATATTAAATAACTCAACTTTGCTATGAAACAAAAGAACGTCACTTGTATGCGCATCCCATTTAATTTTTAATTTGTTTATATTTTATTATTATAGCGGCAATAGAAATACATATTCTCTGAAAATTTCAGCCTAGCTGTCTGGTTATTTCCGTTCATGAGATACAGCCCACTGACAGACAGACGGACGGACAGTGGAGTCTTAATAATAGGGTCCTGTTTGGCACCCTTCGGGTACGGAACCCTAAAAACGAAAAGGAAAGAAGTATAGTCGCCTGCTGCTGCTGCCTGCGGTCGGCTGCGAACCGGCATTTTTTAAAATTTTGGTCATTTTCCAGAATATGCGTTATGAATCTTCGCTTCAATTTATATAATTTGAGCTTGTTTAAATTTTATATGTTCTTAAGTGCAAGAGGCCGTATGGCTTTGATGACTTTACCTTGGGGCACTGATTCACTTATAACCTTCCAAGAATTCTAACCAAAAAGTTTGTCGATTATAACTGGATTAAATTCCAGAGATGCTTCTCTATCAACTAATTCTTCTCTTACCTCAGGCACATGAACTTCCTCTTCTTCACCATTAACATACTCCTCAGGTTCCGGCCCCGGGTCTATCGGTGGTACCGGTGATGGTATATCTAAGCTTAGAGAGCCGGCTGCCACTGATGGTGAGAGGTGATGAGAGAAGTCGTACTCTTGTGGCATTGAGGAGTCGTTGCGGGAATCCGGCTTTGAAATAAAAGGAAATCAAATAATTAATTCTTAGGTAAATATGTTCTGAAAACTAACAAAAGAAACAATCAAGGTTTATCATTATGAAGCCTCTTTTCACAAATAAGGGCGATACCGTCCCCACCGGTGATTTTTTAACTTAGCTTATCGATTAAAAGTCAAGTTACACCACGAGCGCTTCAGTCAAGGTTGGTGGATGTGAATGTACTTTTTTAATTTACAGTTTCTTGTCATGATGTATTTAAATCTTCAGTCAAGTTTGTGTTTAATCACAATTTTCCATGGCCAAAACGTACACAAAACTCAAAAGGAACTGGTATTAATCCTTTATCCTGCAATGTCATTCCTTACCCCGTCCTCTTCAAATAGCCGAGACAACTGCGGGTCTTCCTTGATAGAGCAGAGTGCATCGGCGATCCTGTCCCGCATGCGGCGCGCGAGCTCGAAGTCGTCCCTGGCGGCCGCCGTGCGCTTCCGCAGCCGCCAGCGCCCCACGCGGATCCCCGCCGCCGCCAGCGCCGACCCACCTGACTTCAGCCGGCGGGCGTATTCGAAACGCTCTTCTGGAAGAACATCTTCAGCCTTAAAATGTCCACCTCAAATAAAGACCACACATTCAAACAGTGTAAGGTTGTCGGTTGGTTGGAACTTAGAAAGACACTGAGATGCTTGTATCTTGCGTGAGAGACTAGGTGTCTACTAGGGAAGACATTGAGAAACCTTGCAAGAACTAGAACTTCCAGTTCGTCCCTCTAATGGTTTTCAAGAGAGGAATGTGTTTAGTTTGTCAAGTTTTTGTGTAAATAAAGAAAATCCTGATTGTGACCGTGTATATTGGAATAACGACATTTTTTATTTTAGCCTTTTGAAGCCTTTTTCAGCTCTATGTAGACGTCTCTGTTTTGGTGTTACATAATTGAACACCGATCATTTGAATACTCTTACGTATAGGTCCGATAACGCAGAATGAAAATATCGTCATAATTCCACTAATCATAAATAGTAACGTAGCAAGAATTATACGTTTATAGACGTCTGACGATCTCTTCACATCGGTACTTTTTACTAGAGACCACATCAACTTTATGTAAAGAAAGGTAGAGGAACAACTTAAATCAGCTATTTCTGAGAAGTCTCTAAACGAAGATTTTTAGTTCCAGAAGTGACTTGAGGCCACATTAACATCAAAACTCACCGGTAACAGCAGTTCTCTTCTTCTCATCCAAGCTCCGGATCATATCAGCTATCTCGTTGTCCACATACATCACAAACGCTAAGTCATCGTATGGTGAGTAAGATGGTTCTGCTGAAACTGGTGTGGTCTTCCCTGTCTCTTCTACTTCTTCGCCTAGGACGTTTACTGCCATAAGTGCTACCTGAATGACCAAGACAACAAAATATTGAGTAAAGGTTTTTTGCCTTCTATACTATCTGCCCTAATCATATTGATTGGATTGTGTGTAGATGATTTCTTGGAGGTGTTAATAGATATTACCTGATCATCATCCTTTGCTGGAGTATGTGGCCCGGATAATCTGAGTTTGACGAATCTTGCTACAGTTGGTTCTGGAAGTGCTGCTGATCTGGAAAAGATTAAAATTTTATAGTCCCAAGTTTCCTCGATACTTGGTTCCTGTTTAGTTAGCTCCCACTCTCAAGTTGATAAATCTATCTCTGAGAATCTTCCAGAGAGATACAGCATGAGAGCAGCTTTATAAGCTTACTCTTTCGGCACGTCATCAGATCACGTATCCATGTAACAAAAGAAACCTTTTTAAGTCTCTCCCGCGATTTTCCGTGGCCTCACTTTTGGCCCTATCTGAAAACCAACACTACAGCATAAGCTGATATAGATGCTTTGGCATATCGCAGCTATATACTATGTGCGGCTTCTTTACGATGCCGCGATGCTTTTGTTTAAGAGTGAGTACTTACAAAATAAATGTCTTTTCTTTCTTTCATTAAAAGTACATAAAGCTTTAGAGCTAATAAGAGGACACGCTGAAATGGTTGTAAAAGGTTATAAACAATGTAAGTACCTCAACTCCCTGGTCCGTGCTTGCGGCGCTGGCCTGGCGAGGGTGACTCTCCCCACACTGGTGTATGTGGCCCCGCATGGTGTTGCTGCTCCTTCTGACACTAGGCCTCCTGATACTAACACTTCTACGCAGGCCGCTGTTAACAGAAACACTAACTGTGGATGACCGTTTATTTTGTTTCCAGACAACAAGATTGACTAAAAAGTTTTCAAAACCGTTGAAGACATCTTGGCCGATCTAGATTTCAGACTTTTGGACTTGAAGAATGGACTTTTTGGATAGCCTGATGACGAGGTCAATAAAGCAAAGAGGAACTATCATTAAACACTACAGATATAGATACAGAATGTCAGGTTTTATATGTTAGATTTAGTCTGTTTTTACCCGGAACTTGAACAATACTTTTAATATGAAAAATCAGGTTTAGGGAAGAATCTCTTTTTGACGTCCACTTCTTGCGATTGCCATTGGCGTGCGTGTATACTTCTTCACGAATTTTCTGGAATGTCGCTCAGTCGCACATTGCGAACTACAAAAGCTACTGAGCTGCTACAAAAAAGAAGTCAACACAGGTTGGCAACACGGCTTCGGTGACCAGCCATCATGAGGTGGATCGTCTACCTGTTACCGACAAACAAGCATATGGCCCGCCTGGTAGTAATCGGTTACCGTAGTTTAAAGCCTGACCCTTCCTCCCTTCCAAATGAGCTCTGGCGACCTTACTCATAGACAGGAATATAACATTAAGTTATTTGGCTTCGGTCTTCTGTAAGGTGGAGGTACTTTCCCAGTCGAGCTGCTCTTTGATATAAAAAAACGAAGAACTAACGTATAAGCTGGTGATGAGCCAGCAGCTGCAGCTTATGCACATTGGTGACACAGGAGAGCCTCAGTAGCAGCTCGTGGGGCGGAGCGCCGGCGCTGCGCCACCCCCGCGCCGCTGGCCCTTGGGAGTTCAGCTCGCATGCTGGGTACGAGCTGTCTTCACCTGAGAATAGGACATGTTCCAAGATATTAGTTGTCCTGTAGGCTTATAAGTCATCAACTGCCTGCCCTGTACCCCTTTGGTTACGCTAGGATCTAGCGTATCCTTATGTCAATCTCATACATTTTGTAGCCTTTCTATTCGCGCAAACGCAACGAAAAGTACTTTGTCTAGGGGTACTGTTTCCTATTATTTGGGATCGGCGCAATATGCACGCTTCTTCCATTCGACATTCCTAGTAAGTACCTACTATGTATGTTCATAAGAGCCGTTGAAAAAACAGCTTTTGGAAATTAACATCATAGGAATTAGGAAGCATAAGGTACTGGGTGTAAAATTCTAAAATTGTTTGCTATTGATTTCTGAATTTGAATTTGTTTATTACCTAATACATACCTATTTGAATACACAATTATTGAATTTCGAATTTGAATAAGAAGGGCTCTCGTTCTTGAAATCTCGACCATATCATGATGTAGTATGGTCGAAATTACGACCGATGTTTTCAGATATACCTACAACTATTGAGGTCTAGGCCCTAATAAGGCACTTACGAACGGTACAATTGATTTTACCACCACCGGTTCGTAATTCATTTGAACTGAGAAGACTACCGGCATGATATTGAATGTCGAGATAATCGAGACCTTGCGATATTAAGATTGCATTCTTTATTGGATTTCATCCAATAATTACAATCAGCATTTTTCCCTTTAATTTCCCTCGGAGTTCCGGAGGCTCTCTTAATATAAAATAGTGGATTCAAAAGTAATTTAATGAATACCATATTTTTGTTAATAAAATTCGTTTTTAATTAATAACCGGCTTCTAAGCGTTCGATTTAAACCTTCATAAATATAGATTATAATCAGCCAGCTAATTAAAATAACGTACATACCTACATTGCTTACTGTAGCTACAGAACATACAACTCAATTACTTTATCCGAGCAATCGATATAACCATTAGCGCATCGGCCGGGCTCTTTAAAAATGTATCCGCTTCACTAATATAGCTTTACTAGCTTTTTCCATTGGGTACATTTTAGACTATGGACTAAAAGAGTTATGAATAAGAATGTGGTGCGTATACGGGAAGAGGAAAACCGCAAAAGAGATGGATGGATTGTGTGAAAGATGATATGGGTAAGAAAGGAGTGGATACTGGTATGACCACATAGATCTATCGGTCAATTAAAGAAAATTTACATTGTATAAATTTAAATCAGCATTATCTAATTGGTTATTAAATATGTGTTTTTATTCGCTACAAGAATTCCTCGACTTTAAAGTCTAAGTAATAATTGACATTGATGATGATTGACATAATTTGCGATACCTACTGAGAATTCCATGTATTTTTTTTTTATTTATAATTCTAATATAACCTTGCTTGTAATGTAATTTGTCGTGTATGTGTAATGTTGTCTGTAATTTAATTTAATTAATTATATTGTTAATAACGTTTCACTTTAAAAATAGTACCTATCCTATATACACTACTACTTTTCCTAAAATAAAAGATCATCTAAAAAATCCATGGTCCCCATGACACTTGCGGCGTTTCCACGCTGAATGGTTAGGCTTAACCTCTGGGCAAAAAAGTCACGAGCTCTCAATTCCCCAGAGGCCAAGACCAACCGTTTGCCTACGTCTTGGACAAATAATTTTGTGTCAGATGACCATGGGCCCAGTGTTTCCACCGCAAGCGCCGCAAATACATATTCGTCAGTTAGACGAGAGTATTTGCGACGCTTGAGGGTCTGCGCACTTTCCGCTGCCGCTCCTGCCCTGACGCGCGTACCTGAGATGTGGGACGCTGCCAATGTGTCCACACAGGTAACGTCCCACACCAGGGCACGGCCCATGCTCCAAGGCACCAGCGTCACGCCGTCTGGTCTCTTCCCGACATCCCTAGAGAGACCACTCGGTTCCAGTGACGCTGGAATAGAGGCTGAGGCAAGGGCCCGACGGACTGCATCATTCAGAGCGGCATGACGGAAAATACGGCCTGCGCTTTTTACACAGGACAGACCGTGGTGCCCTAGGCCATCGACGTGATTCCCACAGTTGCGACAGGAGTGAGGTTCGCAGACTTTAGTGCCAAGACGCAGACATACAGCGATGCGAAGCGCCGCCGCGTCTAGTAGGGTACCAATATTACGAGAAGGGAGCGCGTGCAACCACTGGCCGGATTCTTTCTGAGAAACCGCCAGTAACCTAGCTTTCCCAGAATCATTAGATTGATCAAGGAGACAAGCAAACGACGATGTTAATAATGGAGAATCCCACTCTTTTTGCGACTCCGGATTTGATGGAGATGTGTGCCCGGGGAACGTTGACGACCAGAGAACCGCTGCTTCCGCCTGACCACTGACACGAACATCAGCTACTGGAATATTTAGAATGTTGCTGATGAGTGTCAGGGTGGAGTGAGTGGAAGACAGAAAGGCCGGAAGAGCGACACTAGATGCGGTTCGGATACCCAGGCCACCAAAGTTAATGGGTAGTATTGCTTGTCTCCATGATGGTTCATCAAATCTCAAATTTAGAATTTTAGTAACTGAATTTCTCAGAACTGTGTCAATTGGAGTGGTCAAAACGGGGAAGTGCCAGATATTACAACAACGTAACAGATACATAAATTTAGGTGTGAACAGACAGAGTCTCAGGATGAAAAGTGCCATGTGAGGTTTGATTTTGAATAGTAGATCAGATGATTTGTTAAATTTTTCTAATTTAGAATTTATATGGTCAGGAAACGCGTCGTTGTAAATAGGTGCCCCAAGAAGGGTGAGGTTGAGTTTGTCACATACTAATATATTTGGCATTAAGCAACTGAATTCGTTAAATAAGTGTAATTTTGTGCTATTGCTAATACTTTGCGCAAAATGAATTTCACACTTGTCGAAAGGGGTACGAACTTTTTTGTATGGGAGCTGGCATAGCCACCCGCCGCCATTTTGATTTTTTTTCAATGTGGCGGCGCACGATGTAAGTGGTATATTTGGGTAAAGGACACTTATACAAACAAAAAATGTTAAGCAATATGGTGACCTAAAGTGTCACGTTTCCGAGATATTTGGAGGTAAAGATCGCCATATGAGAATAACGACAATCATTAAAAATGTACTTATTACGTGTTTATATGCATTAGATTGTATTCAAATAATAGTTCCCAGGTTGATTTAACTTTTTATTAGAATATAGCAAAACAAATAGCACGAAAAAACAATATTCATTAATTGGTTACCTACTAAACCACATCGCTATATTCGCAATGAAACACAATGTTGTCAAGTAGCTCGGATCGTAGTGGTTAACTTGTTTTCCATGTCTCCGTTATTAAACAAAAATGACAATACTTGTCTTCAAATATAATGTTACCGAGATTTTGGAATATCGATGTATAAATAATATGAGAAGAATGACAATAGTTTAAAGTTGATTAAGTATAATTTATATTATTGTAACTTATATTAGCAATAAACTCTGGTCAAATAATTATTGCATCACGGTTTTAAAAATAAAATAATACACATAATAGAAACAAGCCGTGACCTCAAACCTTTAATAAAAGGATTTTTTTAAACTACATAGGTAGCAAACAAACATATATACGGCGCGCCTAAGCGGTAAGCGCTTACCCGTAGCCTATGGACGCTTGCAACACCAGGGGTATGACTCGCGCGTTGCCGACCTTACAGAAATATCTGCACACCTTTTTTAAGGAACCCCACGCTCCGTTTGGAAAACCACGGCAGGAGCTCATTCCATAGTCTAAGCGTCCGCGGAAGAAAGTCCGCCTTTTAGACCGCATAGTTCGAAACTATTTTGGTTCCAATGTGTGAGGATGGACTCCCCGTCAATGGTGAGACTTGCGATGTTAGAAGGTAGCCGTGGGCATCAGGTTAAACAATTCTACAGAATACTGTCCGTTGTACAAGCGGTAGAACACACATAAAGAGGCAAAATCTCTGCTCAGATTGAGGGGCCCTAAGCCGCTTGTGAGCTGGGGACCGTCGACAATTCTAATAGCACGTCGGTGAACCGAGTCTAAAGGCCCAAACTGGTATCCAAGAAAGAGCAGTAGTCCATATAAGGCCGGACTTGCGACTTGTAAAGTTGCAGCCTTTGCCCCGATGTTAAGTACTGCGTCGCTCTGTTGAGCACTTCCAGTTTTTTGGATGCTAGCTTAATCTTGTCTTCTAGACGGCCTATTGACGTCGTTAGAAATGTCGATGCCGAGGATCCCGATGCTTTCACTGATGTTCGTGTTCTGGAATTGTGAAGTCACAGCAAATGGGGTTTTCTTAACGCGCAGACTAGGAAAGGACTAGGTTTAGTCGACCGTAATCGGAGACACTAGTTAGTGTGCTCTC
The DNA here is from genome assembly GCA_951394255.1 of Polyploca ridens. Lineage (NCBI taxonomy): Eukaryota > Metazoa > Arthropoda > Insecta > Lepidoptera > Drepanidae > Polyploca > Polyploca ridens. The sequence continues at coordinate 3,376,448 of OX596265.1, read as the reverse complement.
GATTTCAGAATATTTGCAATGAGCGTCCTCTGTACAATTAATGCCGTCAATAGACAGCATTTCATTGATATGCAACAGGAACAGTATTTGGGACAGTACAGACCCTTGCGGGACGCCAGCATTTATGTCTCTCAGCTCGTATGCATCTGCTGGACAAAAATTGGCGACCCATTTGCATAGTCCCTCGGAAAACCCATATGCTGGTAACTTCGTTAGAAGACCCCAGTGCCAGACCCGATCGAACGCCTTCGCCACCTTGACTCTCGATGGCGAGTGACCACTCACCATCGAGACACTACATATGTATACATAGACACATCACATAGAGATACACTAGAAGGTCACCAGCCAAGGGACTATGGTGGAAGCTATATTGTCGGTCACTCAACAAATCGTGATCCTCTAGGTATCTCAAGAGCTGCGTGTTGATCACTCGCTCCATGACATTGGAGAGAATGGGAGGTGATGGCAAATGGCAATAGACCTGTAATTCATCGGGTCTGATCTATCGCCCTTTTTGGGCATTGTGTGCACGTGAGCAGTCTTTGATGAAGACGGGACATTCATTTAGGTGGAAGTTTTATTAGGTCGGGTCGGACCGGCCGCGGGATCGGGTTTTTTTATTTATTTTCAACACACTCGCTCGTAAAATAACATTTATTGCACCGCTTTTAGTATCTTAATGCAGCTTATTATCCATTTGTGCTTTTTACTTACATTACCGCACAGTTTTATGAAGGTATAATCCCGATTATGATAAGTTTGTACCTCACTGCAAGTGATATGTGTAGATCAAGCATACTTAAAAAAATACATGTCTGTTTTTTCCTCTTAAGTGTGTTGAAAAACTTCGTATGACACGCGTGTGCATTGATTATTACACTCTCGGCTCACTTATTGCGTTCGCCTACGGCTCACGCGCTTAATACGCCTCGAGTATTAATAACCAACTTTGCACACATATATCATAATGTACTATTACGTCGCTATTGCAATTTTGGCGCCCAGGGATCATTACTTAGCGATCTTTAGTTCCAATTAACTTGGTAACATGAGATTTTAAGACAAGTATTGTCATTTTTGTTTGTATAATAATGACAACATGGAAAACAAGTCACGATCCGAGCTACTTTGACAATATTGTGTCAAAGTAGACGAATTCATAGTTTCATATATCATAATTCGTAGCTCATAGCGATTATTACGATGCTGTTTAGTAGGTAACTAAAAATATTGTTTTTCGTAATTAAAAATATTGTTTTTCGTGCTCCTAGTTTAACTCTCTACTAAAAAATTGATAAATCAACCTGGGAACTATTATTTGAATACAATCGAATGCATATAAACACGTAATAAGTTAATTTTTAATGATTGTCGTAATTCTTATATTGCGATCTTTACCTCCAAATATCTCGGAAACGTGACACTTTAGGCCACCATACTGATTAACATTTTTTGTTTGTATAAGTGTCCTCTACCCATATATACCAGTTAAATCGTGCGCCGCGACATTGAAAAAAAACTAAAATGGCGGCGGCTAGCTATGCCACAAAGGTTCTAACCCCTTTAGTTTGAGTCCGATGTCATTAAAACTGCTAATAATAGATTGAATATCCTGTAAAACTGAGGACGCGTCTCCAGCCAGTGTGTCATCATCGAGATACCAAAGGTTGAATTTGGACGTTAAATTTTTGATGATAGGATGGATAGCCAAACTGAAGATTAATGGACCAAGGGGGTCTCCTTGTTGACAACCAACGCATGAGTCAATTTCACTATCGCCAAAAAATAATTTTGAAGGGGTCCCGTAAGATTGGACAAGGTAATTATGAATTTCTGGGACATGTTTTTCCATTTCTGCAAGGAAACTTGATCTACTTTTACGGAATTAAAAGCATTTTTAACGTCAATTTTGACTAAAACATCATAATCAGGTGTATGGAGGAATGTGCGAGCTGCATGAACGGCTGCTTCGCACCCGCCCTTAACACCGAAACCTAACTGGTACGGTTGAAGTAAGGCGGTTAGTCTGGACTGGAATTCTCGACAGCATATTTTTGAAACTAGTCTCCTGATGGTATTCCCTACGGCAATAGGTCGAATACCCCCATCCTTCTTTTTTAATGCTATTAAATTTGCTCCAAATAGGATGGGGGTTATATCTGGAGGAACATTAATTAATTTAATTTTAAATATTTCTACACCATCTGCGATGGTAGAATACGTCGGCCACTATTTTATTTAAGAACAGATGTACCGTATTTTATGAAATAAATTTATTCTATTCTATTCTATTCTATTCTATTCTATTCTATTCTATTCTATTCTATCTGTAGGTAAGACGGATAGAAGAGCTGAATTGAAGAAGCGTACTATTGGACCGAGGCCCCAAATGATTGGGAACAGCCCCCCTAGACAAGATGGTTGTCGACAATCGCCATCGTTAGTAAACGATCAACCTTTGTATGGGATTGACATCTCTGTGATGAATCTCTTATGTCAATCCCATACAAAGATTGTCGTTTACTAACGATGATGATTGTCGATAACGATCTTATCAGGGCAGGTGTATGATTTACCTACAGTATGGGCTACTTGATTTTTTGTTGCTTTGTCATTTGGCCATTGGCCTTTGCCGTTTCCTTCTCCACTATTCAAAGCTCTTTTTGAGATGTTTTTCTTCCCGCTACGCATTCATTCAATGGCAATTTATTTTATTGAGATACCCAAAGTGCATGTTATAATAAGATAACATTAGGTATTTATCTAATAATATATTAGATTGCGTAAATATCAAAAGCTTGCACTATCAGCAATAAGTACCTACTATATCGTATTCCGTTAATATACCTACTGAAAATTGTGAATAGGTATAGGTAAATCGTACATGGCATAGTAGGTTTACCTAAGCCTACATGCTCGGCTAGTGCTTATGTCTTTAATCTGTGCTAGTGGTTCCCGGGTTCCCGGATCAGGCGAGGATCAATTCAGTTTCTTTAATTTAATTATTACTTTGTATATTTTTTACTATGTATAGGCCTGTGTTTTACCACAATCCCACCATGGTAGTGATGATGTAGCCGAAGGTGGTAAGCACACAAAGCCTGAAAAGAACTAGCTCTCAAGTGCAGCTGTCGGAACTCATCGACAGGTGTTTGGCGATAGATTTTCAACTTGAGGGTGGTAGCCAGCTAGATGGGTACTACAAAGTACTCTACCACCGAGCTATGGTTTCCTCACAATGTTTTCCTTCACCGAAAGCTCAAGCTTAGTGTAGGATTCGAACCCGGGACCTTAGTCTCGGTATCCGACGTCACTACCACTGAGCTATCATCGCGATGATAGATCGCCTAGATGGCAACAAAAGTCTCGTTGATACGCAGAGGACGTATTTACGGTGGTATGCGTGTCTAAATTTCGAGACCTCTGCCTAATTCATCGGGGATAAAGGGTATGTATATGTGGATTATTTATCCAACTAAGTTAGCAAACTCGTATAGGTACGGCCCGTTAGATAGTGGCGCATCATAATATAGGTACTTTAACTAACTAAAATAATTGTTCCTATGTACGTAAATCTTTTTCTATCTGTTTTTTATTTCAGTGAAAAGATTTATAATCCTTTTCCGAATTAAATTACTATTTTTTACCTAAATTCTTAATTTGAAATTAATGGTGTTCTTTGATATAAAAAATAAAGGCAACGGCTAAAAACTAAACATAATTAATATTCGTAAAAAATACTTACTTGTTGCGTAAACGATGTGGAAGGGGATGCGTTTTGGCATGTTTTCGTCTATTTTTATTAACTACCTGTCTGTTTTCATCTCGAAATCTACAAACGTATCCATTGCTCCTTTTTCCAACAAAATTTTATGGCAGCCAGTTTATTTAATACACAATAAAAAATAAAATAAAAAGCGCACTTCGTCAAATCATTTTAAAATGGATGGTTTTTTCCGGCACAGTTTTGACTACATTTATTACGGACGTGTTTGAAATAAATACCGCTCTATTAATGTGTTAATGAAGATAACAAATTGAAGTGTGCATAGGGCGAAGTTAGTGAGAAATGAAAACGCCGACAAAATCAATAGACGCGCGCCTAAATTCGCGGCCATGCTTGAAATATTCGCGCGCAGGCTGCGCCGCGGCCGTTAACGCCATCTTTTGTGTTATTTGGGAGGTTATTCTATTGTTAATTTTTATAGAGATTGTCAGTAATAAATATAACCTCAGAAGTAAATAAATACTGCGTATATAAAAAAAACACAAAGGGTTCTTTTTTTCAAACTTTATGATACGTTTTTAATTTTTCCCCTTTAATTTTATTATTATTTATTCTTATAGCGGTAATAGAAATACACATTCTGTGAAATTTTCAAGTGTCTATAACGGTTCATGAGATACAGCCCACTGATAGACAGACAGACAAAGAAAGTGTGCAGCACCAGCAACTGATTGTAATAACGTCAAATAAATCAGGTCAGGTGTGCGTGTCATTTATTTATTTATTAAGCCTTATAATTAGGTATTATTTTTTAACAATATTCTAATTATTTTTATTATATTTCATCCCACTGCTGGGCAAAGGTATGTGCGTGTCACACTTGTATACTTCATACTTGTATACGTCATACTTTTATTGAATGTATAGTAAGATCAAAATTCGTAGTTCCCCCTAAGAACTCCGTGCCTAAACCACAGATATTAAAAAAAGTCGGATATATTCTCGCTAACAAAAAACTGTGTCACTCGAGTCGGCCACCACGCTGTACGTACAAGCCGGAACGCACACATTCACACATTAGTTGAGCGCGAGTAATCGACTCTGTGTAAACGGCGACAGAGTCTAATTTCCCGCGGAATAGCCAACTCAGGTGTGCGTGAGAGGTGGCCGACTCCATAGACACAGTTTTTTGTTAGCGAGAATATGTCCTCCGTAGTCTGTGGCCTAAACCTACTCATTAAGATCCTGGTATTTGCCAAACAATATAAGTACACACAGAAATAAAACACAAAATCCTATATTCAATCATTTTATGCAATAATTAGTTTTCGTAGTGGCTACGATCCAGTTGAGCAAGGCTGTGACCCTGGTGTTCAACCCGGGCTGGCCGGCCGACGCGCAGAACCGCCCGTAGCTGACGATGCCCAGGTTGAACAACAGCCCTGTCGCTGGGTCCGAGTAGAGGAGGGGGCCGCCGGAATCATCCTGTAAAGACAAATAAGTCAACTCTAACATTCCTTTTTACACGACTACCCAAAAAAGGAGTGTAATTTTTTCAGGGTTCATGTCTATATGTGAGTTTCTTGATCCCACCATAAATTTTAAATGCCTGAACTGAACATATTTGGATGTATGGGGTTAGAATCCTTACATCATCCCGAGTGACACTGGCTTTATTTTTATTACTTTTTAGTTAGTTTTTTTTGGCAGGCATCCTTGTTTTTGATTGCCGTGTGGTTCCCGGCATAGAATAGGAACAACCCTTCCAATCCTGAGGGTGTCGTAAAAGGCGACTAAGGGGACGGGCAGCAGCGTCTACCTGAGTAACGTCATCACTACTGCAATCACCAACCCGCCTGCTAAGCGTGGTGATTACGGCAATACCCCTCAAATGAATACACAAACAATGCAACGGCCCCCAGTCCCCGGCGGCCCCACCATTCTGGGCTACGGTAGCGGTCACGGTAACGCCGGGGCAGGGGGTGCTAAGAGTCTCTGGCAGAGATCCGGCTACCAACACTGGAAGTCAATGGGAGAGGCCTAAGTTCAGCAGTTTAAGAGAGGTAGAGCATAGCGTTTATTCGCTCAAAGAGCAGCTCGACTGGGGAAGTACCTCCACCTTATAGAATACCGCAGCCAAATAACTTTATGTTGTGTAAAGTTGTGTTCCTGCGCGTGAGTAAGGTCGCCAGAGCTCATAGGGGAGGGGGGAAAGGTCGGTAACGCGTGAGCGATGCTTCGTGTGTTGCAAGCGTCCATATGGCTACGGTAACCGCTTACCATCAGGCGGGCCGTATGCTTGTTTACCGACGTAGTCGTATAAAAAAAAAAAAAAAAAAAGCAGTGGACATCCATAGGCAGATATGATGATGATCTTTGTTGTTGTTTAATTTTTCTAATTCTTCGACTTGTTTAACTGGATCTACTAATGTTTGAACGCAACCTCACCGTTGTAATATTATAATATCATTGGTTGTAATTGATAAAATGACTGAAAGCGAACATAACAAAATAAAACAGGTGCTTGGTGATAGATTTTAAATTTTGAAATGCAACCTGGTGGTTCCTATAGAAACTACCTTGCCTGCCACCATGCTTTGGTTTCTCTTTCCTCTACACATTTTCCTGTTAATCTCAATCTCATTGTGAGTTTCGAGTCCAGTGGCCTACCACAAGCTCTTAAAACAAGGTTAAAATAAACTTATTTGTCTTTTGTCCCGTTTTGACGTCGGATGTCAAAGAAAGACAAAAGTCAAATAAGGTTATTTTTACCTTGTTTTAAGAGCTTGTGGTTCGCCCTCAGACCATCGCTGCTTAGCTAACATAATAATGGGACTCAAAGATACGGTTAAGAACTAGATTGCTCATCATCACACGGCTATTCCACCTAGTCTTCCGGGGTTTGTGTTTCTCGAAACCTAGATAACCTAGATGTTTTCAAGGCAGGTATTATCTGGGTGCTACATCCTCGGCCTCGTTATAACTCCTCCTGGGGTCAGTCGGAGGCCAAATGCAAGCAAAAAAGAAAATTAATCCAAAACAACACACTCGGGCAACTTTTGCCTCATGCTGTCTTGATAATTTTGAAATGGGGACAGAACTAAAACGCCATCTCTTTAAATCTTTAAATAATCATGTGACCGTAATTATCTCGGTAATTTTAAAACGTCACAGCACAAAAGAGGTAAATGCAGGTTAATGTGCAGTGTTCGGGCAAGGTCGAGGAATAATGCGGGTAGTTAACTGTAACTGTAACATAACTCAATGGTAGCTAATTAATGCCTACAGCCTAGAAGACATGCATGGTACTGATATAGATGTGATCCTAGGTTAAATTAATTAATTGTATTGCATTCATGTAAGAAAGAAGATGGCAAATGTAATGCACAAACAATGTCCGCAAAAATTTGTAAATACTAAAATTCGATAGGTGATAATAGCTTAGCGGTAGTGACGTCGGATGCCGAGACGAAGGTCCCAGTTTCGAATCTGAGCTTGAGCTTTCGGTGAAAGAAAACATCGTGAGGAAACAATAGAGCCAGTTCCTTCTAGGATTTGTGGGCCACATCATCACTTAACATGGTGAAATTGCGGTCAAACACTAGCCTATACAAAATTAAAAAAAAACCTAGCTAATAAAATTTAGGGCAGAAGTAAATATGTCCAAAAATCCTTTCTAAGTGGTTCCCATCGTTATAAAAAACACCGGTAAAAGATAAATAAAGAAATAACAAGTCTTTTTTACAGTTAAAAAAGATATGGTCTGGTTTCATACCTGACAAGCATCCTTCCCGGGAGTGTAAGTGCACATCTGCCGATCAGTTACATTTGGTACTGCTGTTCTACATTGGCTCTGACTGATGACGTCAACGTCTACCTTCCGGAGCACATTGGATGTTGGTCCACCGATGAAGAGGGTACCCCAACCTATGGACAATGTTTAAGAAAGCATCAAAAATCATGAAAATTTTGAGAGTTTCGTAGTTATCCTGTCCAATTTTGGCTTGGATTTCGAGTGGTCAAAGATAAAGAAGCTTTCCATAAGCTTCAGGTAAACTGAAGTGCATACTTGTAGGGTAGGTACCTAGTTTATAAAGTACCTACTTCAAATTTCCTTTCATCATTTTCACGTATTTACCTAATTATTTGTATTCATTATCTTTTCTTAATCTGGGGGTGGACCTGACTGTTAGTATACAGATTGCCTATCTTAGTACGTGTTAGACTTGAATATAGTTGAGTAAGATGTAGATTTTTATTTATTTATTGCTTTGTCGGGCAGTTATGCTATTTTTGAATTAGAGGAGTTCTCCAAGGTTCAACTTTAAGGCCAGTTTTGTTTCTTATCTATACTTTGGACTCTTAAATGAATACAATATATACGTGTATATAAGAAACAACTTACAAATAAAGTCATTCTGAATTTCTCAACCAGCGCTTTTAATTACAGTGAAACATTACCTAATATGGTAACCTTTGCTCCAGCCATACTACTGTTGGCAAACTTGAATGGAAGACACACGGGGCCAACGTACTCGTTGAACTGTATATCTTGTGCCACTTGCACTATTGCTATGTCGTAGTCATAATTGGACCTAAAAAAACATACACACAGCTGATAAATCTTTGAAAATGACACGTGAATCGAAATCACAAAAGCTTAATTATATGCTAGACCAAAAGAAGCCTAAAGCCGCAACGCAGCAGTTTTAGATTTGTAGTTATCTATATCATAATCGTTTCGTCTGTTAGGATGGACGACTTCCAAACCGGTGATAACTTCTGTAGCTTGAACCTTCACAAGTGACATCCTAGAGCCTGAACTGAATATTTTTTTTATACGACTAAATAAATGGATTTGACTTAATAAACGTTATCTAACAACACACAACAGCTTATTTTTGAAGTTAGACACTTAGACCTTTAAAATATTTTTGTGGTTAAATATTTACATGGGGTTGATAAAATTCTTATGTAGTTGAATTAGTATATTTATGGTAGTTTGATAAACTTATTTCTAATGTTAATAATACAAATTTATCCAATTAAATTAGTTTGATCTGCAAGGAGACCTCTTCTAAAAATGAGCATGCGTCTCCATCTTGAGCTACTTGTATCTAGTGTGAATCAGGCATATGATGATCCTCGTGTCAGGTCTTCTAGAATACTCAAAAAGGTTACATAACATGGCCGAAATACAGTAAAACTTATCTTAATACATTAAAAATCAACTTACGACGAATATAAGGGATGTGTGATGAACCGAGAAACTCTATACGCCCTTGTGCCAGGAGAATCCCCTGTAACACAGAATATTAATTGAATTGATGACTTATAAGTTAAACTAGTAATTAAATAGGTACCTTGGGAATATTGATTAGCTTTGTGAGAAGCCACAGAGTTTATTAAGTTAGACGTTGGTTAATTTTAATATTCTGGAAATACTTGATGAAGTTATCGGCTGGTTGATTTTGTATATAAATTATAGTTAGTCTAAACTATATTCACAGTGATAACAAATTGTGTGTTATGTTACCCTTTAGTTTAAATTTTATTTTCTAAAGCTGACTTAAGTAAGTCATTGCTTGCGGCGGCGCGTCGTGTGACGGGTCGCTCACTTCCCTTCAATATGGCGAGGAGGGCGATGGCTGCCACACGTGTCATACTTGTGAACAGGTGCTGCTTGTGGGGGCTGGTATTTACTTATTAAATAAAATATCGATTCAGGCTACTTTCGCTCGGGGCACGCAATTGTTGTCAGTGCGATTAAAATTTAAATATTTTGTAATGACTCTAAGCTTGTTTTGAAAAGAGTAATTGCTGAGTTTATTGCCAGCTCTTCTAAGCAAATGCAACCTTCCGAACCGGTTCTAGAGTTAGTCATTTCATAAGTGCCTATGAAGGTCAATTGAAATATATATGATTTTTGAATTTTGATGTGTATATGCTCGATTACGATCGGTTTGTTCCAGATTAATCTGTTTGTTACGAAGTAGAATGACCCACCATTGTTTGTGTCAGAATTCCTCTGCCTGCACAACAACCCACTAAAGTTTCATCGTAATAGTATGAATGGTAAATTATATTAGGCTAGCTTAGGTATCATATACCATTAGGTTAACATATAGATAAAAAAGCATTGTATCTAAAAAAAATATAAAACACATTTCACAGTTTAAAAAAAATAGTTTTAACACAACACATTTAAGGAACATGTACCAAAAATTCTCTCTTACAAGGCTAATCTTGTAACTCACCAGTATTAACATCATGTTCTCCAACTATAACAGCTATATTATCTGGCCTCTGATTATCCACACAATGAGCTGCCGTAAGTACGTGTGTACTACTGATGATCACACCACCACACTTTATCTGAGCAATGCTGGCATCTGCTAGACCTACCATCATTCGGTATTCATTCACGCCTGTCTCTTGACCACCTACTATCCTATTCTGGAAGGTAATGAAACTGGTTTTAGTCTGGTTAAGAGACTTCAAAATTTTAATTAATTATAGGCTTTTGAATCGAATGTTATGCTTTATGAAGAGGTCTTTTGATGAGCGTTTGAGGTCTTTAAAGGTTGTAATTTTCTTTCCAAATATCAGAGGGTATTAAACAAATTGTAATTTACGGCGACAAGAAGAAAGAATATGAGTTTTAAATGGCGATAGCACCGTGCTACGGACTAAGATATTATTATTAAGAAAAAGTCTGCTATTTTGTACTCCGATTAGTCTACACCTGGATATTTGCTTCATGGTCTACACACAATATTTCGAAGATCGCTCAATGATATTATCAATTAGCATCGTATTTTGGCGTTGCGTTCGTCTCTCCGAGCTGATTCTGCCACGGATGGCTGTCGTGTGATTATAGTCTTATTGTTAGAATCATACCTGCTTCCTCTCACCACATTTACAGGCGACAGGGTTGGGGACAGCTGGCTGTGCAGTCAGCGTGCACATGAATCTACCTCCGGGGCTGTTCCTTGCTGTTATCAACCCTGGAATTAGAAGACTTCTGTCTCTTACATATGTTACTCAAATTCTTCAAAGAGAGCCTCATCAGCCACCACAGGGCCTAGAATGCCTTATACAATTTTACAAATCTTTTTTTGATGCAACTGCTTCTTAGTAAAGTAGTACCCAACTGATAAGGCGCGTCTTGAATCTTTGTTCGAAGATTAACGAAAGAATGCTTAAAACTTACAATCAACCTTAGATCACTAGTATAAGGTTCATAATACACTGCAGCTGTTAGTTCCGTCTCACTCGCAAGTCACGCCCCTCCGCACGGCTCGCGCTAACATGGCGGCAGCTGCCGACCAATAGCGGTTTCCCGCGTTTGAAAATGTATCTTCTGCGCAAGTACATCGGTAAGCCATATAAGTTGGGTACTACTGTATCAACATATCAACTTGACTTTCGAGAGATTCGTAGACAACACTAGTTTCTCACCTATACTTATTCTCTGTGCAACTGATGTTATTGTGACAGAGCCACGCCCACAGTAGGTATCTGCTGAAGACAACTGCGGATCTCCAGTTTTGGATATGAGTAGGCGGTCCATTTGACATGATGGCGTCTGAAAACATACTCAATTTTTGCATATATACGGGCTATTTTTATTAGACAACAGAAGTTAAGCGTTCAAGTTAAGAACCTCACTAGTAAGCTTATTGTAGGACATACAAAACACGCTACTCAAGGCGAGATGTTGAGGACAACTCCTGTCCGTCCGTCGAAGAAGAGGAGGCCTCTGAACAGATCGTCGCTGCTGGGTACGCGGACGAATGTTTCGGCGCCCACCCAATAACGACAGATAGGAAATACTGTGGGGTTTTAGTCAATCGAAGTCTAACTTAATCTGGCCTGAAGCGGTAGAGTATCATAATGAACGGATGTATAAAAAAATCAGGACGAAGCGTTACGAAATGAAGCACCCCAAGTATGCAGGGTCGTCTTGTAAATACGAGGCTCACGCACATAGTATGCCGATTGATTGTTTTTCCGCATTGAGACGTTGACAGTGATAATAAGGGTCAGTATCACTTGTTCCCGCTTTGTTCCAGAACTGTGATTTTACTCACGCATACGTAAGATATATTGTGCTTCACTTGCTCAGTAGGCGATAATCTGTAATTTTTTTTTACGTCCATGATAATTTGTTACATAAATGCTGTATTTTTCGACCGTCAATCAAAGCTCCAGTTATGAGTTATTTACGAGTTAAGTTATGATACTAAAACCATTGAATTTCGAACCTATAACATATGAAATAAACTTAATTTTCAATTAAAAGAATCTATCCTTGAGACTTGACATGTATAGGCCTCGAACCTTGAATTTTTTACACCTCCAACGTACCTACCATAATAGACCTTAGTATTTTATAATTTCAACTTGATATCTCCACTGTTCCTTAGAAAAAGGGTCTTGACAAACGGACAACAAAGTGATCCGGTAAGTGATAAGGGACCCGCTTTTCCATCCGTGCTCTAAAAAAATTAATTGAAACCTTTCTCACCTGAGGCAGTACAATCTCGCCGCAATCCAACCTACAGTTGTATCCAGACGGGCATATAGCTATCCACCTGCACTGCACTCCCGGGGTATAGTTCTGAGGGTAGTTAGGACTGTAGACGTAGTAGGATCTACCTGTTTGTATCTGAAATTAAGTAACCTTCAGCTAAAAGAAACTTATACGACTCATCGCACGGCTGTAACTATTATGTACACTGGCGTATCTAGGATTAATTACCAAAGGGGGCTTAGGGGCCTACCACAAGCTCTTAAAACAAGGTTAAAATAACCTTATTTGTCTTTTGTCCCGTTTTGACGCCGGACGTCAAAGAAAGACAAAAGTCAAGTAAGGTTATAATAATTTTGTTTTAAGAGCTTGTGGTTCGCCCTCTGGCCCCTAAATTCCTATGCAACTTGGGTACTTACGCGGAAGTTATTTTGCATAAGGTATTGCAGTCGGGGCAAATATATATTGTAAAAAAGAAACATATATTTGTTGTAAAAATTTAAATAGAGATTCACTTGTATACCAATACCAAACAATAATATTTAGGTTATTGGTTTGTCTGCAATAGGTAACTTATAAAATTCAAGTTATATTCAAAATTCTATAGATTACTGAGCTTGTTTTTCTCTTTTAGTTATTTTGTACGCAGTCGGGTTTTTTTGTTTCATTTAATTCTTAAAATATATATTTATTCTGAATTTCTGATCGATACATCTAGTTGTAATCATGGTTCATAGTTGAAAAACAATGAAGTTGGTTCGATTCGTTTTGAATTCTTTACAAATAGATGTATGGTTGAAATTAATGTTGTTTTAAATTAATTTTGTAATGATATAATATGAATTACATAAATTGAAACACTTAAACTATCGTTTCTTCCATTGTTCTAGTTATTCTGATTAAAACCCAGTATGGTACCTATCTAAATATATATAAAAAAACCCGTGTAGTTCAGTTATTGACTGAATCGTCACAAAATTTCTAGGAAATATTATCTAATCTCTTATGATTTTGGCTGATAAATATGTAATGGTTATGTGAGTATTATTTCATGGAATATTTTGATAAAAACTGTCTAGTTCTATTTTTAATATCTCGTTTCACAAAAAGTTTGTGTAAATCAGTGCGCTGTCATTACTTCGTAGTAAAAACAGCTCACTGGTGTAAATATTTTTAGTACTTATATTACATTAGAGAGCCATTAGCTAGGTAGGAAACAAGTACTAACATAAACATTTTTAATACAAGCTTTTTAGGGTGACTGTACTTTTTGTTACCACAAGCTCTTAAGACAAGGTTAAAATAACCTTATTTGTCTTTTGTCCTGTTTTGACGCCGGATGTCAAAGAGGGACAAAAGTCAAATAAATTTGTTTTAAGAGCTTGTGGTTGGCCCTCTGTACTTGCATTGTCATCCAATATACTAATGTATACCGAATTTCAGCTCAATCAGACACTGGGAAGTGGGTCAAATTTAACTTGCAAGATTCGATTACAGACACCGGACGAACGAAATAAATGCTTGGAAAAAAGGTGTTAAGTTAAATATTAGTGACGTGGAAAGCCGTGGCAAGGTCGGTAGTTCGAATCCTACAATGAGCTTGAGCTTTCGGTGACGGCAAACATTGTGAGTAAACCATAGCACGGTGGTAGAGTACTTTATATCTGCCTGGCTAGTTACTACCCGCAAATTGAAAATCTGTCACAAAGCACCTGCCAGTGTTTCGGCGGCTGTTCTTGAAAGCCAGTTCCCTTGGAAGCTTAGGTACATTAAAAAAAAAAGCCGAAGAGGTGAGCTCACAGAAGTTTAGACAATTTAGACATGATTTTTTATGCATAGGCAACGATTAAAAAGACTACCTACCATTGAATAATTCAATGCTACCTACATAATTCCCCTCAGTCTGAGGAGAGACATTGCCTCCTTATGTGTGTTCTACCGCTTGTACAACGGACTGTGTTCTGTAGAATTGTTTGACCTGATGCCCACGGCTACCTTCTACCATGGCAACTCTCGCCATAAACGGGGAGTCCATCCTCACACATTGAAACCAGAATGGTTTCGTACTGTGCGGTCTCAAAGGAGCTTCCTCCCGCGGACGCTCAGACTGTGGAATGAGCTCCCTGCCGTGGTTTTCTCAATGAAGTACAGCATTGGGTTTTTCAAAAAGGGTGTGAAGAGATTTCTGCAGGCAACGCGCGAGTGATACCCCTGGTGTAGCAATCGTCCATACGCTACGGTAACCGCTTACCATCAGGCGGACAGTATGCTTGTATGAAAAGAAATACAAATTATGTACAAAATGAAGTAATAAGTAAGTAAGATGGGTATAAATAAGATACATAACATAACTTACATTTTGTGTGAAGTCACAGTTTGGGTCCTGAGTCGAAGCGATGGTCAAGATCGAGAATAATATTATGGCCCTCTGAAAATTTTGTTACAAACTTTAGATAAAATTAATATGCTTGGTCTGGAAATCATGATCGCAAACTTTCCATATGCTTAAAGATGTACAATCTATTTTTTATCCATATGTCTTCGTCGAACAAAGATTAGTTATAGATAGAGGATCAATAAATTGGTTTAAAATCAAAATCTCATTCTGTTGCCGATTCTGTTGTAAATCGCACTAAACTAATATTAATCTCATCGCAGCTCTTTCTTACAAACATTATTGAATAAGGATATAACATATTTAAAGCTGTCCGATTAGTCTTTTCCGTTTTAATTTGCGGGTTAATAGACGTAACCAACTTTAATGGCGACTTTTACGTTGAAAACAAGCATTGGACTAATTTGACAGGACTAAATTTCTTACATCTTTTTCTTATATTGTTCGTTAGAAAGAGATATAGTGAGACTAAATTAGTTTCGTTGTGAACAATAGAATCAGCACCTATAGGCCCTAGGCTGATAAGGCACACTTATGAACGCGACAGTGACTCTACCATTCTCAATACACAGACTCGGACAAAAAACCATTTGAAAAAAAAAAAACATATTATTTTGTGGTTCTTTATGGTCCTTAAACCAATTAAAAATGTCGGCGATAATTGTAAATAATTTATATTAATCGACTTACCATCTCAATCAAGTCCAGCACTCGACTACTTAGTTATTAATAAATAACAATATAATATTATGTTTGCATTAACAAATTAGCATGACAATTATTCACATGTACCTATCACTTGTATACACAGACTTAAATAATATTACAACAAATTATACATATTATCGTGGTTTAGGTAGCTCTAGAAAATCATAATTTCACTAAAAACTTGGGAAACCTGGGATTTCACTTCATGACAATATGTTTTTATTTTGTGTTTTTGGTGTAAAACTCCCATGTTTAAGACATTTTTTGTTGTCTGTGTACTAATACAAGCTAACATACCAAATTTCAGCTTTCTAGGTCTTCAAGAAGTACCCTAAGAGTTTTGATGATCATCAGTCAGTCAGTGATGGAATCGGGGTTTTTAGATATCAATAAAATCTAAAGTATGTTAGCTATGTTATTGAAACTACGGACACCATATCCCAAGAATTTTGTTTATCTGGTATAATCCAAACCTAAGGTATGAGGGTTCAAAAAAATGACGAAGCGCTTCGAAAGGTAGGTAGTGCCTTTGCGATTCGCTTGGCTCGTCTTGGCGAGGTTACGTGCCCCCAGATATTTGGCTGGATATTGTCAAAGCTATTCAATACAAATTTTCGCTCCACAGTTTTACACCCGTTCCCGAGGGATCAAGTGTTTATACTACTTTTTGTTTGTAAATACATACTTAATATACTTAATACATACTTATAATTACACTCAGCCTCAGGACATACAGACATGTTCATGCACACAAATGCATGTCCTGTGTGGGGAATTTAACCAACCGCGCCAACGTCAACGTCAAGACGTAACCAACAAACCAACTCACTTTTGCATTTATTATACAAATAGGATAGGCCAAAGGAAGGAGGCACTTATAAAGCTCCTGAAATTATCATTCATCATTGTAGAAGTAGGTATTAAGTATTTTAAACTTCATGACCAGTTCCAACTTTCACACGCTTTCCCGTGGTAACGCTGGCTGCGTGCCCATCATAGTGTGGTGGCCAAGAACAAAGCTTGCCTCGTGCAAAGCGTCACTCACAAGGCTACAAAGAACAGTGTGTCTTGGAATCACGGGTGCTTTCAGGACAACACCTACGGCAGCGATTGAGAGATACCTCAATATCCCTCCTCTGCATATGATGGTTGAATTGGAGGCAAGGAAGGCATTACATCGTCTTGCTATTGCTGGACTATGGGATGCTTCCAAGCCAAAGACTAACCATACAAAATTCGATGAAAACGAAGTCCTAGATCGGGTAACAAGCATGATATCCGACAAAATGCAAACTACATTTGTGTTTCAAAGGTCTTTCAAGGTCCAAATCCCTACAATAGAGGACTGGACGGAGGGACTCGATCCACCAGAACCAGAAAGTCTGGTTTGGTACACTGATGGATCCAAAATGGAATCAGGTACAGGAGCGGGAATATACGAAAAAGGTTACAAATGTAGCAAAAGCTTAGGGAAGATGGCAACTGTATTCCAAGCAGAAACATACGCCATAATAACCTGTGCTCAGGAGAATATAGATAGAGGAACCAAAGGTAAATCCATCTATATTCTCAGTGACAGTCAGGCTGCAATCAAAGCCATGGCATCCTACAAAGTGGACTCCAGACTTATTCTGGATGCCGTCCAAACCCTAAACAGGCTTGGGAAGCATAACAGGGTAAGACTGATGTGGGTCCCTGGGCACAAAGGAATCCATGGTAACGAAATGGCAGATGAACTGGCAAGAGAGGGCTCAGCAAATGACTTTGTGGGTCCAGAACCATGTGTAGGCATATCGACGTGTCTCGTAAAAGCCACATTTAGGGAGTTTGCAGATCAAAGACAACGAACACATTGGCTGTCTAATACCGGTCTACAACACTCCAAGAAATTCTTAGGCTCTAATTTCAAAGCCCGGGAATGCATTTGGAATATGAGCAGGGGGCAAATCCGCTACCTGCTTGGGGCCTTTACTGGGCACTTTGGAACCAACGACATGCTCATGAAGATGGGTCTTACCGTGACACCCATGTGCAGGTTGTGTGGGGAACATACGGAACGCATGGAGCACCTTCTGTGCACATGCGATGCACTGGCTGGTAAGCGAATGAGTCTCCTAGGGATCGGATATCCAAAACCAGAAGACTATAGGCTCATATCTCCTAGCCTCGTTGTAAAACTCATGAAAAGAGTTTTCAACGAGACTGGGGAGGAGTAAAGTATCTAGGGGACCACAATAGATCCCAATGGGTCGAATTGTCCGAGCTATTTCTCGGCCCCTCTATAAGATAAGATAAGATCATGATTGGTTGAGGCACAGATATAGTAATCTGTGGTTGAGGCGTCAAGAGATAATTAGAGGTAGGGTAGTAGAGTAAGAGCCCACGATGATCTGACCTTCGTCATTTTATAAAACCTGAAAGTTTCTCTGTGTATGTCCCTAATAGAGGTAAAAACGATCCCCGAATATGAAGTTTGGATCGCGGTGGCTTTGGAAGTTATCAGGTAGCAAAGGTGTCAAAAATTGCACCTCAAATTCGTTAAAGAATAAAGGTCAGTTTTTATATATTTTATTTGGACTAATATTAGAAATCACGTCGTCCATTGTCATACACTTTGAACGGTGGAAACCCCCTGTCAGACACCCTAAAGTATTAAAAAATATTATTCAACTTTCGTCATTTTATAAAAGCTGAAATTTATATATGTTACTTGACGAACTATCAAACGATGATTTCTCAGTTGTCAGACACTTTCGATGGTGGCTTTGCCGCGTCAGACACATCAAAGGTCTACCGTAGGTGCGAGCGCGAGTAGGTATATTCAATGTGATTTTTTTTACAAACGAAAAGAGATAGACCCATAGTTATTTTGGAGAAATTATAGATTAAATCATGAAATTAATAAATCATGCAAAAAAGGTTACATTAATGACCCACTTTTAGAGTTACAGATCAAAAATCTAATAAAACACTATTTTTTTGAACATTTTTTTATATAATATCGTTATTTTTATTAGATTTTTGTTCCATATTTTTATTTTATTTCTACTTATCAACCAGATAAACTTTCTAGCTTTCAAATGACACTACTTCGAACAAAATACACCGATTACTTAAAAAGAAACAAAGACAAAACTAAAAGATGAGCATTTGATTATAAAATAAATTAAAGCGTCGAACACACTATTAAGGTACTATTAGTATTTAGACCTTTGATAGTAGACCTTTGATGTGTCTGACACGGCAAAGCCACCATCGAAAGTGTCTGACAACTTTACTGAGAAATCATCGTTTGATAGTTTGTCAAATAACATATATAAACAGCTTTTATAAAATGACGAAAGTTGAATAATATTTTTTAATACTTTAGGGTGTCTGACAGGGGGTTTCCACCGTTCAAAGTGTGACAATGGACGACGTGATTTCTAATATTAGTCCAAATAAAATATATAAAAACTGACCTTTATACTTTAACGAATTTGAGGTGCAATTTTTGACACCTTTGCTACCTGATAACTTCCAAAGCCACCGCGATCCAAACTTCATATTCGGGGATCGTTTTTACCTCTATTAGGGACATACACAGAGAAACTTTCAGGTTTTATAAAATGACGAAGGTCAGATCGTCGTGGGCTCTTGGGCTATAGCCATCTCTAAAATCTGGCAACCAGGACAAGAAGCGTGAAAGCCCCGGATTTTGGATGTGAAACCTGGACATGTTAACAGTGTTTTTTTTAATTACTCAGTAAAATTGTTTTAATTGTTGTGACTTGAAAACTTTTAACCCCGGACAAAATATGAAACCCCGCCCGAACGCTCTCCGGACGCCCTCTAAATTAGGACAAATCCGAGGATATCCTAATTAGAGGCACAGCAGATGAGTTCTCCCGTTATTTCAGAGGAGCCCTGGAGAAGTAGGTCGGACCTCCACCTTTCAGAAGATCTCATCTAAATAACTTTAATGTTGTGTTGTGGTCTGTGAGTAAGGTCGCCTACGAGCCATGAGGAGGATTATTAGTATCTGGGACTAGTGGTGTAGTAAATAATGCTGAACCTTCCATTACAGCACAACAACTCTTTTCAACACCACAGAGCACAAAAGTAATAGGGAAGACACCACACATCACAATTATAACTATGTTCCGTTCAAGTGAGGCCATCCGGCCACAACTGTCGTTGTAGAACGATGAACGGTGTTTGCGAGAAAAATACTTCGATAGCATGATGTTTCTACTGTCTGCTTATTTTTTCTAATGAATTATTGTTTCAGCGTATAAAGATAACTTTAGTTGACTCTAAAAAATTGGACATAACCTTTGCTTATGATAGCTTCTCTATACGTAGTAATAATAGCTCAATGTTCTACACCCTTTTTCAAGAAGGTGGGAACAGAAGATCGGCAACGTACGAGTGACACCCCTGGAGAGGCAAGCGTCTATAGGCTTCGGGTACTGCTTACCATCAGATGGGCCGTCTACTTGATCGTTAACTGAACTACTAATATAGTCAATTACAAACAAACTTTCCAATTACTATATAAAATAATTTCGTTTGAATCATCGAGAATTCAGGGCCTTCCGAATGTCAGTGCCCTTTGAGGATTTAACCCTTGTCCGTCAAAATGTGATGCTGGCATAAAATTGCCTTTGTTGCGCTTCAACATTCAAATATATGCATGATATAGCATGATTTATGTTCAGTTAATTACGAACCATAAAAAGAAGAATTTACGTAAAAAATGGTAAATATTTCATATTACTGTTATTTACATTAAATTGTTCAAAGAATGTTGTAACAAAATGAATTAGTTGCTCATTTATTTAACTATACTTACAATCTATACTATTCTACTTATACTAATATTATAAAATGGTAAAGATTTTTGTTTGTAGGATGTAATTGTAGTTATAATAGCTTAACGACTATCACAATTAAGTGATAACCGGGACCAACGGATTTACGTGCCTTCCGAAGCACGGAAACGCTCGATTTGAAATACCACTAGGCGGGCACCCATCCAGGTACCGACCACGACAGGCGTAGCTTAACTTTGCCGATCGATTAAGAACGGCTAATCATGCTACACCACGAGCGCTTCCCTATACCTATTGTCTTCTCTATAAGTAGTAATTATAGCTCAATGCTAATAGGACATCACTGGAACGTGGGTGTAACCGCGGGGTTCAGCTATTTTTACATACATTTAGTTTTACTTTGCACTGTTTCAGTAAATTCTTAAACTTCGACTAAGAATTTTGAAAATAATAATTGAAAACTGTTTTACTAAAAACTTACAACCGACTTCAAAGTACACTAAAAAGTAATCAGGTCCTGACCTGATGACAATGGGACCAAACGGGAACCTTCCAAACAAAAAAAGAATTTTCCAATACGGTTAATAAATGACGGAGTTATGAGGTAACAAATATTAAAAATAAAACAATCGAATTGAGAAAACTTTTTTTTGAAGTCGGTTAAAAATAGCGAAATATCACTCTTTATAAGTAAGTCTTTTTTTCTTTGTGGAAATCTAAGGAGTAGGCAAATTGTCAACAGTGGACTTCCCTGGACTGAAGAACTCCTATGACGATGAAGATTGGAGTGCATCTGCATATACCGAAATGATGTATAGAAAGGATCAAACGTAATTATCCCAAATTATTAGGAAATATGTAGAATTTAGAGCTACCTTCAACCCTTTAATATCTATATGACACTTTTAAAACACTTATCACTTATACACATTTCACAACACTATCTAGTTCTGTAACATCACACACGACAAGCAGGTGTCGTGTGGAATCCAAGCAACACAATTAATTGTTTATATTGCCGCATTAACACAACAAATAGGTGATAACAAATGAAACGGTGCGCAGTTAATCGCCATTATGAAGGTTCTATATGATAAGGAAAATTTTCACTTAATATTAACCTGCGCTCTAATATTTACGAGGATTTTGATGGTTCTGATTCGCGGACATTATCTCGTTCCCAGCCCTTTTGTGAGTCTTGACTCTTTCATTTGAGACAGGTCTTGTTATCCAAATCATTTTGCTGCACTTCAGAGCCAGGCTTTGTATGCTCACTGCTTTTGACTACATTATCACTTACCATACTGAAATTCGAAGCGCTCGTAATGTAGCATGATTAGCCGGCAAAATAAAGCTACCACCGTACACCGCTGAGGCCGGTATTTGGATTGGTGGTATGTCAACTCAAGCGTATTCCGGAAGGCACGTAAAGCCGTTGGTCCCGGTTATCACTTAATTGTGCTAGTTGGAGGCCTTCTAGGCGGCTTGAAACTCGAACAGTAGCATGACACTAGCCTACCTCCATCGATTCGCAGTAAGCATGGTGGAGTATTTACACATTAACTTTTACCCTCATTTGTGAAAAGAGGCCTGTGCTCAGCAGTGGGACATTATAGGCTGATGATGATGATACTGAAATCGTCGTCAGTCAAACACAACCCAAAACCTAGCGACTACTCGTTTGTCATTCTGATTGGCGATTTCATTCCATATTTTTTATGCTGATACTGTGTTAGACGCATCTACCGCAATTCTTGAGGTATTACCTACCTAATCTGTAAATCGGAATAAAATTCAAAATTCAATTCAAAATTCAAAATCATTTATTCAAATAGACCTTCGCAGGCACTTATGAAAAGTCTGACTCTAATACTCTAATACCGGTTCGGAAGGTTGCATTTGCTGAGAAGAGCCGGCAATAAACTCAGCAATTACTCTTTTCAAAACAAGCTTAGATTCATTACATAATTTTACATTCTAATCGCACTGACAACAATTGCGTGCCCCGGCGCGGCGGCAAAACTACAAAGTAGACTGAATCTATATTTAATAAGTAAATAAATAAATGGCAAACTTAAGCAGACCAGCCCCCACAAGCAGCACCTGTTCACAAGTATGACGCGTGTGGCAGCCATCGCCCTCTTCGCCATATTGGAGGGAAGTGAGCGACCCGTCACACGACGCCGCCGCAAGCAAAGGCCTTAAAGTGAGCATGACTTACGTAAGTCTGCCTTAGAAATAAAAAATAAACTGAAGGGAAACTACTAAACACGCAATTTGTTATCACTGTGACTATTGACAAGTTTATACTAAATATCATTTAGGTATATAGAAAATATAACAATTAAGTAGACAGACAGACATAATATATCAGTGAATTTAGAAATAAATGAAAAACATTAAATTGAATTAATTACTATAAGTAATAATCAGTAAATTAAACAAACAAAAAAAGAAGATAACTTATAATAATAATAGCATACTTTGAATTAAAATTAAAATGGACCTTGAACTAGCTGCTAAGCGAAGCAGGTGCAGAGAGAAGCTACTTCCATACATCCTTGTCGTCAATATAATGAGACACTTTATAATAGGCCCTACTCAACAACCGCTTTTTGATATGTTCCTTAAATTTAAAAAAGGACATACTGGTCACGCTATGAGGAATTTTATTGTAAAATTGGATACAATTACGAAGAAAGGACTTATTTACTTTAGCTAATATAAATCTAGGTACAGTTATTTTGTCTTTGTTTCTAGTGTTTCTATCATGATAATCACTATTGACTGGAAACAAATTAATGTTTTTACGAACATACATAATATTTTCAAAAATGTACTGAGAGGGCAAAGTTAATATATTAATTTCCGGAAATACCTTTCGCAGAGATTCACGAGAACCCAAACAGTAGATGGCGCGAATTGCTCTTTTTTGCAATACAAAAATTGATTCCAAGTCTGCGGCAGAGCCCCACAGCAAAATACTGTAAGACATAAGGCTATGAAAATATGCAAAATAAATTAATCTGGCTGTATTAATGTCCGTCAGTTGCCTTATTTTGCTGACTGCAAAAGCAGCGGAGCTCAGTTTACCACCTAAGGCTTCCAGGTGAGCACCCCACTGCAATCTACAGTCTATGGTCAGACCAAGAAAAACAGTCTTATCTACTACATTAAGTTAACTACCGTCCACAATAACATTGGTATCAATTTTTGGTACATTTGGTAATGAAAATCTTATACATTTAGTTTTTTTAGAATTTAGCATAAGATTGTTGGCAGCAAACCATTGAGACTCAGTTTTCAGAGCGTGGTTAACTTTTAAAAGGTCTTTGTCTTTTCTATCTACTTTAAATATCAAAGATGTATCATCTGCAAACAAAACGACGTCTGATAGTTCTTTCACCATGTAAGGTAGGTCATTTATATAAACTAGAAACAGAAATGGGCCTAAAATCGAGCCTTGAGGTACGCCTAATTTGACTAAGGAGCCCGATGACACACTACCATTGATTCCTACTTTTTGTTGGCGCCCTGAAAGATAGGAAACCACAAGATCGAGGGCCACTCCGCGAATTCCATATATCTTAAGTTTAAGAACTAGCGTTTGGTGGTCTACGCAATCAAATGCCTATACAAATAATACTGTTAAACTGCATCATTCCGAAATGAAGCACGGAATTGTAAAATACGAGCCATTAGTTTCAGTAGACTACAGATTCGATTCGCCATCCGAATCAGGATCGCAACAGAATAGCTCTCCTAAAATCTGACACTTTCTATATGTTTTGGTTGACCCAAGTCTATCCTTTCTTAAATCAAATTTGAATGGCTCTATTGATTAAGCGTTAAAATGTCAGTAAAGTCAGGCGTTAGCTAATCTAGATCTCAGAAAATTATGGCTGATAGTACAGGGGATCTGGCGAGACGATAAGACGCAAGATGGACCAGTATAAGGGTCACCGCTCACTATAACATCACGGCTACGCCTCGATATTTACTTTGCCATGCAAGTGAGGCCTTTAAATCGTATGCGTTAAAGTAAATTGTACAATGACTAGATAAGATATTTGATGCCTCGTTGCAAACGCGCTTGCCGCAACAAGCCACTAGTCCTGCTGACCACACTCTTCCAGCGAGCGGTCCGCTCCCTTGCTGTGTTGCGCCAGCAAGCGGTATCTTGCCAAAGCCGCGCCAACAATTTGACCGGCCCGCGCCGCCCGGGAGCTGCCACCTCGCAGGCGGTTGGATTGAGTTGAGGCGGTGCCGGGCCGTTGCTGCGATGGAGCGGTGCTGATATAGTGAGCGATGACCCTAAGCGTGATTTTAGAAACAGTTACGTTTATCTTCATGGACGAATGACACTTTACTCTATGATATCATGGACGAATAGATAATATCTTCAAACATAAGGGCTGTCAATTTGTGGCAACCTCGTCTAAAATTTAGTGGCAACCTTGTTGACGTCCTCACTACAGTAAATCGGCAGTTTTCAGTATAAAAGAACCTTGTAACTATGTTATCTACAGCAAATAATCTATGCCATGCTACATACGCGTATCAACAAACACACAGACAAGTCTATTTGTTTTTACCAGTTGCCAAACATATTAAAAAATAATTTTGTCTACTCATTTTTAAGTTCAATGCTTCGGCTTAATTTCGGAAATATTGCACTTCGCTTCCGTATCGGAACCGAAACTTATTCCATCTAGATTTTTTATTCGTCTATGGGCTCCAAAATTGTTTTTTTTTTACGACTGTCAGCAAAAGTTATGACTCTGCTCCGCCCCAGACATTTTTATTTGTGCAACGCACTTATGACTTTTGCCTTCAGACTGAGGCGTTAGGCCATTTCAGTGGGATTTTAGATAGAACGTTCTGTCGAAATTAGTCCTGATGTTTAAATAAAATATTGGGAAACAAATTAAGGGAACGAGGGATAGCGTGGATTCTATATAAAATAAAATAAAGTACATTGTTCTTAAATGTTTATTTTCATATAAATTCTAATAAAATTCTTTTCTACGACATCGATAATATATTTTTGAGTTGACCTATACAGAACGATCGGGCGATCGGGTCTGGCACAGGGGTCTTCTCACGAAGTTACCAGCATACGGGCTTCCCGAGGGATTATGCAAATGGGTTGCCAGCTTTCTGTCCAGCAGATGCATAAGAGCCGTCGTCGATGGTAGCTGCTCCAATAGCATGGACATAAATGCCGGCGTCCCGCAAGGCTCTGTGCTGTCCCCAACACTATTTCTTCTGCATATCAATGATATGCTGTCTATTGACGGCATTCATTGCTATGCGGACGACAGTACAGGGGACGCTCAATACGCGGGCCGTGCAAATATCCCTCGTTCCGAGGTGGAGGAAAGCCGCGAACGGCTGGTGTCTGAAATCGAGAGTACACTAACTAGTGTCTCCGATTGGGGTCGACTAAACCTAGTCCATTTCAACCCCACCAAGACTCAAGCCTGCGCGTTCACCGCTAAGAAAACCCCATGGTCTGTGGCTCCACAATTCCAGAACACTTCCTTGAACATCAGTCAAAGCATCGGGATCCTTGGCGTCGACATTTCTAGCGACGTTTTGTTCCGAAGTCACTTGGAAGACAAGGTTAAGCTGGCATCCAAAAAGCTTGGAGTGCTCAACAGAGCGAGGCAGTACTTCACATCGGGGCAAAGGCTGCAACTTTATAAGTCGCAAGTCGGGCTTATTAGTAATTGTGTTTTTCTTTATTTTATATTTTTTTAATTACTTCAGTTATTTTACCCATTGTCTAAGTACTAGGTTTAACATCTTTATTTTTATAAATTAAGTTTTATCATATTAATGTTAATTTTATGTGATTACGACAAACTAATAGTTAAAAGGTTACATTTTTATATTTTTTTTTAGCTTTATATATAACCTTTATAAAACATACTTTAATATCGTTGAAAAAAAGAAAAGTATTCTGCCGTTACATTTCATTGCTACATATTGTTAATTTTCCAAATTTTTCCATCTTCAATATTATCCTTTTCGTTGTTACTGATAGATTAATACATTTCACTTCTCAACAACGAATTTCTTAATGTAATTTGTGGTCAACGGTGTGGGTTTCGCAATTAGAACTATTGTTAGTATATATATATTTTAAGTATAAAGATATTGTGTAAACTGTTTGTTGATCCAATAAATAATAAAAAAAAAAAAAAAAAGTCCGGCCTCATATGGAGTACTGTTGTCATCTGTGGGCGGGGGCACCTGGATACCAGCTTGGGCCTTTAGACTCGGTTCAGCGACGTGCCGCTAGAATTGTCGACGATCCCGAGCTCACAAACAGTTTAGAGCCCCTCAGTCTGAGGAGAGACTTTGCCTCTTTATGTGTGTTCTACCGCTTGTACAACGGGGAGTGTTCCAAGGAATTGTTCGACTTGATGCCCACGGTTACCTTCTACCATCGCAACTCTCGCCATCGACGGGGAATCCATCCTCACACATTGAAACCAGAATTGTTTCGAACTGTGCGGGCTCAAAGGAGTTTTCTTCCGCGGACGCTCAGATTGTGGAATGAGCTCCCCGCCGTGGTTTTCCCAAAGGAGTACAGCATGGGGTTCTTCAAGAAGGGTGTGAAGAGGTTTCTTCAGGGTCGGCAACGCGCGAGTGATACCCCTGGTGTTGCAACGTCGTTGCATACGTCCATAGGCTACGGTAACCGCTTACCATCAGGCGGGCCGTATGCTTGTTTGCGTTGTTGTTGTATGTTGTTTTGTGTTAGTGGTATAAAAAAAAAAAAAAAAAAAAAAGTATGGCCCCGAAGATTAACGAAAGAATGCTTTAAACCTACAATCAACCTTAGATCACTACTGTAAGGTTCATCACTGCAGCTGTTAGTTCCGCGGCAGCTGCCGACCAATATCGTTTCCTGCGCTTTGAAAATGTATCTTCTGCGCAGATATCGGTAAGCCGTATTAGTTGGGTACTACTGTACGCCTATGGTCTTTCAATTTTCTTTTTTTGTATAATTGCCCAATAATTCTGTACATAAGTCTACATATACATTTGCTACACTCACTACATATAAATAAACTATATTTTCTCTCAATATACCTTATCTATACCTACCATTTCAACCAATATGTATCTACTGAGATTGTATTCTCTATCAGCCAGTTGCAACAAACTTCATTACCTATTTTACCTATTGCCCCTTTTTATCCCGTTAGGGGTCATTTTCGAGAAACACAAAAACACGTTCAAATCAAAGTATTAATACCTACTGAGTATATTCTGTGGCACTACACCAGTGTTTTTCAATCTTATTTATTTCGCGACCCCCTTACAGGTTGAAAAATTCTGGCGACCCACTTATCATACAGACAAAGAATTCATAAATTAAAAGACTACGATAATGATTTTCTTTATTTTGATACCTTTATTAGTCTTCAAGAAGCCGCGAGAGGTTTACAACTAAGTAAGAGGTAAGTTGGACGCCCGCTTGCGTCAAGTCTACCTTGCCTTTTTCCTTCAGCCGGCGACCTCCCGACTAAGGTTTCGTGACCCCCCTAGGGGTCGTGATCTACAGATTGAAAAACCCTGCACTACACTAATTATTATCAATAAATTATTATTACTAACCTCAGCATAATACAGTAATTGTCCCCTTAGACAGGCCTGGTAATCTGTAATACAGGATCTTTCCTAGTACAGAGACCAGTCTCTCATAAAGGAATTCGTAATAAATAAGTCAACTGTATTGTTAGTTTAGTTTCATTAGTTTTAAAAGCATACCTTTGTGAAAGATAAATAAAAATGCTGAGTTTCAAGTTAATCAGACCGCGCGGTAGTTTTCTTCCATACAAACTTACACCCCCTAGACTGTTTTAGGAGTAGTTTTGAAAACTAATAAGGTGAATATTTATTATTTATTTAGGTAAGTAATCGTGCTAAGTTTTAAGCTTATAAACCCATGGAATAAGTCTTGAATAATTTAGGCCCCAGAAGGTCACTTATGAAGGTCACATTTACTGAAGTTACCACCGGTTCGGAACTCGGCATTCAACTGAGAAGAATCCGGCAAGAAACTCAGCAAGGTTACATTATTAAAATATTTTTCGGAAAATCTGACTATATTTGGCTTTTAAGATTTTTCATACAAACAAAATCCCCCCTTTTCACCCCCTTGGGGGTAGAATTTCTTAAAATCCTTTCTTAGTGGATGCCTTAGTTATAAAAGAACCCCCGCGGTTTGGGCTCTGCGTTGATGAATCAGTCAGTCGGAAAACGCAAACAAAATGACTTGATAATGTCAATATTCTAATTCTGGTATTCTATTTTTTTATATTTTGATGCAACCGGCCGTATATTTTCTAGACACTGACAACACTACACCAACCATAAAACATTAAATATAATTTAATTTGCTTTTTACTTTTTATAGTCAAAATATGACTGCAATGTTTGTTTGTAATATATTGAATAAATTCTTTAATATTATTAGGTGAGACCAATTTTACCGTGCATAAAATATTATCAAAAGACACGACCATTATAAATATCATATTTTGACACGGAAATGAGGATGAAGGAATGACATTGAACAGATTCTATACGAAGTATTTCATTTCATAAGAGGAAAGGATGGCTGCAAGAAATTTGAAAAATAGGTTTTTATCATATCTATTGCAGTCGCGCTGTGCCCGAGCTATCTCGCCCGAGGGCGATAGAGACAACTACAGCTTGGACGGATTATACATTTTTAAATTAGACGAAATCGCTATTTCGTAATCCCCGGCTTTCCCCTTCGAAACTGGATCGATTTAAGAAAAAAATCAAGAATCATAATAAGAAGGGCTTTGGCTATGTGTGTCGGTTTTCCTTTGTTTTTTTATATTCGTCAATTTTTTTCGCTGGACATCTGATAAGTGCATTAAAAATGGTAAATTTTCGTGATTTTAGAAGGCTCCTAATTCTTATATTAATTTATTTATGGAGAAAAACGCAACCGAGGGACATACAGTGGCACCTACAGATTGCATGGTAAAATAATCATTGCTCTAGTGTCATTATCCAGAGAGGAAACTGAGGATTACTTTTGTATTGAACAAACGCCACCAGCATTTCCTCTTAAGAATCTCATAGAAAATTCATCATACAATTAACCAATGGCTAAACAGTTGAAACAGTTTGCCATTCATTTTCTACACAAGATTTACAAAACAAAACGTTCTATAACAGTAATGCTATCTCTTTCTATTACTTTCCTTTCCTCTTCCCTTCCTTTTCCTGGAAATAGCCTCCTGGTCCTGGTACCAACTTCACCGAAGGCTTTGTTTGTGTCTCTTTCTTATCTTGTTTTGATGACGAGGATCTATCTGGCGAGGAGTCTGTGACGATGCCTTGGAGCCGGTGGGTATTGGTTTGACTTAACCTGTAAAAGTTTTGACCTGTATTTGACCGCAATCTCATCATGGTAAGTGATGATGTGGCCGAAGATATTAAGCACACAAAGCTGAGAAGAAACTGGCTCTCAGGTGCAGCTATCGGAACACACCGATAGGTGCTTGGCAACAGATTTTCAACTTGAGGGCGGTAGCCAGCCAAGTGAGTACTACAAAGTACCCTACCACCGTGCTTTGGTTTCCTCACGATGTTTTCCTTCACCAAAAGCTCTAGTTCATTGTAGGATTCGAACCCGGGACCTTCGTCTCGGCATCCGACGTCACTAACTCTGAGCTATCATCGCCTTAAAAAGTTAGTATATTCATTCAGTTAGAATATCAATGTGGAGCATTCTGATATACTGGCCATTTGCATACGCCAAAGTGAAAAGCACTATAGGATTTTTGAATCACGATTCACGATACAGTCTACTTTGCTTGCGAAGAAAATACATTTACTCTAATGTTTGTTAGACCATGGTTAACATATACCGCCCTTTTATTACACTCCACAATTAAATTCACAACATTCTATTAAGCGACACTCTTGCTCAACTATACAACGCTCTCAATTCACTTGACAACGCTCTCACATAACTATACAATGCTCTTAATTCACTTTACACCGCTCTCATTTAACTATACAACGCTCTCAATTCACTTGACAACGCATTCACTTTAACAATTAAACGCTCTTAATTCAATTTACAAGGCTCTCACATAACTATACAACGCTCTCAATTCATTTAACAACTCCCTCACTTAACTATACAACTCTCTCAATTCACTTTACAACGGTCTCACTTATCTATACAACGCTCTCACTTAACTATACAACGCTCTCACTTGACTATACAATGTTGTGAATCAAATCCATGTATCTATTAATACTCACCTAACTTCCTCAACATCAGCAACCTTGTCAATAAGGCTGCGTATGATGCCCTCTTTGTGTTCCAGCGCCAGAGCGGCTCGCTCCAGCTCCCGCCGGTACTCGGAGTGAGCGAGAGCAGCGCGACGCTCCTGCTCTACTATGCGGCGCTCTAACTCCTCTAGTGAAGTGTATGCGCGGGATTTTACTATCTTGTGGAGACGGGAAATAGTATTACAGCTCACACCAATATTTTTGTACAGTAGTGCCCAACTAATAAGGCGCGTCGTAAATCTTCGTTCGCACAGAAAAGAAAGTATGGCCCCGAAGTTTAACGAAAAAATGCTTAAAACTTACAATCAACCTTAGATCACTACTATAAGGTTCATAATACACTGCAACTGTTAGGTCCATCTCACTCGCAAGTCACGCCCCTCCGCACAGCGCGCGCTAACATGGCGGCAGCTGCCGACCAATAGCATTTCCCACGCTTTGAAAATTTATCTTTTGCGCAGGTACATCGGTAAGCCATATCAGTTGGGTACTACTGTAGTTACCTATCAAAATGTTAGTTCTCTATTCAAAACTTTTTGGAAAAATTAATTAGTTTTCTTTTTAATTACTTTCTAAACTCGGAGCAGCCCGACTGGGGAAGTAACTTAACCCTACAGAAGATCGCCACCAAATAACATGAATGTGGTGCTGAGTGACAGAGTTCCATGAGGATGCACTGTGCCACACAATGTTGGCCCTTTTGCTTCCGACACAGCGACTGGGTGTAAAGAATTTTTTGCAGGATCAGCATCGCACAAGTGATAGTGATCCCTTGGTGTTGCAAAGGCACGACAGTTATACTATATAAAACACGACGATAAATCTTTGTACAGGTCGCTAGGTCGGTTAACTAAAGCTGGCACGTTCAACAAATTTACACGTTCCGCTTGTGTAGTGTCTGTGAATAAGCGCGCGGCGTCACGTCGCACTGCATACGCATCATGAACACTGTCCGTCTCTCTCGCGCGCGGTCTAGCTTATGAGTATGAAGGAGAAAGCAACTGTTTTGCTTTTGATACTGCTTATAAATATAGAGTGGTCTTTTTTGCATTCGTCGGTTAGAATTGACGGACTGATTAGAAGCAATAATGTATTAAAACATCCTGTATTGTGAAATTGCATAAGTGTGAGTACAGTGAGCGTGCCAGCTTTAGTTAACCGACCTGAGGGCGAACCACAAGCTCTTAAAACAATATTATTATAACCTTACTTGTCTTTTGTTCTTCTTTGACATCCGACGTCAAAACGGGACAAAAGACAAGTAAGGTTATAATAATATTGTTTTAAGAGCTTGTGGTTGGCCCCCTGTACTCCTTTGAAAGCAAAGTTTATACGAAAAGTGCAGAAAGCTATATTTCTTTAACTTAAAAAATTACGAATATCTACTTTTCTGGACCACTTGTGTGTAACAAATGTGCATAAATACCTTGATCTCCCGTTTGATCTTGTCGAGTGCCATCATGGCGTTCCGCAACGGCTCGTTGTTGTTCTTGTGTCGGCGAGCGCTGCTGCGGACGCGGTTGATCCGAGCTGACGCTGATTTCAGCCGCTGACGGAATATTACAGCTGCTTTGCGGTATAGCCTTCAGTGGAATTGTATAGCCTTGATTGAAATGTTGGTGATAGGAGATTAAGCAAAGAGCAACTCATTGAAAGAGGAGCAACTCGCACTAATTATAATAAATATCCTGGGACATTCATCACACACGGTCATCTGATCCCAAACTAAGCATAGCTTGTACTATGGAAACCAGATAACTGATATAATACATATACTACTTTTTGTTTGTAAATACATACT
Organism: Polyploca ridens; assembly: GCA_951394255.1. NCBI lineage: Eukaryota > Metazoa > Arthropoda > Insecta > Lepidoptera > Drepanidae > Polyploca > Polyploca ridens. Next base: position 3,344,108 of record OX596265.1, on the reverse strand, counting down.
TAATATACATAATTACACCCAGACTCAGGACATACAGACATGTTCATGCATACAAATGCATGTCCTGTGTGTGAATCGAACCCACGACCTGCGGCGCGTAAGGTGAATCTTAACCAACTGCGCCAACTGGCCCGTCTATTAAATACGCCCGTATATTGAAGACGCGACACATCACAACTACGTTCCGTTCAAGTGAGGCCATCCGGCCACACTTGTTGTCGTAGAACGATGAATGAAACGCATAAGCGCCGCGAAAATCACGGTGTTTGGGAGAAAAATACTCCTAAAAGCGTTTTAATAGCGCTACGTTTCTACTGTCTGCTTAGACGACTAATTATTGTTTCAGCGCTAAAGAGAACATTAGTAGACTCTAAGAAAATTTTACATAACCTTTGCTTATGATAGCTTCTCTATACGTAGTAATAATAGCTCAATGGTAGTGGCCACTTATGCTATTTCAGATTCTACTCTCTTTCAATGTATTGGGCTTCATTTATTGCTTCTGAATTGCTCATTCTTTGCTATTTACGTGAAAATTTGATGGCAAGTATAGACTTTCAAGCTTTTGTATTCATATTATTAGTGGTAGATGCTTGAATGACACCAGTTAATCAAACTTAACACATTTACGATGCACCTCGATGTTCACTTTCAGAAGAATTTTATGAGAACCAAAAAAGGGTTACGAATATGAAGATGGAGCATGGGAAGAAAAAATATCAAGATATGGATTGTGTGAAGAATGACACGAGTAAAAAAGAAAAGAAGAAGACAATAGAAGACTTATTATTGCACGACCCTCAATAAATTTTGGACCGTGGAACTGCTGCTGTTCTGTGGTTATCTATCTCAAAATGTTTTCCTCACCTCAAGGTCACGCCTATTGTAGGGTTCGAACCCGTGACCTTCCACACGGTTTTCGACGCTAAAGAGCTACAAGGCAGAATTACAATAGTGTGCGATTATGACTCAATATAACCTCATACCTGACATTTTTCAGAGCAGTTTCCAGCTCCTTCTTCATTTCTTGATTTTCTTGACTACACTTGTTGTATTTCTCTTCTACGATACGCAGTTGTTCTTGCATTTTGTTCATTTGTTCTGTCTTACGTTCAGACTCCATGCCGTACTGGTGTTTCAACTCTTCTAGAAGTCTGAATGAATATTAAATAACTTAATTCAATGTTTACCGTTTAACAGGAATTTATTTGTACAGCATCATCTCAGCAACAGTCTCAATTAAAATTTTTTTTTTTTACTTCTTCATGAAGTATGTTTAAGCTTTAAAAAATTGGGAAAGATTTAGGGCACCCTTCCAATGGCACGTTCGGTTTTATATTATTGAATGAACAAGCGGTATCTAGCTTACTATAAATCTATGGCCAAAACCGATCTATTTTATTATTAAGTGTACGAGTGTGTGTGTATGTGAGGGAATGTGTGTTGGTCTGTTACCCCCTTATTAATAAATAAGGTGTAAGTCAAGTATAGTAATACCTAAATATATCCGTCACTTTCTAATGTCATATAAACAAAAAGAGCTGGGGCTATCTTTAAACCTGGGTGTTACAAGACTGACTTAAACCTTATTTATTAATAAGGGGGTGAGTGTTTAAGAGTGTGAGGGAGTGTGAAGGGGTGCGTGTGTATGTGTGTTTGTGTGTCAGAGGGGGTGTATGTTTGTGTGACTGTCGGTGTGTTTCCTGGTCCAGCCCCTCACCGTTTACAATGATCCAGCCTCCTCTCATGCAGGTCGGCGGGCACAGTCCTCGCTCGTAGCACGTCCAGCTGCGCCACCTTACCCTCAGTCGCTTCTAGCGCATTCTTCACTGAGAAGTACTCTCTATGGACCGTCTCGTAGTCCCTCATCATGGCTGCCACTGGAATCAACATCCTGGTTCACTACAGTATACCTTCGCGTTGTGTTGGTGCCGTCAAGAGGCTATGGATCAGTTGAGGGAGAGAGATAAAGCTATGCGATGAAGGGAGAGGCCTTTCTAAGTAAGCTTTTGTACCTAAATTGTTTGTATTCGGAGTGAGCCTTCTGTACCATAGTAGGTTCTTATTCCATGTCAATGTTTAATGTAATCATTATTCAATTATTATAAATCTTTAAGTTACCCACTGTTATAAACTTACAAAAACAATGTGATATTTAAACTTATCTAATATAACTTAATTTCCCAAAGTATTTCAGAAAATATTAAAGTCTGTGAGATAGACAATTAAAGGAAATGCCTTTGGTAAAAAGGGACAGAGATATAGAGATACAAACTATGTATTGATTCTGTTTCGATACTCTTTTAACTTTTCTAAATAGTTGTCGAATAGCCCTACTAACTGATGTTATAAATGGGAAAGTTTGTAATAGTTAAATAGATTTAGATGAAACTTGGCTAATTGATAGAGAAAAAAAAAGGATATCTCCTATACCGGTGCATTATACAAGCTAGCACTTACTCTTATCTTCATAAAGCTCATAAACCTCCTTCAATTTAGATTCCGCTCTCTCAGCCCTTTCCATCAACGTCGCCTTTTCTATATCCGCCGTCTCTTTCTCAACCATCAACTTCTTATAGCTCTGTCTCACTTGGACTATCTCCTCTTCTAAAACATTGAGTCTTTCGCTCATTTCCTTATTCTCAGCTACGATTTGCTTTGACTTTTTGTTCATGTTCTCGAATTGTTTCTCGTAATCTATTATAAGGCTGTCCTTTTCTTGTAAGTTCTCTTGATATGCGTCGAATAATGGGGCTGAAAATATTTTCGTAAACGTATAAACGTGTTTAGAAAACGTATTTTCTTTTTGTTAACTTTTGTTTTAGAATGATCATTTTAAATCTTAAATTCAATGACATTTATTCAGTTTAGGCCCTAGATAAGCATTTATGAAGGTTTGAGGTCGCTACTGAAGATACTACCAGTTCGGAAGTTGGGTAAATTTTTAAAATAATTGTCTCAGTCATATTTCTTTTTTATACTACAAAGTCAATAAACAAGCATTATAGAACCAGAAATGCGAGCGCAAAAACAAAACAAGCTATATCAATAGTATGTATCAGAACGACACTGTTTTTTAAGCATACGTTCCTCCTGAGTGTAAGCGGTTACACCAGGGGTATCAATTGCGCATTGCCGACCCTGCAGAAATCTCTTCACACCCTTTTTGAAGAACCCCATGCTGTACTCCATTGGGAAAACCATGGCGGGGAGCTCATTCCACAACCTCAGCGTCCGCGGAAAGAAGCTCCTTTGAGACCGCACAGTACGAAACCATTTTGGTTCTAAAGTTCGAGTGTGTGAGGATGAACTCCCCGTCGATGGCGAGAGTTGCGATGGTAGAAGTAAGCCGGGGCATGCAATTGTTGTCAGTGCGATTAGAATGTAAATATTATGTAATTAATCAAAGCTTGTTTTGAAAAGAGTAATTGCTGAGTTTATTGCCGGCTCTTCGCAGCAAATGCAACCTTCCGAACCGGTATTAGAGTATTAGAGTCAGACTTTTCATAAGTGCCTGCGAAGGTCTATTTGAATAAATGATTTTGAATTTGAGCCGTGGGCACCAGGTAAAACAATTCTACAGAACACTGTCCGCTGTAAAAGACACTAGGTTGAGGCTAATTCTTACCTAAAGCTTGGGCACTAAGTAACCCAGATAGATCAACCACTCGACCTGTGTGTGTTTGTTCTTCCGTCCCACTCTTACTTGTGACGCCATCTTCTGTGCTGCCAACAACTATAAAATAACTAACTGTTATATTCTAAAACTTCTTTGATGGTGGAAAATCTCGTATCGCTGGACTTTTTAGTGAGACTTGCAGAGGTTTCCATTTATTTTCGTGAAATCGTGTTATTTTTAATTTGAGGCGATGATATCTGTGGTAGTGACGCCGGATACCGAGACGAAGGTCCCGGGTTCGAATCCTACAGTGAGCTTGAGCTTTCGGTGAAGGAAAACATCGTGAGGAAACCATAGCACGGTGGTGATGTACTTTGTACCCATCTAGCTGGCTACCACACTCAAGTTGAAAATCTGTCGCCAAGCACCTACCGGTGTGTTCCGACAGCTGCAATTGAGAGCCAGTTCCTTCTAGGCTTTGTGTGCTTACCACTTTCGGCCACATCAGAAATTACCATGGTGAGATTGTGGTCAAACACAGGCCTATACACATTAAAACAAAAAATATTAACGGTGGTATTTTGTCCAATAAAGATTAATCTGTGTGTGAAGTGATATGAATTACGTGTATCGTGACATTTCAATTTGTCTCAAAAAGTTTTGGTAGAACTTTAATACAACCTGAAATGTACAGATCGTCTGTCTGGACTGACGGATTTGACAATGAAGACCACTAAATGTGAAGGAGTTTACAGATGATAAGAAATTTAATGTGGGATATGGTTGGCTAATTCAAAAACACATGCGCTCTGGGCCAGTAGACAAGATGGTTATCGACAATCGTCATCGTTAGTAAACGATCAAACTTTGTATGGGATTGACATTTCAAATCGAAATATCACGTGATTTTTAATAATCTCTTATGTCAATCCCATACAAGGTTGATCGTTTACTAACGATGATGATTGTCTAGGGTGGCAGTAGTACCAGTTTTTAGGTGAGAGAATTTACCTACAGATGCCTCGTTCTATTGCATAGCTCTATCTCTTTCGGACGTGGACATTTTATTGCCTAGAAAATGGACGAAAATTATATCCCGCCGCTGCTGACCAATAGCGGTTTCCCGCGCTTTGAAAATGTACAAAAAGTATCTTCTGCGCAGGTACATCGGTAAGCCATATCATTTGGGTACTACTGTATCTCTAATGGGATTTTTCTTCGTTGAACGTCGTAAATGAAGACTGCGTCTAACACACCATCAGTATTCATTTGATGAAATAAAATCGTTCCAATGTATGATTGGAACGATTTTGGAACGACGGCACGCGAGTTGGTCTAAATAAGTGGGAATAATATAACGTTCCCATTATCACAGAATACGAAGTAGTGTCAATAGAAGGCCTATTCTGTAATATACCAGGGCCAGTAGACAAGATGGTTATCGACAATCTCTTTCGGACGTGGATCAACTGATCAGGAATCGATGGCACGCATCTATATTTTATTGACTAGAGCAGTGTTTCCCAAACATTGTTCTGCCATGGTCCGGTAATTTTCACACTGCCCCTTCGTGACCCACTTAATACTTTTAAACTCAAGCTGGTTCCATTAGATAAAATAATAAACATTTATTGATATGATTTTTACGATGCGTCGATCGATAGCAGGTATTATTTTAAAAACAAGGCTGGAATGTTGAGACCCGGTAATTTATTTTGATGGCCCGGTACCGGGTCGCGAACCGGCTAATGGGAAACGCTGGACTAGAGACATTCGTCCATTGAGTGTGATATCAAAAATCGTTATATCTACAATTTAACACCTACCTTGTCCTTTATAGGCAAGACTAGCATTGATGAGTGAATCCAGTCCATCGTACTTGTCTGTGGGTTTGTGGGCCTTCCCATCACTCAACGTTCGTACGTTCGAACGTAACTTCTCTTGGTATCGAGATAATTGGACGTTTAATCTGCAATTTAAAGAATTTATATTTTAATTTACACATTGGAACTGCGCTGCGAGCATGGATGTATCGAAAAAATAATTTTTCAACACACTCGCTCGTAAAGTGATATTTATTGCAAAATACAAGTCTGTTTTTTCCTCGCAAGTGTGTTGAAAAACGTCGTATGGCACGCGTGTGCACTGTGCATTGATTATTACACTCTCGGTTCCCTTATTGCGCCTCGAGTGTTAATAGCCAACTTTGCACACATGTATCATCATAATGTACTATTATGGATTTTTGTCGACAAATTTGACTAAACTCTAACATTTGATAGTGATAAAAAACTACTTTATCGATGTTTTAAAGTTATCGATGATCCATGCTTGGCAGACTGGTATTGCACTGCGCTTTCTCTGGTGCATGTTCTAGGATATTTGTTTATTATTTACTAACTGTCCCCCGCGGTTTTACCTGCGTACCCGGGATAAAAAGTTGCCTATGTCCTTGTCCATACCATAGGCAATCTGCGTGCCAAATATCGACGTGATTGGTTGAGTATTTAAGGCGTGAAAGCGTAACAAACAAACTCACATTCGCATTTATAATATGAGTAAGGATTTGAATGATTTTTAAAATTAGTTCTCAAGAGCGGAACACACCATGCATCTACCGGTGTTCTTGGCTCAGATTTTCATGAACATTAATAGAAAGAAAAGAAATAAAGAAAATAAATTTATTACTAAGATAAGTAACAAATAAGCTTAAAATTGGGCACACTATAATGTATAAAATATGGGAATAGGGTAAGTTCAGCGAATGTAGCGTACACATTTACATTATGCAAGCTACGCTGTTTTTCAGCCTACCCCTGTGTTCGGACTAAGATGTTTGACGAGATAAATAGACCTAGAAAAAAAAAACAGTCATATAAATTAGATAAAAAGTGTTTAAGGTGGTTGCTCTGATTGCCCTTTCCATACATATTTAACTAGCTGAGATTTCAATACACACATCGTATTGTTTTTATTTGAGCTATTCTTTCGACTTCATACTAGTTACCGGTGTGGCTAATTTTAATTTCAAACAAAAATATCCAACGGAATAACAATAAAACTGGTTTAAAAAATTGCAAATTTTGTATACGTGTGAGTAAATTTTGTAGCGCAATCTAGGCAGGCAATATGGTTATTAGCAAGGTAACTAAGAACTAAGATGTCAAAAAGGAGCCGGGGTTCGAATTAAGGCCCAGAATACTCTCGAGCAGATTTCAGTTTTCACCCTTGCGCCACATTTTCACATAATATTAGCGGAAATTACCGGAACTAAGCAAGCAAAAAATACTAGCTCCCTCTATTTATAAGTGCGTCATTGCAAACAAACAATTCAACGTGACACACCGCCATCTATATATTTCCGCGAGAACGACGCTTTTTGAATTGGACACAGTAAAAATGTAAACAGTAGACAAATTGCAGACAAACATTACAAATATAATTTTTCAAATACTTTAAAAAACTTTTGACGGGCCAGTTGGCGTAGTTAGTTAAGATTCCACGCCGCCGATCTTATGTTCGATTCCCACCAAGGATATGCATCTGTGTGCATGAACATGTTTGCATGTCCCGAGTCTGAGTGTAAATATGTATAGTAAGTACTAGCAACCCGCCCCGGCTTCGCACGGGTACAATGTCATAATGTGGTGTCAGTGGAGCGATTTGCGCGACCGCCCACGCCACCCGGTCACGGTATCGCGACTGTTTCTTGCTAATTTTAAATCTGTGATATCATTTAAAATATTAATGATAATTATTTGCTGTAAAGCATTGAGCTATTATTACCACGTATAGAGATGCTATCATAAGCAAAGCTTATGTCCCATTTCTTTAGAGTCGACTAAAGGTTTCTTTAGCACTGAAACAATAATTAGTCGTCTAAGCAGACAGTAGAACTACGTAGCGCTATTAGAAAGCTTTTAGGAGTATTTTTCTCGCAAACACCGTTATTTTCACGGCGCTTACGCGTTTCGTTCATTGTTTTACAACAACACTTCACACATGAGGCCATCCGGCCACACTTGAACGGAACATAGTTGTGATGTGTGGCATCTTCTCTTTTCGTAGTACTAATGAGGATCTATCTGATGGTTAAAACTGCAAAACCCGTTGCGTGGTTTAGAGTTGATAAACAGAGAGACAAACAGACGCGGAAAACGACTTCTTTTTATACTATTTAGAAATGTATTTACAAGTTCTGCTTAGTTTGGGATCAGGTAGCCGTGTGTGAAAAATGTCTCCAGATATTAATTTTTAAAAGTTGATACTTACGATAATATTTCTCAGGTTAGGTAATTGTCTCCCAAAACCAGAATTCTTTTACATACGCTACTTAGGTAATTGTCGTCGGGTCACGAAACTAAGCGTTTTATCTAAATACAATTTGTGTTCTATAAATTCGGAGAAAACAGACTGTGACAAATGGACAGACAGGAGAGTATCCTACTCGTATACAGCTGTGAGCTTTCATAATGTGCACAAATTAAAAGGAGGGAAACTATGTTGAATTTTATCGACCGTTTTTTTAAATTACTTTTTATGTATTTTTTAAATTCTTGTTCACTACAGTTATCAACACGTTAACAAAACTATGTAACTTTAATTACTTATTAAACTTAGCGATATATCACAATGCAACAAACTTAATATAATTTAAAAAAACAAGGCGTCCTCATAAAATGAAAATTGAGGCAAAAATACAGCCCTCAATCGAGAATAATCGAGATAATGGCCCTGATTCTGTTGTTCACGACTAAACTAATTTTAATGTCACTATGTCTCTTTCTAACAAAGAACATAAGAAAAGGATGTAAGAAATTTAGTCCTGTCAAATTAGTCCAATGCTTGTTTTCAATATAATTTTAGTCGCCATCTATCGCGGTTACACCTAAATACACGCAAAATAAGACGGCAAAGATTAATTTGACAACTTAAAATATGTTCTATCCTTTTTCAATCATGTTCGTAAGAAAGAGATGAGATGTGACTAAAATTAGTTTAGTGCGATTTACAACAGAATCGGCACCATTATATGTTATTTGACAAATAAACAGGTTTTCTTCCATCACGTTTTACAATAATTGTAGAATTTCTCAATAAAATGCCCTCTTTACCTACCATTTTTAGTCATCATCATATCAGCCTAATGATATCCACTGCTGAACATAGGCCTCCCCCATTAACTTCCACTTCGAACGGTTTTAGGCCGCTTGAATCCAGCAGCGCCCAGTGACTCTGACCAGCAGGGGTATTTTAAAACGCTCGGATTCGATATCGGAAACGGATTCAAAAACTACCGAGGCGATATACCGCAATTGCTTATTTAATTTCCGAATTCGAATATTTTTGATGTTTCTTTACGGAAATATCAATTCGATTCATCTAAAAGTTTTCGGAAATTAAAATAGCAATTGCTGAAATTTGCCTCGGAAATTTCTTAATCCGTTTCCGATATCGAATCCGATGTTTTAAAATAGCCCTACAGGTCGCCGGTCCATCTGGTGGGAGTTCGTCCTGCATGGTGTCCCCTTCCAGTTAGTGGTCGCCACTCTAGAAACTTCCATCCCCATCGGTTATCGGTTCTTCAAGCGATGTGGCCTACCCATTGTCACATCAACTTACTAACTCTACGAGCTATATACATATTATTTGTTCTCCTGTTATTGAGTTGGATTCTTCCGTTGACCTCTTTGTCGAAGTTGAACCTACCTTGTTGGACAATTTGTCCTAGGTAAACATACTCGTCTACAACTTCGAGAGCAGTGTTCCCAATAATCACGGGTATTGGCGGAATATGAATATTGGACATAATTTTTGTCTTGTATATTTTCATCTTGACCTGTTAAGAAACTCTTGAGATCATTGAGCATGATGTTCAAAGCTTTCAGCGATTCCCGCCATTATGACTATTTCGTCGGCAAGTCGAAAGTGAGAGATGTGTTCACCGTTGATGTTGATGCCATAACCCTTCCAGTTCAAGAGCTTGAACACATCCTCCATTGCAGTGGTAAAGGTTCCGGGGAAATTACGTCACCCTGTCTTTCACCCTTCTGCAACTGGATTGATCTCGTACTCTCGTCCTGTACTCGGATTGACATAGTGGCTTTGCTGTAAAATCACTTTCAACAATGAAGAATGTTCACTAATTTAGAATTTTAGCTCTCCGCATTAACTGTAAAAAATAAAAAATACGTGTGAAAGAATTATTTTGATAGGTCAATTAGTTTCTGAAATATGGAATTTTAAAATGAGCGCGCGACGCGGGATTCCACCGGCCCGGTACTCGATGCGATGACGTCATGTTACACCGCTCGCTCAGTCAATTGCGCTCACAGAACAAATACCCTGACGGGTCGCGCTCTTCCGTACGTTTCCCTAGAAGATTATGACTTTTTGGTTTTTAAATATCCAATACAAATACTAGAAAATCATGTGTTATACCAAAATGTAAAAATACAACCACCAGTCCACCGGAAAAGTTGATTTTACTCGTTCCAATGGATGTCCAAATGCGAGAGAAATGGATAAAAACTGTGAAGGGGTTGGATCTATTTAGAAATAAAAGCAAAGTTTAATGCTGTGAATATCGTTTTGACGTAAGAATAGTGACAGTCTACTATGAACCTAAATATTATACACTTTTGTAGTGTGATATTTGATATCCCAGCGCAGCCGCGGTTTTACCCGCGCGTAGCGTTTTAATTATTTTGCAAGGAACTCCTTGTAAATTATCTAAAATAAAAGTAGCTTAAGTTATTCCTTATAACATCCGCTATCTATCAGCGAAAGTCTCGTCTACAGCGGTCCAGCCGTTTTTTTGCGGGGAAAAATATTTATTCTAAAATAAATGTAACGTATGTTACTCCTTATAGGTACCATAAGCTAACTGAGAGTAAAAATCCAGTCAAAATCGTTCCAGCCTTTCGGATATTAGCCGGAAAATTAATAAAATCAAAATTATTAGCGTGGGAAAATCCTGGTAGGATACCCGACCATCTTGGGGGGAGCGACCAGATTATGCCGAACTTTTAGCGGCTAAAACACTATAGAGTGTCGCCAACCGTATATAGGTACTTTCATGTGCGTTTAATAAAAAGCTGTTATTTTGATATTACATAACAGACACTTCAATTTTATTTATTTGGATAAATAAAGTAGATTGTGTTCCTGCGCGTGTTAGTAAGGTAGACAGAGCTCATTGAGGAGGGGGGAAAGGTCGGTAACGAGTGAGCGATGCTTCGTGTGTTGCAAGCGTCTATATGGCTACGGTAACCGCTTACCGTCAGGTGGGCCGTATGCTTGTTTACCGACTTAGTTGTATAAAAAAAAGATAAGACATAAAAAAGGTTTTTTTTTTTTTTTTTTTTTTTTTATACTACTTAGGTAGCAAACAAGCATACGGCCCGCCTGATGGTAAGCGGTTACCGTAGCCTATGGACGCTTGCAACACCAGGGGAGTCACTCGCGCGTTGCCGACCCTGCAGAAATCTCTTCACACCCTTTTAATACATCTATTCAACTCGCTGCATTTGCAATATAATCAATGTATTTTTTAAATTTACTAAGAAGAGTATAAATAGGTATAGACAAACTTTACTAATTTATTGTCTATAACACTTGCGTTGCAGCTATAAAATCACTATTTTAGGTATATTAGACAGGCAGGGGAGTAAGCATTTGCATTCTTTCTTCTCGCTTTTCGGCGGCAACAGAATAATAACTATTCGTCGATAAATCATAAAACTTGTAAAATAATTATATGATTTGGACATCTTATTTAATTATATTGCTTTATTATATTACATGAATTATTAGATTCAATTTAAATTTATAATTTTGCATGCTATTCTGTAGCGAAATGTGTAGACCTTATTTTAAGATTCCACCTAAATTGTACGACATTTCTTGCGAAATAAACAATTTCATTTCATTTCAACCTATTGTATGTAGATTTTACGGTTGCCCTTTTTCAAATCCATAAATCGAATCGAAAATACTTTCCACTAATAGCGTAAGATACCTACGTACCACCGCTAGCGACTAATATGAGTGAACGGAGCGTTGAAACATGACGTCACCCGCGGTCACGTGACCGTTAGCGGGCCTCTGTATTTAGGGGAATTTTAAATGTCTGTAAAATCATAACTACTTGGTTTTTTTGAACGAAACAAAAACTAATCTATTTGTATACATAATTGCTCTACTGCATGCATACATTTTGCATACCTATTAACATTCCTCATTCGATATAGCGATAGTCGATTTAGCACCGCTGTAGACTCTGTAATACCGCCCATGTCTCAACTGAATTTAAGGCTTTTTCACAGTCATCATACACAAGGTATAACGGTTGAATATATGTATTTGATCTATGGTACTAAAGCCTTTACGGAAACCAGCTTTTTCGGGAGGCTGGAAGTCTTCAAACCTACGTGCAAGACAATTCGTAATGACCCCCGAAAACAACTTATAAACGTGGTTTAGGAAGGATATGGGGCGGTAGTTCTTCAATAGGGCCTTATCGCCTTTTTTGAAGAAGAGCACCACCATTTATTTCCACTCCATACTTCTGGTATTGTACCTAGGGCATAAATCTCGGAATATCGCAATATTGGAATCTCGGAATATCGCAATATTGGAATCTCGGCACCGTGCATAAGGACTTCTTTTTATAAAGCTGGCAGCTGAGGTGATACTTCTGAGCTATCGCTGTCAAATTTATTGAGCGGTATCACCGAGGTATGTAAATGTAACATAATTAAATTTTTGAGCAATGAGGATCATTTACGTTCAAAATTTAAGTATCCTTTGTCCTTCTCCACTAATTGAACTATCTCCCTGCCAAATTGTATTTAAATCTGTTCAGTGGTTAAGCCGTGAAAAGGTTACAAACTGACAAATATCCAGTTGCGTGGTGGCCGAATTATGACGTCAACGTTAATGTACAAGCGGGAGCGAGCGTATTAATTAAGCTTTTTTTAAAACTTTAATAACTTCGTAATTTATTGATGGATATTAATAATTTAAAAAACATTATGCTCAAAAAGGTTATGTGCATCCTTTGTAGTAATAAAAAAGTTATCATTTTGTTATGTGAATGATCCTTATTGCAGGCATCTAACTCAAAAAGCTATTTTGACCCATATATTATAAAATTTCCCGCCTCATGCTAAGCATCCACCTTAAGGAAGTATTATATAATGGTTTGGAAAAAAAGTTATTCCAATTTTATTACTTTTATTGATATAAAACTGTGCCTGGCTCACTGATTGGCTGAAAAAACTAAGCTACCGGTGGTTAGGGTTGCAGAAACAGGAACCTCCACACAATACGAGCTGTATCGAGGAATACTGCCGAGAGCCGAGAGGCTTTCGGCCATCAGGCCATTGGCCGTTACGACAATCGGCACAATGATAGCCGATAAGCCGAGCTCACTACTAGTAATTGTAAATATACGATGGCTTCACATTCTAACTAATCAGTCCAGTAAGTACTAGAAACTTAGTCAACGTAAGATGTGTAATATTTTCCTTACTGTTCTAATTTTACTGTGCCATTGTCATTTGACGACTACGCGAGTGGACCACAATAATACAATGAATATAAAAGTTTATCGGCTCGACTCGATAACTACAGATGACTCGATGACCGCAGTAGAGGCAGTCATGCCCGCCCCGACTTCGGGGCACCTACTGTTACCAGTATCAGTCAACCTACCTTTTTCATACCTTTCATACCTTTTCTTTGATCTCAAAATAAACAATATTTAATGAGGTATTATTTAATCAGGTAACTAACTAAATAGGTAATTGCTCATTATATTGCTGATTTTTCATTTCGCATGATTTGATAAAAAAAATAAAGAAAAACATTTTCCGGGATTTGAATCATCACCTCCTTCAGTCGGGAGTACATAAATACCCCGCGCCTTAGCCCCCTAGGCTACCCTAACCATACCTTTCATAGACGAAAATAAGAATTAGTCTCTGTCAGTACCACGACATGCCTCGGTGACAATTATCAAAAGCATCAATCATAACAGATTTTATTTTATATATTTTTATTTATAACAAGCAAATAATAGGCTCAATTGCCTTAATTTGACTAGCATGCATTTTCCAGTGCCTTCTAAAGATAATTTGATATGATTTTTTTCTAATTTGAGAGGGTTTTATGTATGTGAAAATTCTGAAAAAAAATTACACAGGTCCGTCTAGCAACGCGGATCGCCGCGGAATGCGAGTGAGCGCGAAGCAAAATACGCGAGTTGCAGGACAATAGAGTGCGGTATGATGTTCATGGTGCTCAGATTAATTTAACGTAAGCGACTTTTTTTTAAATCATTATTATGAAAAACCGAATCGCAAATTCAAAAAACTAAATCGGGCGTTTATTTGCTTATGATATGTACTATATTGATGAAAAAAATCGTATTAAAATACCTTCAGGCGTTGGATATATTTGGGAATTTCTTGATTTTCAGAGGTATGTTTGGCATTTTTTTTTATCGAGGCTTTTAATTGAAATCGTGTTTTCGGCTCGGGCGATGTGTTTGTTATATCCTTAAGTATCATATATTTCAATTTCAATACCGTAGAGCTAGCAGGTTTCATATAATTTGGGCTGCAATGTAGAGACTTTTGCCCATTTCTGCCTCTTAAAAACTACAAGTCGTGAAATAGATGGCGCTTTCAGTAATTTGACTCTATAGAAATCTATGCTTTGAATAATATTGGTCAAATCTTAGCATAGCCGAAACGGGGCGTTGCCGTTCCGACTAGGGTAGTTTGTTGTAAAGGAAACGCGATGTTGCCAATCATCGTAGCGCGCTTCTTTCGTAGAGATGATTTCAATAATTTTGAAGTTGAATTTGAAATTAGCTTTTGCGCCCAGCTTTGCCTGCATGAATTTTTTGTGTAATATTATGAATACCAATAAGTTTTACCACGTATAGGTTTTATGTTTATTGAATATATATATCGAATGTATCTACCTACGTTAGTTTATGCTGCATAAATTATATCAAAGAGAAAGTTAAAATATGTCAATATACGAATACCAAAAACATTCCAACGTTTAACTATGACCGACCTAATATCTACTTTTAAAGTAATTAATAATGCTATCCGAAAAAAAAACAATTTAAACAATTTTACGTTTTTTTACAAACAAACATGTTTTAATTTGTATGATATAGTTTAAAACCTATACATATTATAATATAGGTACGAAACTTCACCGTTCGTTCGAGGATGGTTCAAGGGATGCGTTCAAAAACCAATACTATTGAAAAAGATTGATTGCTTAGATTATTCATAAATAAAAATACGTAGAAAGTCAATATGTAATATACTATGTATTATACATACCTACTTATTTTATTCTATCATGGTAAATAATAAAGTTAGGTACCTACTGATATATTTCAATATTTATCTAGTCGAGCTAATAAGTAATAATGTAATTAGTAAGATTCCGAACATGATGTTTTTGCAAATACCTAGTAGGTAGGTACCTACTGTACAAAAAATAAACGATGTTTTGAATCGATTAAAATATTAGGTGGTATCAGTCGACTTTAGGGCTGATTTTTCCATCGTCCGATATAAGAATTTTTACTTGAGGAATTAAATTCACGTTTGCAGATTCTGTAGAGAAAGACTATCAAAATACAAAATTCCTCGAATAAAGACAGCTGACGATGTTAAAATCGACCGTACGATTTTTTTATTGGGATATACAAGTAGATCGAATCTATACTTCGATACTAATATAATAAAGCATATGTTTTTTTTTGTTTATTTAAACGGGCTAATCTCTGAATCGCTAGGTAATCACTATCCATCTGATTGGAAAATTCTTACACTAATACGAAGCTACATTATCCCCGAGTTTTTCAGGCTACTTTTTATTAAGTGTATTCCGAACCGGTGGTGGTAGATTCAATTGTATGTACTTATACTTGACGTGCATAAGTGCCTTACCTGGGCCTAAACAGGATAAGTAAATAACTTCTTGAGTTTATTTTGATTTATCCCAGGAATGCGGGAGAAACCGTGGGGGACAGCTAGTGAAAAAAAAGTGATAATCGGTTATCAACAATGATGGATAGATGGAAAATACATGTGAGTCGGTAAGTACATGTATTTTTTTTTACCGAACGAGCTCCGCGATCGAATCGTTTCTGTTTCAGCTTGGGCAAAAATGCTTTCGTATGTCTTTATGTATTTTCGAAAAATCTTCAATATAAATTAAGTAGGTACCTAAGTATTCATCTTATAAACTGTAAAACATCGATTCAAAAGATTGAAGATCGACCTATAAAACCTCTTTTTTGATTAAATCGAATCGAGATCGTAAATCCTAGTTTGCCGTGATTTGCCTAACGTTGACACCGTTGACACATCTTTTTAGACGTGTCACGTTCCTACGCAACGTTTATGTTTCCCATGTGTTTCCTACGGCTAATATTTTTAACAAATTATTTTCTCTTATTTGGATATATTACATTAGCTTGATGTTTAGCCGAGTATACCTTTATACAGGTATGTAATAGATATATGCATTGATGCTAATAGTATAGAGATAGATAGATAACACTTTATTGTTACACCACATGAAAAAAATTACATCCGTCGGAACACATCGATAGGCGCTTGGCGACAGATTTTCAACTTGAGGGTGGTAGCCAATCAGATGAGTACTAAAAAGTACCCTACCACCTGCTATGGTTTCCTCACGATGTTTTCCTTCACCAAAGTAAAGTTCATTTTGTAAGGTGGAGGTTTGAAATTTGAAAAAAAATTGTTTCCTAATTATTTAGGAACAAAGATATTGTTTGGTTTTAATAAGTCGAGAATACTTCTGTACTCATTTTCTGATATTATAAATTACATATTCTTTGTCATAACAATTACGCATTTTATTTCAGGTCCAGGGGCAATTAATTATGCATAACCAAAATGCATTATGCTTTTCATAATACTGTTTGATTTACATCCATTAAATCTTATAACAGTCGTAAAGGTTTGCCGATATGACAAGGTCATCAGAAATGTGAAGTCAAATGCTAAAGCTAGCAAAATTTTCAAAAATGCTAATTACTAGATATTATGTTGACTCAATTGGAAAAGAAATAACTGTGCAGATCAAAATTAATTTACAAGTAAACTATATAGGGTGATTCCGAATGTCTATTTTAGGCCGAAAGGGTATTGAAGTATACCTTATTTAAAACGTAAAA
Source organism: Polyploca ridens (assembly GCA_951394255.1). Classification (NCBI taxonomy): domain Eukaryota; kingdom Metazoa; phylum Arthropoda; class Insecta; order Lepidoptera; family Drepanidae; genus Polyploca; species Polyploca ridens. The sequence goes on along the minus strand of OX596265.1, from coordinate 3,327,246 downwards.
ACAATATTATACAACGGAAAATAGCACATAAATATTTCCATACAAATAAAATAAAATAATCAACCAAATCATTATGTGTCAACCCTAATGAGCATGTGTATCATAAATAAAAATGGCGGACGTCGTAATCCCGTTCCCGCCTATCGACAATTGACATAACAACACCGTGATGCAGACCGAATACTTGATTGTCTTACCTTTAGTCTTATAGCTCGCTTCAAATTATTTTCTTATTATTGCACTTTCCTAAATCAGTATTACTTAAAATTTTGTCAACTTTGTAGGTAATCAATCACTATTGTCACTATCAATGTAAATACCAGCCTTTTACTTCACCCAATTATATCATGCACGCCGTGAAATTGATTTCATCGTATTCTTTAACATATCTGGTGCCACAGTCACGAAAGCAGCCAGGATCCTCTGACGCATCTAAACGACATTTTGGAATTTTGGTTTAAAGTTCTAGATTTCTACAATATTTAATATTTTATTTATTTTATTTCTAAATGTCGCTTGTGTCAATCATTTACTTTTCCAATGGCTCAGACGTACCACCTGACCTGCCAGCTTTCGGTAATGGAACTATTAAAAACTATTTTTAGGGTTCCCAACCAAAAAGGTAAAAAAAAAACCGTATACCTATTATGATACCCATAATCATTGATGAAAACTTCAAATAAAATTATGCATTAAGTGATCTTGAATGAGTCCTGCAACTGGCAACGTGGCCTGGTGGCTGTGGTTGCATTTATTTATTTATTATTAGTTACTGCAGCTTAATAGCATTATTAAACAGCCAAAACGCTACAAAATCAAAAACATTTTTTTTAACATTACATTCATCGTTCTAACATTCATTTATCAATCGTACCATCCCTGTCGCAAAGAAGTAATGGTGAACTAAGGCCTTAGTCTCGTCATTGTAAGAAGTAGCTTTCGCTCCGGCATCATCATCATCAACAGACTTTGATTAACTTTTCAAACATGTTTTTTGAAATTTTGTTATGGCTATTTAAAATTTTCATTAAACTAATATCATTAGGCGACACTAATACATACCCGCAATGATGAAAATTGGAATAAAAAAGTTTCATACGTAATCAATAACAAAAACCTTTACCTACGGAACCATAATTGCAATATTATGAAGTGGCTTGACTTATTGTTAGACGGATTCAGGCGGCCATATTTAAGAAATAAAATGGTCGCCTGGTAACGTTACTATTGGCTGACAGAAATCGATGTAAATGTCAAGGTCAAGTGCAATACTCCCATAAGTCAGATAGTGTCAGAAAAACAGCTGATCAGGGTTGTTACCAACGCGAGGCAGCGCTTTTACGCAATATTTTTCGAATCGTTATAACTCCGTATTGGTAGTACTACGACTACTGAAACTTTTCAGTATTATTGGTAATGCTATATTCTATCCACAGATTTCGGCATAAAATAGGCATTCCGAATCACACGTATAAAAATCGGTATTAAAAATAATTATACAAAGCAAACCTACTAACAGGTATTTTTTGTTCTAGTAGAGGATCATGCATCTACAATGTAGATTCTACATAATCATCAGAAAGTCAGTTTGTTATGTACCTATAATATTATGCTTGATTATTTTTATCAAGTAAATAAAACTTTGAAAATGTTTTGTAACAGTAGGTATTTATTTTCAACTAGTTCACCCTTCTTACTAGAAGAACCTCTTGAACTAGGTGAACTTCGTAACACATTTTTTTTTTTTTTACCATTTTTTAAACCACTCCTGTATCACAGCGAACAAAACACAAAAATAATTATTCAAATCGGTCAAGCTGTTTTTGAGTTTTGTCGAGACTTACGAACAGCAACTAATTTATATACCTATATAAATAACATTTATAAATATACCTATTGCAGGACCAAGGATTTAACGTTACCAACATGCATAATATTTTATGTTACTTCGTTTCGATTACGCACAACGGTCACAGTCATGATGGAGAATAGATGCGTACCTACCTCGGAGGAGTTTATCAGCAAAATGCTTTTTAGATTGCCGACGTGCCATCAGAATTGTTGACGATCCCGAGCTTACAAGCGGTTTAGAGCCCCTTAGTCTGAGGAGAGACTTTGCCTCCTTATGTGTGTTCTACCGCTTGTATAACGGAGAGTGTTCTAAGGAATTGTTCGACTTGATGCCCACAGCTACTTTCTACCATCGCAACTCTCGCCATCGACGGGGAGTCCATCCTCACATTTTGAAACCAGAATTGTTTCGAACTGTGCGGGCTCAAAGGAGATTTCTTCCGCGGACGCTCAGATTGTGGAATGAGCTCCCCGCCGTGGTTTTCCCATTGGAGTACAGCATGGGGTTCTTCAAAAAGGGTCTGAAGAGATTTCTTCAGGGTCGGCAACGCGCGAGTGATGCCCCTGGTGTTGCAAGCGTCCATAGGCTACGGTAACTGCTTACCATCAGGCGGGCCGTATGCTTGTTTGCCACCTTAGTGGTATAAAAAAAAAAAAAAAAAAAAAAGATTCTACCGAAATCACAATTTAGATGTGAATTTTTTGAGTGTTTATATACCATACCACATTTACTTACGTCATACATTAATAAAGAAATATACAGAGAATCTATTTTTATTATACCTACATAATAATCAATATTGACATCTCATAAACGTACCGGTGTAGAGCCTCCCCTAATAACAAGGGGGATTGGGGCCATAGTTCATCATAACGTCAAGCAGGACAATGTGGTTTGGTGTACTTCTAATGCGTTTTAATTTGACTTTTTCGTGTTGGTTTCCTTACGATCAAGAACGAAAACATCATCGGCCTGTACTTTGTGAGATTTGAATTTACGTACAAATTCACCTTTGGATAATGGTGAAGGAAAAACATCATTAGGAAATCAAATAAGTACATGTACAATGTACAAAATTTTAATAGTAAACATGTTTTATATTTATTGAAAAAATAATATAAAATATACCAAACCTAATGAATATATAAAAGACAATTTACGCATAATTCATGAAAAAATACTTAACCAATTTTAGCACACACGCGTAATTATTTAAACGCCACCTAACGGCATATAAAACAACTCAATACTTATTTTAACGCCATCTAACGGTCGAAACAAAACAAAAAATTACAATGTGTGCGTGTATATATAATACAGTATACAAGGAATAACTTGACAGATATTTTTCTGGAGGAATTCTTTGTAACTAATTGCCGTGGAAGTAAAATTAATGCTTCATAAATACTTCATTAATACATATTGCTCGCCAATCACTAAATTACGCACCAAGGATGCTTGAATTTTACATAAAAAAAGAAATAACATAGCTTTGCGATACTAACACCATCTAACGGGAATATAGCTTTTTGTAATCGTGAGCATTCACCTTAAAGTACAATATCTACTAATAATAATAATGGCGATGTTATCATGCTGAGTTATCTCAGTAGTAGTATTGAAAGCCGTCGCGTTGGTCGTTGATTCGAATCCTGAACTTGAGCATACGGTGGAGAAACCATTGCATTGTAGGGTACTTTATAGTACCCCCTGACTGGAACCGCATAATATCTAAAATACTGACCTGTAAAGAACGTCTTTCAATGCTTGCATATCCTTCTGCAGCCTCGAGTTCTGCTCTCGAGCCTGGTTGAGGATAATCTGGCGGCTGCTGCAGCTCATGCACACTTCCACCAGAGGAATTGCTGTGGATGACTCCACGTGTTCTTAGAAATCAGATTAGACAATATTATAGATAGCTTGTGTATTCATTTTAGACCAACTTGGTACAGTAGTACCCAACTGATATGGCATACCGATGTACCTGCGCAGAAGATACATTTTCAAAGCGCGGGAAATGCTATTGGTCGGCAGCTGCCGACATGTTAGCGCGCGCCGTGTGGAGGGGCGTGTCTTGCGAGTGAGACGGAACTAACAGCTGTAGTGTATTATGAACCTTATACTAGTGATCTAAGGTTGATTGTAAGTTTTACGTTAATCTTCAGGGTCATATTTTCTTTTCTGTGCGAACGAAGATTCACGATGCGCCATATCAGTTGGGTAATACTGTACCACAACCTAAAAACCAGAAAATATGGGTGCTTTTTTTTACGTGTATAGGCCAATTTATGTCCGCAATGATGATGAGGCCGTTTGGTAAACACACAAAGCCTAGAAAGAACTGGCTCTCAAGTGTAGCTGTCGGAACACACCGATAGGTGCTTGGCAACAGATTTTCAACTTGAGAGTGGTAGCCAGGTAGGTGGGTACTACAAAGTACCCTAGCACTGTGCTATGGTTTCCTCACGATGTTTTCCTTCATCGAAAGCTCAAGCTCATTGCAGGATTCGAACTCGGGACCTTCATTTCGACATCCAACGTCACTAGCACGGTGTGTGTACGGAGAAAATGGAGCCAAGAAGATGTTACATTAAGAAAGCCTAGGCCTATCGAGTCCTGATAGGGCTTCCGTTTAAAGAAAATGACAGGTGACTTGACAGATGAAAGTTTGTATGTGTGTTACCATAGAGATAGAATATTAATAGAGCGACTGTGTACTGTGTGTTTGTCACACTTTCACACAGACACTATAGAAAGGATTTGGATGAAATATGGCACACAGATAGAATAAGTTTTGGATTAACACATAGGATACTTTTTATACCGGGAAAACATACGATCCCTCGGGAATGCGGGTGGAAGCGCGCGGGACATATAATAATGGACTAATTCTCGTTTGTTTCAATACTTTTACCGAGAACAAATGACAAAGAAGTCGATTTTTTTTCTGACAGTACTAGAGTACGATATATCTATGAATGCATCTATCTCTATGCTAAGTGCTCACAAGGTACCTAATGTTGTTAACGATATCATTCTATTCATATTCTTACTCTATGGATGTTATAATTTTTTTGCTAACTGTGTGTGCCGCTAATTTCGCCATAGGCAGTTTCTAATACCTACTCTTACCTCTATCAGGTAGCTCAAACTTCTTAGCTCTCTCTTCCAACTGCTGGTTCTTCTCCCTCTCCTCTTTAATGACTCTTTTACACTCCTCGACATATTTCACTAAAGTGTCGTATTGAGTCCGAAGTTGATCGTTATCATCAGCAAACAGTTTATTGTATTCCAGTACTGTTTTTAGTTTCTCTTTTAATTTTGTTATTGTTGAATCCTTTTCTGAAAGCTATGGAGAAAATAATGAAAAAAATTACTTATCATAATGAGTTTTATTTATGTACAGTGATTTCTCTGTGAAGATTAACGCTTGCAGTATTTTTTGTTCTTCAACTGTTAGCACAGCGTCTCTCGACCCTTGTTCAAAAACCTTCAGGATGCGAAGATTTTGTACAGGATCAGCAACGTGCGACTCATGCTACTGGTGTAGCTTGCCATATACGGGTTCTGTATCAAAATTTGTTGGTGAGTCCATCTACCTGACTGCAGCACTTTTGCTCACACATGTTGGGGCCCCTGTAGCTCAGGAGCCCTGTATCCTGGATACGGCTGTTACAGCAGTAGCAAGTATCTATATGCATCATGTTTGCTACCATGGGCATCAAGAAAAAAGAAAATTCATAACACTGTCGTTTGTACAAGCGTTGGATTAGAATACATATAAGGAGATACTTAAAGCACATAGATACCTGGAATAAGCAAGTCAAATTTCCTTAGGAGGTAAATCGAAGCTATTCTGTGACTATTCAAAAGCTAATAAAAACATAATTACCATAATCACATTCTCTTCGCACCGATCCATAAGGGAAGTTATTAAATTCTCATACTTTTTTGTAAGTTTCTTCTTTTGTTCCCTTAGTAGTGACTTGCCTTCTTTGCTGGAACGAGGCGATGTAACTGCAATGCCTTGGATGTTGCGTTTCCTTGGAGGTTTTGAAGGTTTCTCACCTAAGGATATTATGAAAGTTATAGTCTGAGAATACGACGTTATTCTTTGTATCCTACAGAATTGATATATCAAGGGACAATTTCTTTATAGGACAACCTCAATAACTAACTAATTTGACAATCAAGTGTACAGTCCGCCTGATGGTAAGCGGTTACCATAGCCTATGGACGCTTGCAACAGCAGGGGTATCACTTGCGCGTTGCCGACCCTGCATAAAACTCTTCACGCTCTTTTTGAAGAACCCTTGTCATTATCACAGTGTTGATAATATGTCTACTTCTCTAAGTAGTCATGGACATTTGCAATATCAGCAGAATTACAAAAATTTTGTGGACCATGGAAATCATTGTCAAAGTCAAAGCCATTTATTCAATTTAGGCCCTGATAGGGCACTTATGAAGGTCAAAGCTACTGAAGTTACCACCAGTTCCTAAGTCGGCCTTCAACTGAGAAGAACAGGCAAGAAACTCAGCAAAACTCCGCAATTGTTACACTCTTTATCAAGAACCCCTATTCTTTTGGTCATGGTGCAGTGAGAATAACATATTGTGGAACTCATTTCACATCTCATCATCATTTTAAAGCGATGATAGCTCAATGGTAGTGACGTCGGATACGGAGACAAAAGTCCCGGGTTTGAATCCTACCATGAGCTTGTGCTTCGGTGGAGCCAAAATTGTGAGGAAAACATAGCAATGTGGTAGGGTACTTTGTAGTACCCTGGCTGGCTACCACCCTCAAGTTGACAATTGTAGCTAAGCACTTAGCGGTGTGTTTCGACAGTTGCATTTGCTAGCCAGTACCTTCTAAGCTTTGTGTGCTTGCCACCTTTGGCCATCTTCACTTACCATGGTGAGATTGCAGTGGTCCTAACAGGCATGTCAGACTGAGACTGCTTGAGGATTTGTTCTGCGTAACATAATCATAACCATACCATAACTACTATTATCACAATTTTTCCTGCTTGTTGGGTCAGCAATGGATCCATTAGCTATTGGAAGCTATACCTAATAAATAATAAGTTCATTACCAATAACATCCCTAGGGTCTTCATACATTGGATTATCATCCTCTTTATCCAACTGGTCCAGGTGTCCCATCCGTGTCACGGTTCTCTTCATCACCGTATCTAATATGTCCTGGCGCATGCTAGCACGTCTGTGAGGTGATGATATGTCAAACAGTTTGTGGTGACGTGTGAAGTTGCCAGTTAATGTTAGCTTCTGTGGGCTGATGCTTACGGAGCATTTTTTTGATACTCTACCGTATATCTGGAATCGATGGAATGGAATATGTTATTTCTATTACTTAGCATACTAGCTGTCCCCCGTGGTTTCCTGCATTCTCGGGATAAATAGTACCCTATAAACACACGGGGTAAATGCAGCTTCCTATAAGTGAAAGAATTTTTCGGAAACTGTAGCCAGGAGCACAACTATTCCAATATCACGTTAGTTAAAGATATATGAAGGGAACTCTTAGACAAACACATCAGACAGGAAAAAATATATAAAAATAGGAAGATAAATGATAGAATGTGATGTAAAACACATACTCTCCCCACACATGCACACTCACTCCACACACACATAATGTCAATAATAAATAATTTCATAATAATAACTATGCGAACGAACGTCCTCGCCACATACAGATAAACCCCTTGAGGTTTGCGTTGTGTGGTTTTTAATTATATGTTGTGTTTTTTAAAGTATTATGAATAAATGATTAATGAATAATGATGATGACACATACACCTACATGCACAGTTATTTATTTATTTTTAATTGAAGTTTCTTTTATTGTTTTTTAATTCTCCATATTTTAACTTGTACTATTTGCTGTTACTTATATTGTATGAAAATTTTATGTTACGTTAACCGTGGAGTGGAGACCTGGTGTCCTGAAATACAGGTTCTGCCTAGCTTAGGCACCAGTCTCCCACAATTTAAGTATTTATCATTATTACTATTTCTTTAATTGTTTTTTAATGTAAACTTATTGTGGGAGAAATAAATATCATTATTATTATTATTATAAAACAACTATAATTTATGTTTGTAACTTAATCACTAAAGGCTGGCTTTGAATTTATTTTATTTAATTTAACTGTTCAGAACACATCATAAGGGGTTAGAACCTTTGTGGCATAGCTAGCCGCCGCCATTTTAGTTTTTTTTCAATGTCGCGGCGCACGATGAAACTGGTATATATGGGTAGAGGACACTTATACAAACAAAAAATGTTAATCCATATGGTGGCCTAAAGTGTCACGTTTCCGAGATATTTGGAGGTAAAGATCGCCATGTGAGAATTACGACAATCATTAAAAATTAACTTATTACGTGTTTATATGCATTCGATAGTATTCAAATAATAGTTCCCAGGTTGATTTATCAATTTTTTAGAAGACAGTTAAACTAGAAGCACGAGTAACAATATTTTTACAGAATACCGCAGCCAAATAACTTTATATTGTGTAAAGTTGTGTTCCTGCGCGTGAGTAAGGTCGCCAGAGCTCATAGGGGAGGGGAAAAGGTCGGTAACGCGTGAGCGATGCTTCGTGTGTTGCAAGCGTCCATATGGCTACGGTGACCGCTTACCATCAATGTGGGCCGTATGCTTTTTTACCGACTAAGTAGTATAAAAAAAAAAACCTACTAAACAGCATCGTAATATTCGCTATGAACCACAATGTTGTCAAAGTAGCTCGGATCGGGACTTGTTGTCTTGTCATTATTATACAAACAAAAATGACAATACTTGTCCTAAAATCTCATGTTACCAAGTTAATTGGAACTAAAGATCGCTAAGTAATGTTCCCTGGGCACCAAAATTGCAATAGCGACGTAATAGTACATTATGATACATGTGTGCAAAGTTGGTTATTAATACTCGAGGCGTATTTACCGCGTGAGCCGTAGGCGAACGCAATAAGTGAGCCGAGAGTGTAATAATCAATGCACACGCGTGTCATACGACGTTTTTCACACACTTGCGAGGAAAAAAACAGACTTGTATTTTTTAAGTAGATTTTTGATATTAATAAAATCAACACAATGAGAACGTTTACAAATATGGCGCGCAAGGTTTTTTTGACAGTGGTGAGCTGTCAAACTATTTTACCCGTTTAAATTAAGAATGTTTGGTCTACACATAATACTTGCAGTGAGGTACAAACTTATCATAATCGGGATTATACCTTCATAAAACTGTGCGGTAATGTAAAGTAAAAAGCACAAATGGGTAATAAGCTGCATTAAGATACTAAAAGCAGTGCATTAACTGTTACTTTACGAGCGAGTGTGTTGAAAATAAATAAAAAAAACCCGGTCCCGCGGCCTGCCCGACCTGACCTAATAAAACTTCCACCTAAATGAAAGTCCCGTCTTCATCGAAGACTGCTCACGTGCACACAATGCCCAAAAGGGCGATAGATCAGACCCGATGAATTACAGGCCTATTGCCATCACCTCCCATTTTCTCCAATGTCATGGAGCGAGTGATCAACACGCAGCTCTTGAGATACCTAGAGGATCACGATTTGTTGAGTGACCGACAATATGGCTTCCACCATAGTCCCTTGGCAGGTGACCTTCTAGTGTATCTCTATGTGATGTGTCTCTCACCATCGAGAGTCAAGATGGCGAAGGCGTTCGATCGGGTCTGGCACTGGGGTCTTCTAACGAAGTTACCAGCATATGGGTTTCCCGAGGGACTATGCAAATGGGTCGCCAATTTTTAGTCCAGCAGATGCATACGAGCTGAGAAACATAAATGCTGGCGTCCCGCAAGGGTCTGTACTGTCCCAATCACTGTTCCTGCTGCATATCAATGAAATGCTGTCTATTGACGGTAATCATTGTACAGAGGACGCTCATTGCAAATATTCCTCGTTTTGTGGTGGAGGAAAGCCGCGAACGGCTTATGTCTGAAATCGAGAGCACACTAACTAGTGTGTCCGATTACGGTCGACTAAACCTAGTCCATTTCAACCCCACTAAGACTCAAGTCTGCGCGTTCACCGCTAAGAAAACCTCATTTGCTGTGACTTCACAATTCCAGAACTCGAACATCAGTGAAAACATCGGGATCCTCGGCATCGACATTTCTAACGACGTCAATAGGCCGTCTAGAAGACAAGGTTAAGCTAGCATCCAAAAAACTTGAAGTGCTCAACAGAGCGACGCAGTACTTCACATCGGGGCAAAGGCTGCAACTTTACAAGTCGCAAGTCCGGCCTTATATGGAGTACTGCTCTTTCTTGGATACCAGTTTGGGCCTTTAAACTCGGTTCAGTGACGTGCTATTAGAATTGTCGACGATCCCGAGCTCACAAGCGGCTTAGAGCCCCTCAATCTGAGGAGAGATTTTGCCTCCTTATGTGTGTTCTACCGCTTGTACAACGGACAGTGTTCTGTTGAATTGTTTAACCTGATGCCCACGGCTACCTTCTACCATCGCGTCTCGCCATTGACGGGGAGTCCATCCTCACACATTGGAACCAAAATAGTTTCGAACTATGCGGTCTGAAAGGAGCTTTCTTCCGCGGACGCTTAGACTATGGAATGAACTCCCGCCGTGGTTTTCCCAACAGAGTACAGCGTGGGGTTCCTTAAAAAAGGTGTGAAGAGATTTCTGTAGGGTCGGCAATGCGCGAGTGATACCCCTGGTGTTGCAAGCGTCCATAGGCTACGGTAAACGCTTACCGCTTAGGCGGGCCGTATATATGTTTGTTTGCTACCTAAGTAGTTTAAAAAAATCCTTTTATTTAAAGGTTTGAGGTCACGGCTTGTTTCTATTATGTGTATTATTTTATTTTTAAAACCACACACACCCCCGTTTATTGCTTAAAAACAAGAACATAAATTGTACTTAATCAACTTTAAACTATTGTCATTCTTCTCATATTATTTATACATCGATATTCCAAAATCACGGTAACATTATATTTTAAGACAAGTATTGTCATTTTTGTTTAATAACGGAGACATGGAAAACAAGTTAACCACTACGATCCGAGCTACTTGACAACATTGTATTTCATTGCGAATATAGCGATGCGGTTTAGTAGGTAACCAATTAATTAATATTTTTTTTTCGTGCTATTTGTTTTGCTATATTCTAATAAAAGGTTAAATCAACCTGGGAACTATTATTTGAATACAAACTAATGCATATATACACGTAATAAGTTCATTTTTAATGATTGTCGTTATTCTCATATGGCGATCTTTACCTCCAAATATCTCGGAAACGTGACACTTTAGGACACCATATTGCTTAACATTTTTTGTTTGGATAAGTGTCCTCTACCCAAATATACCACCTACACCGTGCGCCGCCACATTGAAAAAAAATCAAAATGGCGGCGGGTGGCTATGCCAGCTCCCATACAAAAATGTTCGTACCCCTTTAGTCGCCTGAATAATAATAATAGCAAAGTTACTGAAGCAACAATATTAACTAAAGAAAGTCAAAGTAAAAATTAAAATAACTGAATTTGGACAATACCTAACACTTGTTTCTTAAATGAAAAAGTTTATATACCTTTGGTGATGCCTCATCCATCGTCAACTTCGCAATTTTGAACAATTTCTTCTGTCCATTTTAGTAAATACACAGAAACTTAGCCAGCTATTACAAACTCGAATCTTATTCAAACAATCGTTATAATAGTATGCGTGACTTCGGAGCGCCAATCAGTATCTTCTAGGCCAGAAAACAAAGAAAATTGTTCAAAACTAGGTCACGGGAGCAGTTCAATACATTTATTAAACACGAAATCAACATATTTCGGCCGCAATTATTGATAAAACTTTCAACACCATCCACCACTTCTTTGGCTCACCAAAGAGAGTGGAGTAAAAATGTTACATTGGCAGTAAAGTAAGGAAGACATATGTTGGTGTATATTGTAATAATTGGATTATTTACAGTACCTAAGAATTCTTCGTTCACAATGTTGAACTAATTTGTGAATCAAAATCGTAAAAGGCAGTAAAAGGTAAACAATGAGAGTTTGACAGTCGCGTTGTCATAGTAACGAGGGATACCATATTAAAATATTTTTAAATTCTCCATCTAACACCTTCACGTTCGTTGGCCTCAAAAAGATCAACCCGAGGATTTGTGATTTTTTCTGCATAATTTACTGAATGAATCCTGATACACACATTTTTTATTTGTATGGTTGTAGGGGATAATCTCTAGATTGACAGTTCATCGTTGAGCACTTTGCATAGTGATCTTCACTATCACTATGAATGAGCTCGATCTCTTTGACTATGAGCTACATAATACATATTACAATTTCACTACTACAGAAGCTACACTAATTCCCAGGAACTGTAGGCTATGCGTGGCTATTCGGGTGAAATTGCGAGGAATAGCTTCTATTGCATAATTTTGGAACCCCATCCAGGCTGGATATATGCCCCACCTCATGTCCTGAACCCATTGATCAGTTTTCGTTACGATAATGTTACTTATAAAACAAGACACTGTCTTAAGGTTTATTTTTCTATTTCGCCTTGTTTATTATTAGCGTTATGCAGCATGAGGTTCTTCAAGAAGGGTGTGAAGAGGTTTCTTCAGGGTCGGCAACGCGCGAGTGATACCCCTGGTGTTGCAAGCGTCCATAGGCTACGGTAACCGCTTACCATCAGGCGGGCCGTAAGCTTGTTTGCCACCTTAGTGGTATAAAAAAAAAATGCAATTTTCTGTTATTTCGAAGCTTTTATAAATTATTTCTTTATCATCATCAGCCTTAATCTTGTTTTGGACCGCTTGTATCCAGCAGCGCCCAGCAACTTTGACCAGATCGTCAGTACACCAGTACTTTATGACCACTCATGAACCTTTCTTCCCCATCGGTTATCGGCTCCTCGAGCGATGTGGTCATCCCACTTCAGCATACTGACTCTACGAGCTATGTCCGTCGTTTTCATTCTCCTACGAATGTCTTCATTTCGGACTCTGTCATGTAGAAAAATTCCGAGCATAGCTCGTTTCCTCACTCACTGAGTGGCTCTGAGCTTATTTATACGGCCAGCAGTAAAATATCACGTCTCTGTTCTTTAATTCTTTTCATTTTTTAAATTCAGAATAAGTAAGTGATTTTTAAATGATTCATTCATTATTTCTATATATTGGATTCTCAAAGATTATTTCATTATCATGACCACAGATATAAATCTAAATAGATAACGTAAGTCCCCCCATCCGTATTAAAACCAAGCGTGAAACCTACCACAATGTCACAAGATAGATTTAGTTGGGCTGGCAGGCATTCGATTTTTATCGTGAAAATGAAGCTATCCTAGTTGTCAGCTAAACATATCTGTCGCTAGTCGCTACACATCTCTGGTGGACATGCAGCCTTATGCGAGTTCCCTGTCCGCGCGAAACAGTTTCAAAAGAACAACAATGTGCCCATTTTTGCACAGATTTTGACACGCGAAGTCCATACACTCGCGGCATCTATTTAGATATTGTATATCTGTGATCATGACCCTTTCATGACCAATTAATTACCAATTATTAAAAATTAAAATTCGTTGGCAACATCGCAAGCATGTGTGTGTGTGTGTGTGTGTGTGTATGTGATGCATATTGTGTACGCCATTTATACCATGGTGTACGCTATATATAATAGTGACATCTCCTGGGGATAATTTATTCCAGTTTGTAGTTAGACTCTCCAGCTAAAACGAGATGGCGTTACTCGCCTCGTCGGTTGTTACTATGCAATTTAAAACAAAATACGCATCAGTCATGAAGCTCGTACCGGTGTTGGTAACATTTAAATTCAGTCGGCTAATATCCGGCGAGGGCATGCGCGAAAACAGCTGAGCGATAACAGCGACGTATTGTGGCACCATTCTGAACTAAATAGTCGCATCATGTCTGCCCGCCGGTTCGGTGTTTGATGCTCGGTAAATTGATAACCTCTAAAATACATTGTTGTCACTCCGTCCTCCTGAATTGGAGTTCCTTATAATTAACGTAACGTTTGTTTTAGTATTTTATAAGTCCTCAGTGTGGATTAGTTGTGAAATATATTGGTGTATATTCAACAAAATTGATACGCATTTGATGTGTCCGTGGTAGTTCTTTATCGATTTTCATTTTACAATGAACGTAAAGTATTGTTTACTTTTTATACGCGTGTAATATTGTCTGACAAAATGTTAGAATTGTGCAATATTCGGCGATAGTGTTGTGTTGTGTTATCGATTCAACTATGTGCGAGAGTTCGCGCGAGACTTTGTGTTTTGGATGACAGAAAAATGGAATTCGAGAACGACTTCAGCTTGAAAGAATGGGCAAAGGACAAACCTTTGTCCATTCTACAACTGGACCCGGCGGACCGTGCAGTCTTGAGGATAGCAGGTTAGTTTTTTCGACGAAACCTCTTTCAATGTCGCTGGCGTATGGATGTCCACAGTGCAGGATATTACGCATAATAATCGTTATTTTTTCATGCTAATCGGGTCATGTTATCGTGTGGAACGATAGTGACGACAGTAAGATTAATGTTTGCACTGTAAACTCTATCAAATATAACTATTGTTACGTACTATACCTACGTTATCTCGTTATGTTTACCTAGTAGGTAGGTAGGTAGTTTTTTCGCGTGATCGTAGCCTCGCTCAGGTTTTCACTTTCGATGAACACGTAGTTACGTCGACTGTATTTTGTTTTACGTGCATCAAAATGCTGGTACGGTAACGGTTTTACCCAGTAATTGCTGAGATACATACCAACATGCTTTATGGATTCCCCTACGTAAACGCAACCCGTGAGACTTTCCCATGCCATGGTTACCATGCTCGATACTAGGGCTGGCGCCGCTCCGTACCTACCTACCGTAATAAAAATTAAGTATCGGATTAAGTAAAGTACCTATGTGTGAACTATGAACCTATAAGATCCAACGTTTATTCCGTAATTGATAAGTCAGTAACGTACTATCTAGGTACTGTACTTTTACCTAAAAGATCAGAAAATTAACCTAAAACAAAGTGAGACACAAAAACCTCCCTTTTTAAAACCATAGCATAGTAACCATAACAATGAAGAGTTTTCTTATGATACCTACCTCTATGCTCAAAATACCTACCTACCTGACAAACTGTTGAGAATTCGAACCAATTTGAACCTTAAGTTCACGATTTGACAGGTAGGTATCTTGACCATAGAAGTAGATAGGTACCTATCATAAGAAAACTCCTCATTTAAATCGTTGAAACTACAGCTATCTAAATAGATAGGTATTCTTTTATTATCACTAGGTAGGTATTCAAAACGTATTAAAACTAGTGCCGTGGGTAAAACATAGGTAGGTATTAGTTAGGTAATACTGTGCCTAGGTCTGGCTAAATTCTGTTTTTAAGCGATCGAGAATTAGTCTTAGCGAATTCATGAAATCCATCAACTAATAACTGAACTACAGTCAGACATTTTTTATTCAAATGTTAGGTCCTATAAAACGTGCGATCTCGTAGACCGACAGACAAATAGTCGCCAAATCAACCCTCAAAAGATTCCAATGCCTATTCATTCTGTGAAAGTTAAAAACCCTCTTTTTTCGCTTCGCCGTAGTTGGCAAGCATAACTAGGAAGCAAACTTAATATTGAAATAATGTAGGTAGGTAGGTCTATTCTAAATTCGTAGAAATAGATAAGAACCTATTTTCACGACACTTTTTTCACACGTACTTAATTAGGTAGGTACCTACCTGCACGTAATGCCATTAAAAAAAAACTTAAACTACGAACCACTTAGCCCTATTCACCGTTCCGTTGCTCAAAAGAACAGGTGTTTATTATTACCACTAGTGTAGTGTTACCCTTACCTCCTTTCCGCATGCCCAGTCACCCGTCCTCTTTTCTCCTTTCGTAAAGTTATCATGATTTCCCTTTCTAATATTATTATTTTCAACAACTGCAGCGCAGTAGACATTGTTCTAAATTTAAAACTGGAGACCCAAAGGTCAATAGACAAAGGAAGCAAGATTTACGATTATGAACTCCTTTGTCGGGTACAAAGAGACGCGGAGATGTACCTACAGATTAGTGATTAAGAGACCTAAGTAAATCGGTTGGCGTCCACCAAAACGGGTTCGGTTGCAGTCCATAAAATAATCGTCGGTACCTACTTTCGATTTCCATTGTAGAGTTTTTAGTAAATACTTAATGATTTCAGCATGGGGTTCTTCAAGAGGAAATATGATATAATATACCTAACCTATGAAGAGATTTTTGCAGGACGGCAAGGCGCAAGTGATACCCTTGGTGTTGCAAGCGTCTAGGCTACGGTAACCACTTACCTACCATCAGGCGGATTCTATGCTTGCTTGCTACCCTCCTAGTTGATTTACAAAAATCGGCTTCTATGTCTAGATTCGATCTATGGGCAATCTGCTAGATTCTTGAAAATCATTCTGTTTGAGAGCTAGATTATCGCAAAGATTTAATGTTGCACCCCGGATAAAGATATGGTGTCTAGATAAGCTACTTGCAGCTAGAATCTAATAGAAAATCAAATCCATCTTATCCTCCGCGGCTAGTTGTCTAAAATGGATGGACCTTATTTTCCGCAAGTCATTCTATCTTCCTTCACATAGTTTCTCGTCTCTTGCTTTCCGATTATCGAGTTTACTGTTTGGTTACCAGCACCTATCAATCAAACATCAGTTAGGTATTTAGTTGAAACTAGACCTATCTTATCTATCCTTGTCTATCGACATGAAGCAAAAAATATACTTAAACAATTTAAAACTGTTTTTTGCAACATCGATGTCTAATAGATTTTTTGTCCAATACCGATTTTTCAACAACTCAATTAGATGATATCGTATGTAAGCTGATCGATTCTTAACTCGGATCTCATGGCATCAAAAACAGCAGAAAGTAAATCAGAAAGTTTGTGACCGATTGCGTTGTCATTATCTTTCTTCTTAATTTATTAGAATTTTTTTATTTATTTGTAGCAAGCAATCCGTCTTGCTTTCACCATTGTCGTCCATGTTTCATTAGAATTGTCACAATCGATTGAACCAAGGTCCGAATAGTGAAACGGTTAAAAATTTAACTAGTCGATTGTCTTTAACTCGCCTCCGTCAGCTGTTGGTTGCTTCATCGATTTGTACGCGGTAAGGTCGTTCATAACCACAGACAATGAACTTGGCAGATGGACAGACACAAGACATTTTAATCAAACAAAGAAAGTTATAGTTTCGTATTTAGTTTCTTTGTGACAGACAAGAAATTACTCACGAAAATACCCGAGGAAGGGTTTACAAATTGTTGTTGCTTCTTTTACGTCAGCTCGATGTGATAATTCTTTAACAAATGATTCAGTATAAATGTCTGCGAGCAACATCAAATCCTTTGGGTCAAATTTTTCTTAATTGATATATATGCACATACTATTTCTAGCACCAACTGGACAATAAATTAATGATATTGTGAGGCAAAGGTCTGGCGATCCCTATTTTATGGCGCAGCTGGCTGTCAGGTTTCTCTTCTTATTTTTCAGCTGTCGCCCGTAAAGCAAGAATTTCTCTAGCTGTATAGTTTATTATCCAGCTATTTTCTACATGCTTTTGCACCTTTACAAATTTTGATTGATCGCCACGCCATACAATATTACGTAAGTTTTCGTAACTCTTTCAGAATGCATATGTCTGATGTCATTTTGTGGTCTCCATTAAGAATTTTAATATCCGGATTCATTTCTAAAGTTGATGCTTCCTGTTATATAAAAGAGAATTGGCTTCCTTTCCGTTTCTTATAGCTGTTTCTTTTACTATTCTCGGTAATATGATTAATTCGTTTGCTGGTATAAAATAGGATTCTGATGCCTCATTCCAATCAACGACACTCGTCATAGCTAGCGGATATTAGAGTAATCGACTATGTCGTTCAGTTAGTAATTTCGATCTGTATTAGTTACCTTCATATTGCAATCATTAAGCATTATTAAAATAGCCATTAAAGGCATAATTTTGCATAATTAGTTCCCACAAAATTCGTCGAGAATTAATTTAAACAGGTTATAAAGAATACCAGTTCCGCTGTTAATTATATGAATACGCTCTCTAGATTAAAGAACTCTTTAAATAGATTATTTTAATAAATAAAAGCATTTATCTCGTTTATTATTGCTGTTTTTGACGTTGGTGTAATGGTTTCGTTCGATAGCGCAGAATGTTAAGTATCTCAAGTGATTTATATGTAAACTGACCTAATTAGCGTATCACCTCTCACTGGAGCAAAACAACCTACTTTATACTTACCTTTTCCCAGTCACTTTTTTTGGTCGGCAATCGTTTTGACTATTCCTTAATCTATCACCGCCATTCTTCAAGTGATTGAGCATTTCATACCAAAAACTTTAAGACGATGTATTGATCGGTCAAAACATCTAAGCTGACAGAAAAAATCAAATGAACTTGAAATCGCAATTTTGTCTGTTTCATCATAACTAGCCAATTTCAAGGTTGTTCATTATGCAACATCATCACGCCGTGCCACTTAACGAGTACATGCGGTGTCATCGTAAAAACAGAGGTGACGCGCCGTCATCGCCTCAACTAAACTTTTACGAGTGAGGATGTCGCTAATTTCCGAGTTCGCCGAACCCTCACCTATCAGTATTCTTGCGGAATACACTTGAATTTCATTAGGCCTCTCATTTGCGCAAACTTAACATGAAATGTTACTTTGTTGTTCTTAATGTAAAACATGAATACTCTTTGCATCATTTGCGACTTCAATTTAGTTAAGCACACAAAAAATCAAATGAAATCTAGACGCTACTTATTACCGTCAAAAATGAAAAACTTCTCCAATTGATTCAAGGTTTGCTTCGTGGAAACCGATTATTATTATGATTGTGGGAGACCCTTTCCATTTCCCTTTAACTCGAGCAATCCCTAATAACTGTTAAACTTCCACAAATAATTTGATGATTGAAGATAATTGACCTTTTATCCCCCGATCAGACTTTTATATCCACCATCCTAACAGTTCCTTTTATGTTTCAGACTTCCAATTACCCGAAACCGAATCCTGCCTTACCCCGAAGACAAAACAGCAAATAAATCAATATTGTTTTACTTATTGTCTCAACGTTATTTTACCCAAGCGATTGTGTTTTAAGTGTAGGTACCTTTTATTCAGCAAATAACGAGCGGTGAATACAGTGTTAAATAAATAAGTAAATACAGCTACCATTGTTCAGGTGGTTTGCATATTTGAGTCATACAAAGAATTTCCTGAGAACAAATCTTTAAAAGGTACCAGACGACATTTCTTCAGTGCTTGAATATTAAAGGCTTGTAACGTGATGCTTGGAAGTATGTGCGAAGCTTATTACGTCATCTGAATACACAAAACGTCTTGAGAGTATGAATAAGTATGAAATTTTCTCGGGAAGGTATTGAAAAAACAATTTACAACCCAGATAATATAGATCTGGAATTCAAATAAGGTCTGGTCAAGTTGTATTGACGTCAACGATGTACATATCTACAAAAGAAATAAAGCGTGACCGAAATCGTATTTAGCCGAAGCCTGTCTAGTGGCAGCGTCTTTATTTTGGACATAGATCAATACATCGCCGTTCTATGTTTGTATTGTCTGGCTAGATAATAATAGAAGGCCTTTATGCTACCACTGAAGATCATTTCGTTCTCAGATTTTCGTCGTTGCATTTCACAGGGCTTAGGAATCCTCAGGAATTAACAGGGCTTTGTAAATCGGGTTGACTCTTTTTTTAAACGCTTTTTAATATCTAGCCCTATCTATTTACTTGTCTTAAAATTTGAAAAGAATTCTTCGGGTAATAGGTGTATCAGCGTAGGTTGCTATCGCATATTTTCTGGTTTACTCAGCAAGCCTAGTTGATGTTAGAAATAGACTTAGATTGAATCAGGCCCACGCGTGGGCTTCAATGGGATTGAGCTGTGTTTATTTATCTAATGAAGTTTATAATGTTATATTTTTTAGAATATTACTAGGGTGAAAGAATCGTGAAGTGCTGTTTGCAATAATTTCTATTTCGTTTATCCAATAACACCTCTTTGTGTGATGAGAAACTAGGTAATCTAAAATGAGCGTGATGAAGACTCTTCAGTTATAAACAAAAGTACAACTTATTTCTTGAATCAAGACGCAATTATAAAATCAATATCCGTAAAATGGGCTGCATTTGTAAATCATACAACACGAGTGTTTTTACAAGAAATCATTTTGATGGACGTAGGTGTTTGAACAAGTCTGACTCAGTGAGGTAAATCGTGAGGTCTTGAGTTCAAGGACAATGTTATTAACAAATACATACGTTTGATACAGGCACGTTCTTCCCTGCAATGCACCACAAAATCCGCTACCGTGTAAAATATTGCGAAAACTATTGGCCTAGTTAAGGCAGTTTAATGGGGTTTTGAGGGAGTGGTTCGTGAGGAAGGAGGGAAATACAAGTATCAAGGTTTATAATTGAAGAATATTTTCAAGTATTAAAATAATCCAGCATTTTGGAATAATCCTTAGTTTTGGACGAGCAGGCTGTGTAATTATATTCAAAGATTGGCCGTGATTGTTAAATTGATTAAATCTTGGGCTTAATTTATTTTATTGGAATTCTGCTTCTTTTTAGCGCACTTATTAACTTTACCTGCTAATCTTCATCTGATCATAACATTAGTACTTCATTCGATAATATTTC
The DNA here is from genome assembly GCA_951394255.1 of Polyploca ridens. Classification (NCBI taxonomy): domain Eukaryota; kingdom Metazoa; phylum Arthropoda; class Insecta; order Lepidoptera; family Drepanidae; genus Polyploca; species Polyploca ridens. The sequence continues at coordinate 3,306,588 of OX596265.1, read as the reverse complement.
AGTTACGTATTTTTCTCTTTTTACATCAATTTTGCGTCATTACGATCAAACTAATGACAAGTTGGTTTTCTAAAGGAATGTTTTGTGAATGCAATGTTTTAAAACTTATATTTTATGGTTACAAGTACGTGTAAACGTAAATTGCTTATTTACATACCTTATCTACATAGAGCGTTCAACTTGAGACTAAATTAAACACTGAGATAATTTGTAAAGGGCTTCAAAAGATAGTGCTGAAAAATCTTGAGAGTATGATTCAAAAGTTTTTTAATGAATTACGATATTTGATGGAGACAGAAGAAAAAACGGAGTTGGAAAATAAAATGAATGACGTGTAGCGAACCACTACATAACGAAGTTCACACGCCGATAGATAGATGGCGTGCCGACACATTATCCTGCATCGTGCATACATCGCGCATACAAGCCCACTACATCCTGCATCGCGCTTGTAAAGATTTCTCGGCGATCTGCATATATACAACTGTCCGACAAGTACAGTTGGACCGCGGTCCCCAGGCACGATGTCCCAGCCTGGCGGAAGATCTTCCCTTTTAAATGGAGGTGTCATCCACCTTGCACCTCCATAGTGGTGACCCCGACGTGATGGAATGGGAATAATTTCCAACCCTTCCAATCACTGAACATGCAGTAGCATCCTTCTGAGCAGCTTCCAAGCTCATCACTCCCCACCGGCAAGCAGTCACACAGCAAGCCAGCTTCGCCTTAACCAGTTCCAACGCAGCCGATTCACCGTGCTTCCTGGTCCTGCAAGGCTCATCACAGCGACAGCACTCATCGCCCGCACAGTCCACCGCAGCACACGTCCGGATCTCTTCGGCTGGCTCACCCTCTCCGGCGTGGCAGTCTCTGCACCACGTGGACTCCCCATGGCTCAACCCGTCGCAGCAACCCCGCTCAGTCTCGACTCACCGCAGACTTCCGAGCAGCACTGGCACTTGCAAGCTTAACGCAATGACGCAACTATAGATCGACCTCTGGTCTAGGAAGGGAGTGATGTAGCGAACCACTACATAACGAAGTTCACACGCCGATAGATAGATGGCGTGCCGACACATTATCCTGCATCGTGCATACATCGCGCATACAAGCCCACTACATCCTGCATCGCGCTTGTAAAGATTTCTCGGCGATCTGCATATATACAACTGTCCGACAAGTACAGTTGGACCGCGGTCCCCAGCCACGATGTCCCAGCCTGGCGGAAGATCTTCCCTTTTCAATGGAGGTGTCATCCACCTTGCACCTCCATAGACGTATAGACGTGATAAGCTAAGGATGCATATTTAGCGCAGATAAGTAGAATTAAGGCAGAGGCTGATGTTGATAGATGCTACAATACAAACAAATGAATTAATTGTTTTATATAAGCTGTTTTTTCATAGTCAGAGTAAAGAAAATAACGTAAATAAATTTAAAGAGGCATGCTACACCAGCACTCGCGCGTTACCAATCCTGCAAAATCTCTTCACACCTTTGAAGAACCCCATGCTGTCCTTTGGGAATTCCAAGGCGGAGAGCCCCTTCCACAACCTGAGCGTCCGCCGTAGGAAGCTCCAATTCCAGATAATATTCCTTCAAACAGTACTGCAGAAACACGAATAACTTTTGATTGACTAACAAAACAGTAAATTAACATTAAGACCTGATTTACTTAAACTAATCAGAACTTTAGCATTCTTCGTTCTCGGTTCGGTTCAGTGCCCCTGTTTATCCATTCGTGTTACTTTCTCGAATGCGTCTAATAAGACATTGTTATTGTATTGAATGGAGTATATGTATCAGATCGAGTATGATACGGGTTCTTTGGTTAATCTTTCAACTTGTGTGTTCTCTAAGACTTTTTTCTTTTGCTGGGTGAGAGACACTCAAGTGTTTTGTGCTGTCTATGGATACTATCATGTTTACGAATCACGTCCATGTTGATTTTGAATAGGTTATTGAACCTATAATAGGACTTAACGAAAATTTGAAGGTCTCTCATCTTAAAATTTTATTTATTTTGTTTAATTATCTTTTCCTTTTTAATATCCTGTTACCTACGTACCTACAATCCGAATTGATCCGATTTGTTGACCTCCAGAACCGTTTAACATAACTTGCCTAAGAAAGTAAAAAGCCAAAGAAATCATTTGCTGGTTATAATACCTACTCGAAATCAGGTAAGTAAATTAAATTAAATAGCAATGTAACAAACTTCAGAAATATTAATTCTAATAAACAACGCATAAGCAAACTCCAAAGGCTCTGGTGGAATCCCAGTGGAAATAGATTAAATTCTACAGCGTGCAATCTTGGCCCATATTTGAAGAGACGGGGCGTCTGGAAGGCTGGCGCCTGGTGACCTCGACGAGACAATATCACGGGTCGATGGTTTCTACAACACGGCTGAGGAAAGTTACCCTAATCTGTAGGTCGTTTTGGACACGTATGACGTAAATTGCAGGCTGAGAGAGACGTGTTTGAGGAAAAACATTACTTATTTTTATACGTTTAAAGGTGACAATCGATGAAGCTCGATAACTGAAATGATGAATTTGGTAATAAAGTGTTTGTACTTAGATGACATCATTATCGATTAAGATGACTACCATCAAGGCACTCATTGGAAGAAAAGCTGTTATAAATATTTCTTCTACATAGTTAACCAAAAAAAACACATTACGAAAATTGATATAATACACTAATATATTAACACACATTATATCGTCGACTGATTTCATGCAACTCTAGGTTTCCGTTCAGAAACCAATCTAGATAGTAAATTAGAAATTAATTATGAGTATGACCCCCTTTCATCAATTCTAGATCAGGCAGTCACTTTAGTCCTTCGTGTCTCGTTTCGTTACTTCATTTCAGTGAGGAGATTGCAAAATGTGCAATCTAGTACGATTGATTGGGCATTGAATAAATTGCCTTAGCCCTGCGCATGGGCACGCATGAGCTAGATAAATTGGAGACATGCAATGTTCCTTCAGTCGTTAAATCGTGAATACAGATAAGTCGGAAAATAAGGGGTTATCGACAAACACTTGGAAACAATTCTTGTTAAATGTTTAAATTCCTATAGGAAGATTCGTCAAGGTCCGCCATTTTGAAATTTAAACGTATATTTTTTTACGTTTTAATAATGTATTAAATCAAATTTAGGCACATTTATGCCTCATGTGCAAATCAATTACGTCCCGTAAAGTTTCTGTAATAATATAAATGACAACGCAAGAAATTACTCGTTTAAAAACTCAAACTTTTAAATCTCCAGAAAAGATAAATTTGTTTTTTTTTTTTTTTATTTATATAAATAAATAAAAAAAAAAACAAATATTCTCTACGGATCCTACCATCACTATTTCAGGTTCCAATATTTTTTGTTTTAGCATTGTTGCTTGCAGTACAGTGTTCAAATATTTGTTTTTTCTTTTTTTGTTTAACTGTTATTTTATTTTTAAAGAATATTCTATTTTGTATGGGTTTGGTTTATTTTGGATATTTTTATTATTTTTCTACCGTGTTTTTTTTTTTTTTTCTTTGCTAAGCTATAATTAAGTATAAAGTCATTGTTCCCTTGTATTATTGTGTTCCTTTTGTAATATTTTGTTCATTTGTATTGTGTTCCTTTGTATTATTGAGTTCTTTTGTATTATTGTAAATCTTTTGAGTTTTCTGTCCGGTTGTGCGTGATATCACTTATGGCAGTGACTGAAAATCAGTGCTGTTACCCGAATATGGGCTAACAGTGTTTTACTGAGTCACTGACCATTTTTGATTTCACACGACATTACATTTTTCTTCCTTGTTGTCTTTATTTACCTGTATGTTATTTGTGTGTGTGTTGTGTGTACATCAGAATAAATATATTTTTCTTTCTTTCTTTCTTTCAAAATGGAAACGATTTTTTTAGTTTGGCAGCTAAATGTATGAGTAAAGTAGTAAAAACTATGAAAAACGGTCAATTCAGTAATCGAAACAAGTTTTAATATGCCATACCATTTGTTAATGTTGATAGAATATTTCTTACAAAGGCATTTAATTTATTATTTGAAGTAGAAAATTGCAATGAATTACGTTACTATGTGAAACCGACTGAAGTACTCAACCGTGACCACGGTATAATGTAGATCATACTTTCTTTTTGTTCACCTTCAAAGAAAAACATGTAAATAACACAAAACAAATTGCAAGGTTGTCCGATGCGCTAACACGAGTAGCTATTTACATACTGAACCGTTTATAATTGGTCTCTGTCACGAATTAGTAATGGAATCTATGGACCGTAACACTTTCTATGTCTTGGCGCACTTGTGAATTCATGTTGCGTTGCATAAAGGTACCGTAGTATGATGCTGCGTGAATAACGGGGCAATGGAAGTAAGTATATAGCTTTGCATTGACAGACAACATCCAATATATCCTACAGAATATCCAGCATTCCTAAATTCTTTGTCGATGAAGAAAAGTAGATTCACAGTCAACGATCTTCCAAGTATAAAAATTATGACGCATTTTATTAGTCATTTTGAATATGACGCGTCCTTTTTTTGGATAGTGAGCCAGCAGGTACGTTTTATATGCGTACGTTTTACTATCCCCGACAAAATCGATAGGAAGTTCATTATGTAAAACGACCTTGTCGTGTATGCGTTGTTTGCATAATATTGTAATAATTCACCTAATAATATGAACGATACAAGGCGGTTTGTGTATAATTAAAGAAAATATTATTTCTCTTTGAAGAAATCGGTCATATTTAATCAGTTTGTGCTATTTACGTACAAATAGGTTATTGATGTAATAAGTTCAATGCAATTTATTAACAACATTGATATTGATTGTAAGAGCGTATAGTTGGTTTTGCAATGATAATAAATCATAATTATTTACTGTAATTCATGGAAACACTGTCACTGCTATTTATAGAGAAATAGTTGACAATTAATATTAATGGTTAGTACTTACACTGAATTAATTGTTTTCTTTAAGTTTATTCCAATTTATAAATAGTTCAATAAACATGTGTCATGCATATCTTTAATTAAACATTTAAACACCATTTTTTAAGCTTCGACAATAATTAAATTCACTTTTAATAATCTACCTATCGACCGTATAAAAACCTAGAGCAGCCTTAGCAGGCCGAATGCCGTCCGATCGCTATCAGTATCGAAAAAAAAAACAAATGACATTTCCACATAAATTCATAAAAGGAACGTGTAATGTCAAGTCGAGGCCCTGACCGGACATTGGTCAGTTGTTCCGCGAGAGTCGTTGACCCGCGGATTACAACTTCGAGATTGGTGGATTGGATTATGCACTTGCGCCGAATCACGCGCAGCGTGTTTTGAATTTAAAGTTCTTGTCGGTTGTTAGCGGAACTTTGTGGAACGATTATTGTTTTTTAATGGACATAGATTATGCATATTACTGAAAATGTTGTTGGCACCAGGAAGAAATTATATTATATTTGATTAAGGTACCGTAAACAACGTATTTTAGACTCAATAGTGGCCATTACATAAGGCTTTATTAGATAGATAGATAGATAACGCTTTATTCTGACACCACATGAAAAAAAAGAAATACAAGAACTTGAAAAGAAAGTGTTACAATGGGCGGCCTTATCACTAAAAGTGGTTCTTGTGGATGTATTACTTATTTTTTATTTTTTTATTTATGTTAGATGCAAGAGAGATGTTAGATGGTATCTATTTACATCCAATTTAAATAGACTCTCAAATTAAGTCAACGTTTATGTCACATCATTAAGATCATTGACAACGGCTGGTGTAATAACGTCATTCAGTTCTAATTCACATTAAACTGCTGTTACTCGTAATTGAACCTAATAGGCCTAGTCTTTCTTTCATTGTTTTACTGCCAGAGTAGAGCCGTATCTACGTATTTATTCAATTGTTTTAATGAGGTCGAAATTCCAGTGTTGTTAAAAAGATGTAATGGTGCGTCCATGCTATGCGAAGCGAGCACGAGCCGAACCTCGAACGAACAAAATTCGTTCGTTGCTCGCGATATCAAGTGTGGACGTTACAACGAGCCTACAACGAGCGCGATGCGTAGCCCTGTTTGTGAAAAATCTGACAATCGGGCGGAGTGCAGTCGAGCGCGAGACGAATGCTCGTTCGTGGCTCACAAGTCCGTCTACGCTACGCGAACAACGGACGAATCCTGTTCGTTCGTGGCTCGGCTCGTGCTCGGTTCGCGTAGCATGGACGCACCATTAGGTTTTGTGTTTGATGATCTTCTCGGTTCTTGCGGATGTTTGTAAAAAGTCAAGATACATGACTTTTTATTTGTTTAAATAAATATATATAAAGAAAGAAAAAAAAATTACTGCCGCTTTGTATATTCGATTTATCCTTGATTTTGCGATTGAGGTTTTTTTTAATTTGTCTCACCATGGCATGGTAATTTATGATGTGGCCAAAGGAAGGAAAGGTTGTGTGCTTACCACAAATCGAAGGAACTGGCTCTCAAGTGCAACTGTCGGAACACCGATAAGTGCCTGCCAGATGAGTAACAAAGTACCCTACCACCGTGTTATGGTTTCCTCACGATGTTTTCCTTCACCGAAAGCTCAAGCTCATTGTAGGTTTCGAACCCGGGACCTTGGTCTCGGTATCCGACGACATGTGGATTATGGTTCTCCCTCAGCCAGCGCTACGATATGAGGTTCTTCGAAAGGGGCGTAGAGCTCTTCAAGGTCAGCAAACCCCCTGGTAGTGCAAATGTTCATAGACAGTCATTGTATTATAAAAGAGATATGCTACCCTCATACTACGCGGCGTTCAGTTATTGTTGAATTAGGTGAATGCGATAGATAATACGGAACGTATGGTACAGAAAGAGATGGTACAAAAATTGCGACAATTGTCTGAATTTGTTTTGAAACAATTAGCGTGCGTTTATGCGATATCTACCTCTTTTTATTATAATATCATTGTTGACAGTGGCGACTTACCATCAAGTGGAACATCGAGACTTTTTGGCGGGAACTTGCAGAGTGACGTTGCTTTTTCATTTTTATTTTCATAAATTCGTGTATTATGAGTTTTATTGCATATAATCGGTGGTATTTTATCCAATAAAGATCAATACATGTGCACCAGTGAAGTGAAATGAAATGAATTATGTGTATCGTGGCTTTTCAAGTTGTCTCAAGAAGTTCGTGAAAAGTGTTAGTACAATGACCACCATTGTACTAAAACATAACTATTATGGACGGTGACTGACTGAGGACTATGTGAAAGTGATTCATTGTGACTAGAACTTATAATATTACTTGAAATTGGCAAAATACACAAGGCGTGTGACGCCATTGAAGAAAAAAAAAAAAAAGTGGAACATCTGCCTGCTTGTCAACATGATAGAAAAGAAATAGTCACGAGATCGAAGAAAAAAAAGGACGAAGGGCGGTAGCTTTTAATAAAAAAATTCATTGTTAATACAAGCTTTTTTGTTGAGTACAGTGTGGTACAGTCAACAAAAAGTACAGTCACGAAAAGAACTGCATTGTCTTCTAATATACCAATGTATACCAAATATCAAGTCAATCCGACCACTGGAAGTGGGTGAAATTAGAAATAGAAATGCTTTTATTGCTACAATTTACTACTAACATAACATATTTATAATAAGGTTAAACATCGAAAAAATAATAATAATAATATTGCAGCAAGGGACACAAGCTCAGCTTTATGCTGGAGACGAACTCGGGTTACAAGTCCGACGTCCAGCGCTGGATTCGACTTGCAAGATTCCACCCGAACAAACATTCACTGCAAGTTAAATAAAAGCTTGTAAAAACGAACCGAGTCCCGAATTGACCTTTCCTCATTGATGACATAATGGTAAAATCACTACATAGTATAAAACAAAGTCACTTCCCGCTGTCTGTCCCTATGTATGCTTAGATCTTTAAAACTATGCAACGGATTTCGATGCGGTTTTTTTAATAGATAGAGTGATTCAAGACGAAGGTTTATTATGTATAATACATGACATTGTATTCGTGCGAAGCCGGGTCGCTAGCTAGTAATTTATAAATCAATTGATCTTGACCGGATTACAATTTTATTATTGTATTATCTATTCATATTGAGATGAACTAGATCACAGATACAAAACATCTCATTAAAATGTTCACATTAAGAGATATCAAATACCAGATAACCTCGTTTTAAAAGGTAATAAAACTTAATGAATTCAATGTCGTTTGAGAAATGGATCTTGATCCACAAATAACTAATTTAGAGATGTTTTTTTATTGTGATTAGTTATTAATTTTTAATCTGTGCATCTATGAATAGGTAGTCTTTCAAGTCTTTGTAGGATTTCGTATATCCGATGAAAAGATTTTGTCTGTTTGACATAGATTTTTTATCTCCGAATCCACTGGAAAAATTATGAAATTTGGGATTTCAAGTTCATTATGTAACGTATTAAATAAAAAGAAATACTTTTAAAATGCATAGTTTAAAAGAAAATCCTATTTTAACTACTTGATCTGTGGGGCGATTACGTAACAAAATTTCAATCATTTTCGAATTGAAATCGGTTCAATATAACGGTTTTCTGATAACTTTTTTACGTTCTGATAACTGCAAATACAAACAGTGGTTCATTAGAAATGGAACCTTTTTCTATTTTGTAATATTTCTACCGATTCAGAGGTTATTTCAATCTGCCCCCCTAAAAAGGAAGGTAAGCAATATTGCTAACGCAATTCATTTATTCGAATTCTCGGCAGATCCTACGTAATTTCAATATTTTTGGTATACTAGTCACTCATTATATATAATTCAATTCAATACAAGATTCGGAATTGATGAATTGCATAAGATCTGCCGTAAATTCGAAAAAATGAATTGCGTTAGCAATATTGCTTTAGCTTCCTTTTTAGGGGGGCAGAATTTCATTGAAATAAAGTTACATAATCCACGTACTGATGGTAGGTATGAACCTATGCTAGTTCGGGTCGCACTTGATCTGACTTTTTACCACGGACGGATAGCACTCTGCAGTTAACCACAATTCATCGTACCTACTAAGTGTCCGTCCATGTGGTCGAAAGTTCTAAATACAATATATGGGAACGGACAGGCTTTAAATACCACAGATTAGAACGTATAATCTCATTCTATATTTGTCAACATACTCGAACAAGGAACTACTTTATCAACGCAAATGCATCAAAGCTAAAGGTTCCCAACATCACGAGTTTAATATGGAATTATCATTATCCATCACGTTTATGCTAAAATGGCGATTGTCCACATTTACATTTAATCTAAATAATAAATGCTCATAAATCAATTATGGTTCATATCCTTTTCCCAATGTCCAGTTCCTTTCCTTCGTTATTTTTTTATTGAGTATCTCTTTAGCTATCTTGGTTATTACCAAGAATTTTATGTTAAATATATAAGCTTTGGTTATTACAAAATCATTGTTAACACGATGTTTAGCTACATAGCGATATCCTAAGTCTATGGCTAAAAGTTTTGGAAAAGTTATTGGAATTGGAAGCTAGAATAAAAAAACAAGGTAAGGATTTTTTTCCTCTATCGGCTATCCTGATGAATTCACAAACAATACAAATACACTTGACGCTTCATTGTTACTGAGGCGTACTGAGTGTTTCTATAACATGGAAGTCCCAGGTCTATGGAGTTGACAATACCGTAGTGATGTCACCGGGTGCGGTGCGTCCACCTGTCATAATTTATAGAGGAAGGTGAGGCTTCGAGACTGTGTAGACGGGCGACAATTAAAGTGTTCCTTGTTTGTTTATTATTATTAAACTAGAACTATCCTCCACGGTTCCACTCGCAATAAAAAGCCTGTGTCGTTCTCCATACCATAGGCTATCTGCATGCCAAATTTCATGTTGATCCGTTTAGTATTTGAGGCGTCAAGGCGTAACAAACAAATAAACAAACTCACTTTCGCATTTATAATAGGTATTAGTTAGGATAGGATATCAGAACATTACAGCTTTGTTATAGCAAAAAAACGTTATACGAAAAAGTTATTAGATTACTTAGTGCAATAAATATATTGTTATTTTTATTTCTGTATGTGTTATAATAACTGTATCTTTGTGGCATTTATAAGTAAGTGTAATGGATGAGTTATCTTTCTAAGGAATTAATAAAGATACAGATATTAATGATAATGTTCAAAATAATATTATCAACAGACACAGTTTTAACGCTGAGGATTTTCCTAGTATTCTTTAATATCGTATCATTAAGTCAAAACAGTTGTGGATTAATAATTCTCAATGAATCGATCAGACATGATAAAGTAAATATACAAGCGCTACCTACACACTTAGGTATAATCCAATTAAAATACTATAATGACAAGAAATTGTGCCAATAATGGTCTCATTTATGACATTGTGATCCATGAATATTTATAAACGTTGCATCGCTCATTGCCTCTTCGGAGATTCTTCATAAGTACCTACCTACTTTTTATATTAATTATCATATCATAGACAGACAACAGAATCCCACGAACTTAAAAAAACATAGACAAGCGGAAACCATAAAAGTATAGCGTGGCCATAATGACCGTTTCAAAATGATGATAACTGATACAAATCACGATTCATCAAGCTTACCTTCGCCATGGAATTTTATAATCTTTATCTAACTAAATAATTGGTTAAATAAAATCGGGAGTTTCTCATATGACGAAGATTCTGATGACTTATTATTTTAACTACTAGATTTGATAGTATTGGAAAAACCCAGTCCAGCAATTGATTTAGTTCGGCGACTTTTTGAAGATCGCGAATTTTTGATTCCATATTATGAAATTTTAGACGTAACATAGTTTTTCTATAAAAGAAACTGACCAAGTAGTCCGACTCGCAACGGAAGCTTTCGTTTAATAGAATAGATTTATTTTCTATTACAACAGTATAATTAATATCCAATATTTTATTATTTTACTATAAAGATAACGTTTAGACAGATAGGGAACAGAAAACGTAAAACATGGTATTTTTGAAGGAATGGACAAAAGTGTCCCCCTTTGGTCAAACTTAATTTTATTGGATCTGGTTCGTGCGAGCTAATGATTTGTTTGTGCCAATAACAAAAAATCAAAATTGATTATGGCATTAGCGCAAGAAGTACACGGTCTTAAAATTACATAGTCATGAAATAAACTTGAAGCAAAATAGGTACTCAAGTTTATTTCAAAATAAATCTCAACACTAATTAAAAAACGTCTTCTAAGACCGAGTATATTTATGGAAGTTTTAATGGGCGACAATAAAATAAATCCTTACAGTCGCAACGTAAAAATACGGAACTGTCTCGTTACGACAGTTCTCCGGCTTTGGTATCGTTTTACTTTAGAAATAAAGTTTGAAAACATCAAAGGTTAAGGTTGTTTTGTGTACGGTATATGTAATAGATTGACTTTGGTAATACGGGGTAATGGTAATAAGGGGGAAAAAATTAATTTATTTATATATTTTACACAAATTACAGCTATCATTACGTAAGTTAAAAATTAACAAAAATACGAATTTAAATATTATATACATGTTATGCTCAACACTGAATTTCTAAATTCATTGACTGAACATGAGAACAGGTCAATTTTCTCGGCAACCAGATTTAGTGTATGCAACGTTTTTGTTAGTGGCGTGTTTGCTAATAAATTAGTCCTCGCGCGGGGGACCACAAACAGTCGCGGCCGCCGCCGCCGCGCCACATACCCATCCGGCACAGATAGCCGCATCAGCTCCAATATGTTCGGATTCGAGATGATGCTTCGGAGTACTCTCATCATGCAATCAAAATCTCAGCATCAAAATGCTGGCAATTGTGCCAGTTTTTGGCAAGCTGTCTTGACCCCCTGATAATGTGACAGTGTGTGTGTGTGTGTGGCTAATGTGGTTAAAAACAGATGTTATAAACCATAATAAACACTTAATATTAGTAAAATATATTTCAAAAAGTGATGACTAAGCAACAAGATTAAGATTTTGTTGCGCGTTTCGCAAAATGGTGCAGAACAGAACCACACAATTAAGTTGCTTTCATTGTTATTGAACTGAACTTCAGAATATTCAATAGTTCACTGAATCCTTTTTCACGTTTATTAAAAGTAATCAACACTACCATCCTACTTGACACTACAACTTGTAAACATTAGGAATTAAAATCGCTTAATTATAAATAGTTACCTACCCAGTCGCCCGTCTGCAACACAACCGAAAAATTACACTAAATTGGACTAAATACTCACAAATGAGTACTAATAAGAACAAACCCACGCAGCACTAATAGAATTAGGGCACTTGAAGATATTTAGAGTTTTTAAACATTAAAATTTTTAGAGGCACGATGCCCTTTGAAAATCTTTGAATTTTTCCTGATTTCTTTAGAAATACTTATTGCGCGATATTTTGACTAGGTTGCGAATATTCTTTTTTGGCAAAAGACTCAGATTACAGATCAAAAGGCAGATAGAACGCGCGGAACACGGGATTGAGGCCATGTAAGCAAATACAAATTGAAAAACAATTGAAAAATGAAGTTTATTAAATAGAAAGGGTTTTCCAAGTTACATTCATACCGATTTCTAATTACGATTAGGCATGTAATTGGTAAAGGAATATGATCTATTACCGATAGTGAGGTATCGTAAACGATTACCCGACCAATTTACGAATGGGGAGCTAATTGCTTACGTCTCGAAGTATCCTCGAAGTTATGCGCACCTGGTACTTAAATAACAGCTTTGAAATCTAATGCATAAATTTACGTACTAAGTTAGATAGATAATTAAATCAGTGGGTTGTTTTTACCTATTTTGCTTGTGGAAAAGAAAAGGAAAACATTGGTGCCGATTCTGTTGTAAATCGCACTAAACTAATTTTAGTCACATCTCATCTCTTTCTTACGAACATTATTGAAAAAGGATAGAACATATTTTAAGTTGTCAAATTAATCTTTGCCGTCTTATTTTGCGTGTATTTAGGCGTAACCGCGATAGATGGCGACTAAATTTATTTTGAAAACAAGCATTGGGCTAATTTGACAGGACTAAATTTCTTACATACTTTTCTTATGTTCTTTGTTAGAAAGAGACATAGTGAGATTAAAATTTGTTTAGTTGTGAACAACTGAATCAGGGCCAGTGTGTGTTGATTGCTGAATAGCTGACTTCTACTGATGTGCCCACAGAGGCTTTCATCATCAGCCCTTCACACAGGCATAGGTTCACATCTTCTCTTCTAGCAAGACTTTAGAGCAAGACAGTCTTTTTGTTCAGTATTACTTGCTCTAACTAAAGGGATTTTCTTTCCAGACATTAAATTCACGGGAGTGTGAGTTTCCATTCTTTAATTAGTTTCTATACTCACGTTCTTCATGATTTATTCTCAGCTTTAAAACCAACGTCAAATATTGCAGTTCAATATACATTCTAAATCAGAACAATGTTTACAATAATAACACGAAGTGTCGGAACCGACAGCTGTGACCAATCCTCGGTACCGCGAACATTTCATATCGAATTACATCATTATTTAACCCTTTTGACAAGTGCAATTCATTTAGGAGCGCATTAAAGATAAAACAAATGGAATGGAATGGTTATACGGTCATGAATCTGTCTTGTTTGAACTTTAATTTAATTATGGATGATTGAAGCATTTTATAAATATCAAGTAAAGCTAAAAAGAAATTTATTAAAACATACGTTTGGAGCATAGCACATAGCATAGTATGGGTGTGAGACGTGGACAATGACGCAAAGAGATAGGGAAAGACTGGAGGCCTTTGAAATGTGCTATTGAAGGAGAATGGAGAGGATTACCTGGACTGAGAAGTTGACGAATGAGGAAGTATTGAGTCGAGTAAAAGAGAAAAGGAACATTATGGAGACGATAGAGAATAGAAGTGGAAAGATGTTTGGTCATCTTATACGACACGACGAATTTATCAAAAACATAACGGTTACCGTAGCCTTGTGGACGCTTGCAACATATGGGGCATCAGCCCCCCTGGACAACGTAGTTTTCGTTGCGTTTGCACGAATAGAAACGTTACAAAATGTAGGAGATTGACATAAGGATTCGCTAGATCCTAGCGTAACCAAATATGAATCTCATACATTTTGTAGCGTTTCTATTCGCGCAAACGCAACGAAAAGTACTTTGTATACTGATCCGGCATCACTCACGCGTAACGATCCTTCCCATATCCCCATATGAGCTCTGGCGACTTTACTCACGCGGTTATTTAGCTGCTCTTGGAACGAATAAACGCTATGCTCTCTCTACCTCTCTAAAACTAATTTGTCTCGAACCGCGGTTCGAATAGCCCCATGCCCCATGTTCTTATTGTATTGGGTTCGTCTTGGTTCTCTCTCGCTCACTATTATAAGCGATGATGTGATCAAAGGTGAATTTTAATTACATTTGGAATTGCAAATTTATAAGCTTAGTTTAACGACAGACGTAATGTTAAAGGTCTTGCAAGGGTTAAGTACCATGTAGACCATAAAATGCTAGTGAGGCAGTTTATATACAACTATTACATCTTGAGAACATTTTTCTTAAGATACCACGACTATACATCAAATTCAAACAAAACAACAAAAAAAAAACAAAACAAAACAATAGTCCCCAACTCATACCGCATCAAAACATCTTTTCTCTCTCATCTTATACCTCACAATTAACGTCACATTATCGTATTATTGTCTGGTGTAACACCTGTCTGGACCACATGCTCGGTTGTTTCTACCAAGTCATGCATGACAAATGTAACGTCTACGTAGTGTCATTGCTCTGGTTATTATGAAAGTTGTTGTGTTCTGATTGGTTAGTTATTGAGAGGTAAGTCGATAGCTTATCATCAAGGCTATCCCCCTTATTCATAATCGCTTTTTAACTAAATCAGTGTAATAATCTACCCCGTCTCATTCTTTCGATCGCCAGATGTCACCTGTCAGATAAAGACTTCGGAATTGTAGCTAATCGATGTTTGATAACTTCTTTATGATTAAGGGGGTAAGTCTATAACTAATGAGTTGGGAACAATTTAATGAGCCTCATTACGACTATTTAGCACGTTGTCTCGAAGCGTTTTCAATGTAGCTTCCGGATTGTCTTCTTATTTGACTTTAGGAATTTTGAAATTTCGACGTTTCCTTTTAGTTAGTTAACACTTGAGAGCGGTCGTGGTCGTAATTGTATCAAGTGAATGATTAGATAAGTGTCTTGAACACAATCACAAAATACTACTACTTCAAATACCACTTCTTTTAAAGTGTGATTACTTGGTTTTGATGTGTATATATTACCTATGGATCCTGTGAAGTAATTTTTGGTATACTTTTGGTATTCATTGTAAACATACATCAACTAGCATTACTGACTAAATCGAAAACTCTCATAAATTGTAATATCACCAACGTCTACCTTTGAAATATGGTCTTCGAGATTGGGGGCTACATTTTAAACTAAAACTATCTCTTCCGAATCGGCAAACGGAACAAGTATTTATCGAATTTGATTTTCCCAGCAATTCTGTACGATGATGATAACAACAAATATATTACACCTACCTATAGTTTATTAAGCTAATATCTTATTGTATTAGTAGATTTTCATAAGAGATTAAGAGGATAATTTCTTCGAGATAAAAAGCATATTAATGATTCTCCAAAGTGTACTTTTATAAAATCGATCCGTTGGTTTATCAGGTATCAGAAATGATGAATTTAAATCCACCCTGCTAAGACTAAACGTTTAGAGATAACTTTACCTAAAAAAACCTAGACAAACTCCTATTTGCATAAAATATCAAAGTGATACTAACACATGTGACCCAGGCTTTGTGTTGGTTCTTCTTTGACTTCTTTGATATCCAACGTTAAAAAGGGATAGACGACAAGTACTCTATATTGTAAGAGACGGTGGTTGGCCCCCAGTCTAGTTATTTTGTCGTATACATAGATAACTGACACGACATGTCGTACGATATAATGTCTGGTACAAGACAACGTAAAGTAGACGGAGGAGATTAAACTGCCAGTATTTGCACTGGAGACCTTAATTATAGCAATGCCTGTATTCATACATCTAGTCGATCTTCACATGGTATCATTAAAGCAGCCAGCATCGAAGGGGTCTGATTGGACTATTTATCATTACTTGAAAGAGGATAATGTATAGCTTACTGAGAATTACTGCAATAATTTATCTTCAGTACAGGTCTTTAGGATTGAACTATTGATATCTTGTTGTAAATTCCAAGATCCATGAAGAATCAGACGTTAGCAATACGATATGATTTACTTAAATAAAATTCAGCCATTGATTCTCCCGTTTTGCTCTCCATGATTAACTTCTACATAAATATCGTTGCCATATCTACGAACTGTATATTGCTTTATGATATTAATACATCCTTTAATAATCCTCTTGTTGGAAAGTGTAGATCTTATAATGAATGGACCAGTGAAAACGATGAGCTTGACATTTTTCAGCCTCGCAAAAGTAAATTCTTGACCTGACTATGTGTTTAATTCAATGTTTATCTTTGTTTTTGTTTTTGTTTTTGGTTGGCTTAACTGGAACACCAACAATATGCGTTGTTTAATTTGTACATGCTGTGTAAACGTGTTTAGGGTTATAGTCTACTTTACATTCTATATGTACTATTTCTCTTAATGCTTGTTAATCAACTGCAACCGGTTTCGTTTACCTTTTAAATAAATAAAATAAACGTTGTAGTTTCTCACTAGAACTTAGTACAAAAACAACATCGACATAAAATTCCGTAATTTCACACTTGCAAAACGGGATATCAATACAAATATAAACCATGTAGTTATTAGTATTCATCCTAGCACCCCAATGATTCAGTGGTTAGGCACCGTTCGATGCACGTGTGCTGCATTGCGACTTGGATCGACATGTTTTTCATTATTATTTTTTGCTTACATTCGCTTGAATGAAGCTTGGCATGCTTCGGAGTCTGATGTGTTTTGAGGTTTGCAATTTGTCAAGAAATCTATTGTCAAGATTCATATCTGGCGGCTTCTGGCTAGACTCTGTTGATGCGTCCGTCATCGTCAACAACCGTTCCAGAAGTTATCCATCGTCAAACAGTCAGTGTCAATTCTTGGTAGTAATTAATAATTCTAGTTTTATATTGGACATGTTTTTGCCTCGTCGTTTTCCCAGCATTCCCGAGAGATGTAACATTTTCCCGGGTTAAGAAGTATCCTATATGAAGAACAGACGCCATATTTGCACTTCGTTTTGTGTGAAATAAAACGGGCACATAAGAACCTGCATGGTGTTTGTCGATCTCGAGGCATATGACCGAGTTCCCAGAGAGGTTTTGTGGTGGGCTTTGGAAGAGAAAGGTTTGCCTGGGAAATACCTGCAGCTGATCCAAGCTATGTACAGTAGGTGCAGGACATATGGCTGGGTCTACCGATAAGTTCAGTATGGCTGTCGGTTTACACCAAGGGTCGGCTATGAGCCCTAATCTCTTCCTGCTGATAAATGGATGCCTTGATGTCAAAGCTACAGGAAGAGGCACCCTGGTGTATGCTATTCGCCGATTATATTGTTCTCGTCGGTGAAAATGGATTTGAAGTCCAGAGCATGCTGATGGCAGCAACTTGGCGGAATATATTTTAAACAAAATGAACGTAATTGCACTTCTTTGGGCTAATGGTTCGATGAGTATAAGCCTAAACCACAGATATACATCTAAATAGATGACGCGAGTGTATGTACTTCGCGTGTCAAAATCTGTGCAAAAAGGGAAGCATGCTCTTATTTTGAAACTGTTTCGCGCGGACAGGGAACTCGCAGAAGGCTGCATGTCCACCAGAGATGTGTAGCGAGGGATGTGTTTAGCTGACAAATAGGATAGATTCATTTTCACGTTAAAAATCTAATGTCAGCTTAACTAAATCAATCTTGTGACATTATGGTAGGTACAAAAAAAAGTAACACGCTTGTTTTCAAACGGATGGAGGGACTTGCGGTATCTATTTAGATTTATGTCTGTGGCCTAAACATAGTAAAGAGATAATACCAGTCAACATAGATCAGTCAACTGTCGGGAACCTTACAACAATTATAATTAAAACAGAATGTCGAAAGATCCAATGACTCAATAGATCATGTAGCCGGTTCAACGACCCATGATTAAGATTAACCAACCAACAGAGCTATCGGTCGTTGTAATACATTCTTGAACATTATCCAATGCATAAATTAAACTATTGCGATTTACGCGCACAAAAACTAGGTATTTCCCGCCCACGTGTGGGGTCACTGAACTACCTCAGTATGATGAATTAGTTGCAGATGTGTAACGTAATTTATCTTTGAAATAAATTATGCCTAATACACCAATCACTTGTTAATAATAGCTTTTAGCAGTCTGTTGACTGGTAGCCGATTTGATTTATTGTTTTTGGTAGCTGATTGTTTATTGATGGTTAACCGCGGTTAAAAAAATTGGTAACTGTTAACTAGCATTTAATGTTAGCTAAACAAGTTTGTTATGGATGTTTAATATAAATAACAATTAAACCTGTCAACAAGTCTTATATACGTAAATGATTTTAGATGATTGCTTTGGGGATTCTACCCTCTAAATTATGCTAATAAAACGTGAGGGGGCACTGTGCTGGCACTGGTTTAGTACCTAATGTTGCCCCCTTCCGTTGCTTGTGTAGTGACTCCTAAAGCCCTCTTCAAACCACTTTACAAGAAGAGTGTGAAGAGATTTTACAGGCTCGGCAAAATGTTGGGTTTATAAGCTACGGTATCTGCTTACTGTCAGGCAGGGTGTATGCCACCTTTGTAGTAAAAAAAATAATTGTTCATAATACCGTCAAATTTTTAACTATAGGCAATTAACCACTCTTTCCAAACCTAATCTCTGACACGGCGCACCCGCAAGCAACGTTGTCGTAGGTCGGTTAAATATAGACCATATGATATGTGGTTCCATATTCAAACGGTCACCTGTCAACTGTCACATTTAATTTGGTACCATTCACGATACGGATCGTGACTTGTTGACAACGTCGCTTTGACCGCGTTTATATAATTATTCGTCAATGAATAGGGCCTCGCCTAATTGGTCCAAGCAGGATATGCAATTGGTTGTAATGATGAGGTATTTTGGAGCTGGTGAGACATGACCTTCTTAGTTCATCATCGGCCTATAATGTCCCACTGCTGAGCACAGGCCTCCTTTCACAAATCAGGATGAAAGGGAATGGGCAATACTCCACCACGCGTGCCCACTGCGGGTCGGTGGAGGTAGGCTATGGTCAACATACTGTTGGATTTTTTTAAGCCGCCAAGGAGGCATCCAACTAGCTTAACGACTATCACAATTAAGTGATAACCGGGACCAACGGCTTTACGTGCCTTCCGAAGCACGGAAACGCTCGATTTGAAATACCACTAGGCGGTCACCCATTCAGGTACCGACCACAACTTCAAAGTACACTAAAAGTAATCAAATCCTGACCTGATGACAATGGGACCAAACGGGAAAAGTACCCTTCCAAACAAAAAACGAATTTTTCAAATCAGTTAATAAATGAAGGAGTTATGAGGTAACAAACATTTAAAAAAAAAACAAAAAAACGTACATCCTATTTGAGAAACTATTGTGAGTACTTTTTTGAAGTCGGTAAAACACACTCACAAACAAAAACAATTACGAAAACCGAAACAAACGAGCAATAAGGAAAGAGGTACTAAACGAAGCTTTAATGTGGGTAGTTTAGATCTTATTTCATCCTATGTAGTGGCATAACACAGCTGTAAATGCAGCGCAAAACCGCATCCGACTTGTAGGACTGATAAGTTAGTCATAGGGAGTCATTGGGACTAGATGCAAGCGGTTCATGACTAGTCGTTGGGCCAATCATTTTATTGTCATAAGTTTTCTCTGTTATACAACCTTGGCGTAACCAAGATTAGACTGGTTTATCCATTGGGCTTACTTATTATCTGCGATATTATGGTGCCTATGTTTCAAATATAACTTGGTTTAATTACATCTGTGGACTTTTTGGCGGGAAGTTGCAGAGTGACGTTGCGTTTTCGTTTTTATTTTCATATATTCGTGTATTTTTAGTTTTATCTGTGGTATTTTTTCCAATAAAGATCAATCCTTGCGCTCCAGTGAAGTGAAATGAAATGAATTATGTGTATCGTGACTTTTCAAGTTGTCTCAAAAAGTCCGTGAAGAGTTTTAGTGCAATGACCACCATTGTAGTAAAACATGAATTTTATGGACGGTGACTGACTGAATGTGAAAGTGATTTATTGTGTCTGGAAACGATAATATAACTCGAAACTGGCAGAAATAAGTCCTAATTTGGATTTGGTTGCCAAACTTAAAACTAAGAAGATGAAGAATTACATCTCTGTCTTTTGAAACTTGAACAAGAATAGAAGATTTTTAAAGCTATCAAAAAATTTGGGGTCGGCGCAATATACAGGTTGTTGTTTTGGTCAGCGACGAGCGACTCAGGGTCGATAATACAAATGATACTGGTGCTAAAAAAAATATAAAAAAAATACTTTTTTTTTTTTAATAATAAAAATAAAAAAATTAAAATTTTGAAAATCATGTAATAAGCTAAAGTGTAGACATAATACTCAACGGGAGTACGAGGGAGTAAAGGGGTGGAGCGATGGCGGCTCGTACCTAGCTCTAGTCTGTGCACGTGCCTAGTAACCATACTTTGCGGTAATTTTATTTCAAATTGAATAAGGTATTTCTTAACATATTTACAGTATTTAATGGAATTAAGTTAATTTTTGGGGAATATATATTTTGTACTACCGCTCCTGGGTCGCTTGTCGCCGACCAAAACAACACCCTGTATACGCTTCTTCCATTCAGCCCTCTCTATCCGTTATATCAGCATTCACTCTTTTCTTACTCATATCATCTTTCACACAATCCATCTCTTCCGGTCTTCCTCTTCTCGTATATCCATCCACTTTCATATTTATACCTCGTTTAATCTACATCTCTCGTTATAATAAGTTTGGCTTCACGTTTCGTCCTATCTGAAAACAAGCGCTGCAAAGTCTCACACTGCACCATAAAGGTGGATATCCACCAGAGATGTGTAGAGAGATGAGTGGAGTCATTAGAGCTATAACGTCAAAATGAAACGATCCTATTGGTCAGCTAAAACAGTCCTTCTGCGAGTTCCCTGTCCGCGTGAAACAGTTTCAAAATAAGAACATGCTCTCCCTTTTTGCACAGATTTTGACACGCGAAGTACATACACTCACGTCATCTATTTAGATTTATATCTGTGGTTTAGGCTTATACTCATCGAACAATTAACCCACAGAAGCGCAATAACGTTCATTTTGCTCGCAGCCTAAGCTGAGATAGTTGCTTTTTTTCATAGCTGTGATGTTTTCGTTTTTTCTTTAAGGTTTTTTTCTTTTGTTCATTCTTTCTATATCCATACATCAATCGAGTCGTAGTATTCTAAAATATTTAGTTTTATCAATGAAATATCAAGATAAAAACCGTATTTGCAAGTGGTAATCGTCTCGATCGAGTGGGCCCGGGTTTTCGCTGAGAAAGTGCCCGTTACGGTGCGATGAGCGACGTTTTTTACGGAACGCTATTATTTACGTTTGGTAGACAAGTGCATAAGCGTTAGCGGGTTAAGAGCGCGGAAGGCTAAGCGATATGTAGCTTATAGTAATTGGTCCATACTTATAGCTACATGCAGTTCAATTTCGGAATTTTGTTGTTGTCCCTCGGATTATTTTTTGATTACTAATGACCTATACATTCGTCTCTCAAGAGGAAAAACACTAATTTATTAGGATCTTATATTATAATTTATCTGCTTTTTTATTATTATATTAAAAAATTCTGTTTTATACAATGAATTATTAATAAAAAATATCGTGTATACTGTATTCGTAAAATCAAAACTTCCAAAAATATTTTTTTTTGTATTATTTATGTTTTTAATTTAATATGTTGTTGTCTTGAAACCAATTAATCGAATTTAAATCAATAAATAACTGGAAAATACTGGAAGTTTTCACTTGTTCATTCTTGTAAATTAATTATTTGTCACCGCTATCAGCCTATCACTTAAACATATAAAATCTGCATGTATGAGAGACAATCAGCCTTCATTAAGTCGATATATTTATGTATGAATCATTAATGTCACACATTATCATTTTGTTTCACTAACATACCTACAATACTTTATCTGTTGTTTATTTATTGCCCGTCTCTACTCTCAACTGTGTTGTTTACTATTTCATTCATAATATTTTTATTATTATTTAGTCGGAATACAAGGAACGGATAGGGTATATTCTATCGGAAAGGGGTGAAGACTACATGAGGTATAGAATAGACCCACTATAAAAAGTTTCAGCAATTTTTTTTTATGCAACTAATTCGTTAAACAAGCATACAGGCCGCCTGATGGTAAGTGGTTACCGTAGCCATATGGACGCTTGCAACAAACGAGGCATCGCTCACGCGTTACCGACCTTTCCCTCCTCCCCTATGAGCTCTGGTGACCTTACTCACGCGCAGGAACACAACATTACACAACATAATGTTGTATGGCTGCGGTATTTTGACGTAACCATTAAGAAATAAATTAGATTTTCAGGAATGTTTTGTGTTTGAACAAACTTCTTTTACACTCAGAAATTGAAGAATTGACGGTACCCGCTACTTTTAGATCTTCCGTGAGGCTTTTTACTTAAAGACTATAGACATAAAGTTCCTTTTGCAATGTAAAAACGTATCAAGGGATGTGGCATGCGATCTTAAAAGGATTTAACCGTATGATTTGAAATACGAGCTGAGAATGCTCGCTTTTTCTTCAGCCATTGTTTTTATCATTCAGTCTAGGGTTGCCACTTTAATCCTTCTGTGCAATAATACAATAATTGTATCGTGTCCTCTTTCTATCTGTAGACTTCATCAGAATTTACACCACTCTGTGCATCCTCAATTGTCACTCTTCATGAGTATTGACATCTTACAACTTGTGGTCTACTGGCTGTAACTTATCCGAGCACGCAACAAAATAAAAAGTCCACTGCCGTATTATACACGGTGACTTTTAAATCGTTTTAACGCTAGAACAAACGTTGTTGAGACCATGGTTTACTAACATTCTACAACATCAAATTAAAACAATTACTTCATTGGCTTTTGAAAAAACACAAAATAAAGTTTAAAAAGTAGGGATTATCGTGACTCCTTACAACCCAGACACCGCGCTTGCACTTCAAAGTAGTTGTGGCACGGCGGCATGCCAGTTTTGTAGCAGGTGTGGGACTCCGCGGCTTTTTGGCTTTTTGTAATTTTTCTGATTTGTGGAAACCAAAGACTTTTTATTTGATGTTATAGAATGTTAGTAGACCATGGTCTGAACAATGTTTGTTCTAGCGTTAAAACGATTTAAAAGTCACCGTGTAGAACTCCCAGTGACACAACCATAGCTAGTCCCCTGAGTGGAAGTTTTTCGCATTTCCCGATACGTGATTCCACTAAACAATAATAAACAGGTT
Organism: Polyploca ridens; assembly: GCA_951394255.1. Classification (NCBI taxonomy): domain Eukaryota; kingdom Metazoa; phylum Arthropoda; class Insecta; order Lepidoptera; family Drepanidae; genus Polyploca; species Polyploca ridens. The sequence goes on along the minus strand of OX596265.1, from coordinate 3,282,938 downwards.
GGCAACCCTATTCCGATACCCGTTCAGGCCAAATGCCACCGGTTCTTGTATCCATTCAATCCTTACTGAGTAATATTGAGCTTGCAAATATATTTTCTTTGAAATACTTTTTGTCACACATCATATCCGAAGCAATTTGTCTTGATTTTGTTTAGGGTTCCGTTTGGAACAAATATTTTGGATAAATTATAAGCAGAGGTCGGAATTACGTAGAGTTATTTATGTACTTACATCGAAATGTTGATATTAATATGGATCTTCCCGGGATTTCCCGGGATTTATAATACAATCCCGTGTGGCCAACAATATTACAAATAAATAATTTTCCGCTATTGTTTTCTTTTGTTCTCACAAGTTATGTTTTGCGAACTACAAATGTGGCAACATCGTGCGTGTGCGGAATGGAATTTCGCAACTTCGGACATCCGAGGATGGTTTAAATTGTGTAAAAGTAAAAACTTTTTAATAAAAAAATCACGGGATTTTTCTGCTCTTTAAAATTAATCTCGGGATTTGAGGCATATCCACTTTATTCTTTTGCTGTATGAAATCAATGTATGTACATAAATAACTCTACTTAATTCCGACCTCTGATAATAACACATTCTGTTTAACGTGTTCATTCAAGTTATGATATGGCCAAATAAGTAAGCACACAAAGCCTATAACTGGCTCTCAAGTGTAGCTATCGGAACACAGCGATGATATGGAGGAGAAGGAAAGGAGTGAATGCCGATATAACGAAATAGGGATGAATGGAAAATACGTTCATATTGCGCTGATCCCAATCTGTCCACGCGTAAGGTATGAAAGAAAATGCTAACGTCAAATAATTGGGGACAGGGCTATGGCGTATTTTTAACAGTGTCTAAATATGAAATTAAATAATAGACATTGCCCTAAGTCCCTGAGATAATCACTTTATCTCTTTCTAAATATTATTGATTAGCAATTCATAGAAAATAATATCTTGTTTCCTTATTATTATATAATCTTCTTAAGTCAAGGCTCTTTAAAAATTAAATCGACTTCAGAATACGCACTAAAAAGTATGAAATAACTCTAATCTGACACTGATTTGAAGTCAGCGAAATATTTTCAATTTTCGCTGTATTCTGAAGTTTTTTTTTTTAAATTGCTTTTTTTTTCAATGTCAGGCCCCATCTCCGGCCTGCGCACAACTGATAAACTTTTCATCACAGTCGGACGAATTGTATAGAAACGCATATGTTATTTAATTATTTCAATACACTGATGTTTACAAACAAAATCACCACCAACTCTAATTCAATACGGAACCTTCAAACACAAACAAACTTACACTTGACCGCTATGTATGTGTTTTGTACGACCAAGGTAACCAAACTACATTTTAAATTGGTGACATAATGCATCCTTGATACCTAGCTGGAATTTTTGTTTCCTAATTGATCAAACCTTGTGATTAAATTAAACATAGATAAGGTGCTATAAAGGGCATCTTGTTAAACATCTGATGTCATCTATGTGCGTGTTTTTTTATCACATATCTTGGCAATGTGCGGCGAGGTATTGTAATCGGTTTACTTGTCAACCTACCTGTGGTACAGTAGTACCCAACTGATATGGCGCGTCGTGAAACTTCGTTCGCACAGAAAAGAAAGTATGGCCCCGAAGATTAACGAAAGAATGCTTAAAACTTACAATCAACCTTAGATCACTACTATAAGGTTCATAATACACTGTAGCTGTTAGTTCCGTCTCACTCGCAAGTCACGCCCCTCCGCACGGCATGCGCTAACATGGCGGCAGCTGCCGACCAATAGCGTTTCCCGCGCTTTGAAAATGTATCTTCTGCGCAGGTACATTAGTAAGCCATATCAGTTGGGTACTACTGTACTTATCTTGGTTTTTTATTTGGGTTCCGAAGGGTGCCAAACGGGACCTATTACTAAGACTCCGCTGTCCGTCCGTCCGTCTGTCTGTCACTGAGCTGTATCTCATGAACGGTAATAGTAGACAGATTTTTCAGAGAATATATATTTATATTGCCGCTACAACAACAAATAATAAAAATTAAATATAATTAAAAATTATAAGTATAATTTAGTGTAACCTCGAAAGAAAAAAAGATCTAATTCTTAGTAACAAGGGAAAGCGAACTTGAACTAGCTATGAATTCACCGAAACGATTATGTGGTTTCTTGTAAAAATGAACTTGTATGTTTCTTGTGTAGCGACAAAGCCAAAAATATTTGAAAAAAGAAAATAAGTATTGAACTGACATTTCCTAGACCATGACTAGAACTTATAATATTACTTGAAATTGGCAAAATACACAAGCCGTGTGACTAGTGTTGCCAGGTCCCGTGTGTCAAATTTCGGAACGTAAGGATAAAATAATCGGGATTTTGGGTTTCAAACCGGGACAGCTGTAAAAAAATTTTTCATAATCATTCATTTTAATTTTTTTCATGAAAGTCTGATTTTGGTGAGAAAATTTGAAAACAAAAATATTTTTATAACGTAACAGCTTAGCTATTTTCATTTTTCCTGTCAAAATTATCGAATATACAGGGTGTTGTTTTGGTCGGCGACAAGCGACCCAGGAGCGGTAGTACAAGAAATATATTCCCCAAAAATGGACTTAATTCCATTAAATATTGTAAATGCGTTGAGAAATACCTTATTTAATTTGAAATAAAATTACCGCAAAGTATGGTTACTCGGCACGTGCACAGACTAGAGCTAGGCTCAAGCCGCCATCGGCCCACCCCTTTACTCCCTCGCACTCCCGTTGAGTGTTATGTCTACACTTTAGCTTATTACATGATTTTCAAAATTTTTATTTTATTTTTATAATAAAAAAAAATAAAGGATTTTTTTTATATTTTTTTTAGCACCAGTATCATTTGTATTATCGACCCTGAGTCGCTCGTCGCTGACCAAAACAACGACCTGTAGTAAAGACTCATGAGGTTGGTGAAAAATCGGGACATTTGGCGTCCCGATCAAGGGTTAATCGGGACGTGTCACCCGACCCCTGAAAACCTGACACCTGGCAACACTACGTGTGACGCCATTGAAGAAAAAAAGAAAAAAAACTTTATTCGATTTAATTGCAGTAGAGTAGGGAGTAGGGTGTCACACAAGTCAAAATTACTAGCGCGCCGCCGCGGCCGGTTGGGGAGGAAAGCGGCCTTCATTCACCAGCTTTCAGATTGGTTACCGCTTATCTCCCGTACATATTGCATTGAATAAGATACCAATGTTTAATTTGTTTTATGTAACAGATGTCTCAAACGTGCTTTATATAACGCAGGTGCATAATTTTCTTAACAACCATCGGTAAGACTGGTACACAGTAAATATAGACAAGCAGTAAGACAGCTAAGTACGCCCCCAGAATTGGATGCAAAAGTATAGTCCAATCACTTTAACTACTGTATTATTCCTAACTGTGTCACGATGCAGTTCCACCCAGCTGTTTTCTGGCCACTACACCCGTCTCATACATATTTAAACGTGTAATTTCCCGCTCGGCTGACTTTCATATGTTTTCTACTCACTTACATCACAGTACTGAAAAATTAATGTGAGAAATTGTGATTTCATAATTTCACGTTCGCTTCGGCCAACGTACTTTACTGTATTTGATGAAAGTAAATTAGATGTTTTGAAAAAAGAACGTGGCCATGATCTTACCACAGACGTGTAATGTTTTTTTAAATTTGTTTTTTTTTGTTATGTGCCCGGTAAGACGCTGTCTAGTTTATTAATTAATTAGATTAAGGCCGGGTCTAAGCTCAAATCTCAAAAATGGGTTTCTTTGAGAGTCGAGTATGACGTAACGCAATGAAATACCTAACACAAAAAAATACTGTGGATAGAAGAGGGTTTTGAGAAAAATGTTAACCGAATAGAATATTAAAAAGTGCTTTGATATTCCCAATAAAAAAATTCTAAGTTACGTCTAAAAATTCTTTCGCGTCGAAATTCTCCGTATTTTCAGCGATGACAACAATTTTATTTCTAAGAATATATAAGATACAGAATTATATTAGAATGTTAACCGGACACTTATTCAATTTAATGCGTATATTCTGTATAATCTAAAGAAAACCCGTAAATAACAGTCCATTTCATAGAGTCGACACATTTATGATTTACCATTTTCAACCCTATTCCAGTGAAGAACGAGTCCTGTCAAAATCGTAGTCAGTCCGCGCCTTAATGTTGTTTTGATGGCCGTGTCTTAATAAACAGGATATTCTTATTACCTATTTATTTATACTATGTATTGGTAAAAAAGAGTTTGAATTCGAACGTGTAGAGGAGTGTAGTAAAGTTTCACTATGCCAAATATTACATCTGTGCTTAAAAACGGATCCGAAGATTTCTCTTCACGTATTTATATAAGGTCCTTCTAAAGTCTTGGCGTATATTTTGAGGAATTACTGTATCAAAAAACAGTATTAGAAAAATAAATCCGTACATTGAAAATACTACATTATTTATAAATTAATGCTTGGTACATACATAAAGTTAAATTTGGTTCTTTTTTTTCTCTCGAACCATGAGAGAAAAAAAGAACAAAATTTAGCTTTATTACGGATTATTTTTCTAATATTTTTTTTGTATTACTAATTACCTATACATTCATCCCTCAATATATACGCCAAGACTTTAGAAGGACCTTATATATCTATAGATGCTATTTTAGTTATAAGTTAAGAAACATTTAATTAAATGTGATCTTTGGTATGAATTTGACATTTGAAATATGTCAAATTCATATAGGTAACTACAATCTTTACGATTTTACGTTATCTTTAAAATATTAGAAGTGTAATATTGACAAGTTTATGTAAATAATCGATAGAATGACATATCTTGCAATTTCAATGGAATTTAACATTTATCAGATAAGATATAAGGTGCTGTTCTGATTCATGTTACTATTTGTCATTGTACTGTGATAAAACTTTATAATATGATTATAGGCCTATAATGAGTACATGTGAATTCATACTTGTATGGGGCCATTCAAGTATTGGGTACGTAAGCTGAATTTTAGTAACTTTTAAGGAAGGAAAGAGATATAGCAGTATCATTTGTTCCCCAGACGTAGCCAGCATAGCGCCTCCTCTTGGAGCTCTGGCGACCTTACTCAGCGCAGGAACACAACACCATATTGGCTGCGAGCTTTTATACTATTTAGGTAGCAAACAAGCATACGGCCCGCCTGATGGTAAGTGGTTACCGCAGCCTATGGACGCTTGCATAACCAGGGGTGTCACTCGCGCGTTGCCGACTCTGCAGAAATCTCTTCACATCCTTTTTGAAGAACCTCATGCTGTACTCCATTGGGAAAACCAACGGCTTTCAAAGCTTCTATAAGGTAGCGGTTCTTCCCAAGTGGACTCAGGCTCTAACTCTTGAAAAAAAACTGGCCAAGTGCGAATCGAACTCGTGCGCCGAGGGTTCTGTACAGACTTGTAGGTACGTAGTTCGTTCATCACGGGAATCGAGTCTCGAAGATTTTCTCCCTTTTATTCGATTATGAATGCGATTATGTTATATTTTTTGTGATGTAACTACAAATTTACGGTTTTCTTCCTTTACCTGTACTACATGCCCTTGCTTCTTGCCAAGTTTCATCATTCTACGTCAACGGGAAGTACCCTATAGGGTTTGATTCCGTTGCGATCGTCAATATATGTGGCATAAACGGCCTTATCTTTTGATTGCGTTGACTTAGAAGTTTGATTTTTTCACTGCTCCAAGGGATTGTAGACCTGAGTATTTGATTTTAATTTCAGCTTGGTATCGCTTCGCGTTCCTATGAAAAAGGGTCTTGACAGACGGACAACAAAGTGATCCAAAGGGGTCCCGTTTTGTTTTTGAGGTGCGGAACCTTAAATACACATAAAATCACTCCAAATGAACACCTATTTGTACATCGAACAATTAACCCAAGGAAGCGTTAATTTGTTGGAAATCTATTCCGCTAATTCCCCAACCCCGACAGTGCGCTCTGATTGGCTAAGTCAAGGGCACACATTTAGATGCAGTGGTCTGTACCACAATCATAAATCTAAATAGATACCGCAAATGCTCCATCCGTATGAAAACCTAGCGTGTAACTTTTTATGTACCTACCATAATGTCACAAGATTGATTTAGTTAGATTGGCATTAGATTTTTAACGTGAAAATGAAACTATCCTATTTGTCAGCTGAGCACATCCCTCGCTACACATCTCTGGTGAACATGCAGCCTTATGCGTTCCCTGTCCGCGCGAAACAGTTTCAAAAGAAGAACATTCGGCCCCATTTTTGCACATATTTTGACACGCGAAGTATATACACTCGCGGCATCTATTTAAATGTATATCTGTGGTATGTACTGTTATTAATCAGTGCAAAAGCACTTACTAGTAGTACCTATTTTTAATTTTAATTTGATTGCTCGGATAATCTGAGATATTTTACCTCGATGTATTTGTAAAACAAATCTATTGTATGTTCATCTATCAACCTACGACATGACATCATAAATCAATCAGCAATGACCTTGCAACGTCACACAATCATCAGATGATGTCAGTTGACCAACCAATCAATGATGACTGAGTCCCCTTTGAATCGGAGGTAATCAGTGTACGGGGCTAGTATAACATCCGCAATCGTTCTGAGATCACATACTAGTATAATAAAGATGAAGAGTTTGTTTGAACGCGCTTATCTCTGGAACTAGCAGTCTCCCACGGTTTCACCTGCGTTCCTGGGATGAAAATTTGCCTATAATACTAGGGGATAATGTTGAGCAGCTTCTTATAGACCGGGAGATACTACTAAAAATTAAAAGTAGGTATGCGAGATCCCGATCCCTAGCGATCAAGCGGGATTCGAATTTCCAATCTCGAGGGATCCCGAAAAGGCAATCCCGACTCGGGATTGCATTCCCTAGCCGTGATTTATTTCATACCATTTGATAGTGTAGAAGCCGCGTTCACAGTAAAAATAAATTGTCCACCACAAGACCAATTATAATGGTTCTAACGTGGTTCTTTCACCACATAATGCGTTGTATAATAAAACCACTAACCACTCAACACGGCGAGATATGACGGGGATTAAAATAGCCAGCTTCCCGGTTTGTTGAACTTGACACTACAACAGCCGCCATGTTGTTGGGACGTGTGAATTTATGTGGGATACGTTATTTTTGTATTGTTAAGAATTTTAAGGGAATTAACCTGTTTTAATCAGAATACCTATTGTTTTGGAAATAAATAAAAATCATATCCTGGGACGTTCTTCACACTCGGGTGATCTGATCCCAAACTAAGCAGAGCTTGTACTATGGAACCAGATAACTGATATAATACATATACTACTTTTTGTTTGTAAATACATACTTAATACACATAATTACACCTAGACTCAGGACATACAGCCATGTTATGGCACATAAATGCATGTCCTGGTCGGAAATGGAACCCACGACCTGTGGTGTGATAGGTGGATCCTGGCCCGTCAAACAACCTCTATTGATTTTTAGCAAACTAGGATTCGGCCTGATGGTAAGCGGTTACTGCAGCGTGTATACGCTTGCAATACTCTTCACACTCTTCTTGAAGATGCTGTACTCTCCTGGGAAAACAGCTTATGCGGAATTAGTCTGTTAACTACCACTCCAGCAGTAACGCGATATTTATATTGCACTATATTTACCCTTATCGATTTCAACAGGAAACCATGTTCACGATAAAATATCGCACTAACAAGGTCGGGTCGAGGATTTTTAAATACTATTTAAGTAATAAGGCTAATAATTACTCACCGTCATCAAAATCACCTAGTAATTATAAACGTCCAGTATAACATAGGCGTCCTGAAAGGATGACCACTCAGTGAGGTAAAAAGAATTTAGTCTAACGCACTAGAAGGAAAGGTACAGACTTATCGTAAAGTTAAATAAATTTGTTTTCTTTCGATCTTCTTGGTGTAGCGCAGACTACAGACCGCACCGCGCCGTTTTTAGGAAGTATTCCCATTTGCGCACCGATTTTTTGAGCACCGATTTTTTGAGCACCGATCCTATTCCCTTTTCAGCACCGATTCATATTTTGGATCGGTGCTCAAATGGGAACAGAAATTAAATACGAAATCATTCCCTTTTGAGCACCGACGGTTTTGTAGCTTCTAGTGTTGTGGTGTTGTGGTATTTACCAGTATAACAGAAGCTCGAAGGAGCTCTCCCTAGTAACAAAACAACATATATTATATATTCTTTCCAAAAAATGTATACTTATGAAAAAAAATTACCAGGATAGCATAAGATCGAAGGAGCTCTTTTAAATTTTTTTAAAAACAAAACCTGGTACCATTTTTTCATAAGTAATAATAAGTATACATTTTTTGGAAAGAATATTGAATATATTTTGTTTTGTTACTAGGGAGAGCTCCTACGAGCTTCTGTTATACTGGTAATATTTAAAACTATGGTGTTCAAATAAAATATATATATGATAAAATAGTTTTATTTTACAGAATGTTATAATATGGTATGAATTCGAAATTTAATTGTTTATTATCAATTACAGATGAATATTAATTATTTATTACTTTCCTAGACTTACATTTTCGCAATTCGAACAATACAAGTCACCATAAGTTTTTTATAAGGTAAGATGACCTGTGATGATTTTAGAGCATCAGCTAATATTTTAAATTGTACAAGTATAACAGAAATTTGAAGGATCTCTCTCTAGTAAAAAAACAACATATATATTCTTTAAACTTATGAAAAAGGAGAGAGCTCCTTCTAGCTTATGTTATACTGGTACAATTTAAAATATTAACTGATGCTGTAGAATCGGTGCTCTTCTAATGGGAATATTCAATAAAATAATGTAAGTACCATTTTTTCATAAGTATACATTTTTGGAGGTATTTAGAGTGAGATTAAATATAAGTAAAATGGAGAGTACATTATGTTTCATAATTAGTCAGTACCTAGGTAATATAAACAACATTAAGTATATTTTGTTCAGCAATTGACAACCAACCTAACAAATTGATCAGAGCTCAAAGCGGAATAGTTTTGAGGCTCTAACGATAATACTTTTTACTTTTTATAATAAAAATGTTGATTTTTATCGATAGGTTTTATTAAACACCACAACACTAGAAGCTGCAAATCCGTCGGTGCTCAAAAGGGAATGATTTCGAATTGAATTTTTGTTCCCATTTGAGCACCGATCCAAAATATGAATCAGTGCTGAAAAGGGAATAGAATCGGTGCTCAAAAAATCGGTGCTCAAAAAATCGGTGCGCAAATGGGAATACTTCGTTTTTAGTCTGTGTTACATGGACGTAAAAAAAAGGCGGACGTATTCTCACTAACAAAAAACTGTGTCGCTCAAGTCGGCCACCACGCTGTACGTACAAGCCGGCACGCACACATTCACACATTACTCGAGCGCGGGTAAACGGCAACAGAGCGAGGATATCTCCGAATTTTTTTGACGTCTTTGATGTGAAATAGAACCTATACAATTCTAAGCAATAACAGACACGACGCGCAAAAAGTCCGGTGCACAACCCTTTGTTTTTACACAGACTCTTTGTGTGCCGCAGACTAAAGTCCGTTGTCTGCGCGGTACCCTGTTGTAAATGGTCTGAAACAAGACACTCAAGAATAGACAAAATGAATAGATAAAATTGTCACCAGTTTTCCTTGTTCCCCGGTCATATATCACAATCAAACGTTCACCATAGGAAATAATCACTTATGTACGAAGATGTACGTTTCCTGACTGCTGTGACCAAATTGCTATCATCCTACGTAATACATGGGGTTCTCTGATTGCCCAATTAATTGTGCTAGAAACTTTTGTGATAATTTGTGACCAGTGTAAGGGCTTCACAGGCACTTATGAATTGCCAGACTCGCGTGGTTCGGAAGGTTGCATTGCTGAGGAGAGCCGGAAATAAACTAGGCACTCATTTCAAAAACAAAACTTAACATTTACATTCTAATCTCACTGAGAGCAATTGTTTGCCCCGGCAGTAAAACTACAAAGTATACTATTAATAAAATCGTAGGCTCAGTGGGACCAACACCTGTCAACAAGTATGACGCGTGTGGCAGCCACCGCCCTCTTCGCTACCTATATTGGAGAGACGTGTCACACAACGCCGCCGCAAACAATGACTTGAAAGCACTTGAGTAACTTAATAATAATAATATTACACTAGAATATTATCTAGAGATATAATTTATGTATCGGTAGAAATATACATCTTGACGAAATACAAACTGAAACCATGTTTTCACGAATATCATCCTACAGCCTACAGAATATTTCACAATTCGATGCTAATTGTAGGCAGCGTGTCCGTGTGAATGTTTGCACGTTTGTTAGTATGTGTTTACGTTAAATATGCTTCCTACATGTTCTTAATCCATAGATTCAATAGTCTAGTGATATGAATATTTTATTTGGTGATTGAATTTTGATTTTGCGTAATTCGGTTAGAATATTAATCAAATTAACTGAGACAACTCGGAAATTAGCTAAACGTCTTAACGTTTCCTGTTGTAAGTTACAGGAAACGTTAAGACGATTGGACGATTTGGCACCGTCAAGTGGTCAAGGCAAGAGTTAATAGGTAATTTCTGAGTGTCATCCACGGCTTCAATATCGCCCGTCCCAGCAGAGTCTGAAGAGCAATACTCAGCAGAGTAAGTCTGAAGAAAAATTAACATTTTTACCTTTAAATTATGGTTTTCGAATCAGTGTTTATTTATCTTTGATGTTCTGTAACGTCAGAAGTTCTTACAATAGAGATGATACCTGGGTAAAAAAAAACGAATAAGTTCATCAGATAATAAATATCAAATAATATTGGACACCTATTTTTTAACCGACTTCAAAAAAAGGAGGATGTTCTCAATTCGACTGTTTTTTTTTTTTATGTTTGTTACCTCATAACTCCGTCATTTATTAACCGATTTGGAAAATTCTTTTTTTATTTGAAAGGGTACACTTCCCGTTTGGTCCCATTGTCATCAGGTCAGAATTTGATCACTTCTTAGTGTACTTTGAAGTCGGTTTAAGGTTTTTGTAAAACTGTCCAATTATTGCTTTACCAAATCATTAAAAATTTACAAAGATAAAGCGCGTCAAGATTCGGGTCAGCTCGGGAGTGGGGGCTCACGCGTTACTTCAACACACGATATCTTCGTTTTTTTGACAAAAGCAAAAATACGTGTCTAATATTTTTTGATGTACCTAACGGACTAAATATTTAAATTAAATTATCAGTCGTCTAGCCTATTGTCAAAGTACCTACTACAGATAGGAACCTAAGAAGGAGTTATATTATTAAATAATTACAATAATCATGTCTAAATCGATAACAATGGATTTGTAATGATTGTCATTAATTTGTAGCGTGTCAGCTACACTATTGTTGTTTCATTCACTTGATGATGACCTCCTTATAACTCTTCCTATAGGCTTCAAGCGCGGCTGCACTCCTGCGTTCTTGGGTCCAAAGACGGTGGACATTTACACAGTCTGCCGGCTTGTTAGCGTTGAATGATGTACAATGGCCCTGATTCTGTTGTGCACAACTAAACTAATTTTAATGTCACTATGTCTCTTTCTAACAAAGAACAAAAGAAAAGGATGTAAGAAATTTAGTCCTGTCAAATTAGTCCAATGCTTGTTTTCAATATAAATTTAGTCGCCATCTATCGCGGTCACGCCTAAATACACGCAAAATAAGACGGCAAAGATTAATTTGACAACTTAAAATATGTTCTATCCTTTTTCAATCATGTTCGTAAGAAAGAGATGAGATGTGACTAAAATTAGTTTAGTGCGATTTACAACAGAATCGGCACCAATATCTATACAAATAAATAAAAAAGTGTCTGTTTATACTGTCTAAATAACAGCTTTTTACTTAATGCATATGAATTTTTGTCTGTTTGTTTGTTCCGGCTTATCTCCGAAACGGCTGGACGGATTTTGACCCGACGGGACTTTCATTGGCAGATAGCTGTAACTTAGGCTTATTTTATTTTAGAAAAATAATTAGCAAGAACAAACCTGGACGTACCTGGATAAGCTAGTAGAATCATAATATTATTAGGACTAGTTATTACTCAAATTTGTATTTTCATGTCGCCGTCTTCAAGATTAGTAGTCGCTCACTGAGTATTTCGGTATGCCATATTCAGTTTTTTTTATATTTGTATTTATATTCGCTTGTTTAAATCCTACTCAATATTATAATCTTAATAATTAGTCAAGCACGACGTAACAAAAAAAAAACAAACATGCTAACTCACTTTCACATATTTATAATAAGTTATATTTTCAAAATACCACACTTATACGAAAAGCATAATTATTTATTCTTATATCTAACACTTATAACGTAAAAAATACGAATTCTTGAAAAGTCTATTTTAAAACATCAACACTTAAGTCTGTATTTTCAACAGCCAATTAACAATCTTACGTAACTTAGTGAATGAAAGCAGTTTTTTGCAGACACGTAAAAAGTAAGGACATAATAACAGAAAAACAAGTAAATAAAGTAATACAGTGTGGTCACTGTCCGTGAACGATGATCCAAATATGTGAATTACATAAGCGGCACATTACAAAGGATGTGGCCACGAAATAAGCGTTTCGAAGAAAACGCAGCGCAGGCCACAAGTGGCAATATTTATTACTAGATTGTATCACTCGCTTTGCCGACCTTGTAAAAACCTCCTCCTCCCCTCTCCTATTTCAATACCTGAGCGTCCACGGTCCAGTGCGAGACCATTTTGGTTCCAGAAGAGACAAATCCTTAATAACTAAAATAAATATTTTTGAGAACGGAATATCAGTACATCCGCCCATTGTCATTTTATTATTCAGAATGTATTGTTGTTAACGAACTTCAAAATAATTGGACTGTTTTACAAAAACCTTAAACCGACTTCAAAGTATACTAAGAAGTAATCAAATCCTGATCTGATGACAGTGGCACCAAATGGGAAGCGTACCCTTTCAAATAAAAAAAGAATTTTCCAAATCGGTCTATCTATCTATCAGTTTTTTGTTTATTAGTTTTTACATGCTTTTTTGTACTTGGATTTCCAATATAACAATTTGAGTATTACTTCGTTTTGTGCTTAATAATCATTGAATTTCTTACACAGCTCACATGAGTCATTAATCTGAAAGATAAACGCTACATAAACATTACATTAAGCTTTCATCGACAACCACTCAACATTATTGTTTTTTTATTACAACATAAAACAACGCTGTAATCTGCTGGGTCATCGCTCAGCACCTAAAGAATATTACTATACTTATCCTACTATCTATTCATATAATAATCTATAAATATAATAAAATTGTAAGGAAACCATGTCTGGTGGAAATTTCGAGATTTCGTTAAATAATTAGACTGTTTTACAAAAACCTTACCGACTTCAAAGTACACTAAGAAGTAATCAAATCCTGATCTGATGACAATGGGACCAAACGGGAAGCGTACCCTTTCAAATAAAAAAAGAATTTTCCAAGTCGGTTTATAAATGACGGAGTTATGAGGTAACAAACATAAAAAAAAAATCATTCTAATTGAGAATCTCCTCCTTTTTTTGAAGTCGGTTAAAAACATACTATAATCGAGCAAGGTTGACTTGACATAGTTATTTGGGGAAGTTTTAGCACACTTTCGAACCGCGGCAACACTCTGTCTCACTCACTCCTATTATTCCATAGTATTTAGTATAGGCATGTATTTAATGCCCTAACTATTAATGCCCTCTATTCGAACAAAATTATTTGCACACTAAATACGCACACTATATAAATCAAACTGAGTATCAGTTTTATGGTTTATGCAAAAGTGTTTGAACTGAATGATCATCTAGCGATTGTCACAGTTCTAACCTAACCTAACCTAACCAACTGTATTTGGAGAGCCGGTTCTGGGTGCTAGAACATGTTTTGATGAATAGGTAGTTTAATTGTAGAACAGTCATTTTTCTGATATGCAATAAGTAAATTAGAGGTGCAATAAGTAAATTAGAGATTTTGCGTTTTGAGAAGTTTGCGTAATTTTTAAACAGAGGTTCAATTAAAAATATCGTTTAAGTTTATTTCATTGGGTTAATGTTTTTTCTTCAGAATAAATGATTTTCTTTATTTCTTTCGCTGGTTTCATAGCCCGACAATATACGTGCGCCGATTCTCAAGTTTCGCTGAATGTTTTGAGTCGACAAGCTTGCATTTCACACGGTAACGAATGCACACGGAATACAAACTACCTTAGTCACTCTTGTAGGTCAGGGACTTGCTAAAGCACCAGAGCGCCTGCGTCTTGCGGTGTAAATTGTGCCGAGAATTATAGCGCGGTTTGACTGACCACAATCTGGAGTAGGTATTTTCGATTCAACAGCAATGCATAGAGTATTCCTATTAGAGCAATGTTTAAGTCCGAATGATGAATTTCCCAGAATATTATTATTTTTAACGTTGGTTCCCAATTATTATAGTAGTGTTAACAGTGGGGCGATTACGTAACAAAATTTCAATCATTTTCGAATTGAAATCGGCTCCTTTTTTTAAATCGGATAAAAGATGAATTCTGTAATACAGAATTCGATTTTTCAATTTTTTTACTACAAAATATACATATTGCTAGGTAATGTCTACTTATGAAAAAGTAAGTGTGTTTTGTTCAGTAGCTGAGAAAAAACCTAAAATATTGTTTGGTGCTCTAATGGGAATATCTTTGGTGCTCTAAAAATAGGTGCTCGAACGGGATTACAAACACAATTTCGTCAAAAAACTAGCCTACAATCAATAATGATGTGAACGTGTGGTAAGCACGTTAGAGTGTAATCATGGTGCGGACGTTCTAATCTCGGGAACTGTAGTTTACTATCTAAGATATAATTCTTTTTTCAAAAATATCCTGGGACATATTCTTCTTTCTTCTCACAAACTAAGCGGACCTTTTACTAACCTACGTATTTCTTGTCAAATTATACCAACAATGAGTTATTTAATAAAGGTTTTCAGAGACACGCTAGTTTTTGTTTATCTAGGCATAGCATCCAGACAATCCGACCATTCATCGAGTCGCATCCCACGCTGTGTTGTCTACCCAGTATATATTTGCCTATAACAGTATCAGAATGTCGTGATCTACATTCAAGAACTTGTTTAAACCCATTGACTGGATGGCGCATACCATTCTGTTCCTAACTTCCCAAAAAGGTAGATTTGGAAAACGAAAATTTCGAAACCTTAACATTTTTATCGAATCGAATATTTTGAACTTACTTACGTCCGTATATTCAGAATGTTTCAATGTTATATATGTCCATGGCTATAAATAAATAAGTAACTATTTAAAAAAAAAAACAAAACTTTTTCTGAATACCGAAGAATGCAACAAAATCAAAACAAAACTTCCTTACGCATCACTGGCGCACTCTGTTGTGTGTTGCTCAACACTTACGTTGACTGCGTAGTGACTTAACGTTACTCAATATCTACATAGTTCTTGAAAATCTCGAGAGATGGCGCTGTAATTTATTTAATAACAAATGGTTTTTTTTATTTACAGGTAATTACCGAAATTATACGCTGAAAAATCGTATCATGAATGCATGAACTTATTGCAATATGTAAGTAGAGTCAGAATATATTAATATTAATGTCTCCAAAGGTAAATTTGTTATCAGATTCATTGATAAACGATAATATTATTTTATTGAACGTAATTTACCCAGATTTAATCGATAATGCTTTCGCCGACCTTGTCACGTACGCAAACTCGAGTCAACCCGCTTATTCCTAAACGGGAAATGTATGGTTTTCCATTTTAAGCTTTATTGAAACAAGAATTTAAAAATATATTCTGTAAATAATATTTATAAGTAAATGATCAATACGTATAAATAAAATTATTTGTGTCTCTTTTTCTCGGCGTTCAAATTTTCCTTCCTTATCTCATCTACAATTTCACTGATGACGTCACTCGTCAACATATCCACCGGCGCAGATCTTTTGAGTACAGCTACCTAGAATAAGCCAAGAAAATATATGTATAAGCAAGATTAATAGATTCAAGTAGTGACGTCGAATGTCAAGACAAAGGTCGCGGGTTCGAATCCTAAAATGCGCTTGAACTTTCGGTGAAGGTAAACATCGTGAGGAAACCATAGCACGGTGGCTGGCTACCACTCTCAAGTTGAAAATCTGTCGCCAAGCAACCCTGTGTTCCGACAGCTGTACTTGAGAGCCAGTCCCCTTCTCTAGGCTTTGAATGCTTACCACCTTCGGCCATATCAGCACTGACCACGTCAAAATTGTCAAATACAGGCCCAAAGTAAAAAAAGATTTAAAAAAAAACTGGGATCCGTACAATATAAACTAACTCAACTTTGCTATGAAAAATAAAAACTCAATTAGACGTTTCTTGTATAGCATTAGATAGTATTAATTTCGAACTTTATTTCATTTTTATTATATGCCGTTATATAGCGCCAATAGAAATACATAATCTGTGAAAATTTCAGCTGTCTACCTGTTACGGTTCATGACATACAGCTCACTGACAGACAGACGGAAGGACTGACAGCGGAGGCTTAGTAATAGGACCCGTTGGGTACCTACGGAACGCCAAAACAAGCAGCTGAAAAAAAAATACATTTGGAACAAACCTAGTGTAATTTTTTTCTACTTTCTACTACTAGCGTGATGTTATATTATTTAGCTTATTTTCCTCAATAAAAGGATATCAGTTGCTAAGATTAGTTCGTTCAAACATACAAACTATTCGAATCATCATCATCATCATCAGCCTATAATGTCCCACTGCTGAGCACAGGCCTCCTTTCACAAATGAAGGTGAAAGGGAATGGGCAATACTCCACCACGCGTGCCCACTGCGGATCGGTGGAGGTAGGCTAGTGGTCAACCTACTGTTGGAATTTTTCAAGCCGCCTAGGAGGCATCCAACTAGCTTAACGACTATCACAATTAAGTGATAACCGGGACCAACGGCTTTACGTGCCTTCCGAAGCACGGAAACGCTCGATTTGAAATACCACTAGGCCACCCATCCAGGTACCAACCACGACAGGCGTAGCTTAACTTTGCCGATCGATTAAGAACGGCTAATCATGCTACACCACGAGAGAACTATTCGAATACTAACATCTAAATTCTTCCGTCCAGACTGCACAACCTCATGTAAAGCTTGTATAGCGAGCTTCACAGCCCCTCTGTCGGAAGACACCAGCTCAGGAGTGAAGTTCTTCTCCAGATACTCTCGCACTGTCTTCTCACCTCTTCCCGTTGAACTGGCCTGCAAATAGCCAAGCTTGTAATTTTGGTGTGTAGGTAAACGTTTCTATTTACGGCTAACTTAGACGGGAAACAAGCATACGGTCCGCCTGATGGTAAGCGGTTATCGTTGGCCTATGGACGCTTGCAATTGCAACACACGGGGTTCAAGCGTTACAGACACTTCCCCGTCTCCAATGAGGTCTGGCGACCTAACTCACGCACAGGAACACAACATAAAGTTATTTGGCTGCTTTGAAATAATTGGGAACAGGGCAGGCAGATGACAATGACCACATACAGGTGCTGCTTGTGGGGGGCTGGTCTGCTTAAGTTTGCCATTTATTTACTTATTAAATATAGATTCGTCTACTTTGTAGTATTGCCGCCGCGTCGGGGCACGCAGTTGTTGTCAGTGCGATTAGAATGTAAATACTATGTAATTAATCTAAGCTTGTTTTGAAAAGAGTAATTGCCGAGTTTATTGCCGGCTCTTCTCAGCAAATGCAACCTTCAAACCGGTATTAGAGTATTAGAGTCAGACTTTTCATAAGTGACTGCGAAGGTCTATTTGAAAAAAAGAATTTTGAATATGTTAACATGTTGCTAGGCCTGTTTTTTTTTACTGCTTATAGGCCTGTGTTTGACTGCAATCTTACCATGGTAAGACGATGGTAAGTGATGATGCGGCCGAAGGTGGTAAGCACACAAAGCCTAGAAAGAACTGACTCTCAAGTGCAGCTGTCGGAACACACCGAAAGGTGCTTGGCGACAGATTTTCAACTTGAAGGTGGTAGCCAGCCAGGCGGGTACTACAAAGTACCCTACCACCGTGCTATGGTTTCCTCACGATGTTTTCCTTCACCGAAAGCTCAAGCTCATTGTAGGATTCGAACCCGGGACCTTCGTCTCGGTATCCGACGTCATTACCACTGAGCTTTCATCGCCAAAATCGCCTGGTATCGTAATTTCAACATCTGGTATGATCTGAGATGTCTTAATATTTTTATGCGATCCAATTCCTTCTCCCCTATGTATAAACTTTGGGATTATAAACTTACCTTCCATTCATAGAATATTCCAGAAGGCTCAGTCTGGAACAAATGTGGAAGTCCATCGTAATCAAATCTTCCGATCAGACATGAGATGCCGAATGGTCTCCTGCCATTGCTCTGGGTGTATTTTTGCATCATCTCAGCTATGTATCTGGTGATGTACTCCACTGTCACTGGGTCTTCTACCGTTAGACGGTGGGATTGGCATTCTATTTGTGCTCTGAAACAGAATTTCAGATATAACCCTATGAAAACTAGGTGCATTTTCTATTGAGTTTGGATTCATGGGTCTTCAGAGAATGTCGTAAAAGAGTTTGAATAGTTATCATTAGTTATATTGCCTGTGATAATTGCTTGGTCCGTGGTGGCAGGGTACTTTGCAGTACCCGCCTGGCTAGGTTTTTGCGACTGATTTTCAACTTAAGAAGTACTTGTTTTCACCATCCTCGATCACATCATCACTTACCATGGTGAAATTACAAATGCACACCAATCTTCTTTATTTTTTCCCAGACTTTTACCCTAAAACCTCTGAAATTACCCTGACTATCCTTCACGTCAACCGTGTTAATGCATTTTTTCTAACTTCTGCTAAAATTGAATTCTTTTTGAATCCACTAACAATTCGAGGTCCAATCGAATCTTTATTAAACAAATAACCTTCCAAAATAATCACCTAGACACTAAGACCCGTGCATCAGCCCTAACTCCAGCGAACGCCATCAAGACATGGTCATCTAATGGCACGATCTTCTTCTCAGTCCTCTCCACCTGAAGTTCTGCTACTGTCTTCTTCTCTACTGCTAGAACAATGACGTTGGCACCACGGATCCCTACTACTGGTGATCCTCTGAAAATTAACAAGATATTTTCATGATCTATGCACCGGTTGGTCCCTGCGGTTTTACCTGCGTTCCCGGGATGTTAGAAGTATATATCACTCTCTACCATTGGGATGAAACTCTGGTGTGTTGTGCGTAGGACGGGGAAAGTTTCCGACATAACAAAGGTTCTGCAAAGCACGCTGGCCATTATAGGATATGAGGGTTTTAGTGATCGATGAGTCAAGATTATCATATCAGCCCATTTGATGTCCACTGCTGAACATAGGGCCGCTTGCATCCAGCGACGCCCAGCGTCTCTGACCAGGTCGTCGGTCCACCGCAGTGGGAGGTCGTCCCGCTCGGCGCTTTCCAGGACGTGGTCGTGGTACCTTTCTTCCCCATCGGTTATCGGTTCTTCGAGCGATGTGGCCTGCCCATTGCCAAGGTCAGGTAGGCTTATTAGGCTGGTGGTACAGTCAAGTGCCGTATCATGGCATAAGTGAATAAATGCGTTTATGATTTAGATTTTTTGTTTTGAGGCCTACGTAGGCCTACCTGCGTACAGCCTCATGAGCATACTGGACCTGGAGTAGTTGGCCGTCAGGGGAGAACACTGTGATGGCCCGGTCGTAAGCAGACATCTGTTATGAATGTTAGGTTATCTATACATATAATAAGTCTGTAAGTAGTAAATTTATAAAAAACTGGAGTAAATTGTATATTCGTTGTAAATGACAGGTAGAAATTGACAGATGTCATGTGTCGTTCATAAGTGCCTGAGCATGGTATATTCTTGGATCATGTGCCTGAGCTTCTTTTTGGCGGGATCTTGCAGAGTGACGTTACGTTTTCATTTTTATTTTCATAAATTCGTATATTTTGAGTTTTATTGCATAATATCGGTGGTATTTTATACAATAAAGATCAATCCATGTGCACCAGTGAAGTGAAATGAAATCATGGAACAATTAACCCATAGAAGCGCAATGACGTACATTTTGTTTGAAATCTATTCCGCCAATTCCCCACCACCGGCAGTGCGCTGTGATTGGCTCATTCAAGGACACACTAAGATTTAGAGATGAGGGTGAAAATTGTATCGATATCGATACTTGTTGCACTAATATAAATGTAGGAGTATTCTAATATCAGTCGTTTGTCATGGTTATTTACAAATATTTCTACGTTATCGTAAAAAGTGATAAAATTTGGAATGCGCGGATTTTTGGGAGTGTAAACAATAGGTATAAACTGCACAAAACAAGTTAATTTTAAATAGAACTTTATAGAACATACTGGAAGGTTCTGGAAAACTGTAGAAAGTTCTAGAAAAGTAATTGATATCGATAGAACTTTCAGGAACCTTCTCGAAATCTGTTCTAGAACATTGTGGAAGGTTCAAGAATAATCCCGAACATTTCAGAAAGACATAGTATACCTATCGAAAGATCTCGAACCTAGTTCAGGAAGGTTCTAGATTAAGTCCGTTTGTTTTTTATGAATATTTCCGAACATACTGGATCATTATAGGTAAGGCGCCTTGGCGCTACGATTCACCGGTTGAGAGCTTGCTCGCCGCATTGTCCGCGTAAAGTTGTAAAGATTCTCTGAATTGTCACCTTCTGTCAGTTCAAAAAAAAAGAGCTACGATTCATTCCTTCACGAGAACTTACATAGTGAACATCTCTTAGAATATTGTGAGTAAATAGTGAATAAAGTAAACCTCCTGCTTGCTTTGAAGAGTATAAGCGTGTTTTACTGTTAAGCCTTCGGTAACAACAGTCCTATGAAATTAAAGAACTCCAGAAAGAGCTACCGTCTGGAATAACTGGCATCTGTCTAAATATTTTTCATGTTCGTACAATAAAATTTTAAGTAAATTACTAGATATATACAGGTTGTTGTTTTGGTCAGCGACGAGCGACTCAGGGTCGATAACACAAATGATACTGGTGCTAAAAAATATATAAAAAAAATACATATTATCTTTTTAATAATAAAAATAAAAAAATAAAAATTTTGAAAATCATGTAATAAGCTAAAGTGTAGACATAATACTCAACGGGAGTACGAGGGAGTAAAGGGGTGGGGCGATGGCGGCTAGCGCCTAGCTCTAGTCAGTGCACGTGCCTAGTAACCATACTTTGCGGTAATTTTATTTCAAATTGAATAAGGTATTTCTCAACATATTTACAGTATTTAATGGAATTAAGTCCATTTTTGGGGAATATATATTTTGTACTACCCATCGAAATAATAAAACTAAAGAAATGTAACTCGAGCTCAAAAATCATTCCACGCAAACTGAACCGCGGTGGGCGTTGCCAAAAAAGAGAGACGCACCGCGCTGACAGTTCGCCGGTATCATTGAGTCGATGCGTTCGTGTCGCGAGGGACTTAGAACTGTGATTATTATTGTGTTTTGCGTTGTTTACATTGTGCAAATATGCCGTCATGTGTTGTTAAGTGGTGTAGAAGCCATACAGATATGAAGAATGCTGGAATCACTTTTCATTATGTGAGTAAATAAACATTTTGAAATCCTATACTTGTGACTCTGGAAAGTGTTATGCAACATGAACGCAACATGCGTATTTATTTAACACGTTTTGATATTTCACTTAAACTGTGATGCACTAGTACCTATAATTATAAAGAGGATAGAACCTTTGTGGCATAGCGTGCCAGCCGCCATTTTAGTTTTTTTTTCAATAAAATAACCTTATTCGACTTTTGTCCCGTTTTGACGTCGGATGTCAAAGAAAAACAAAAGTGAAATAAGGTTATAATAATATTGTACCTTAACGCGACCCATCACTCTATAATTCGTATGTAAAAACCATAAACTGATTAAAATACTTCTTAATTTTAGATCCATACAATTATAACACATAAAGAAATATTTTAATCCAAAAAGCACATCACAAACTTTTAAATGAATATAATAGAGTGGTATAGTTAAATTACAACTAATTAATACAACTTATATGCATAGTGCAAATATACGATACTTTATCCTCTTACAATCAATGCATAACATCGTCCACGCATCTCGCACTGCAGCAGGCGTACGAACCAATTAGCATTATCTGTCTCGCCGAGAACCAATCATCGCGCTTGCCGGAATACAACGCGTTATGCAAGCGCAGCTAATTGGCTTATTTGCATGTGTGTTCTTTCGTTCGAATACTAGAGATATTTTGTCAATGTAGTGAAGTGTGGAGCCGAATTTCGCGTTGATTTTGTTCACAATTACGCTTCCTTAGTTTTATTATTTCGATGGTACTACCGCTCCTGGGTCGCTTGTCGCCGACCAAAACAACACCCTGTATATATTATTTAATATTACAATTATATTAATTTAGTTATACTTACTTAGGTAAAAAAATTGTTTACTACCTATATGGTTTCAGGGCCTATTTAAGAAGATAATAATAGTAGTAATGAAACAAAGTATATAAAGTCACAATACAAATGTATAATTTATTTTTAACTTCAACGTTATTGACTGTATAACCAATTTTTTGAAATTAGTTACCTAGGTCAGTGTCACCAGTATGACATAAAAGAGTATGAAGATACCTAGTACGTGATAATAATAAAGTTAGGAACTTACAGTACCACAGACATATTTATTTTATATTATAATTACCTAAATAATAAATACATCCGCGTTAAAAATATTGCAAATCATTTTATCTTCGCTGTTATGTATTCCAGTATTAATATTGTAAACTGAAACATTTTTCTCTCTGAACAAAATAAGTTTGCTAATATCGATAATGTTTTTTTTTATCCAAGCCCAACACTAGCGGGGAGGCGCGATCATCGAAAGAAAAGGATGAAAATAGAAATATAACGGGTGAAAGTGAGATGGAGATAAATTACGTCAACGCGAGCGTCCAGTATATCTTGAGCTGTGATGAAAAATAAGTAAATTCATGTAATAAATTGTTACTAACCGATGAAAAGTGATTCCGTTTGTTTTATAACTAGAATTTCGACTGTTATTCCCACACCACTTAATTGAACAGCAAGACATTGTGAAATATTGACAAAAAGTATATGTTTGATACGTACGCGCGGATCGAGGTTTTGGTCGATACTGTACAAGGGCGCTCATGAGCAGATACAAATCAGTGACAAATCACTGACTAGTTGCGGAATCGGATTGCACGGTATTACTACTCTAGGGATTGTTCCTCGATGAATGAAATGAATCATGTGTATCGTGACTTTTCAAGTTGTCTCAAGAAGTCCGTGAAAAGTTTTAGTACAACCACCATTGTACTACAACATGACTTTAATGGACTAGTGACTGACTGAGGACTATTTGAAAGTGATTTATTGTGACTAGAATTTATAAAATAACTGGAAAATGGCAAAATACACAAACAGTGAAGCCAACACATAAAAAAAAAGTGCGTGAACATGGCCTGAACAGAATAATTGACCTTTTGATTTCTTCACATGATGTTCTAGGCTGTTTATGACGGTAATAAAACCGAATCATACCCTAAAATAGTTATATTCTCAGACTTACTCAAACAATGTAAATATTACATAATTATATACACCTACGTGTAACCTTTATGTACAAACATACATGTTGACTTCCGTGTAATTAATTTTAACGACCGGATTTGTTAGTTTTTGGACATTTTGAATGACACGAAGCATTAGCTGACAGCTGAGGGCTAGGTCGGTAACTACTTGAAGACTATTAACCAACATTTAAAGTATCTGGGGGCACGGGAGTGCCCCCGCCAAGACAGCCAAGCGAAGCGCAAGGGCACTACTACAAGAACTATTGTATAACAAAAAAGTAACTGTCAATACATTTTTCACTTGACTCCCATGTGACGGTAGCGAAACGTCCAAACCACATATTTTGACTAAGGTGTAGAGTTTGTGAAGTTAGGGCTCGTAGAGTAAGTGCATGTAGAGTTATAAGCTTGGCTCTACATGAGATCTGATAACTTTTTGACAGTGCAAGCCATATGTCTTGGCATTTTACATAAAAATGTTTTTGGTGGGATATTATTTAGAGGGTCTGATAAGGCTCGCGATGCTGTTTCACCTGCTTAACCTGACTTAAATGCGACTTAATCACTTAAATACCATTTCCTTGTCATTGAGCTATTATAACTACGTCTAGAGAAGACGCCACACATCACAACTATGTTCCGTTCAAGTTTGGCTATCCGGCCACACTTGTTGTTGTAGAACGATGAACGAAACGCGTAAGCGAGGCGAAAATCACGGTGTTTTCGAAAAAAAATATAAAACATACTCCTAAAAGCGTTCTGATAGCGCTACGTGTTTCTACTGTCTGCTTAGACGACTAATTATTGTTTCAGTGATAAACAGAATTTTAGTTGACTAAAAAATGGGACATAACCTTTGCTTATGATAGCTTCTCTATACGTAGTTATAATAGCTCAATGTTCCTTGTATATTTTTTTTATTTGTATTAAGCTTGGCTTATATAAAATTATATAAAATTGGCTTGTATTATAATGTATGTTATGTACGAATATGTACTTTAATAAATAGAACACAAGACTCACTCTTAGATAAAGCCAAAATAGGAGTAAGGATCGGATTCTCGAGGGTGAATAGCGAATTTGTGTGACATGAACAGTTGACGCAGTTGGTTAAGATTCCACCTATCGCGCCGCAGGTCGTGGATTCGATTCCCACACATGACACGCATTTGTGTGCAGGAACATGTCTGTATGTCCTCAGTCTGGGTGTAATTATGTATATTAAGTATATATTTACAAACAAAAAGTAGTATATGTATTATATCAGTTATCTGGTCTCCATAGTACAAGCTGCTTATTGGGATCAGATGACCGTGTGTGAGGATGTCCCAGGATATTATTTATTTATATTCATATTGCTAGCTCTTTCGTGTTACAATCTGAGTATCTTCTATCTCTATTATGTGTATAGATCTATCACTTCTGCGATTCCTTACTTGTATTATCTTTGCAATAACAGAATACTATTAAGTCAGTACAAAAATAATCCCATATAAATCTCATCATCAAAATCTGGTATCAAATTCTCAAGTTAACTCTAAACATACAACGTGCTCAATAAATTAATCAATCTGCAACAATGTGTCACCAGATGCGTCGGCGTAAGTCGTTGCATGTCCACAGTAAAAATAGATTAGTAAGGCGACGATCCCGCAGAGATAGTTCTAGAGTTCCGAGTTCTGCATTCCGTGTTGGTTATTGTGCACACAGCAAGCAGTCTAGAGTTCTAGAGTTCTGCAATATTCGCTACTGATCGCACATTATACACTTTTTTTACTTTCAAAGGCCCCACATAGCTTACAGTCAACGCGGAACTCGGAACGCGGAACTCTAGAACTCTTTTCTGTGGGATCGGCGCCTAAGTCATCTTACATATAGTAGTCCCACAAACTTATATGGCTCGGTGGCTAAAAGAGGAACTAACGACGCCATTTTTAAATGTCAATCTCTCTGCCATTCGCATTTGGTTTTTTGCTCCAAATGCGATAACAGCGCTCTCACCGGGTCAGATAAGTTTGTAGGACTATACATTTGACTTGTCCTGACTGACTGATCTATCAACGCACAGCCTTAGTCCAAGTTTTTTTTGTAAAATGGAAAGGTTTTCAAAATTCAACCCCTAAGGAGATAAAATAGGGTATTTGAGTGGGGCGGAAAGCTAGTCGTCACATAAACGCATAGATTTTATGCGGGGAAGGTTTAAATGAAGTTCTTCGAGTTTCATATGGATTGATTGATGTATTTTAAGGTCTGATCGAAATAATATCCAGGTGTCACAAGGATCAAAGTATACACAACCCAATTTAGGACCAACAGTACTTTAAGAAGGGGTAGAAGCGAAGACACCTAAAAAATAATAAAATTGCTGATGGCATTACAAACAACCCTATCTAACTATAGCTCAGAAGGGATAGACTTCGCCATCATCATATTGAGGTTCAAATAGACCTTCGCAAGCGCATATCCTGACAAGTATTGCAACATTTAGTATATTTGTCATCGTACTGTTCAATTTTATACTGTAACGACCATCTGTGTAAGATACGATGACTTTAACACCCCATTTTGATACGTTTCATTTGTCGTGCGTGAGGACTTGCAGATGTTAGATTAAATTATCCTTTGCAGTTACCACTTTGCTTGCTAATTGGTGTCGTGAAATATGAGTCAGATTAAATGGCTTTGTGAACATAAAGGGATAAGGTTCTTACGTCTACAAATATGGACAACGATTTGCGTTCCCATTTCTTATGCGGACAGCAAAAGTGTTGAACTCTTCTTTCCTGACTCCTTCAACCAGGAAACCTTTTCAACATTTCTACATTCTTGACTGCAGTTTGAACTGTGCGGTGATATGTCAGTCAGTAAAATGTTCCTTTTGTATGTACACATAAAGGTTATTTTAGTTAAGCGTGCTCCATCCTCCCCTTCATCATCCTTATTAGGCCTTTTATTTCACTCGCGGCACACTATCCGGTCCTTCCAACAATTAACCCAGAGGAGCGTAATAATGTTTATTTTGCTTGAAATCTATTCCACCACGGACAACGCTGACGATGCTGTGATTGGCTAAAGTAAGGACAAATCCGCTCTAATTGGCCAAGTCAAGAACACACGATGTAGTGATTGGTCTTTACTGTTCAAAATTTGTGGAAAAGCACTCTAAAGGGATTTTTCCTCGATGATCCGGTCTTAAGCCATCCTCACCCAAAGTTTTCTCGCCTTCTGGACTTTCTCGTAGTGTTCTGCTGGGCAACTAACTATCATTGATCTAAGAGTAGCAGAATATTGTATTTTATGCCTGCCTCTTATGGTACATCAGGTTCATTGGGAACTTATCGTTCCCAACAATAGTGAAGCGTCAACCAAAATTGTTAATTGTACAATAGATACAAAGTCCCAAGAACAGAGCCCTCTTTATGACAACTAAATACATAATCAACATAATGATAACGCACTTATCAATTGAGTTGATTACTTTGTGTAAGCAGAACTCATTCAAACGTGAACTTTGCTAGAGTCTGTTAGGAAGGATTAGCACCAGACCATATTAATACCAGAATTTGTGTCTACTTTATAGTCTACCATTTGACATCTAATTGACGATGTGGCTGGAGTTGATGATGGTACTTAAGCTAAGTGGTCATTCATAGTGCAAGCCAAAATGCTAGTGGAAATTTCTGCAAACTTCAAAACATTCCCACATTGTTATTTTATACTGCTCTGTGAAAGAAAACCCATTTTATTTTAGACCGGCCGCATACTATAAGAAATTTTCTGTCAGAAATTTTCGGACGCCCGCCGGAAGGCACTTTCCCCATACATTTTGTTCTAGACCCCGCATACTATCCGAAAATTCTGACGTGTCTGACGTCCAAAAATGTATGAGCAAGCGAATTTCTGACAGAAAATTTCTTATAGTATGCGGCCGGTCTTATTCGTGACCTTTCTGTTAAGCAATTCCATCCAAAATGGACCACCTCGGAATATCCCAAACTATAACAGCTACTAGCTACTGCTACTGTTTTTATGAATAAGGAATGGAACTTGCCAGTCTATCAATAAGTAGGTCTTATATTTCAATCCTTTGCACAATTTTACGCCTACGCTATATTCTAAGGATATTAAAGTATATTTTATAGTCAACTCTTGCATGCTTAAGTAGTATTAAACGTTTCGCAGTCAATTTGCGAAGTAATTGGGCCTGTAGCGTGCGTGCTCCAAAGCAGTAACATTTTGCCTTTGGGCTATTCAAATTCTTCATGTCCAAATAAATAGTACAGTTTATTTCCTATTAGCGAAATTATTGTCATCATTTGTACCATCAGTTTTTATAGGGTTATTTTTCGTTCGCATTTTTTCACTCACCAGTTTTTCTTTCTTTGGTTTCTGACCCACCTATAAAGCCTAAGATGGCAAGCTTAGCCAGAAGAAAACTATTCAGTCTGGCCTAGAATGTCCTTAGATTGCAATAGCCAGGTAATATTTGCGAAAGCCAAGGTAGCGGCTTTGCTGTCCGCATTATAAATGAGGGTGTAATACATTTTATTTCATATCACTTATGATCTGAAACAATCTCCTGTTTTCTTAATTTCCCAATTTGGTTTTCACCTCTTAATCGGTGTTTAACTTTAATCTGCTACTAAAACCAACTGTCTTCAAAATATTTGAGGAATTCTCTAAGACAACTACGAGAAATATGAACTTAGTTTAAGGGTTGAAATAAGTTTATAGCAAAATAAGCACCAAGCAAAGATTTAAGAAGAAACCAAAACCCCCTTATTACATGAGAAGGTAGTAATACCCAGGCTTAAAATATATCCGTCACTTCCTAACCTCAAAATTATAACAAAAAAGCCGAGAACTTAAAACCTGATCATGTAAGTAAGGGAGAAAAGGTGTGGCCGTTTAAGGCTCCCCAAACAATTCCATCATCAAATGATCCAAATACAGAAGTCGATTATGTTCCAGTAACAGCACTAATTGGTATGCAACACTGATAGCTGCCTTGAACTTCATCATTGACCTCCTGCCATTGGTTCTGCAATAGATCTGGGATATAGATAGAGTTATTGATGCTAATCTTGCGAATTATAGCCCAGTACTCTAGTAAGTGCATGGAATTTTAAATAATATGTTTGGAGTGACTAAGTGAATCCTGTTGTATTTCTGATTGCATCAATAAAGCTTTTGGCGTCTAGTTTACAACAGCAGCCCCGTAGTGACTATTTTCTGGGAATTAACTAAGAAATTCCCAGCTTCTAAGATAAGAAGCCTTTAGAAAACTGCATCAACTGCGATTTACATATTGTACCTAATTTTAAGCTTATTTGTAACTTATCTTGTGGTAATAAATCAATTTGTCTTCTTCTTCTTCATCGATATGTGTTCTTTATGATCGAAAATGGCGTGTCTTTGGATCATTGTAATTTCGTCTTTTGTTTCACGGGAATCTTAGGCGGTTAATTAGTGTGTTACCCGCCTTACTTTCCACAACAGAGGTCTACATTAGATATTGGATGGTGTTTTCATAATGTCATTCATTGATATTCCCAATATTTCGATTGGCAGCTGGCTCGTGGAATTCTCCGCGTTTTGAATTGAAGTGAATGACATTAAAAAGGAATATTTTTTCAATTCCTCGCTGCGTAAGCCATTATAATCCGACTGGGCCCATCCACCGTCCACTTATATCCATCTACGTCCATCCGGAACTCCAAATCGGTGGAAAAACCATTCAAATGCCTTCTTTATAGCGCACCAACATTATCAGGCAGTTACGGCACGTCAACGCAAGGTCAACGACATAAAATCGATCAAGGACCATATTTGAGACGTGAGACTGTCTAAATAAGTTCAGAACTAGTTTAAAATACCAAAAAATGTGTTGTTTCAATTCAATGTTAAGGTTGATGTAAATTTAAATATTTTTCATCTGTTTTATGTGCAGATTTTGATGCTGTTATTCGTGATTCTAGGGTATAACTAAAAACTAGTATTTACTTTTAGGAATTTGTTCCCACTGAAGCCAATGCATCTATCTTAAAAAAGAAAGAGACTGATTGATTGACAAAGCACGCACAGTTTAAATCGCAGTGTCTGAGAAGCTTGTTTTGCACATAGATTCCTTATTGAACGTAGCAGTCAACTAAGGGTATTTGAGAGTAATTACGGATTCTCTCAATACTATATTAATAAATGAAACAGTAGAAATCCAGCCCTGAGAGAAATTACGGATTCTCTCAATACTATATTAATAAATGAAACAGTAGAAATTCAGCCCTGGGAGAAATTACGGATTCTCTCAATACTATATTAATAAATGAAACAGTAGAAATCCAGCCCTGAGAGAAATTATGGATTCTCTCAATACTATATTATTAATAAATGAAACAGTAAAAATCCAGCCCTGAGAGAAATTACGGATTCTCTCAATACTATATTAATAAATTAAACAGCAGAAATCCATGTGCATGTAGAACCTGTATTTCTTTTCATTTTACACAACATAATATTTTCCATATTCAAAACTATAATCATAGATTATATCAGCCAGTATTTCAAATTTCAAGTCCTAAAGGTAAAAGAGTGGAACCGTGAGGTCGAAAGATCAAGAGGTCATACCTAACGATCGTCGAACAATGAACCCAAAGAAGCGCAATGAAGATTTTTTTGATGATCTGGTGAGCTCACTTTCAATTTATTTGAAATCTATTCCGCCAATCCCCATCAACGACAATGCGGTAAGATTGGCTTAGTCAAGGATACACTAAATAGTTAGATGCAGTGATTGGTCGGTTGTTGTCACTAATCAGTGCAGAATCACTAACTAGTTGCGGAATTGCATTGCTCGGTTTAACTACTCTAAAAGGAATTTTCCTCGATGCTATCGATCTAAGAATTGGGTTGACCTTTCTAAGAATTGGGATTACGAGACACCATCATTATAACAGCCTAAGGATGTCCACTGGTGAACATAGGCCTCTCCCATTAACTTCCACTTGGAACGGTTTTGGGCCGCTTGCATCCAGCAGAACCCAGCGACCCTGACCAGGTCGTCGGTCCACCTGGTGGGAGTTCGCCCCACACGGCGCTTTCCAGTACGTGGTCGCCACTCGAGAACCTTTCTTCCCCATCGGTTATCGGTTCTTCGAGCGATGTGGCCCATTGCCACTTCAGCTTACTAACTCTACGAACTATATCGGTAATTTTTGTTGTCCAACGAATGTCCTCGTTTCGGACCCTGTCTCGTAGAGAAATTCCGAGCATAGCTCGTTCCATAGCTCTCTGAGTGACTCTGATCTTATTTATGCGGCCAGCAGAGAAAGACCACGTCTCTGTCCCGTATGTCATCATATACGAGACTTTTTTTTTTTTTTTACTCATACTTTATCTCCTCTCTTTCAATATGATATAACAGTATGACACATTAATCATTCCATCCCACTCACGCCCTTTCGTGACGTCACTATACCTACACGTAGGCGCAGCGACAGTGGGGGCGTAGTGAGAGCCTATTGCCAAATATCGCAGGTTCGATACCGGCTGATGTCATTCACAAACATAAGTCTGCTATGAGTGTGACTCTCGATTGGAATGAGTTCATTATTGATCTGGCTATTTTTAACCTTATGGCTATATATGGTTAGATTCAGTATCTTACATCCAATTGTCTAAAGTTGAAGCCATTTATTCAGGTCCTAGGAGGGCACTTAAATAAATAAAATAAATAAATAAAAGAACATAAGAAAAGTATTTAAGAAATTTAGTTCTGTCAAATTAGTTCAATTGCTTATTTTCAACATATATTTAGTCGCCATCAAAATGGGCTACTTTTTTTTTTTTTTTTATACAACTAAGTCGGTAAACAAGCATACGGCCCGCCTGATGGTAAGCGGTTACCGTAGCCATATAGACGCTTGCAACACATGAAGCATCGCTCACGCGTTACCGACCTTTCCCCCTCCCCTATGAGCCCTGGCGACCTTACTCACGCGCAGGAACACAACATAAAGTTATTTGGCTGCGGTATTCTGTAAGGTGGAGGTACTTCCCCAGTCGAGCTGCCTTTGAGCGGATATTACGCTATGCTCTACCTCTCTCAGAAACTTCTATGTATTCGCAAATGAAAACAGCAAAGCCTACTTGTTCGGGGCTCCTTTTTTCGCAAGTAGGCCGCTTGAGTGGGCCCTGTTTGCGTGAATTACAGCAAAGCCTAATTTGACAGCTTTAAATTATGTTTTATCCTTTTTGAATATCAAGAATCTTCCAAAATTGTGAAAAACATTTGCAGGGTCATAAATCAAAATGCAACCACTGTCTCCAAATTGTTTGCCTGGTAACATAAGTTGGAGAGCTAAATAAAAGAAACTAGAAACAGCAAATGTTGGCCATTCAGCAGTGGACTTTTCTACGCTAAATGAATTATTAGAATTCACTGAAATCCAGTTAAATACTGAGTGATTCATAATTGTTTTTCTAGAATTAGGTTTATAAAGTCACTTAGGAATGTTATCGTTCCATAGATTTGAAATTCACTTAGAAGTTTTTGGGAGAACTGCCCGTTCTATTTGATTATCTTTAATGGTATGATACATAATAAGCAATTGTTATTTTATGTTGGCGCCGACGACGCCAAATCTCTTCACGTAACTACTTCAACTCGAACATTTGTCACAATTCCAAACATGCAAGCCAATGTTTGAACAAACTTTCCCATAATCAATAGGCCTTGGGGCTCATGTATTCATCTCGTTTTGACAATAGGGTGTATTGTATCCCTTGTCTCGCTATGCATGTCTCTTTTTGACACAGAAATGGGCTGTCAAAACGGTCTTCCACAAAAAAATGCCTTGCTGAGTTTCTTGCCGGAGTCTTCTCAGTTTAAGTGTATTACGAACCGGTGGTAAATTCAACTGTATGTTCATAAGTGCCTTACTAGGGCCTAAACTGAATAAATGACTTCTTGATTTTTTTTTGGTCATCATCGTCATTATCATCAGCCTATAATATCCCACTGCTGAGCACAGGCCTTCTTTCACAAATGAGGGTGGAAGAGACAAATACTCCACGCGTGCCCACTGCGGTTTGGTGGAGGTAGGCTAACCTACTGTTGGAATTTTAAAGCCGCTTAGTAGACCTCCAACTAGCTAAACGACTATCACAATTAAATAATTACCGGGACCAACGGCTTTACGTGACTTCCGAAGCACGGAAACGCTCGAGTTGAAATACCACTAGGCGGGCACCCATTCAGGTACCGACCACGACGGTGCGCGGTGGTAGCTTAACTTTGCCGATCGATTAAGAACGGCTAATCATGCTACACCACGAATGCTTTAGTCATCATAGCGTGTTAATATCGTCATCCACACAATACTAAGGCACAAACATTTTAAGGCGATGATAGCTCAGTGGTTGTGACGTCTGATGCCGAGACGAAGGTGTCGAGTTCGAATCCTACAATGAGCTTGAGCTTACGGTGAAGGAAAACATCGTGAGGAAACCATAGCACGGTGGTACGGTACTTTGCAGTACCCATCTGGCTGGCTACCACTCTCACGTTGAAAATCTGTCGCCAAGCACCTATCGGTATGTTCCGACAGCTGCACTTGAGAGCTAGTTCCTTCTAGGCTTTGTGTGCTTACCTCCTTCGGCCACATCATCACTTACCATGGTGAGATTGTGGTCAAACACAGGCCTATACACAATAAAAAAAAAAACTCATGTCCGATTTTGCACTTTTATATATCCATCACATTATTTTGTCAAACTTTCGCGAGTAATCAAGGTCTAATTCTGTACCCAACTGTACAACAGTTAATAATAAGCCTACATCTACCGTTAGTATACACGTTCAATCAAATACCCACTTGTTTTTATCTGTCGCACTAAATAAGGCTTTGCTCAGCTGTCAGTTTGATGAAATGACGTGTTCAATGAGTAAAAATAAACTAGGTGTGGCCAGCCTAGTAGGAACGTCAATAGTGTTGCCAGGTCCCGTGTGTCAAATTTCGGAACGTAAGGATAAAATAATCGGGATTTTAGGTTTCAAGCCAGGACAGCTGTAAAAAAATTTTTTTCATAATCATTCATTTTAATTTTTTCATGAAAGTCTGATTTTGGTGAGAAAATTTGAAAACAAAAATATTTTTATAACGTAACAGCTTAGCTATTTTCATTTTTCCTGTCAAAATTATCGAATATAGTAAAGACTCATGAGGTTGGTGAAAAATCGGGACATTTGGCGTCCCGATCAAGGGTTAATCGGGACGTGTCACCAGACCCCTGAAAATCGGGACGTCCCGCGCAAATCGGGACACCTGGCAACACTAAACGTCAACCAACCCAGTAACCGAATTATAGGTGTTAAAAGTTTAGGCGTAGGCTACATGGTGATAAAGTTCCGGATATACATATATTAAAGCTAATGGTATGTATGTATTATAAAACAAAATTAGTACTTGTATATTTGTTGACGGGCCAGTTTGCGCTGTTGGTTTTGTGTTTAAATGACACTGGTGCCGATTCAGTTGTTAATCGCACTAAACTAATTTTAGTCACATCTCATCTCTTTCTTAAGAACATTGAAAAAGAATAGAACATATTTTAAGTTGTCAAATTAATCTTTACCATCTGATTTAGGCGTAACCGCGATAGATGGCGACTAAAATTATATTGAAAATAAGCATTGGACTAATTTGACAGGACTAAATTTCTTACATCCTTTTCTTATGTTCTTTGTTAGAAAGAGACATAGTGACATTAAAATTAGTTTAGTTGTGAACAACAGAATCAGGGCCAATGTTTAACCAACGATGTTACGGTATGATAGTATGCATATATAAAACCCTACGTTGTGAGAATTTTGATGATGAAAATATTTTGGAATTCGGGCAAAAATGGATCAAAAAAAGTACCTTCAATTTCAATTCAATCATTACGCTTTAACAGTTGTTTTTAGAACGTTTATGAAGAGAATAAATTTGACGTTTGCAAAAAATATCGAATGTCGTTTGACATTATTTGTTTTCTCTACCAAGAATCTTTGAAACCGTACGAAATTATTAGTTTGAAGGTATCCTTTGATTATATTATAACTCCGGATATCCGGAACCTAATGTAGCCTCACCCTTATTTAAGTTAAATTGTCGTAACTGTTAAAGACATATTGCGAGTCAACTGTTTTTGTTGGTAAATTGTTTTGTCAAAAAAAATATCTTTGTCTCAACAAACGGTAATTAGTTTACGATTGTTTTTTTTTTTGAAGCTAGAATTGTAATAATTGATCACTCCCGCATTCATGATCGAGCCCACAGACATCAATCAACAATCAATTCTGAGGGCATACCAATAAAATTTTACAAAATTTACGTCTTGTTAGTTAGGCCAATAGCACTCGTAACTCATATCAGTGAAATCATTATCAAAATCGGTACAGTAGTTCCGGAGATTACCTCCTAAATCCACGCTAAGAAACACTTACCTGTGCATGACATAGACGGGCCTTGGTCACCTAACAAGCCGCAGGTCGTGGGTTTCCATAGTAGAAGCTCTGGTTGGTTTGGGATCAGATATCCGTGTGTGAGGAATGTCCCAGGATATTTGTCCCAGAATACTAGGATAATATTAGTATGTAGGTAATATTTGATAATATTATCCTGTGATATTCTCACACAATTTACTTCTTCATTCAACTGATGTAATTAAGAGGAAATTCTGGTGGCGTTTGTTCCATACAAACGTAATCCTCAGTTTCCTCTCTGGATAATGAACACTAGAGCAATGATTATTTTACCATGCAAACTGTAGGTACCCCTGCATATCCCTTGGTTGTGTTTTTCTCCATTTTTAACGCCCTTATCAGACGTCCAGCGAACAAATTTGACGAATATAACAAAGGAAACCTGACAGACAGCCAAACCCCTCCTTATTATGATTCTTGTTTTATTTTTAAATCGATCCAGTTTTGGAAGAGAAAACCGGGGATTACGAAATAGCGATTTCGTCTCATTTAATTAGGTATAATCGGTCCAAGCTGTAGTTGTCTCTATCGCCCTCGGGCGGGATACCTCTGGCACAGCGCGACAACAATAGATATGTTAAAAACCTATTTTCTTGCAGCCATCCTTTCCTCTTAAGACATCTCAAATTGTTCCACAGCTGCTAATTATATAGTTATTTATATCTGATAATATCTGTCACATACCCGATTACCTTTACTGGTCAGATATGGACAAAATGGCGGAATTGCGCAATACCGCACGAAGTCGTGTCTTACTGCCGTAAAGAACATTAATTTCGTTTATCGCAAAGCTGTTTTTCGAGAAAATGTATACTTGTAACTTAATTAGTGTACGTAATTCTAATTATCTTACACAGTGCTGATGGTTCTGTTGCAAAACGCGCTATATTTTGCGTCTCTTTCTAACAAACATGATGCGCAACAATGACACAGCGCTTTGTCCCTTTCCGCCTATCAGTCTATCGTGATTATAAACAGCAAACTATTAACATGTTTTTTTTAACATATGAGCTACCTACCTGAATTTCTTGCTGCTTCTTATCAGTTGGAGGCTGATCTGCGAAGGTATTTTTAAGGGTCAAAGTCACAGATTATTGAAAAAAAAAAAAAAACTCGATTGCATTTTAAAGAAAGGTCGAGTATAGCGATTTTTACTCATATGAAGCACGATTGGGACCTTACAGAATACCGCTGCCATATTACTGAACTAGCTGACCCGCTCGGCTTCACCCGCGTACCCAGGATAAAAAGTAGCCTATGTCCTTCTCCATACCATATGCTATCTGCATACCAAATTTCATGATGATCCGTTGAGTAGTTGAGACGAAGGCGTAACAAACAAACTCACTTTCGCATTTATAATATTAAGATAGGATTATGTGATCCTGCGCGTGAGTATCGCCAGAGTAGATCATGGTGGAAGGTTCGGTAACGCGTGAGTGATGCCTCGTGTGTTGGAAGCGTATGGCTACGGTAACCGCTTACCATCAGGCGGGCTGTATGCTTGTTTACCGACTTCGTCGTATAAAAATCATTGGATTTCCTCATTTTCTTCTTTTACTACTCAGTAGTTCATGTGTGCAAACAATGATATTATAAGTAAAGGGGTAGATATGTTACCTACACAAGATTTGAACTTCATAAATTGCACACTGTCACACATGTGTTGTTGACGCTCTGGCGCTAATATATCTAAGGTGAGCTAACTAGCAAAGTTTTAATTTGCCACTCACAGAGCGCTTATTTTTATTTTATTTATTTAAAAAACCAACAGCATATTTTCTTATACATAAGTAAACAAGTATAATATAAACTTAACATAAGCCAATTACAGGTTTTTCTGGATTAACCAAGAGCAATAGGAGTGAGTGGATTACATTTTAATCTAATAAATATGTATTTGCGTATAAACGTAGAAAGTGTGTACAGTGTGTGTAAGGTAGTGTGTAAGAGTAAGAGTGTGTACGGGTGAGTAGTGGAAGTAGTGTTTGAGAGCGAATGTGCATGTAGAGGGTGTATGTGTATTTGTTTAGTATGTCAAAGTACCTACCTATGTATGCTTAAAATTATTGAATTTATTAAAAAGTCTATCAAAAACTTGCCTTTTGAAAGTATGATTCCTGTTAGTGAATATATCAATGTCGGAGAAGAGTTGGTTATGAGTGGAGCAAATGCGATTGATTGGAGATCGCTTATGACCTATCTATCTCTTATACTTATAAAATCATTGTGTGCAAGAACTAAAATACTCGTAAATGTATGTTTTTAAAGTCTTTCTAAGGAACTCAAGTTAAAAGCGAACAGAAAGTCAATAATGATGGAGTACATAACAAGATATGAAATTACTTTTTAATCGTAAATTATCTTTAACTTTGTAAGGCTTTGAGAAAGTCTTTTATGGGCATCTTAAAGTCCTGTTAATAAGTGGATTTCCATGCCACGGGAAAATTATTCTACTGGTTTTATGTGGTAGTGTTATTAGCTATATAATTTAATGGTGTCGATTCTGTTGTAAATCGCACCAAACTAATCCCACCAAAAACATTTTCATGTAAAGTGTTGCCAAGACGAGACCATATGGCTTGCACTGTCAAAAAGTTAGCAGATCTCATGTAGAGCCAAGCTTATAACTCTACACGCCCTAACTCTACAAGCTCTAACTTCACAAACTCTACACCTTAGTCAAAATATGTTGCTTAGCCGTTTCGCTACCGTCACATGGGCGTAAGGTGAAAAACATATTCACTGTTAATTAATTTTCTGTGGTACAATAGTTCTTGTAGTAGTGAAACGGCCAAGCACTACATGACATTTGATAACTTTTTGACAGTGCGAGTCAGATTTTAATCGACGACTTGCAGCGTGATTGGTGGAATCTTATTCAAATTCAAAATCATTTATTCAAATAGGCCTTCGCAGGCACTTCAGCAGGCAAAAGTCTTACTCTAATACCGGTTCAGAAGGTTGCATTTGCTTATTAACCAACCATACCAACTGTTCAAGCCAACATTTATAAACTTAACCACAGTATACAGGTCGTTGTTTTGGTCAGCGACGAGCGACTCAGGGTCGATAATACAAATGATACTGTTGCTAAAAAAAATATAAAAAAAATACTTTATTTTTTTAAATAATAAAAATAAAAAAATAAAAAAATTGAAAATCATGTAATAAGCGCTAAAGTGTAGACATAATACTCAACGGGAGTACGAGGGAGTAAAGGGGTGGGGCGATGGCGGCTTGTGCCTAGTTCTAGTCTGTGCACGTGCCTAGTAACCATAGTTTGCGGTAATTTTATTTCAAATTGAATAAGGTATTTCTCATCATATTTACAGTATTTAATGGAATTAAGTCCATTTTTGGGGAATATATATTTTGTACTACCGCTCCTGCGTCGCTTGTCGCCGACCAAAACAACACCCTGTATACAACTATTTTTCTGTCATATTGTTCCAATAATAACCAGTTTAACGCTCGTTCATGGCGAACACGTAAATAACACAGACCTTTGTTTCATTCGAAACTAGGTGAGCCTGTGTGGGCATTTATAATTGTAGCTGGTAATTTCAATAATTTAGTGCTTGATTGAAGGTTCACAGCGTGCATAGTCATTTGCATTGCATAGATCTATCATGTTTTGACATAAATATTGTGTTATTAGCAGTAAAAAAAGGGTTGCACTCCGGGAGTGCCGGCAGAAATGAAATATTAACGTTGTGCATTTTTGATATTTTGGAATGGTTAGGGAATAATTTTGCACGAATTGCTTTAATTAACAGTATAAAAGTACTATCATTTATGTGGTAAAATACAATATTCATTTATTGCGCTATCGTATGCAAACATGACAATTTATATTACATTAAAAATTAACACTTCCATCCATAAACACACACGAACATTCGCGCAAGCGCCCTGCGCCGCCTAAACGAAACAGCAGGCGCAGGCATACATTTTCGCCGCACGGTAGAAAGAGAGGTACACTTTCTCTCCAGCAGGGCTATTTTAAAACGCTCGGATTCGATATCGGAAACGGATTCAAAAACTACCGAAGCGATATTCCGCAATTGCTTTTTTAATTTCCGAATTTGAATATTTTTGATGTTTCTTTATGGAAATATCAATTCAATTCATCGAAAAGTTTTCGGAAATTAAAATAGCGATTGCTGAAATTCGCCTCGGAAATATTTGAATCCGTTTCCGATATCGAATCCGACGTTTTAAAATAGCCCTGCTGGTCTCCCTCCGTCTTACGAATTTTCGATCAGGGTCACGTGACCTGATGTGAGTTTACATTTTTTACCCATCACAAAAAGTTTTCACTTCAAAAAGTGCACAACGCCGCTAAAGAAGTTTCATTTTTAATACAAGCTTTTTTGTTGGCTGTACTTATGGTGTTGTAGGATGCGAACCCGGAACCTTCGTCTTGGCATTCGACGTCTCTACCCCTGAGCTTTCATCGCCTTATCTATAGGGTTGATTTCCACGCGAGACGACGTGCCAGTCGGCGCAGTTGGTTAAGGTTCACCTTACGTGCCGCTGGTCGTGGTTTCGATTCCCACACATGACATGCATTTGTGTGCATGAACATGTCTGAATGTCCTGAGTCTGGGTGTAATTATGTATATTAAGTATGTATTTACAAACAAAAAGTAGTATATGTATTATATCAGTTATCTGGTTCCCATAGTACAAGCTCTGCTTAGTTTGGGATCAGATGACCGTGTGTGAGGAATGTCACAGGATATTATTTATTAAAAAAAAATTTACTTGCCATTTGAAGAGTGGCCACTACATCAAAAATTTGTAGAGCCACGTCGTTTCAAGTAACCCGATTTTAAAAATATCGGTTGCCAACACAAACTAATTAGAATAAATTAATGGTATTATCGGACACAAATCAATCGAAACCAAATACAGTGACATACAGAAATGTTTACGTAGATATGTGATAAGCTTGTCATTATAGAAGAAAACTGTGCCATATCGGGCGAGTTAGATCACTGTTGTAATAGCCGCCCACGGGCGAACCCACGCGGCAACCTATATTAGTAGTGCTATGACAACTATCGAGTTGTTGACAACATTCCTGTGTTGTTTGTGACAAATGAGGTTTTTGCTTTACGCCCTTTTTTCACGCGGTCGACGCGGACTTTGAGAAAAATCGTTAATTAAAAAATTCTAAATTCAAAATCATTTATTCAAATAGACGTTCGTAGGCACTTATGAAAAGTCTGACTCTAATACTCTAATACCGGTTCGGAAGGTTGCATTTGCTGAGAAGAGCCGGCAAAAACTCAGCAATTACTCTTTTCAAAACAAGCTTAGATTCATTACATAATATTTACATTCTAATCGCACTGACAACAACTGCGTGCCCCGGCGCGGCGGCAAAACTACAAAGTAGACTGAATCTATATTTAATAAGTAAATAAATAAATGGCAAACTTAAGGAGACCAGCCCCCACAAGCAGCACCTGTTCACGCATATGACGCGTGTGGCAGCCATCGCCCTCCTCGCCATATTGGAGGGAAGTGAACGACCCGTCACACGACGCTGCCGCAAGCAAAGACCTTAAAGTGAGCATGACCTACTTAAGTCTGCCTTAGAAATAAAAAAAATACTAAAGGGAAACTACATTGCATTATATTATGTCAGATAATATGGGAAAAAGGAAAAAACCATTGAAAAAACATCTTTTTCGTTTTCTGATACTATGACTGTGCGCAAACTACATACGCGAACGGACAAAAGTGACAGATCTAATTATAGTAAAATTATTACCTGTGACAGTATGGTCATCTCCATTCTAAGGTTAAGTTTTGATTGACAATGAGATTAAATTGATTTAAATTAAATGATGAGCCTGACGCTATGACATATAACCATAAGTTAAAAAAAGTTTTAGTTAAAAATTTCATTTTTAAAACAAGCTTTTTATTGTACTTATCAAGACGAATCAAACGAGCCCAAACTCGATGGGGTTATGTGGTTTTATTACGGAGTTCCTATGGCCACCTTCAAGATCAGCTCCACGTCATCATAATATTGCATTGTCACGCGATTTGCATATTTGTGCAAAATTTCAGCTCAATCGGAAACCGAAAAGTGGGTCAAATTTAACATGCAAAATTCCATAACAGACAGCGGGACAGGTGAAAGTAAATAAAAGCCTGTAAAAACCTTATACCTTTTTAAAACTTTTACCTTTTTTATGTAAATCTAGCAAAATAATTTTCAAAATTAAGACAGTAGATGCGGTTTTTGGCACTTTTGACAGATTTCTTATTTTATTTCGAAGCTTGATCGTTGCTAAATTAGTCTTAAAATATAAATGTAGCCACACATTTACGTTTCCGACAATATACAGGAAACGAACATGTGCAATACAATACCTTGGCTTCCTAGGTCATAAAACACCACAAATTTGAGTTCTATTTTCATTGACACACTCATACCACCTTATTGCAATAGCATAGAAACTACATTCCTTTGACAAAAAGGTAGGTGTTTTAGGTCTGGAGTTCCGTTCATGGTAATCGTAAAGTTCGTTTAGGTGGTTCGGTTTGGTTCGCAAATAGCGAGCTAGTGTGAATGAACCTTTATGTTGATCTTTTTGTATGATTGCGAATTTCTAGTTATGCGGTAAGGCGATGATGGCTTAGAGGTAGTGACGGGTTCGAATCCTACAGTGAGCTTGAGCTTTCGGTGAAGGAAATCATCGTGAGGAAACCATAGCACGGTGGTAGGGTACTTTGTAGTACCCACCTGGCTGGCTATAACCCTCGAGATGAGAATCTTTCACCAAGCACCTATCGGTGTGTTCCGACAGCACTTTAGAGCCAGTTCCTTCTAGGCTTTGTGACTTACCATGGTGAGATTGTGGTCAAACACAGGCCTATACATAGTAAAATAAACTTGGTTGTTGGTAGATATTTGTCGGCAAAACATATTTATTATGAGAGAACTGGCTCTCAAGTGCAACTCGGATTACTCCGATTTGTGACTGGCGACAGATTTTCAACTTGAGAGACCACATTCAAGCTAAGGGCTACCAAGTGAAGCAGGAGGGTACTACAAAGTATCCTTTTACCCTATTATGGTTACCTCACGTTGCTTACAATAATATGAATACAGCTAAAAAAATGCGCTCGCATTCAACGAACTTCGCAAGCAAATACATAGACATAAACTAGTTAAGAGTCAAGTACGTTCACCTTTTCCGCGATACAAAAACGAGTCAGATAAGATAAGAATTTTGATCGTAAAACGGATCGCAATCTATGTTGGCTCGTATTCATTACATGCTACATGTGCTTTGCGGTTTTACTCACGTTCCGGAGGTATTTAATGTTTTAATAGTTTGCTTGTCTTTATTCCTTCAAATTCCATACAAATCCGATAGAAAGAAAGAAAGAAAATACATTTATTTGACGAACACATTAACATTACATGAAATATTTAATTTAAAAATAAACCAGTAGGTCTGTGCCATCAAAAAGGACACAGCTCAGCATAGAGCTACTGAGTACTGTCAGCAGCGCCGATTTTCAGCTGACGCCTTAGTGATGTCACGGTTGTAAGTACATGAATAAAAAACTAAAAATGAAAAATAATATACCTACCTACGTTTATTAATTACGGCGCGATTGACTAACGAACAAACACAAACTTTCGAATTAATATTAGATTGTTAACCAAGGATTGTAAGGCCCAAAACCCACACAAAATATTTTGGCTATTTTTTTCTGTCAAGCATTTTTCCGAAAAAAAGAAACGTGTTCAGCAGGGCTATTTTAAAACGCTCGGATTCGATATCGGAAACGGATTCAAAAAACGACCGAGGCGATTTTCCGCAATTACTATTTTAATTTCCGAATTCGAATATTTTTGATGTTTCTTTACGGAAATATCAATTCGATTCATCGAAAAGTTATCGGAAATTAAAATAGCAATTACTTAAATTCACCTCGGAAATTTTTGAATCCGTTTCCGATATCGAATCCGACGTTTTAAAATACCTCTGCTGGTTGGCTTATTATAAATTACATAATATTGCGTTTCCGTTAAGGAATTCCATCATATCTTCTAAGTCCATGGTCGGATCATGATAAGATTTATATGGGACCACCGTGGGATCTGTCATACAGTTTAAACCATCCAAATCGGATTAGCCGTTTCCGAGTAATCGGTGCACATAAAAAATATATATACAAACGAATTGAGAAGTGCCTCCTTTTTTAAGTCGGTTAATAACACCTCCCTTGCGTCGGAAGTTAAAACTAATCAAAACCATTACAGTAGTACCCAACTAATATGGCTTACCGATGTACCTGCGCAGAAGATACATTTTCAAAGCGCGGGAAACGCTATTGGTCCGCAGTTGCCACCATGTTAGCGCGCGCCGTGAGGAGAGGGGCGTGACTTGCGAGTGAGACGGAACTAACAGCTGCAGTGTATTATAAACCTTATAGTAGTGATCTAAGGTTGATTGTAAGTTTTAAGCATTCTTTCGTTAATCTTCGGGCCATACTTTCTTTGCTGTGCGAACGAAGATTCACGACGCGCCATATCAGTTGGGTACCTACTACTGTACCTAGGATTACCCGCTTATTATACTCAAGGCTTTGCCGTGAAAGCCGGCTCGGCAGCGAAAGTACACCAGTTTGATACCTCGTCTTGTATGCTAATGTTGATGTCAGCAGCTTGATTTATGCTCCAGCTTCCAGATTGCAA
Organism: Polyploca ridens; assembly: GCA_951394255.1. NCBI lineage: Eukaryota > Metazoa > Arthropoda > Insecta > Lepidoptera > Drepanidae > Polyploca > Polyploca ridens. The sequence continues at coordinate 3,238,883 of OX596265.1, read as the reverse complement.
TGAATAGAGCCTAGATGTTAGAATTAGTTGGGTTATTTTTCATTTTGTGCTTGTGGGAGCTTGTTGTTTATTAATTTGTTCGTAGATGGCGCTGCATGCTAACTAAAATGACAACCCTACTTTAAGGGTTAAGTTATACTAGAACGCGTTCCTGTAGTATTAAACTATTTTTTTTACAAAATCTTATTCCTTGAGTTTATAAACTTGAAACTTATCGTACTTACCTAAATAAATAATAATGTTCCTCATTATTTGTTTTTCATAATACCCCTCAAAGGGGTTTAGGGGGTGTTAAAGTTTGTATGGAAGACACCTAACACACGGTCCGTCTGATTAACTTGAAACTCGGGTAGGTATTAGTAGCTGTTAAATTAGTCTTAGCCGTCTTCATTGGCGGGTAAATAGACGCAACAGCGATAGATGACGAAAAACAAGCATTGGACTAATTTGACAGGACTAAATTTCTTACATCCTTTCCTTATGTTATTTGTTAGAAAAGACATAGTGAGACTAAAATTAGTTTAGTTGTAAACAACAGAATCAGCACCATTGGTTCCTTTTGTAGCCTAAAAGGCTTATTACACTATTCGATAACAAGACAGTCTTAGTAAGACTGTCTTAAAGTCTAATTAGACAAGCTCGCTATTACACCTTGCTGAATATCGCATGCTAACTCATTTGCAAGGCGTACGCAGCCGGTGACGGTTGTCGCGGTGTCATGGGATGACTTTCGAAGCACCAGAAAATCGCCATAGCTCTTGCCGCGACTATTGGTTTGAATACAAAAGAAAAAAGTAAAATATGGGTGAAGAAGGTTAAGAAGTATTTTTGGTATTTAAAAGGATTTTGGAAATTCCATCCCTAAGCGGTCAAAGTAGGAGCGCGAGCGAAACCGCGGAGCGGAAAGCTAGTTTATTTATGTGTATGTGATTTAAATTGTAAGTAGATACATCAATTATTATAAAATGGCGACTATGTATGTATATTGTAGAATACAACTTAGATTTTATTATGTAGGTACTTAATTAAATGTTGGTTCTTCTATGTACCTTCGATATAGGTACATTAACTTAGAGTTAAGACGCATTAGGCAATAACTTCCGTTGAATATTTATCAAGCAGGTAGCGAGGCAAGTCTAGCAAGCAACTCTTGATTTGCTATTTCGCGAGCAGTTCGCCTCGAGCGCGGCGCCTACACATGTTGTAGGGTTGTTGATTATTAATTAAATATAAAAAGTAGGAAAAGAGATTTTTTAGGGATTTGTAACATTAATGTATCGAATCTATTCGCGCAAATATTATTATCAAATTATGATTTTGCCTAACCGCGACGTTTCGAGCTTCGAGCAAGTTGCATTGATTGATTGCATGTTCACTCGTGACCACGATCAATGCAACTTGATCAAAACGTCGAGGTTAGTTAAAATCATATTTTGATAGTAATCTGTGCGCGAATAGACCCGATACATTAATATTACAATGAATTTAGTTCGCGGAAGCTTATACATTACCTACTATTTTTAGATATATCGGAATGATGTTGACTTTTGACCCTTGGTGCCTAATTGCAATTATTTCTATTTTATTTTAATTATTCAAAATCTCTTCTTTTTTAAACGACTCCAAAAAAGGCAGTTTGTTTCTGTATTAATCAGTGTAATGGACATCCATAATAAGAGATAGTGAACTTTACCAAGATATATTGATCTCATTCAAGATCACTATGTAATTCATGCAGAAAAAAAATATTTATCAAGTTTCCCTTGACAAACATTTCTTCCACTTAAGGTGACCCTCTGTGGCCGGCGCAACTTCGACGCAAGCATAGTCTAAAAGCTTGTTGTTTCATCCAACGTAATGTTTGACTGCGAAAAAAGAGAGACAGCATCATAGCCGTCGATTATCAGTCGGTAAATTCCGCTGATCACTCGCGCCCGCTTCGCTAGGTCGTCATTCATGATTTCGCATTCATAAAACTTGTTCCAGGAGTATACTTCTTGTGAAAAACTCTTACAAGTTTGTGAAAAAATTTTAGTTATTTAGAATCTCTAATACATTTGCAAGCCTGGTCTCTTAACGTTTTCTTTACTTTTACAATTTATAGGTACATTAGATATGGCCAAAGTACAGGCAAAAACGCTGTTTTTCGGAGGCTTTGACTGATTATTTTTCACACTTTTTTTAAATTACGCCTAGATACACGGCTAGATAAAGTGCACAAGATACTAATTTGTTCAAAACATCTAACGAAAAATGTTTAACAACGCCATATTAAGTACAGAGGTTTTGTATGAAAAGTATGACGAATTGAGTCCTCTTAAAACTAATATGACAGCCATTGAATTGTGTAATAATTCAATGATGACAGCCCTAGAACAAGAACTCCTTACTCAATAGAAAGAAAGGCTCGATTCCGCCTCGTTTGCCCACAGATTTGAATTGATTTACAAACAGTAATGTAGTAATGCTTCCTGACAGACCGACATTACCGTGACTCACCGACTACCCACCTCATGTGCTAATTACTGCAAATAGTGTTTATTCATCAGATTAGTCAATTGAGGTGGTGTAATCGTTACCTACTAAATTCACTGAAGTTTGTAGTCCCAGCGGTGTAGGCTCTGCGTTGGTCAGTCGCTCAGGGGGCTTTTTTTTTTTTTTTTTTACTGTTTATAGGCCTGTGTTTGACCGCAATCTCACCATGGTAAGTGATGATGCGGCCGAAGGTGGTAAGCACACAAAGCCTAGAAGGAGCTGGCTCTCAAGTGCAGCTGTCGGAACACACCGAAAGGTGCTTAGCGACAGATTTTCAACTTGAGGGTGGTAGCCAGCCAGACGGGTACTACAAAGTACCCTTCCACCGTGCTATGGTTTCCTCACGATGTTTTCCTTCACCGAAAGCTCAAGCTCATTGTAGGATTCGAACCCGGGACCTTCGTCTCGGTATCCGACGTCACTACCACTGAGCTATCATCGCCTTAAAACAAGGTTAAAATAACCTTATTTGTCTTTTGTCCCGTTTTGACGCCGGATGTCAAAGAAAGACAAAAGTCAAATAAGGTTATAATAATATTGTTTTAAGAGCTTGTGGTTTGCCCTCAGGACAAGTAATTATACCTACGGGGTGGATACGACAATAAATGAAACCTCGTAAAGTACTCATAAATACGATCAACTTTTACTATGGGACAACTGCGAAATCGTAATTAAAAATACAGTTTTCACACCTACATTTTGTCCTTAAATTTTTTTTACAGCTTTTCATACATTTTTGTCGAGGAGACCTTTTGTATGAAAAGCTGTAATTTTTTTGCAATTTTGAAGTTGGTCCCCCGTATATGTATGTATAGATTTAGGTACATATTAAAAATATATGAAATTAGACTTTGTATTTTATAATAGGTATTAATTAAGACAAATATTCTCATTAAAATTACCTTGTGTACAAAGTAGTTGTAGGTAACAATTATTTTTTAAGGAAAATTAGGTTACGAGTAAGAATAATGCAGTTAATTATAATATTGTGTTGTCCGGTTGGTAACACAGTGTTCTTTATCTATAATTTTTTTTTAACGTGACTATTCCTGGTTCATATTTTAATACCCAATGACAGCGGTTGTCAAACTTTTTTGGCGACGGACCCCTTTTAGCAAGGGAAATATTTGATGGAGCCCTAAAATAATCAAATAAATGTTTATATGCAGGTATTCTTTATTTTTATTAATACAATTAAATACAGGTCGTTGTTTTGGTCAGCGACGAGCGACTCAGGGTCGATAATACAATAGATACTGGTGCTAAAAAAAATATAAAAAAATACTTTATTTTTTTTAATAATAAAAATAAAAAAAAAAAAAATTTGAAAATCATGTAATAAGCTAAAGTTTAGACATAATACTCAAAGGGAGTACGAGGGAGTAAAGGGGTGGGGCGATGGCGGCTTGTGCCTAGCTCTAGTCTGTGCACGTGCCTAGTAACCATACTTTGCGGTAATTTTATTTCAAATTGAATAAGGTATTTCTCAACATATTTACAGTATTTAATGGAATTAAGTCCATATTTGGGGAATATATATTTTGTACTACCGCTCCTGGGTCGCTTGTCGCCGACCAAAACAACACCCTGTATACATAGTTAGGTACTTACTGTATTAAAAATTAATAAAATTATTGGACAATCGTAATGAAGTCGATTTCGAATTACTTATTTAATTGAGTTTATTTTCTGAACTTGTCTTCCACAGAGGCTTTACGAAGCCCTAGGGCTCCGCGTAGCACACTTTGAGTATGACTGCCCTATGATAGTTCTTCCCAAACATGGCTTCTTCACCAAGGGGACTGCCAACCTAAGATCTCTTTTCGCTCTTATTAATTTAGCGTCCTCTTATTCTAAAGATCTGACCATATCAGTCCATATTACCGTGACATATCAAAGATTACCATATCCATATATTGTAACATTGCCCTTATCTAGGCCACATACTGGATACCTTACCGGGGAGTACAAGGGGATTGTCCATACAAATGCATTCTTGATAATAAAAGTTAATTGCTTAATTTTGCCTACACGTTGTATAAATGTTTTATTCTTAAGTATATGCTGACCAGACTATTTATTTTTTGTTATCTGGGGGCACGGAAGTCGGGCCCCAGACAGCCAAGCGAAGCGAAAGGGCACTACCTACCTTTTCTCGAAGCGCTTCGTCGTTTTTTTGAACCCTCATAACTTGGGTTTGGATTATACCAGATAAACAAAATTCTCAGGATATGATGTCAATAGTGAACTTATTAAACATATTAAGTTTCAAAAACATAGCTCTTATATTTTAGATTTTATTGAGGCACGGAAGTCGGGCCCCAGACAGCCAAGCGAAGCGAAAGGGCACTACCTACCTTTTCTCGAAGCGCTTCGTCGTTTTTTTGAACCCTCATAACTTGGGTTTGGATTATACCAGATAAACAAAATTCTCAGGATATGATGTCAATAGTGAACTTATTAAACATATTCGGTCTTATTACAAAACGTGGACTAAATTTCGTACCAGGATTAAACCTGGTAATAAACCATGTACTAAAATATTTCGTATTACAAAACGTAGTTTATCTTAAATTTGTGGACTATTTACGGTACTAAAGATAAACCAACAGCACCCCTAGTTTGTCTTTGGACTAACGCATGACAGAGGACTAAAGTTACAAACAAACGTCAAATTGTACAGTGAGGTTAAGTTTTATTTGTTTTGATTACAAGAAAAATGTATACTTAACATTGATTTAATTGATCTAGAGGATATGGACGATTTAGATTTATTAGAGGTGCCCCGGCGACCTTTAAGACTTCGTCATCGGCTGAACCTTTTGTTGAGATGTGTGACGAAGAATTTCGATATAAATACAGGTTCACGAAGCGTTTCGGCTTAAAAATAGTGGACTTGGTAAAAGCTGAAATATCCCACGATCCCCGAGGATGCCCTATATCCCCTGAAATTTCGATTTGAGGCTGGTGCTTTCTCTGGAATATTACTGGGTGACAGTGGCTATCCTTGCACCCCATATTTATTTACACCAGTTCTGAACCCTACAACACCTGCTAAAGAAACATAACTATTCTCACATATGTACAAGGAACACAGTGGAGAGATGTTTCGGGTTATGGAAACAATGTTTCCGCTGCCTACTAAGATGCATGTTTTGTGATATTGAAACTGCCAAAAAAACTTCTTCATAATATAGCCATTGACATGAGGAAGAACATATTTCCTGGTGAAAATGATAGCAGCCTGACACCAACCGCTAGAGAAACATTTTCACAATCAAGAGTTGAAAATACTATCCGTGGAAATAAATATAAGAAGGCAGTTCATTGAAACTCATTTTCATTGATTATATTTATTTATTTATAAAGTTTAGTTACTATACTTAGCACTTTTATTATTTTCAATTTTGAAATTTATACATTAATGTTCAATTGTTTGATGATTCTCGCATTATGTCTTTGTAAAATTAAGACAGTATAATCATTTTCATTGATTTTAATTATTACTGTTGCAGTTCACCTGAAAAAAAAAATAGATATTAGTTTATTTTTATAGAAGTTGCTTTTGTTTTGCATAGGTTTATTTAATTTGGTTTGAATTTGATTTACTAAAATTTTATTCATTAGTATGTTTCTTGCTTTCTATTTCTAATAAAGCTATTTCTAAATACAGTTTTTTCATTCTTAATTCTGCAATTATTATATTATAAGAATGTTCAATCTCCAACAAATCAGTCTCCTATGTTTTTATCCATAGGCTATCTGCATGCCACATTTCATCGAGATCGGTTCATTACTTTTTGAGAGATGCTTGAACAAACAAACAGACATCATTTTTAAAAGCAACTGTTTTGAGGTCTTTATTACGTACTGGCTGTCCCCTGCGGTTTCACCTTATATTGATTCCATACATAATTATTTAGAAAGTAACATGTGTCTGTTAATTTTTCACTCCTAAACTGCTGGACCGATGGCTATAAAATTTGTCATCCAAATAGCCTATGGTATAGAGAGGGCCATGGGCTACTTTTTACCCTAGGAACAGGTGAAACCATAGGGGGCAGCTAGCAATTATATGTAGGTACTTACATGTGTTGAGAACCTTTTTTAGTTTTCTTTGGTCGAATTTTATATCAATTTGTTCAGGCCAGCTTGTCACTAAGAATAGAATATATTTTGATAATATATCGTAATATATCCTAGAATGGTTGAAATTAGAGTTATCATAGAGAATGATAAGTGTATCGCACAGTTTTTATATCAAAACAAACTTTCTCTTCGGTGCTCCAATTTTCACCCATTCTTTTCTTCTGATTATCTATTGTAATTTATGCACTTTTCATTTAACTTTTCGTTGTTCAATCATATCCCCTATTAATAGTTTGTGTTTTCAATGTTATTATAGCTATGCGCGAGAACTTCATTTATTCCGTTACACGCTAGAGTTGTTGCTAATATGTATATTACATTATACGTGAAATAACCGCCAAAAACAAGATTTTTGTTGAAAATTAAGTTGCATCAGTAAAATTTTTCAAAAATCAATATTAGAATTTGTATCATAATAGTAGTATATACAATTTTAAATTTTAATAATTTATAGTATAAAACAGCTATGTAGATAAACGGAACGGTGCGAACGAATGATTTCCAATTCAATGAATGTTTTCTATAGATAATATGTGGATATTATTTAACCATGGACTAGCTTGTGGTACTAACACATCCTCCGTTAGTCTGCGATTTGTAATAGGATCGAATTTTAATCATAGTACCAACGTTAGTACCGTAACAATCCAAGACTTGTAAGTTATGGTTTAAACCAGGATGAAGATCGTTTTTTGTAATAAGACCGATTAAGATTCAATAACATAGCTCTTATATTTTAGATTTTATTGATATCTAAAAAACCCCGATTTCGTCACTGACTCACTGATGATCATCAAAACTCATACGGTCTTATTACAAAACGTGGACTAAATTTCGTACCAGGATTAAACCTGGTAATAAACCATGTACTAAAATATTTCGTATTACAAAACGTAGTTTATCTCAAATTCGTGGACTATTTACGGTACTAAAGATAAACCAACAGCACCCCTAGTTTGTCTTTGGACTAACGCATGACAGATGACTAAAGTTACAAACAAACGTCAAATTGTACAGTGAGGTTAAGTTTTATTTGTTTTGATTACAAGAAAAATGTATACTTCACATTGATTTAATTGATCTAGAGGATATGGACGATTTAGATTTATTAGGGGTGCCCCGGCGACCTTTAAGACTTCGTCAACGGCTGAACCTTTTGTTGAGATGTGTGACGAAGAATTTCGATATAAATACAGGTTCACGAAGCGTTTCGGCTTAAAAATAGTGGACTTGGTAAAAGCTGAAATATCCCACTATCCCCGAGGATGCCCTATATCCCCTGAAATTTCGATTTGAGGCTGGTGCTTTCTCTGGAATATTACTGGGTGACAGTAGCTATCCTTGCACCCCATATTTATTTACACCAGTTCTGAACCCTACAACACCTGCTAAAGAAACATAACTATTCTCACATATGTACAAGGAACACAGTGGAGAGATGTTTCGGGTTATGGAAACAATGTTTCCGCTGCCTACTAAGATGCATGTTTTGTGATATTGAAACTGCCAAAAAAACTTCTTCATAATATAGCCATTGACATGAGGAAGAACATATTTCCTGGTGAAAATGATAGCAGCCTGACACCAACCGCTAGAGAAACATTTTCACAATCAAGAGTTGAAAATACTATCCGTGGAAATAAATATAAGAAGGCAGTTCATTGAAACTCATTTTCATTGATTATATTTATTTATTTATAAAGTTTAGTTACTATACTTAGCACTTTTATTATTTTCAATTTTGAAATTTATACATTAATGTTCAATTGTTTGATGATTCTCGCATTATGTCTTTGTAAAATTAAGACAGTTTAATCATTTTCATTGATTTTAATTATTACTGTTGCAGTTCACCTGAAAAAAAAATAGATATTAGTTTATTTTTATAGAAGTTGCTTTTGTTTTGCATAGGTTTATTTAATTTGGTTTGAATTTGATTTACTAAAATTTTATTCATTAGTGTGTTTCTTGCTTTCTATTTCTAATAAAGCTATTTCTAAATACAGTTTTTTCATTCTTAATTCTGCAATTATTATATTATAAGAATGTTCAATCTCCAACAAATCAGTCTCCTATGTTTTTATCCATAGGCTATCTGCATGCCACATTTCATCGAGATTGGTTCATTACTTTTTGAGAGATGCTTGAACAAACAAACAGACATCATTTTTAAAAGCAACTGTTTTGAGGTCTTTATTACGTACTGGCTGTCCCCTGCGGTTTCACCTTATATTGATTCCATACATAATTATTTAGAAAGTAACATGTGTCTGTTAATTTTTCACTCCTAAACTGCTGGACCGATGGCTATAAAATTTGTCATCCAAATAGCCTATGGTATAGAGAGGGCCATGGGCTACTTTTTACCCTAGGAACAGGTGAAACCATAGGGGGCAGCTAGCAATTATATGTAGGTACTTACATGTGTTGAGAACCTTTTTTAGTTTTCTTTGGTCGAATTTTATATCAATTTGTTCAGGCCTGCTTGTCACTAAGAATAGAATATATTTTGATAATATATCGTAATATATCCTAGAATGGTTGAAATTAGAGTTATCATAAAGAATGATAAGTGTATCGCACAGTTTTTATATCAAAACAAACTTTCTCTTCGGTGCTCCAATTTTCACCCATTCTTTTCTTCTGATTATCTATTGTAATTTATGCACTTTTCATTTAACTTTTCGTTGTTCAATCATATCCCCTATTAATAGTTTGTGTTTTCAATGTTATTATAGCTATGCGCGAGAACTTCATTTATTCCGTTACACGCTAGAGTTGTTGCTAATATGTATATTACATTATACGTGAAATAACCGCCAAAATCAAGATTTTTGTTGAAAATTAAGTTGCATCAGTAAAATTTTTCAAAAATCAATATTAGAATTTGTATCATAATAGTATATAGGTACAATTTTAAATTTTAATAATTTATAGTATAAAACAGCTATGTAGATAAACGGAACGGTGCGAACGAATGATTTCCAATTCAATGAATGTTTTCTATAGATAATCTGTGGATATTATTTAACCATGAACTAGCTTGTGGTACTAACACATCCTCCGTTAGTCTGCGATTTGTAATAGGATCGAATTTTAATCATAGTACCAACGTTAGTACCGTAACAATCCAAGACTTGTAAGTTATGGTTTAAACCAGGATGAAGATCGTTTTTTGTAATAAGACCGATAGGGTACTTCCTGAAGTCCTAGAAAGCTGAATATTGGTATGTAAGCTTTTATTAGTACACAAACAACAAAAAAATTATAAAACTTGGAAATTTCACACAAAACCAAAAACATAAACAACTTACAAAAAGCAGTGAAATCCCACCAAAAATATTATCATGTAAAATGTTGCCAAGACATATGGCTCGCACTGACAAAAAGTTATCAGATCTCATGTAGAGCCAAGCTTATAACTGCATGCACTTACTCTACAAGCCCTAACTTCACAAACTCTACACACCGTAGTCAAAATATGTGGCTTGGCCGTTTCGGGACATTATTATATATTATGTTGATGATGATGAATACTTAATTAAGCTATTATTTGATGGGTTAATTAGTAATTACGAATCAATTAATGGTAATTGAGTTAGTCATCAGTCATCATCAAGTCCTTGCTACATTTACGTGAACTCATTCGACTCACGTACTCTAACATGAAAATCAGTCATCTGTCAGTTTTCCTTACCGTGTTAGGCATAGTGTTAGGATTTAAAGACACAACCAAGCTTATTTACCGAAAAAAAAAAAAAAACGTCACAATCATGACAACATTTACATTAAAAAGTATTATAGTCTGGCATACGAAAGTAGAACCTGAAAAAGCGCAGCAAATTAAAAAAAACTAGATGTGGTATCACTAAGTATAGTAGGAATAAATTGTTTTGATACTTTACAAAAAAATTATATAAATATTAAATTATGTTTGATTTTCCTAAGTAATATTTGCATGTTTTTGAGTTAAATTTTACATAAACTCGTTATATTCTATTTTTATATAGAATGTTTTTAAATAAATAAAAATCGTTATATTATATTTTTATATATCTTTTTATTATCCTGGGATATTCCTCACAAACGGTTATCTGATCCCAAACTAAGCGTACTATATATGTATATTCAAATTAAAAAATTGTGGTAATTTTAATTTTTTTCTAGCTTATATTTATTTTACCTTCGTAGAACAATATGGATAGATGTTTCAGTGATTAGTTTCTATTAGATTAGCGACTAGATGTACCGTGTGGCAGCTGCAGACTGGAACTGACACTCCATCAAGTAAAATAGGTGCGGACTTTTTTGGCGGGAACTTGCAGTGACAGCGTGTTCATTTATTTTCATAAATTCGTGTATTTTGAGTTTTATTGCATATTATCGGTGGTATTTTATACAATAAAGATCAATCCATGTGCACCAGTGAAGTGAAATGAAATGAATCATGTGTATCGTGCCTTTTCAAGTTGTCTCAAGAAGTCCGTGAAAAGTTTTAGTACAACCACCATTGTAGTACTAAAACATGACTTTTATGGACGGTGACTGACAGTGACTGACTGAGGATTATGTGAACGTGATTTATTGTGACTAGAACTTATAATATAACTGGAAAATGGCAAAATACACAAGCCGTGTGACGCCAACATATAAAAAATAGGTGCGGATGTGGAGAAACCGCTGGAATCACACATGGGCTCAGTTTTCTTCAGGAGTAATCTGCTAAAAGATATGCTTTCGTTATTTTTGTTTTTTTAATCGGTGTCCGGTCGTAGTATGGAATGAAAGCAACTCTTGTTTTTGTTTGCTTGATTGTTTGTTGTGAAATGCAATAACGTGACATTATGGTATGCTCTGTGGTTTTTACTTTCCAACTGTATAAAGATATTTCGTCGGAAATATGCTTGCTTTTCAGTTACATCCTTTGCAATCTGCGACTTTTTTTTGTTTTAAAACTTTTTTATGTAAAAAGAAACTTTCAAATATTACTTACATATACGGACGAATTTTTATTTTTAGCCAGTGTGGGCAACTTCTGAACTACAGGTCTTAGAGAAAAACGCTGAAAGGAACCCCGAGCTGAATTTTGAAGAAAATTAAAAAGCGATTAAAATTTATTTAAAAAAAAAATGTATTTACGAAGATATTGAACTTAAAAAAAAAAAAAAATGTCGAAATTCTGCTTCGTCACAATATGAACAAAATTATGTAAGACAATCTTGCTCTCAAGTTGCTAGAAGTTATCCAAAATATTATTTTATATTTTCCTTGATCATGGTTTTATGCTGCGTAAAGTTTGACGAGGTGGAGTAGATCTCGCAGGGACCTCACTATGTTTAGCCATAAAGAATTGGCTCTTAGCATTCTGACAAAAAATTGAGGTCAATTTTGATAACTTCTAGCAACTTCAGACCAAGATTGTCATACATAATTTTATTCGTGTTGTGAAGTAGAAGAAGAAAAAGAAAAAAAAAATTTTTAAAAAAAATTAAAAACACATTTTTTTTTCTTTTTTTTTAATGGTATTTCTATTTTCTTCAAAATTTTGCTCGGGGTTCCCTTCAGCGTTTTTCTCTAAGACCTGTAGTTCAGAAGTTGCCCTCACTGGCTAGAAAAAAAAATTCATCCTGTATATTTGGAATTGGAACACATTAAAAAACAAATTTTTTTTTTGTTTGAATTTAGTTGATGCGAGTCCCTACATATTAAAAATAGTTAATTCCAGGAACTGCGTGGTCTGCTGGATAGGGATGATTAGGGATTTTTCCTGCATTCAAGATAAATGATTAAACATATAAAAATTTACAGAAACATCAATTATATTCTCAATTTTATTCTCTACATTTTAATTTCCAATCTAACTGAAAAGAGTAGATCATTTGATGCTGTAAAATTACGTCACAACAAACTATTCCATGTAACTCTCCATTTCAACTATCACTATGACGTTTGCTATGACGTTTGCTAAAAAGTTGCTATATTGCCATGTCAGACATCTTCCCTGTTATAATAAAACCCGTTTATGTCAATTCTGACTCAGTGACATCTGCTATTCCATAGAATATGACATCATTTGACCGATCACTTTTGGACTGAAATACTTTAAGAGGAAATTGAATTATTCTCAGTTCGCACTTGTCCCATTTTAATTTAGGTCGCAGATATTATTCTAGGAAATGTCTTTTTAAGGATACATGATTTATTTTATGGTATAATGTTGATGCTGTTTTGTAATTTGCAACATCTGTTTTCTGTCGTATATTTGTCATCATCAATCTGAAATATGTCATCAATTATAAACTGACGTCATTAAATCTAGTCTTCGTTGACAAACATGTATTTAGACTAGTGTTTAACTTAACCTTGAGTTCCTTGCCGGAGTCTTCTCAGTTTAAGTGTATCCGAACCGGTGGTTAATTCAACTGTAAGTATGTACCAATGTAACGTTCATAAGTGCCTTACTAGGGCCTAAACTGAATAAATTACTTTTGATTTTGATGAACCGTTGAAAATCAGCGTTGCGGCTTATAGCCCAAGAGCCCACGACGATCTGACCTTCGTCATTTTATAAAACCTGAAAGTTTCTCTGTGTATGTCCCTAATAGAGGTAAAAACGATCCCCAAATATGAAGTTTGGATCGCGGTGGCTTTGGAAGTTATCAGGTAGCAAAGGTGTAAAAAATTGCACCTCAAATTCGTTAAAGTATAAAGGTCAGTTTTTACATATTTTATTTGGACTAATATTAGAAATCACGTCGTCCATTGTCAGACACTTTGAATGGTGGAAACCCTCTGTCAGACACCCTAAAGTATTAAAAAATATTATTCAACTTTCGTCATTTTATAAAAGCTGAAATTTATATATGTTACTTGACGAACTATCAAACTATGATTTCTCATTTGTCAGACACTTTCGATGGTGGCTTTGCCGTGTCAGACACATAAAAGGTCTACCGTAGGTGCGAGCGCGAGGTATATTTAATGTGATTTATTTTACAAACGAAAAGAGATAGACCCATAGTTATTTTGGAGAGTTTGTAGATTAAATCATGAAATTAATAAATCATGCAAAAAAGTCTACATCAATGACCCAGTTTTAGAGTTACAGATCAAAAATCTAAAAAAACACTATTTTTTTGAACATTTTTTTATATAATATCGTTATTTTTATTAGATTTTTGTTCCATATTTTTATTTTATTTCTACTTATCAATCAGATAAACTTTCTAACTTTCAAATGACACTACTTTTAACAAAATACACCGATTACTTAAAAAGAAACAAAGACAAAACTAAAAGATTAGCATTTCATTAAAAAATTAATTAAAGCGCCGTACGCACTATTAAGGTACTATTAGTATTTATTTACTTGGAGTGTAATGAATTAACGTTAATTCTCCCATAAGTACTAATTTATTGTAAAAGCAAACGCGATAGGTAGTTTACTCACGTTAATTCATTACACTCGGGGTACCTACTGAAGCATATTTTCATTTACCACCATACCGTATTTTCAAGGGTGTCAGTTTTTATATATTTTATTTGGAATAATATTAGAAATCAAGTTGACCATTGTCAGACACTTTCGATGGTGGGTTTGCCGTGTCAGACACATTAAAGATCTACCGTAGGTGCGAGCGCGAGGTATATTCAATGTGATTTTTTTTACAAACGAAAAGAGATAGACCCATACTTATTATGGAGAGTTTGCAGATAAATCATGAAATTTAATAAATCATGCAAAAAAAACTACATCAATGACCAAGTTTTAGAGTTATAGATCAAAAATCTAAAAATACACCATTATTTTGATATTTTTTTTATAATCATCGTTATTTTAATAAGATTTTTCTTCCATATTTTTATTTTATTTCTACTTATCAATCAGATAAACTTTCTAGCTTTCAAATGACACTACTTTGAACAAAATACACCGATTACTTAAAAAGAAACAAAGACAAAACTAAAAGATGAGCTTTTCATTAAAACAATAAATTAAAGCGCCGAACGCACTATTAAGGTACTATTTGTATTTATTTACTTGGAGTATAATGAATTAACGTTAATTCTCCCATAAGTACAAATTTATTGTAAACGCAAATGCGATAGGTAGTTTACTCACGTTAATTCTTTACACTCAGGGTACCTACTGAACCATATTTTCATTTACCACCATACCATATTTTCAAGGGTGTCATTTTTTATATATTTTATTTGGAATAATATTAGAAATCACGTCGGCCATTGTCAGACACTTTGAACGGTGGAAACCCCTGTCAGACACCCTTAAAGTTTTAAATAATAATGCTCATCTATTCGTTTTTTTCCTTTTTTCTTTTTACGTAATCGGTATATTTTGTTCAAAGTAGTGTCATTTGAAAGCTAGAAAGTTTATCTAGTTAATAAGATGAAATAAAATAAAAATATGGAACAAAAACTTAATAAAAATAACTTCTATTATAAAAAAAAAAACAAAATAATTGTGTAATTTTAGATTTTTGATCTGTAACTCTAAAACTGGGTCATTGATGTAGAATTTTTTGCATGATTTATTAAATTTCATGATTTAATCTACAAACTCTCCAAAATAACTATGGGTCTATCTCTTTTCGTTAGTAAAAAAAATCACATTGAATATACCTCGCGCTCGCACCTACGGTAGACCTTTCATGTGTCTGACACGGCAAACCCACCATGGAAAGTGTCTGACAACTGAGAAATCATCATTTGATAGTTCGTCAAGTAACATATATAAATTTCAGCTTATATAAAATGACGAATATGAATAATCCTTACTATAATGTTATAAATGCGAAAGTGAGTTTGTTTGTTTGTTTGTTACGCCTTCACGCCTCAACTACTCAACGGATCATCATGAAATTTGGCATACAGATTGCCTATGGTATGGAGAAGAACATATGCTACTTTTTATCCCGGGAACGCGAGTGAAACCGCGGGGGACAGCTAGTATTTTTTAATACTTTAAGGGTGTCTGACAGGGGGTTTCCACCGTTCAAAGTGTCTGACAATGGATGATGTGATTTCTATTATTATTCCAAATAAAATGTATAAAAACTGACACCCTTGAAAATATGGTATGGCGGTAAATGAAAATATGGTTCATTAGGTACCCGAGTGTAAAGAATTAACGTGAGTAAACTACCTATCGCGTTTGCGTTTACAATAAATTATTTGTTATGGGAGAATTAACGTTAATTCATTACGCTCCAAGTAAATAAATACTAATAGTACCTTAATAGTACGTACGGCGCTTTATTTATGTTTTAATGAAATGCTCATCTTTTAGTTTTGTCTTTGTTTCTTTTTAAGTAATCGGTGTATTTTATTAAAAGTAGTATCATTTGAAAGCTAGAAAGTTTATCTGATTGATAAGTAGAAATAAAATAAAAATATGGAACAAAAATCTAATAAAAATAACGATATAATATAAAAAAATGTTCAAAAAATAGTGTTTTTTTAGATTTTTGATCTGTAACTTTAAAACTGGGTCATTGATGTAGACTTTTTTGCATGATTTATTAATTTCATGATTTAATCTACAAACTCTCCAAAATAACTATGGGTCTATCTCTTTTCGTTTGTAAAATAAATCACATTGAATATACCTCGCGCTCGCACCTACGATAGATCTTTAATGTGTCTGACACGGCAAACCCACCATCGAAAGTGTCTGACAACTGAGAAATCATCTTTTGATAGTTCGTCAAGTAACATATATAAGTTTCAGCTTTTATAAAATGACGAAAGTTGAATAATATTTTATAATACTTTAAGGTGTCTGACAGGGAGTTTCCACCGTTCAAAGTGTCTGACAATGGACGACGTGATTTCTAATATTAGTCCAAACAAAATATATAAAAACTGACCTTTATACTTTAACGAATTTGAGGTGCAATTTTTGACACCTTTGTTACCTGATAACTTCCAAAGCCACCGCGATCCAAACTTCATATTCGGGGATCGTTTTTACCTCTATTAGGGACATACACAGTGAAACTTCCAGGTTTTATAAAATGACGAAGGTCAGATCTTCGTGGGCTCTTACTCTATTAGTACCGCAACAATATTGCTGAGTTAACCTTCTTTGGCAGTATATTTTATTTTTAATTTAGTTTAAGTAAGTATATAATACATATCACTACTGATTTGTTATAATATAAAAAAAAATAGTTATCGCCCAGTGGTCGAAATTCGATCATTATTAATTATGTTTTAGAATATACATAAATTTTAGCTTTAAACACTCCTTTTCCATGTAAACTTTATGCCAAATCTCCTAAACAAGCGTACAAAAGGGTATTTTTTTTCTCTTTATATAATAATATAGGTATAGATTAATTATTTCTTTCGTTCGTTGTACTTCGGTTGACCCTTTTGGTTGGGTGAAATTATTATTACACTTTTAATTTACGGATTTAATTTTTTACTGTTTTTTGTCCATATAGAAATACACTTAATACAAAAACTCATTTTTTTTTGTTTCAGGTATGTCATCTTCCGATTACCTTCACCAGATGGCAGTGAAGGCTTATGGGGATGGTGATGACGTCACCTGAAAACTGGTAAAATTAACGCACAGCCAAATACGGTCTTTCATTGAAGTCATGATGACCTCAAAATTTAAAGTCGGTATTATTATGAATGAACAAAAATGTCATTGGGAGGGCATATGGCAGATAATCAATTGTAATGAATCAAAGGCAAATTTAAATATTAAAAAAGTTTGTATCTTAATGCAGCTTATTACGCACTAGTGCTTTTTACTTTACATTACCGCTCAGTTTTATAATAGGTATAATCCTGATTATGTTAAGTTTTTACCTCACTGCATTCTTAATTTGAACGGGTAAAATAGTTCGACAGCTCGCCGCTGTCAAAAAAATTAAAAAAAAACTTGCGCCCCGTATTTGTTAACGTTCTCATTGTGTGGTTGATTATTATTAAAAAATCTACTTAAAAATATACAAGTCTGTTTTTTTCCTCGCAAGTGTGTTGAAAAACGACGTATGACGCGTGTGCATTGATTATTACAGTCTCGGCTCACTTATCGCTACCGCCTCGAGTGTTAATAACCAACTGCACACATGTATCTTAATGTACTATTTATAGTTGACATTAATCAAAGAGGTAACTATACCAAAAGGAAATATTAATTCTAAATTCCGAAATCCCTTCACTAGCAACAACAAGTGACTTACGCATCATTAATTAGGTCAGTGAGCCAGTAGACACACAGCAATGCACCTGATGAGTGCACTAACTGCACTTGTACAATGTGCACCCGCATTCGACCGTGAGCTTGTCAAAATCGCTCTCGATTCCATGAAATATGGAGACTTAGGCGGTTAACACACTGCCACGCACCACGCAGCGTAGCGTGTGAATGCGTCTCTTAATGTTGCTTGTAAGTATCTCCGTTTGTATAGAAAAGACGCACAGTCCAACACACAGAAAACGCATCCACGCGCGTTCATACAGATCACGCACCTACATGCGTGTCGCCGCGCACCTTCGCGCGCATCCATAGCAACAGGTGCGCGGCGAGACGCAAGGTATGGCACACCGAGTCTCGTAGAGCCGTGCGTGATTTTGTATGGAATGAGTCAGAGCCGCTGTGAATCCACAAAACGCAAATACGCGCGTGTTCTTTATACAACCTTGTCAGTAAAAAGCATACGGCCCGCCTGGTAACCGTAGACCCCTATTGTATGGACGCTTGCAACACCCGGGGCAACACCAATCATCATATATGGTTTAAGACATTTATTTCTCAAAACAGAATATATAATTCACTTATATGAGAAACACAGGGTAACATATAAATTGTTTCATGGATCGAATGGAACGGCGAAAGTTACATAATTGTTACTTAGGTAATAAGAGTACATTTTTTTTTTTACAGTGTAGGTAAGCAGCAATTTTTTATTTTATTTTATCAGCCTATAATGTCCCACTGCTGAGTACAGGCCTCCTTTCATAAATGACGGTGAAAGGGAATGGGCAGGTGCTCTACCACGCGTGCCCACTGCGGATCGGTGGAGGTAGGCTAGTGGTCATCCTACTGTTGGAGTTTTCAAGCCGCATAGGAGGCATCCAACTAGCTTAACGACTATCACAATTAAGTGATAACCGGGACCAACGGCTTTACGTGCCTTCCGAAGCACGGAAACGCTCGATTTGAAATACCACTAGGCGGTCACCCATCCAGCTAACGACCATGACGGTGGTGGTACCACCACGAGTGAAACCGGGGCAACACTCACGTGTTCTTGACCATTTCCTTTCCCCCATGAGCTTTGATATATCAAGGTCAAACCATACCCTTCAATGAAGATTTGAATTACTTGAATAACAGTTCCAGAAATTCTATTTTTCATATCTAGTTGTACGCGCGTCCCTTCCACGAGCCTTCAGGATAAGGTTGGTGAAAAACAATCCCGCTGGTATTGCAAATGTTCATAGTCTGTATTGACCACTTACAATCAGTGTGAAAAGATGATGAAGAACAGCACTTCAAGATTTTTATGAAGAAAGTTGAGGTTTTTAACGGGATTGCGAATTTATTGGTTTCACTAAAACGTTAGATAGATAGCTAAAGGCTCTCCTCAACGTAAAAACTACATTAGAATGGTCCCTGCTCTGAATTATTTATTGAGTTTCAATTTATTACGTCTTTACAAGCGCCTCCGCCTTACGTAGTTTGTAATTTGCGCATGAAGCATATTGTGGTTATAGTAGGTATACCTATTTATATATTTTTATTTTGCATTTAAGGCCGGCCGCATACTATAAGAAATTTTCTGACGCCCGCCGGAAGGCACTTTGCTCTTACATTGTGTTCTAGACCCCGCAAAAATGTATGAGCAAGCGGGAGTCCGAAAATTTCTGACAGAAAATTTCTTATAGTATGCGGCCGGTCTAAAACGCTATTACCACAGATTAAAGTTGTAACTATTACTTACGTTTGACGGGCCAGTTGACGTGGTTGGTTAAGATTCCACGTTTCACGGTCGTGGGTTCGATTCCCACCTAGGACATGTATTTGTGTGCATGAACTGAACACGTCTGAGTCTGGGTGTGATTATGAATATTACATACATATTTATATGTATTATATCAGTTATCTGGTTTCTATAGTACAAGCTCTGCTTAGTTTGGGATCAGTTAGCCGTGTGTGAGGAATGTCCCAGGATATTTATTGATAGAACGATTACGTCATTACAAAAGTCCATTAGTCCGATAAGGGACCAACGTTGTAAATAGTTATATACCAAATGCTGGTGGTACCCACCAGGGGGCCAAGTCTGCTAAAATGTCACACTGACACGATACTATTGCAATTCCATTATCATTGAGCCGATGTGCGCACTCTACTAATTCATAATGGTCTCATAATGAATGAAAAGAATTTTAGTACAAAAACTGTCAAACCTGACAACTAAAAGATCATTATGGCACGATTGTAGTTTCAGTTGAAAGCTTCAGAAAGCTATGGCGCCATTATGACGCTGTTGTGTTAGAAGACTATCAGAACTGTAAAATGTGTCAATTTTGACACCACTGATAGTTCATTGGAACACAATTGTACAGGAGTACCCAACTAATATGGCTTACCGATGTACGTGCGCAGAAGATACATTTTCAAAGCGCGGGAAACGCTATTGGTCTGCAGCTGCCGCCATGTTAGCGCGCGCCGTGCGGAGGGGCGTGACTTGCGAGTGAGACGGAACTAACAGCTGCAGTGTATTATGAACCTTATAGTAGTGGTCTAGGGTTGATTGTAAGTTTCAAGCATTCTTTCGTTAATCTTCGGGGCCATACTTTCTTTTCTGTGCGAACGAAGATTCAAGACGCGCCATATCAGTTGGGTACTACTGGAATTGCAAGCTTAGGCCCCAGATACCAATATTTTTCAAAATTAAAATATACCAAAAAAAGTCTTACACTCAATTACATTTTTTGCTTCGGCAAGGCAATAAATTGGATAAAAATAACATACAAGCGTGTTAACCTCCAAACCTGATTCGGATACCTGGAAGCCAAAAAAGGAACAGTTTCCAAGGTCTTGTCAATGATACCTTACTTGGATTTTGGGGTCCCGTATAATGTGGCAAATTTCATATTTAATAAGAAATAAAAAAAAAACACACTACAATTTCTTAGCTTCGCAATATTTTGTTATTAAATTATTTTCATTTTATACGATGAGATATGAGTATGATACGTCAATTTGAGGGTCTTCTGATTCCCTAAAGTTGACGAGGACTTCGAACGTGTTTTTCTTTACAGTCTATGGTTTGTGTGACATGGTAAAGTAAAGCAAAGTCAAAACACCAGCCACGTTTTTGCTATTCCTTAGTCTCAAAACTAACAGTTACCTAGCACCTGTAGGTGATGCTGACAGCTGCACTTGAGAACCTGTTCCTTCAGGGTTTGTCTGCATCACCTTCGGCCACATCATCACTTACCATGGTGAGATTGTGGTCAAACACAGGTCACACAGGCCAATACCTAGCAAAAAACCTGGTATATATCTTTATCTTGGTTTTTCATAATTTTCTCTGCATAACGAAAACATCCCAATAATGTGGTGAAATTCTTTAAACACTGCGGAAAGACCATAAATTAATTTGAACGAAACTTATCCGAATTTCTATAAATAAAGAATTTAAAAAAAAATAAAGAGTTAAACTATACCATAAACTAGTTGAAGAGAATAAATTAGTTGAGAAAGATTTTTTCGAATCCAACAGGTAGATCCAGAGATTAGCCCGTTTTAACAAACAAAAAACCCTTGTGCTTTATTATATTAGTATAGATAACACGTTAATAAAATATATATCTGTAATAAGATAAAATATGATAAAAATCGACTAAAATAGAGAGATTATGAACGACCTTGGCATTAAACATTAGATTAGAACAAACCGATCGTCAATGTAAATAACACTTGTGTATAATAACATTTTTTTACCCACCTACTCGGTACTGAGTCATTATTGAACTGTGATCGTCCGTTCGTCCGTACTTACGGCATTATGAGAACCTTCGTCCATTCAAGCCTCTCTCACCTACACCACACACGTGCAAAACACGCACACAGATAAACACAAGCCAGTTTGACAGTTCTCCGCGGTCTACGAATCAGTTGGCCGATGCACGGCGCCGCGGCACGATCGCTCTCGCCGCCATTTTGAATTTACGTAATTCACGGGCAGTTTATTAAAAATAAACGTACGTGTCAACATTGTGAGTGTGTGTGATACTGATGTATTCAGATACGTTCTTTCGGAGGTTTGAAAAACGATTTTGAAACGTTCTATTCGAATTACGAATTTTGTATTCGCGGTTTAAACACCGAGGATTTTGGTATTTCCAAATTGTTTCTGAACGTGTTTTGAGGTTATTAACGTATTCGCGAAGGAATATATCGAGATTGTTTTTTTATTTCTACGTGCAAATGGCGTGCGACAACGTAACCGGTGATGTAAATTGCAAAATAATTATCGGGAATTTGCATTTATCTCGCTAATGTGTCTTCAAGGCGACTGTACATTATTGTCAATGCCTCAGGTATTATTGTCTATGCCCCGAACGCTATTTTTTTCTAAAACGTCAATGTAGGTTACGGTTAACGTCCCGAAAGGAATTGGGTTAGCCAAAAGACTTCAACGGGGACGCTTCTTGCGAAACATTAGTTAAATATTAAAAAATGTTAAAATGAATCATGTTTATATCCTTGTAGGTAATAAAATTGATTATATTGTTACGTGTGATGTCATAGTTTATAGCAATAATACTGTAAAAAGGAAAACGAATGAGGAATTAGTGATATATATTGTTGTACTGACGAAACGTGCCGTAACTGCATATAAAAAAATTAATAGGATTATAATCTAATATATGTACTAACTTATCACTGAATAGACATATCTCTGACCAACTTATGCTTCAAAAAGTGCTGCAGAATATTTTAAAAATGCAAGTAAAAAAACCTATAGATTTTTTTTACTGGACCAAAAGACAATCTATTTAATTAAAGAGTTTGAGAAAATTATACTTTTTTCGTCCACTGACTCACTGATAACGTCATTCTCGTAGCTGAATTCTTTAGCTATTCAAACACTTACAATTCTGAACCCTAATGCTATAAAAATAGTGACACCGCAAATCCTCACTAAGGTTTTGAGATGATAAATATTTAAACAAACGATACATAATTTATATCGAGCTGTAGTAGTTAACGCATCCAAAGGTTGTCTATATTGACAATTTGTTCGATCGTTTTAACTTGTATCATGTCGATTTTCGAAGAGACCTTGGCATCCCTGTTTTACTTCACTATTATGTAAACCAGTACCTCTGTAACAGCAATTATCTGTGATATGTTTTTTTTTATCGAATTCTTGCTTTCCCTTCGTGATTGTAGAGGTCTAGTATTTCCCGGCATACCTGTTTCCCCTATTATATATTTTATCATAGGCCCTAAGCAACTTACCATACCACCTATACATACCATCCTACCTATGCCAGTTATCATCGAAATCTGTTTAACCATTACAACGTCGTTCCCCACAACATCCCCACAATCATTAGCAATTTTGATAACTAGTATTGGATTTTTGAATGTTCTTTTAGAAATTAGTTTATATGTAGACGAAACAAAAGTAAAGCCCATCACAGACGTAGCTATAATATATATTAATATGCCGAGCTATAATATAAATTACAGTACAGGTTGGCGAAGAAACAGAAATATATATTATAGCTGCGTGTGCGGTCACTCGAAGATTAGTATTGAAAATATAACGTAATATGCCTTGCTATGATTTATATTAATATATATAGCTACGTCTGTGATGGGCTTAAACCGTCACATGTTTTTTTTATTAACAAAAGTCATTCCTAATGCGTGATTTAATAAGAGGTCTTAATTCAATTGTTTTCCGCCATCGTTCAATTTGTTTATCAATTGACATGTATGTCTGTTTGCAAGTCAGATGAATCAGTAGACAGAGTTCTTAATTAAGACTGCCAATGTTTCCACGTTTTATGTTTAAACTTGTTTCTGGCACGTTTTATTTCTCATAATACAGCTTAGTTTGTGCCTTTTTTACGTCAACTTATTTATTTTTTATCTCATTTCATCTAGTCTCAGTAAGAACCTCTTTTTACGGCCAGATAAGTGGTAGCTATTAGAAACTTTATTGATCTTTATTTTTGTCGTGTTTTTATGCAGATTTATTAAAGGAATGAAACTTGTTGATGTCAAGTTTTCTTTTTGGACGTTTATGGCAAAAGGTCAAAAAAAATACGGCCACAGAACAGATTTTTAATACTGCCTGTTATTTTGAAGTTACAACAGTTTGTAATATTTTCATTAGCATTCGCTTATCTGAGGCTTATCCGCAAATCTGCAACGAATGAAAAGATGATTTACACATTCATTAGATAAGTAGTTCATTACTATCTAAAACGTCGCAAGTTTAGATACTTATCAATTTCCAAGACATTCCTTCCATCCTTAGGGTCTTCATAGTCTTGATTTAATCAAAATCTTTGTCATTCAAATAGACCTTCGCGGGCACTTATGAGTAGTCTGACTCTAATACCAGTTCGTAAGGTTGCATTTGCTGAGAATATACGCCGTATGTTACTATTAATATTATTACTGAAGCTACGAATCTTTTAACTATCGATAGACTTGTATTTGACCACAATCTACCATGGTTAGTGATGATTTGACCGAAATTGATAAGCACTCTAAGACTAGAAAGTAATCATCACGATGCTTTGCTGCACCGAAAGCAGAATTATTGAATTGAACACATAACCTTCACTACATTACTACCGCTGACTGAGTTACCGTCGTTTTTTTTTTTAAATTGTTATCCGAATAAACATTAAAGTAGTAACAACAATTGACCTAAGTGTTCTTAGTGAAGCCCGACTGCTGGATAAGATAAAAAAAGATAATGTGATAGAAGGTGCTATCGGACAAAATCGAACAACATTAAAGATTATGAAATGTGGATAAATATTATTTAATCATGAAGATGTAACGGCAACAGCTGACTGGGACACTCGTATGCAATTGGGCTAAAACAATATTTAAATTAAAACTGTAATGCAGTCACATTGTTTGATAATAGCAGGAAAATTGGCGATAAATTCTGAAATGGAAATACCTTAAAACGAAACTCAAAAATTGTTCAAATGTTATTAAATAGGTACCTAGAATTGTGTCAAATTAAACAAAATACGATTCGATGGATTACCTTTTTATGTCTTTTGTGACCATGGGACCGTGGGGGTCCGAAGCTCGTCGTTTTGCTCGCACTTTGTTATCAAAATTGATCGAAGCCAACGCATCAGCTTGGCTATCCAAAGAGGAAATGCTACCAGCCTGCTGGGAACCTTGCCGTTAGTTGTTAACAGCGGCAGAATCGAGGAAATGTTATCTGTAGATTGTAATGCGTAAATAGATATTTGATATTTATTAATAATATATTTCCAATTATTAATGGAATGGTTGGAAGACTAAAAAATATGTTATAAAGAAGATGATAGAGAAGACCTGAAATACTAGGAGATCAAACAAATACAGAAGTAGACACGTATCCAAAAATTTATTGAATGTAACATAAATGCTACATGAACTATTGGTTCAAAATAAGCGGTGATGCCTAGTCCATGTCCTCTTACAAAGAATGAACAGTTAATAACCACCCAAAAGAATATTGGATACGAAGCGACATTCGCCGCAGTTTCACGACACGTGACAAGCGTTCAGACATCAACCACAATAGAATACATTATAAAAACTTAACGCTCAACTTCCTCACATTGTAAATAAATTATAAGAGAGGGCTTTGACCATCATTTAGATGCTAATACCAGTATTCAATAGTGAAAAACAATATATTTTGGCAATATCGGCTTAGCGTCGCCCGAATTTTGTAAGACTCATTCAATGGTTTCTTTACGAGTAATAACTTAATATACTTGAAGATACTAAGTAAGCTGACGGTATGCAGGCAGACAATCCATGGAAACAATTCCCACGTGTATTATTTGGCACAATAAAAAAAGAAAGTACACCAGCATCAATTACTGTAACTCAGTGATTGTTCTTGAAAATAGTGTGATATTTAAAAATAAATCTGCTAATGGCGTGCAAATAAAATAAGTAATCGCTTAACCTTTAAACTAGTGAATGTTTATTCAACCGTTTTCCTCAATTTAATCCATTCAACAATACATGAAGCCATAGTCAGCATAGATAACGACGCAGAAAATCAAATAGACGATCCAGAAATGAGATCAATCGATAATATCGATAAATATACAGTCGTTGACGTTATATGTGGCTGTACTTTCATTGCCCGAAGCAATTGATACCGCAATGGTAATCGAAATGAACGAAATGATGGCAGAGGTGAAAGGTATGTGATGGTACATGTACAGAGTTCTAATTGAAGTCTACGAAGAATTATGAAGCGCTCTATTATGTGCAATGATTATTTTAATGATCAATCAAATAGTATAAGCAATTATTGAATTAAATGGCTAAAGATGATTCGGTTCGTTAATAGATCATTTGGAATTAATGAGAATTCTTGGTATTTCATAATTGATTGTAACTTTTGCAAAGGTACTATTATGTTCAAACATGTTCATATTATGAATAAACGTCTTTGACTCGATGTTAGATTTGCTAACATTCTTAATTCTTTTTAATCATCAGTGATATTCGTAACTTTGACAACCTTCTCATTATTATTTCCCGATACCCTAATCTTAGTTATTTAATCTTCTCAATAAAAACTGTGCTCTTTCCAATGACCATTGCGAAGTCATCCCATTTCGTAAACGTTTCCAATTATCAATATATTTAATTTGCCGCATCAAATCACTGGTAACCGTTGAACATTCGTACATCTCCAGTAA
The DNA here is from genome assembly GCA_951394255.1 of Polyploca ridens. NCBI lineage: Eukaryota > Metazoa > Arthropoda > Insecta > Lepidoptera > Drepanidae > Polyploca > Polyploca ridens. The sequence continues at coordinate 3,212,228 of OX596265.1, read as the reverse complement.
TGTACTTAGCGTTATCCCGTTACTACGGAACCGGTCTGCAGTTGGAATGTCTAACGTTCTTCGCATTGTTTGGCTGGATGCTGATTTTTGTTTATTTTTCTCTTGTTACAACTCTGGTATAGTCTTATCTTCAATCTGCTCCAGCTTCATTAATACAAACTATCCTATGTGTACCAATTGGTGTAAATCTAGGTAGATATTCACCAGTACTAGTACTAGTAGACTTTCTAGTCCACTGCATTAATTTATTGTTTAATATGCTTAAACAGCCTTTGCAAATTCTCAAGTCTTTCATCGACCTAGACTTGCATTCAACCTCTTTGCCTGATTAGCAGTTTTACTATCTGATATTAGTCATGCCATATAACCAGCCTGATCTTTATATGGTTCTTGTAGGCTAACTTAAGGTCGGCCGCATACTATAAGAAATTTTCTGTCAGAAATTTTCGGACGCCCGCCGGAAGGCACTTTCCCCATACATTTTGTTCTAGACTCCGCATACTATCCGAAAATTCTGACGTGTCTGACGTCCAAAAATGTATGAGCAAGCGAATTTCTGACAGAAAATTTCTTATAGTATGCGGCCGGTCTAAATCTAGATGTAGTTTGACTCCAAGAAATCAAAAGCTAAAGAAGTCTTCGTTTTTTCATCTAACTGGTCTGGCGACAATGTCTGACGGTCAATCGCACAAAAACTAGTAACATAATAGATCTTTTTACATACTCCGAATGCCGTGAAATTTGATATCTTTGGGAGACTAGTGATGTCATATCCTTTTCTGAGTTTATCTTTGTAAAGAATTTGGATTATCGTGTCAATTGTTTCCAATGATAACGATTGCATATTGTCAAGCCTTAGCGCATTTATCATGTTTACTTTACTTGTATTATTTTCATGATCTTGTATTTACTTGTTTACATATGATTGTATTACAATCTATTATATTTACTATTAGGTAATACATTCTGGTACAGATAATAGAGACTCAAATACGATATTACTTACAAAATCTCAAAAGCCGGTTTAAACATGTTAATTTGGGTATATCTAAGAAGTTGTGTCATCTATCTATCTTCTATCTTTGTCTGTCTGGCTGAAATTGTAACCACAACTAGTCTTAGTTCATTTTAGATTGTTGAAAACAAATATGTCATTCTTGACCCGCCATCGATACAAGCAGGGGCTCTACCGCGTAACTTTGGTGGTAATCGTAACGAACACCATTAATAAATTTCATCCAATCAGGGCCCACGAATTGTCATAGTCGCGTCATAACGCTTACACGTCATTGGATGAAATAATTAATGGTGTTCGTTACGATTACCACCAAAGATACGCAATAGCCCAGCTGGTAATGGGGCTGATTCTGTTGTTTACAACTAAACTTTTAGTCTCACTATATCTCTTTCTAACAAAGAACATAAGAAAAGGATGTAAGAAATGTAGTCCTGTCAAATTAGTCCAATGCTCTTTTTCAACGTAAAAGTCACCATCTATAGCTGTTACGTCTAAATACCAGCAAATGACGACTCATTTGACAGCTTTAAATATGTTCTATCCTTTTTCAATAATGTTTGTAAGAAAGAGATGTGATGTGACTCAAATTAGTTTAGTGCGATTTACAACAGAATCGGCAGCAATCTTTTTCTAACCATTTCGCTTCCAATATATCCAAGTCTCAATTGATCTGAATCTCCCCCACCCAGCTGCCCACTGTCGGCTAGTTCAAAGCTGCATATTATTAATTTCACGGCAATGTTGCCTAACGGGACCCCTCGGTCATTGGTCATGCAAATTGTATCTCATTCTTCCCAATGGCGTCTTAAAACGTGGTTGTATCACGCACAATGGGTCATTCGTCTTCCGAATCGTAACTCTTCACACGATCTTAATTGTTTTTAACTCTTATTGCTATGTCATACAGTTGTTAATTGATTGGGAAGCGATTTTTCCTTTGGATAGGTTTTGGTTCAGTCTTGTTTGCATTTTTGAGAACGTTGATCTTTGTGGAGCACAGTTATTTGAAGTTTTTCATATTTTTGTATTTTTTTTTTGGTTTTTCATATCATGGTAAAAACCGGCATATATTTTTTAAATGTAATATGCATTTAAAATATTTTTTGAATGCTGATATTTTCCATATACATATTTATTCATAAATCAAGTAGGTACCAATGAGTCACGATATCAGTAGAATTATGTTTCAATGAAATGGACAAAGTATAACTTTTTCATGTTCAGTTGTCTTAAATCCGATAAATTTCGAACTTGTACGATAACGCAACTAAATATTTCGTGATCCATAAAAAAAAACGCACTTTTTAATTAAAAATTCATTCATTTCTCCGTTACCGTTAAGTTTGAATTTATAAGATGGCACGAAAGTCAGCCTATGATATAATGGAGGGAGGAATATGCTACTTTTAATCCCCGGAACGCGGACTAGGAACCTACTTACAAAAGTACAAACAAATTAACTGCAACACACTTTTTCCAAATTACCACAAATCGTTACGAACATCAAATAAAGCCTTCATATTATCGTTTTTAGCAACGCGCAAAATAAATATTTACTAAACAAATATAGGTGTTACGCAAAAAATACGAACTCGAAACTTATTCGCGTACCGAGACTAGCACAGTGTGTCGCTACCAATAAAAACTGGTCAAAAAACAGTGGCAAAATATTTGCTTAGCAGAGGAAGCTTATATTTACTATACATAATATATTTGCTGATTAATAATATTATTGCATAATATATTGATGAAGGAAGATAAATATTTTATACTCACTGTCACCACGGAGTATATTTTTAATAAAGATCAATTTGCCGAAATTCTTTGCAGTTTTGCTTACCAATGGTAGGTTTTTTTATTGCCAAACTGGGAATATAGATCATTTCGTAAGCTAATTTTACCTGTGATAGCTACTTCCATATGGGAGGGTCTGCTATGCAAAGCTTTGAGGTCTTTGCTTCATTATTAGTAAAGATATAAGATTCTTAAATTTAATAAATCTTAACCGATACCGATCCGTAAATTATTGAAACCTAAGTCTTTTCCTCGACGACCAACTCATCGAATTATTATACATTATTTCGTTAGTACATCTATTAAGTTGTGTCTTATTGGGGCCAAAATTGAATAAATACTTTTTGATTTTGTGTTTTTTTTTTGTTTTACTAAGAAAAGTATTTATGGCTCCATAAAGACAATGCTGGGCGCTTACGCCCTTCAGAATGAGTAAATTGTCAAATCTGTCAATTAATAGCAGACTTGGGGCCCAGGGCTACTCGCGCGTTGCCGACAATGCAAAAATCTCTTCATACCTTGTTGGAGAACCCCATGCTGTACTTCCTGCGTACGGTACATTGAACCATGTTATCTGTTTAAATATTCATAATTATTTCAAATGACCTTTCTGACATTTAACACTTTATCATTTATCAATTATAATTAATAAAATTGTGTCATACGAATGTAGTAAAAATAGTTCTGACGTCATATTTTTTGTCGGATAACTTTTTAATTGGTTACGTGATTCATACATATTGTTTAATGATATGTGTGACTGTATATTTTTAAACTGCGAAGGTCGATTTTCTTAATAAAACCTTTTCATTTTTTATCTTTTTTTATATTATATAAGTTTTCTCAATAAATGGGCTAGGTATCTAACCCAAAAATATATTTTCAAGTCAGAATGATAGTTGCTGAGATCGGATTAAATATACAAACTATTCAGCATTTAAATTTTATCAGAGACTAGCTTCTGCTCGCGGCTTCGCCCGCGTAGCCTACAGGAAACAAATGACATATTTTTCTACAACAATTAAACAAAACAAAACAACTTCATCCCGCTTCGAGGGTGGAATTATTAAAAACGATGAGACACGTATATATTAATTTTCAATCTTCAGCCTAAACACAAAATTTGAAGATCCTAACTTGGAAACTGACGGACTTTCATACAAACTTTCATCCCCTATTTTACCCCCTTAGGGGTGGAATTTCGAAAAACCCTTTTTTAGTGAATACTTACTCTTTACAAAGAATATACCCTCAACATTTCATGTCTGGTCCTACCAGTGGTTTAGGCTGTGCGTTGATATATCAGTCAATCAGTCAGTCAGGACTTTGAATTTTATACATATAGATAAACGGATAGTTTAATTTTTCTAAAATTCAATTCTACATAGTGTTAATATATTCCATAATAATAAAATATGCATTTTAAATGAAATGATAAAATGATGACCTCATCTGATAATAAACGAGCGATGCAAGTAAAGGGACTAACAGTGGATCACAACTAATCTTTGATATCAAAAGATATCACTTGTAAACTAGGTGGAAATAGATAACGTTTTTCGGAATAGACTTAAATACGCAGTTTTTGTGAGATACGTTAGTTATTTTCGATACTAACTCCCGCCCTGCGGTTTTACTAGAATTCCCGAAGTATCTTATATTTTTCCCGAATAAAAAGTATACTATGTTCTTTTTAAAGATATGGTCTATCCCACCAAAAACATTTTTATGTAAAATGTTGCCGCCAAGACATATGGCTCGTACTGTAAAAAGTTATCAGATCTCATGTAGAGCCAAGCTTATAACTCTACATCCACTTACTCTACAAGCCCTAACTTCACAAACTCTATACACCGTAGTCAAAATATGTGGCTTGGCCGTTTCTCTACCGTCACATGGGAGTAAGATGAAAAATGTATTCACTGTTCATTATTTTTTTGTTATTCAATAGTTCTTGTAGTATTGAAACGGCCAAGCCACATATTTTGACTACGGTGTGTAGAGTTTGTGAAGTTAGAGCTTGTAGAGTAAGTGGATGTAGAGTTATAAGCTTGGCTCTACATGAGATCTGATAACTTTTTACAGTACGAGCCATATGTCTTGGCGGCAACATTTTACATAAAAATGTTTTTGGTGGGATTTCACTTCTTTTTGTAAGTTACTAATGTTTTTTTTTTTGTTTGAAATTTCCAAGTTTTATAATTTTTTTGTTGTTTGTGTACTAATACAAGCTTACATACCAAATTTCAGCTTTCTAGGACTTCAGGAAGTACCCTATGAGTTTTGATGATCATCAGTGAGTCAGTGACGAAATCGGGGTTTTTTAGATATCAATAAAATCTAAAGTATAAGAGCTATGTTATTGAAACTTAATATGTTTAATAAGTTTACTATTGACATCATGTCCTGAGAATTTTGTTTATCTGGTGTAATCCAAACCCAAGTTATGAGGGTTCAAAAAAAACGACGAAGCGCTTCGAGAAAAGGTAGGTAGTGCCCTTTCGCTTCGCTTGACTGTCTTGGCGGGGGGCACTTCCGTGCCCCCAGATCTATGTACCAAGTTTCAACATAATCAGTTTAGCCGTTACGGCGACTCTTGAGTAACAAACTTTGCCTATGTGTTATTAATTTGACGTGATAGCGTGAATTGCGATCATTCAATATTTAATATGCGTTTTCTTGTAAAAAAAAATATTGCTTATGCTTTCCGACTCGCAGTTCGCGATCTCATATTTTTCCCCCTTTTGTTTGCCTCTTAGTCCATCCTTAGGATACTCAAAGAATATTTTCTCGAAATTTCAAATCTCTTGGTCAACTGGTTTGCGCTGAGAGTCTGTCAGTCAGCACAATAAAATATAGATAAATTTTTTGTTGTATATATTTTATCTCGAGTTGGAATCATCAATTCACTCCACGACTTGAGTGGGAGTACACATAAGCGAAATAACCGCAGACTGCAGTTTACTCAATCGAACACACTTTTTCAATTTACGCGTGACCTCTAGTAACAACCCTAATTAGTTACCGATTTAGATTTACCGCTGGAAAGATGGTCGTAGCACTTTATTGTTATTGCACTAAGACATAAATTGGAATGAAATTTGTTTTGACAGTTGCGGTTGCTAACGTTTCGTAGGTAACTAGTGTAAAATAATTACATGGCATGTTATGTATTAACATAGTACATGAAGTGACTTTATAAAAAAATATTTCGTATTCCTTCTTTTTTAAAATAGAAATAAAAATACTAATTGGTCACCCAATTTGTGGAATGACCGGTACTGTGCTAGCAATGGGGTTCTTCAAGTAAGATCGCGCGAGCGTGATGAGATTTGTGAATGATTTTTTTTTTACTTAGTAGTAGGTACTAATAAAAAGTTCACAGCCACGTACAGTATTACCCAACTGATATGGCGCGTCGTGAATCTTCGTTCGCACAGAAAAGAAAGCATGGCCCCAAAGATTAAGACGGGGCATCAAAATTTATCATCATTTTTGACTTAATATTCTAAGTCCATCACAAGTCTGATCAAAAAGGAAATTATAATTTAAGTTATTTCAGACCTTTATCTAGGGCCCCACAAAGCCAAAAACATGATTCGAAGACTTTCATTCGATCATTTATTCGTTTTAAAAATGGTATTTTTTTAGCTTTAATATCATTTTCTACGTAAACGGCTTCAGGTTTCTGTCTTAAATTTGTCTTACAGCAAGAAAACATAGTTTACTAGGGCATGGCAAACCAAAATTTTCCTAGATATTATATAACTCATTTTATAAACGAAATTAGTTTTTAAACTTTTAGTCAGTTACTTTTGGACCATTCTACGTTCAAACGTCACACGCGATATTCAACTTTGTATTCGTCCTCCCTCGAGTTATAATAGCAATGAATAGGCAGCGGTTCTTCAGTACCGCGCAGTGCGCTCAGGAGAAAGGATGTATTCGTTTTTTTGTTTTTTTTTTTTTTTTTATTTGTTTCAATTTCGACGAGTTGTTTGACATGACAATGTTTGTAAACAAATGACACTCTGTCCACCAGTTCAATTACTTTTTGACGTAAAAAATGATAGAGAAAAATGAATCTTAATCCTGTATAGTAAGATTCTTTTGTAACCTTTGATTTTAACAGATAAACCTTATCACAAAGCATTAAAATTGAAACTCGTGGGTATTCTTAAACGTCAAAAACTGATGACCCTGGTTGGCAGAGTTTATGTTTAGTTTCATTTTAGAATACAAAAGGAACAGATCCAGTGGAGTCGCCAACGAAACATAGAATAATAGTTAAATTAGAAGTAGCAGTATGAGAACCTAGATTTGTCTGTAATCATTGTATTTTACAGATATGGATTATGTACTTTTTCACTTAGCGAACGTTCTTGTTTCAATAAGAAATCTAATATATAAAAATAAGTCGGGTTTTCCTTCCTGACGCTATAACTCCAGAACGCACGAACCGATTTCCACGGTTTTACATTCGTTGGAAAGGTCTCGGGCTCCGTGAGGTTTATAGCAAAGAAAATTTAGGAAAAAACGCGGGTGAAAGCGCGGTGGACAGCTAGTATTATATATTTTGATGTGAACATTTGTAATTATTTTATTGATTGTAATATCAGATTGTATTAGAAATTATTTGACGTTATAAACTTCAGTTCTACATTTTTGGCATTATTTTGTAACCTTTTTTATATTCTCTCGTTTCGTTGTATAAAACTAGTAAATTCAAAATCATCATCATCATCATCAGCCTATAATGTCCCACTGCTGAGCACAGGCCTCCTTTCACAAATGAGGTTGTAAGGTAATGGGCAGATACTCCACCACACGTGCCCACTAAGGATCGGTGGAGTTAGGGCTAGTGGCCAACCTACTGTTGAGATTTTCCAAGCCGCCTATGAGGCATCCAACTAGCTTAACGACTATCACAATTAAGTGATAACCGGGACCAACGGCTTTTCGTGCCTTCCGTAGCACGGAAACGCTCGATTTGAAATACCACTAGGCGGTCACCCATCCAGGTACCGACCACGATGGTGGTAGCTTAACTTTGCCGATCGATTAATAACGGCTAATTATGCTACACCACAAGCGCTTCAAATTCAAAATATTTATCGTAAACTGATTGATTGTTGATATATCAACGCACAGCCCAAGCCGCTGGACGTAGACTATAAATTTTGCACAAAGATACCTTATACGGTGTAGGCATCCACTAAGGAAGAGTTTTTGGATATTTTCTTATGGATTGGATTATTTATGGATTGAATGAAAGTTTCAATGAAAGTCAGTCAGTTTTGAAGTTAGAATCTTCAAATTATGTGTTTAGGGCTGACGATTGTGATAAGTGTCTCAGCGTTTTTGATAATTCCACCCCCAAAGTGGTGAAAAGGGGCATGAAATTTTGTATTCAAGTTGTTTATTCACAAAATTTTATATTCAAGTAAAAATATCGTACACGTGTATCGTGTTATTACTAAGCCTCTACTGCCGCCCGTCTATTTGTCTGCCTGCCTGTCTACCACAAGCAAATATCTCAGCTGTCAGGATTACATCTTTGTGTGCCGTGCTAGGGTATGTATTTAAGTTAAGGAGGATATTTGCTGTCGTCGTCTCCATGGCCTCGAAGACAGGGACCTGTCAGTTTTGTGAGCGCGCGTAGATCACGGTGTCCACACCAAAATTTACGCGTACCTTAACAGGTCCCACAGCGATGACTCCGAGACAAAACGGTTATTTGAGCAACTGCAATCGATGACTGACAAAGTACTGAAGCAGTACCCCTCCGCGGAGTTAGTGATTTTAGCTTCAACGCTCACCAAGTTGAGTGGCATGGTTCTCGGTCCACTGACCTTTCGGGGAAGACTGCTCACGACTTTGCTCTGGCCTATGGCTTCTCGCAACTGATACTTTCTCCTACGAGAATCCCAGATATTGAGAGCTATACTAGCTCCTTACTGGACCTTCTGCTGACTATGCGACCGGACGGCTACGCAGTGACAGTGGATGCGCCACTCGGCTCATGGGACCACTGTCTCGTCCGGACGCAGGTGCCTTGTGCGTGGCCCGATTTGCTCCGGTCACCCGGGTGTCGTCGTGTGTGGCACTATAAGTCAGCAGACTGGGATGATTTGCGTGGATACTACGCATCGTACCCGTGCAGGCAGCTCTTCTTCGCAACAGAAGATCCTGACACCTGTACAGTTGCCGTCGCCGATGCGATACTGGCGGTAATAGAATGTCCTTGAACATCAGTAAAAGCATCAGGATCGTCCTCATCGTCCACTCTCTTGAAGTGAATCCTTGATACATCTAAATCTGCTGGCACTCATGACTTGCATGCCCAGGTTCCGAAATTCTGTACTAAAACTATTGTTTTCCTAATTACCATTCTGTTCAAAAGAGCCTTTCTTGATTGTTATGTCCCTTCTGTCTGGAAGTCTGCCTTCATTACCAATTTACAAGAAGGGTTCTAAATTAGAAGTAGCCAACTACCGCCCTATCTTAAAATTATGTATAATATCCAAAATACTTGAATATCTTATCTAACATCAAGTTTACGCAGCTTTAAAGAACTCTTTCAACCAAAGCCAACATGGTTTCTTAACAGAATTGACCATAGTCTTCTCTTATCCAAGCTAAAAGGCATAGGCATAAGAGGTGTCGATGGTTTTCATCTTACCTAGAAAATCGGAGACATGCTGTTGTTGTCAATAACTACATATCAAGCTAGGTTCCCATATGTAGTGGCATTCTCCAGGGTTCATTACTGGGGCCTTTGCTATTGATAATATTTGTAAATTAACGAAAACTGTGCATTAAGACTTCTCATCTTCTTTGTTTCTGATGCTGACGCGCTTCAATCTGACTTGGGTCATCTAACTGATTACTGTACGCTCAATAAACTTGACCTCAATCCTGTTAAGTGCTCTATTGTTACTTTCACACAGAAAGCTAACAATTATCTTCCCAATTATTAATTGCAAGGTCAAGTATTGGAAGCTTAGGAATGTATACTTGTCTTTCATGATTCTAAGTTAACATTAAACAGCCATATTGAGCGTATAATAGCAAAGACCTTGGAACCCTTGGATTTGTGTTCTTGCGGCGGCGTCGTGTGACGGGTCGCTCACTTCCCTCCAATATGGCGAGGAGAGCGATGGCTGCCACATGCGTCATACTTGTGAACAGGTGCTGCTTGTGGGGGCTGGTATGCCTAAGTTTGCCACTTATTTATTTACTTATTAAATATAGATTCAGTCTACTTTGCCGCCGCACTGGGGCACGCAATTGTTGTCAGTGCGATTAGAATGTAAATATTATGTAATTAATCTAAGCTTGTTTTGAAAAGACTAATTGCTGAGTTTATTGCCGGCTCTTCTCAGCAAATGCAACCTTCCGAACCGGTATTAGAGTATTACAGTCAGACTTTTCATAAGTGCCTGCGAAGGTCTATTTGCATAAATGATTTTGAATTTTGAATTTTGTGGTGCGTATGAATGTTTCACTCAAGTAAAATGGTTAAAAATATTGTATTGCACTTACGTCTGAAGCCACTTGGAGTATGCATTGCAGGTTTAGAACCCCAGATACAAGGACCTTGTTTCAAGAATCGAAAATATCTAACAGATATTTCTTGAATACCTCTGCTACCTCTTTAAACATAAATATGACTCGTCTATGTACCTTGATCTTGATAAGAAACATCACTCGCATCAGCGCTGCGAAATTGCCGACCTTACTTACCTGTTGAAGATAGTATCTGGAAGTGTCGACTGTCCAGAATTACTATCCAACATATCGTTATATATCCTCTACGCCTAATTGGCGGTATAATAGTCCCGCATGCCTCTACATGTTACAGGCAGAATGCCTTCCTTCTGCGAGCTGGCGACAGGTATAATAGGCCTTGCACATGAGCATGACATTGATTTGTTTGATTCGAGCATTGTTTCAGTAAGGCGCAAACTCAGTCAAATCTTTTTCTTAGGTAAGCTGTTAAGAATAATATCTTCTGTGAATTATTCCTATTTTGTGTTACATTTCTAAATGTTGTCTTTATTTTTTAGTAGGTTATCTTTATTTTTAATCCATTTATCTTTATTAATTTGTTAATCCAAAGCTGTGGGTTTTTGACACTGAAACATTTTAACCAAATTACTCAGTACGAAAAATCCCTGATTCAGTATTAACCACCCATGGGTTACAGTGGATAACGTCACCATCTTTTTTAAATGTATATATTGTATTACTGAACTTCCCAAGTCCTATCTTTGTCTTTGATTTTCTAACACAGATGTTAAACGTATATTTTAAGAATAAAACTAACCTTTTTGAAGCGAAACTAGCGCGATGATTTCAGTTTAAAAAAAAATATCCACACTGACCCTCTCTCCCCTATAGTTTTATTATTTTTACTCTTTTTAGTAGAGTTTTTGTAGTAAATGAATATTAAAAAGCGGCTCTTGAGGCTACTTCTTCGGGGATAATGAGCGTGACGATGGAAAAATATTTATAAAACTACTCCATTCTTTTTGTGTTATTTTCTTACTCGCGCGTCATCAATCGCGCAAATTTCTATCGGACACTAGGTCGTGCTATCGCGATACAGACAGCAGCGCGTCTTATACATGAGGGGTGGCGGGGTGTGTAGGCGGAGCGAACGTGGGAATTTATTTTTCAGGGTATGGTCTTAACGAAAGAATGCTTAAAACTTACAATCAACCTTCGATCACTACTATATGGTTCATAATACACTGCAGTTGTTAGTTCCGTCTCACTTACAAGTCACGCCCGTCCGCACGGCGCGCGCTAACATGGCGGCAGCTCCTGACCAATAGCATTTCTCGCGCTTTGTAAATTTAACTTCTGCGCAGGTACATCGGTAAGCCATATCAGTTGGGTACTACTGTACCAGTAGGCTGAACTGCATCTCCGGCACTTTCCTGGATAGAAAGTAGAGGACTACCCGTTGGATTAGTTTTCCGGCAACCCAGCTGCAGGCATTGGGTAGATGCGTGGATTCGTATTCGGGAGGTGAGCGTGCATGACAGCTCCGGGACCATTCTGGAGAAATGGGAGCCAGCTTCTCTGGCGTCCCTAGCGGGGATTGAATCCGCTAGCACCAACAAGGTGCGCTGGTGCCGGTGTTTGCGCTGCGTATTTTAACGTTAGTGCTCATGCTAGTGCTGGCGTGCTGGGGTGCGTGTGGTGAGCGACTTTGACTGCTCCGGTACCATTCTGGACAAATGGTAGTGAGTGATCACGGTGCGACTCACATTTTCTCTTGAGTACCAGGGGCGAGTACTCTGGCGGCGTGACCTACCGCAGATGGTCCCAGACGCCTCGTAAGGGGTTGCCTGGTATAGTGTGCCGTCTTTTATGACCGAGAGGTTGGTGAAGGTGGCCACTATAGAAAATCTCAGTAGAGAAAGAGGGGGTATGTACCAGTAGGCTCAATCAAAAACTGTTTTGACCTTTTAGAAATATTAATAAACAATGAAGAAACGCTAATAAATCATTGTCTAAGCAGTGAAACCTTAAATGTTACAGTTGCGACCGATTGTTCAATTCGTTCAACTGTCACGATTGTGCAATCACAATTTTCAGCTTTACAGTCGATTGCACAATTTGCAATTACCTACTCTTATTTAGCACAGTTGTTTTCACGATATTATCATCTGAAATCTAGATCGTAATACATAATCTACGGTTGAACCTGATTGTCGTATTTGAGTCAAAGTAAATACTGACTTAAAATATTTTGAGCATTATTGGTTAATATTCTTAACGTAACTTAATGCCAGTTTCTGAAAGCCAAATCAAGGTTAATCTCTTATTAAAAGTATACCTCATTGTCAATGACGTCTGAAATGACAAAGACGGCAACAGTTTTGATTATAGATTAACTTTTGTCTTACAGAAAGGTTAATCTAACTAGGTTTTGATTAATCTAACCACTAAATTCGTCAGAAAAATAAATAATTTTAACCGTATACTAATCGACCGAGAAGAAAATTACTTAATAGTTGGGGTAGACGGAAACTTTAATTTATTGACCCTGGCATACATGTCAGGTTTTCCAAAGTATCAAGCGGACCGAAAATAAGAACAAAATTGTAAATAAATAAATTGTATACAAAATATTATGTTCACTTGTTGCAAGTTCATTGTATCATGTTGTTAATTTTCGTTCAGAATTATTTCTATAGTTTTTTTATACTACAATATGCTCTACGGCTCTCTCAATTAAAGATTGATTTACTTCATTCAATCTTAACCCCCTGTTACAAAAAATACAGAGTTCTTTATAACCTAAAAAGACTTAAAATTTTAGGTCGTCGTGAAAGATAGCAATATCAGGGTCGGCAACGCGCGAGTGATACCCCTGGTGTTGCAAGCGTCCATAGGCTACGTACGTAACTGCTTACCATCAGGCGGGCCGTATGCTTGTTTGCCACCTAAGTGGTATATAAAAAAAACTGAAATCACACATATCTTCATCATCACATGAAAAAGTTTAACTTTTTTTTCAGTGCTCGATAATTTCTTAGCCAAAACCCAGTTTCCTATGACCTCTAAAACGGTATGAAACCATACCTCAAATTAAAATCATAACATGGGAATAAATCTTACGAAATGTACGTTCATTATTTTTAATTTCCATGACGTCACTACATAATTAGTCTCTGATTACAGTTTCGAAAGGTTAAGTGACAAATAATTTGTTCCATGTGAAACTTGAAGGTGCTTTGTATAGTTACGAAAATCCATAGTTCAAGACTTTGGTCGAACTTAGGCAGCTGTACTGAGAGCCAGGCTTTATGTGCTTAACACCTTCGGCCGTATAGACTATAGTAAAAAAAAAAAAAAACAAAATCTTTATATGCTGGTGCATTTGTAAACAACATAAATTGATCTTTATTTCTTCACCATTAAAACCCAATCCAACTGGCATTTCTAAAAGTTTAGCTCCCAGAACAAGATATTGTATTGCAATCAATACCATCCGAAAAGTACTTCATGTTGGTTATTCGAATAATGTAAAGAGATCCGCAGTCCCTATATCATTGTGTGGCCTTAGATAATGTAGGGTGCCATTTAAAGCGGAGCGGGTTTGCTGTGTGCGGAAATTATTTAACTTTTTTTGAAAATAGAATATGGAATAATTTTAAAAGTCTAAACCTTGTCCAGAAAGGTCGAATGCGCGGCCAATCGTGCCGGCGAGGTACTGGGGCCCAATTCTCACTTCCCTCGAACTAGCCTTCGAATCGAACTTACGATTCGAGTCCTATTCGACTGTAAAATTTCGAGGGGCGGAGTCAATTCGAACGGTCCCGACCAATCAACGCTCTAGCTGACTGGTTTGCCTTCTAAATATGCCGGCCTTGAAATTGCCAGAATAACGTAACGTTCGTAAAAGTTAGAATTCGTGCTTTTTTCGATCGAGCGATCAGTTTCGATTGGGTGAGAATTGGGCCCCTGGTCACCAATACATTGCGTCCACAAGCATCGCGCGTATTTTTATTCGCACATGCTTCGGAAATCCTACAAAATCTACAACCGCTGACACTACATCCTGACCTCAGCTATTGTTGCCTGTTCCCACGGTGGATTGGGCATTTTGAACTGAAGGTCAGACGACCTTGGATTCTGTCAGTTTCGGGATGTCGCTCTGCACTTTGGGGACATAACGAGTTTCTATTGTTCAAAACCTGTTTGAGTAGATGGACACTTATTGTTGGAAGATTTAAAATGGCGATGCATAAGGCGTAGTTTGAAGTTGGAATTGTACCGATGAAATAGAATTAGCAAAAAAAATGGAGACTCAAACTTCTTTCTTATTATTTTGTAAAGGTACCACATGGTATTAATAGAAATGGTGCCTGAATGTAGTCCCCATTTTGCTATGGTAGAAATTACGCAGAATGACCTTTGAAATTCTTTTCCGGCTTTCCGCCTAAAAAGTAATCTATAATTGGTTTTTAACCTTATACAGGTTTTTTTATGTCACGAATTGAAGCAAGTTCAGCGGAGTTAAGAAAAAATAAAATTCTTCAAGCAACTAGATAAACGTAAAAAAGGTTACATACAATTTATAATTTAGACCAGGAAAAAAATATTTCGCTATTTGCAGTCACAGACTCACAGGTGTAGGAACGTCCATAAACAACGTAATACAGGGCAAAGTATTGTGATTGTGACATACAGTTTTTTAAATGTATGATTAATATATTATCCTTCTTTCTTTTTAACCGACTTAAAAAAAGGAGGAGGTTCTCAATTCGGTTGTATGTTTTTTTTATGTTTGTTACCTCATAACTCCGTCATTTATTAACCGATTTGGATAATTATTTTTTGTTTAAAAGTGTACACTTCCCGTTTGGTCCCTTTGTCATCAGATCAGGATTTGATTACTTCTTAGTGTACTTTGAAGTTAAGTTTTTTGTAAAACAGTTTTTTCGTTGTGTCCTTAAATCAATTTGTATTCAACCTAATTGGTGAAGAATAAAGTTCATTTATTACAAACTGTGTCACATTTATTATGCAACAACAATTTGAAATTAGAAGTGTCATCAAATATCGTTTTTTTTTAAACTTAGTTTTCTTCAGAAGACAATTATTAATCTCGCGAGCATCATTAAATAAATGTAGCGATCTCTATTCAATGTAATGGGGTTTGTTATTATGACAAGGTCAGACTGACGGTAGGCGGTCGTTAACCCCCGCCGCTGTCACCTTGTGTCAGTTGGCGGGAAAGCTGATAAGATGGCGCGGATCGAATACACAAATTCAAATTACTACCAGTTTTTTTACATGTACTTTCATTTTTACTCGAAAAGTTTTTTTTATTTGCATACCTCAAGATATTTTTTATTCGTAGCAATTATTCTTGTACGATTTACGTCCAATAATAATGAAAAATTATAGTGACTTTTGGCTATCGATGCCGAGGTCAGCAAGGATGAATAATTAATTATTACCATACAAAATTCGAATTGAGCGAAATTTATGGGCATTTTTAATCCGTTTGCGATCTCGTGCGGCTGGTTTTTGTAATCTATGATTTTTTAACACGCTCAAGAAAATTATTGATAAAATACAATCATGTAAAATAAAGTTTTTTTTTTCATAGGTTATCTAGTGATTTATAATTCTATAGTTAGTAAAAAAATGAAAAGAATCTTCCATTGGAAAAATTAATAAAAATATTAGTATGTTTTGTGCATTCATTTATTTTATTCTGCGAATTATGATTTCGTTGAAATATATTAAAATGCAATAATTTCTTATACATATATTTTAATTTTTTAAAGTTAATTAAATAAAATCTAAAGTATTAAGTAATTCAAATCGACTTTCAAAGATACTTATGAATACTCTAATACCGGTTCGGAAGGAAGAATAATGACAAATATCTGCGTATTTACCAATGATATTATAATAAAAAGAGGTAGATATCGCATTAACGCACGAAAATTGTTGCAGACAAATTCAGACAATTGTCGTAATTTTGCTTAGCGGCTACATATAGCTATCTCTTTCTGTACCATACGTTCCGTATTATCTATCGCATTCACCTAATTCAACAATAACTGAACGCCGCTTAGTATGAGGGTAGCATATCTCTAGTATAATATCATTGGTATTTACGCAAATTATGATACTAAACTTGTTTCATGAAAACCAATCTTTGCATTTTTTGTTTCTACGAATATTTATTACCTACTAATGTTTTTAGACTAGCAACATTTTTTTTGTAACGAACTCCTTGGTAAGTGTTTGAAATCGTTCGAGGCATAGACAAATGTGTTTTTTATAACAAGGTCGCCTACCGACTTACCCAAATCCTCGGTCTCACGGCAGTGCTTTCAAACGTTAAGTTACCTCCGAAAGAACGTGTAACATGAGTCATTATTAGTGTGAGGCAATTTGGACCTCGATAAACAAAATGTAAATCGTCCCATTCCTTTGTTTCCACAGGTTGTGTTTCCAGCGTTTCGTTATTTACACAAATGTCCACGAAACATTATGTGAAAACCCAAAGACAACCGAGTGAATCATTTTGAACCGAACAACGTATCCGAAACGAATTAAAAAAATATAAAAAGTAACCAAGCATTCCAAAATAAAATAAACTAACGCTTACCTTATACGTTGCCATATTAACAAATAAAAAAAGCTTCATAATAAAAGAAAAACTTGATAAAGCGCCAGACATTTAAAGTGAGTAATCGCGAATAAGTGAATAAAAAATTGTGTCAAGATCAATAAGTGTGTGTGTCAAGGGGTTTACAGCAACTTTCCTTTTGTAGAACTGTGACTGGATGACATCGATCGTAATAAAATAGTGGTGAATCGTTTAAATAAGACCTTCGTTACCGTACACGGGTTTATTGTGGAAGGATTTTGGCGGATCCCTGCATAATACCTCGTGACTTGCGGCAGTGCTCGGTCTTTAAAAAAACAAAAGTCGAAACTCAAAACCTGAACTGTCAAAAACAATTCGAAATTCAAATAATGATAAGTGTTTGTGCGTGAAATAATGTCTACGCAAGCGTATTATAAAGAGCGCCTTGGGTTTGATCCCCAAGAGGCGATGCAAGATGGCGTCAACGGAAACGCCTTTTACGAAGGACCTCAACAGCCGAAGCGACATCGTGGTGATCGTGGTGCATCGGAAACCCACGATCAGGTTTACGAGGAGAATCTGACCAAATTCAAAGGTACAACTTGTTGGGAGTTCTTTATTCATCAGTCAGGTTCGTGGTGATGGGAAGTATAGAGAATGCGTGTGTATGTGTGTGTCGTTTGTTTTTAAAAAACATTCGATTGTTTTGTAGCGTTGGTACACTGTTTAACATTCCGTGTGACTGTCCCTATTGTTTTTTTTTTCACTAACTAGGTGTTCTCGTGTGTTACTGACAGTGAAATTATCTATTTTAATATACTTATCTGTGTTTTCTAATAACTTTATTTATAATACTGATTTTCATTTAAAATCTTATACACCTTTTTCATATAATTGTGATTTCGTTGGAATTGATAATTGAGGCAAAATACGTAAACAAAATGGACTCGTCCATGAGTCGTCAAACCGGTAACATTTTGTTACGTGATTTCTAGATCACCCCTAATCAGCAATAAAAGACCGTAAATCTTAGCCTGTTTTAATTTATTTAATTGGTATTTCAAGTTCAAAATACCGGTTATTTAAATAATATTAATCGATTTTTATGTTTTAATTATATTGGTGTTGTATTGGACGCGTTCATTTTGTTTTAATGTGTGTGTTGACATTTTGAATTAACGATGCATAGTTTTAAGTATAATAACGAAAGCAAATAAGTATGGTGTCAAATAAAGCAGATGATATTTAAATTTCCTAATTATTTTGACATTTTATTAATGACTACCATCTGCTCGCGGCTTCGCCCGCGTGGCCTACAGGAAACAAATGACATATTTTTCTTCAGCCTAAACACAAAATTTAAAGATCCTAACTTCGAAACTGACGGACTTTCATACAAACTTTCATCCCCTATTTTACCCACTTAGGGGTGGAATTTCGAAAAACCCTTTTTTAGTGGATACCTACTCTTTACAAAGAATACACTCTCCAAATTTCATGTCTCTAGGACCAGCGGTTTAGGCTGTGCGTATTATATAAGTCAATCAGTCAGTCAGGACTTTGAATTTTATATATATAGATATTGGCCCTGATTCTGTTGTTCACAACTAAACTAATTTTAATCTCCCTATGTCTCTTTCTAATAAAGAACATAAGAAAAGGATGTAAGAAATTTAGTCGTGTCAAATTAGTCCAATGCTTGTTTTCAATATAAATTTAGTCGCCATCTATCGCGGTTTCGCCTAAATACACGCAAAATAAGACGGCAAAGATTAATTTGACAACTTAAAATATGTTCTATCCTTTTTCAATAATGTTTGTAAAAAAGAGATGAGATGTGACTAAAATTAGTTTAGTGCGATTTACAACAGAATCGGCACCACTGACAACCTAGATAAATATCTTTCACAAACGAAAACCTGTGGAAAAATGTAACAGTTTTCAATATTTTAGTGACATAGAATTTGTTAGGATTTGATTCTCTATGGAACACGTGCTACTCTTTTGCTTACTGCGTCAGCGTTGAAAACAAGTCTCAGGCGTTTGCGCATACCATTGTAAATGATTTGGTCGAATAAGTCGCCGATCACCCAGCGAGCTGTCTAGAGTTCTGCGATCACAGTTCTACGTGCGTTCCCCTTGTAGTGGGCAAAAATTAGAAACTAGATAAATGCTAGTTAGACTTTAGACTATTTGACATAACGGATGGGTGTACTTAGCCACGATTTCATACATTCTCCTATACCTACGCAGGTTTCGCAAAATCTCTGAGTCAGATTTAATCATTGAGATATCGCTTTGAAATGCCCACGCTGCAAGGATTATGAAAGTTGTTTTAATTTATTCCTCAATTTTGTTTGAGCTAGTTGGGACCGTGGACTTAATTATCTGTTTTTAGGGTTCCGTTCCTCATAAGGAAAAAATAAACCCTCATAGGATCACTGCGTTGTCCGTCTTTCACCCTTTTTCTCAGGAGGTGGAGGTATTAAATTCTACGCGCGTTTTCCTCGACCGCCGCGGTCGCTGTGTGCAATGATCAAAAGCGCCCCGCATAGATTACATAGAACGCAGAACTCTAGACCGCTCGCTGTGGCATCGGCGCCTTACAGTGAATGCATTCCCTGTTTGGCATTCCTCTTCAAATTCAAAATCATTTATTCGAATAGACCTTCACAGGCACTTATGAAAAGTCTGACTCTAATACTCTAATACCGGTTCGGAAGGTTGCGTTTGCTGAGAAGAGCCGGCAATAAACTCAGCAAGTCTTTTCAAAACAAGCTTAGATTCATACATAATATTTACATTCTAATCGCACTGACAACAATTGCATGCCACGGCGCGGCGGCAAAACTACAAAGTAGACCGAATCGATATTTAATAAGTAAATAAATAACAAAGTTAGCAGACCAGCCCCCACAAGCAGCACCTGTTCACAAGTATGACGCGTGCGGCAGCCATCGCCCTCCTCGCCATATTGGAGGGAAGTGAGCGACCCGTCACACGACGCCGCCGCAAGCACAACTAAGGGAAAACTACTAACTCTTCAATCGGTAGGCTTCTTTAGTCGTTTCTGATACATCAGAAACTGAGGTTAAACTCTGAGCAGTAACCGCTTTAGAGTAGCAAGTCAGAGGAAACAACAATTCCGTTGAAGTCGCAGACAAGGTAGTCAATAAAAAACAACTCCCACGACCTAAGTAATCTACATAATGACTAAATCTAATATAATTGCTTTGTCTAGAGTCTAGACTTCAAAAGCGGATGTTATACTTCCTCTAGAATTAATTGGAAGCGGAACGGTGTGAAGGTTGCTATTGAAGAACGCAATCCACTCTCAAAATATCTAGATGAGATTTTATGTTTGCCTGGTAGTGGTGTTATGCAACAATGGTGCCGATTCTGTTGTAAATCGCACTAAACTACTTTTAGTAACATCACATCTCTTTCTTACAAACATTATTGAAAAAGGATAGAACATATTTAAAGCTGTCAAATTAAACCTTGCCGTCTTCATTTGCGGGTATTTAAACGTAACCGCGATAGATGGCGATTATATTGAAAACAAGCATTGTACTAATTTGACAGGACTAAATTTCTTACATTCTTTTCTTATGGTCTTTGTTAGAAAGAGACATGGTGAGACTGAAATGTGTTTAGTTGTAAACAACAGAATCAGCATTATATATTGTTATCTACCGGCAATTGGCCTTAACTTTCCTAACCGTACTAGTCCCAGTAGACGAGACAGTAATAGTAGAAACAGTATAGGACGATTTAATAGTGCATCTAGTAGCAGTACAGACGTGGTAGAATCAGTAGATGTCGATTTAAGCCAAATCACGGAAACGGCTGATTTGGCTTTCATTATTCCTATTAATTATTCATAAGAAAATACTGAACGATCCTGTGAAAGTCGCATCGCAATAGGATTAGCTATTTCCGAGACTAGCCTAATATTAACAGGTGCATGGTGTTTACATTTACTGATTCTTATTCGTTTGTACTGTTACTAGTTGTACTGTTAAATCTACTTCTACTTCTATTCTTTCTACTACTGCTGTCTCTAATGCTACTAAATCTACTACTATTTGTTCTACTATTACTAGTTCTACTGCTACAAGCTTTAGTAGTAAGGTGGTAAGCTCACGTAGCTAAAGAGACCTTCTAGGTATCTTTAGACAAGCGCTGTAGAAACACCATGCTAGCTTCTTGACGACTATCGACATGATTTTCGACCAGGCAGTTATCACCTTCAACCGTGCAATGGTTTCATCAAGATACTATGTTTTGTTTTACTGAAAGTTCAGGGCGGTTAAAAAGCCCGCTCAAGCAATATTGATAATGCAATTAATTTTTCGGAATCTCAGCAGATACTACGTATTTTTTATATTTTTTGGTAAAGATTCGGAATTGGTGAATTGCATATGATCTGCCGTAACTTGCGTATTGCATTAGCAATATTGTTCGAGCTTCCTTTTTAGCCCCCCAGGCTCATTGTTTGATTCGAATCCACGACCTTCGGAACGGCATTTGACGTCTTCCTTACTCAGAAAGATGCAGATCTAGTAGCTAGGTTATAAATTCCTTCCTTCCGAAATAATTATGCATGTCGAGAATCATCAAGGTTGCTTGAGTAGAAGAGTAAGTGGTTGAGACCTCCTAACCTAATGGCACAGAAAACTTCACATCATTTGAAATAAATTCTTATTGTTTTGTACACACAGATAAGATAGCTTTAGTATTATCTCCACTTGTGTTGCATGCAGCATAGATGTGGCAAGATTATTGTACCCTTTTTATTATATACCGAGTCAGTAAACATGGATACGGCGTGTTGGATCACGTTTACCGTAGCTTATGGACGCTTGCAACGTCACAGCACAGTACATGTATTATACTGTGTTTATTACCATCCACGTCTACGCACGAGTTTCCGATCCTTTTCCCCTCACCGATGAGCTGAGGCAAGTGATAACATCCAAATAGATATTGGACATGACATTTCTTAGAAAACCGTAAAATCTGGATATTACCAATGATCGAATTTCTAAAGTATTTAGTCTATGGCGAAAAGTAGCCTTACTAGTCTAGAGTTTCTAAGGCAAAATTACCAAAACACACGAATAATTTTGATTAAATTAGTATAGTAAGGGGCACGAGTCGTGAGCACAGATTGACACCTGCGCAGTAGTTAATTTTTCGGTCTGTTTGGCGGAATGAAGAAGGGGGGAGCGCCGAGCTGCAGACGATTGGTTCGTCAGTTGATACTCGTCGTCTAATGGATTCTTGCGTGACATTTGGCTACTGTGATTTGGCCAAAAGTGTACATGCGCGAGCTTGCCCCCACTACTGCCTATCTGTGATCACCACACGTGCCTGTATCAAATATTAAATTCTTACATTTTGACGTATGAAATGTTACGTGAACAGATGTCCATAGATTTCGTCCATAACTACACCAATTTGCAGCAGAGTTGATTGCATTAATTAACTTATTTGTTCCAATGTCTTGGGGTCAATACAATCGACCAAACTCCGTCAGTCGCCTTTAGCTCACGTGTTACCATTTACAAAGTTACGGGTTCATGTTACAAAGGATTAGATACTCTATGTTCTTTATAGTTAGTTTCAAAATCAGTTCATCAGTGATGATGTGGATGGAAGATGAAGCTCAAGCTCATTGTAGGATTCGAACCCACTATCTTCGCATATCATTCAACGTCACTACCTCTAAGATATTATTAGTAGGGTAACATCCGACGTCCCGCGATTTTTTGATGAAGTCTCAAGAAAATATCGTGTCTATTGAAAATAAACCTAAAATCATTGGTGCAGGTTCCAAATTCACTTAACGTTCAAAAATACGGACCAACTTTAAATTGCGATTAAGTTTTGCAAAACCCTTCTGTATTGGAATAAGGAAGCAAGCTTACTAAATTAGTAGAATTTCACATTAGATTTATCAAACTACGTAAAACCCAATATTTTTTTCATAGTTTTAACACTTTTAACTGATTAAAATAATTTCTGGTAATTTTGTATAATTCTAGCTTTCAGTCCCCGCGATTACTACCGTATTCCCTGGATTAAAAGTAGCCTATGTCCTTCTCCATATCATAGGCTACCTGCGTACCAATTATTCATCAGGATTTCATAAGGATTGGTAGTGCTTCTTACGCGTCAAGCGACAAGTGGTAACAATCAAAGTCACTTCCACTCATATCACTCGCGGTCCCTGGATAAAAAGTAGCATCTGTCCAGTGTCCACCCACACCATAACTATCGCAGTACAGTCGATCGATGTTTCAAATTTCGAAGTTCTGAAATACAGTCAGGCTACTTGCAATTGAATATCTATCTCTTGTAAAACTCACTGTCGTATTTATAATTTTAGTAGACTTTAAAGTGAAGCAAGCCCATTCTCTTTGTATGGGTAAGTTACAAGAAAACTTTAACATATTCAACTGTTACTAAGTGAAGTACTTAGGTAGTAGACAGCGCAAGTAGACTTAACTTTACTTACTTATAACTTAAGCATGCCATGTACGGAAGCCCCATGCGAATACCCAGCGCAATCCGATAAGTATCAGACTGGGTACACAGTATAGTGTACAACAGTACTATAATACCATAAGTAGTAATTGAAAAACATTGTTTATATTGACAGTGCGTTTTCCCTTCCGTTGCCGGCACGCCTCAATTTTTAAGGGTAATGCACTAGTTATACTCCTGCGCCCTGGTTTTATAAGCTATGGGAACCGCTTACCATCAGGCGGGCCGTATGTTTGTTTCCTACCTTGGTACCTTGGTAGTAGTATAAAAATGTTTTTATCATGAAATTAAAGAAGAACAAATTTACACCCTTTTCCGAATACAAAGTCCCGAATGACGTTTTAGAATGTCGTACAAAAATGTAAACCTCTATAATAAAATTCATCTCTACAGAAGATAATTAAGGGAGGATATCCTTGAGAAATTGGAAGAGTGAGACGCATGTTTACTACTTTTTTGTAATCTGTTTTAATTACACCGAATAACCGGTTTAGTTGTCTTTTCCTTGTTTTTTAATTTTTTAAAAATATCTACAATTGATTTATTTTTCAGGAAACAATTTTTTTACGTCCATATTATTTAATACTAATATTTTTTTTTACAAGTTTTCACCCATTATCACGGACTTAAACTACTGCACTTAACTGTACTACTTAGAGTATATGGCAAATTAATTCAATAGTAGGCGAGCCAAGCCAATGCAACCAAACTGAGATAACATTTAAAGGTTTAAATTAGCAACTAGGTCATTGCGGTGCAGTGTGATTTACATTTGTCAAGGTTATAAATAAGTTTTGTTGTTTGTTCTATTAAAATATATGAGCCTGTCACGCCTACGTGGTTTTGATTAAGTAAGCTGTTGGATGACTGGATGTCCTTTAAAAGTGCATTGAATTACAATTGAGTATGTTTACTAATTGTTGTTTGTACTGTGTCAATGATTTTGTCGTTTGTGATTGTTTTTGTTTTTTGTTTTAACTGATGGTTCTGGTGACTCAAGTTTTTCAAGGTTAATACTAACTTTGGAGCTGGATTTGGTTTGTGTTTTACTACTTAATTATGAATGTACTGTTTTCAGGGAATTAATTTAAGTCTTCCATATCTGACCTGACCATTGTATGGTCAGCAGGGCTATTTTAAAACGCTCGGATTCGATATCGGAAACGGATTCAAAAACTACCGAGGCGATATTCAGCAATTGCTTTTTTATTTCCGAATTCGAATATTTTTGATGTTTCTTTACGGAAATATCAATTCGATTCATCGAAAAGTTTTCGGAAATTAAAATAGCAATTGCTGAAATTTGCCTCGGAATTTTTTGAATCCGTTTCCGATATCGATTCCGAGGTTTTAAAATAGCCGTGCAGGTCAGATATAATTTGTGCTAGTGAATATGGTTTTGTACTGGTTCACTTACCACCCATATTCTAGACTAGTTATTCCCGTATTTTACTTCCTCTGGGGTTGAAACAACCCTTTCTTAGTGGATGTCTACGTTTATGAGGAAACTTCACAAAGTGCTAAGTTATCAAGCTATTCTTTGTTAATCTGTATTTTTTACCACTAATGTAAGGCGTTTATAAGGATCGTAAAATTGTACATTGAATTTTGAACTTTATCACCATTGTATAACGTAAAAAATCGATAAGAGACTACGAGTAGCGCGACTTCCCTAGAATCCTCAGTACCCGCGACCACCTTCGCGGCCTGAAGGGAATCTGCGAAAATAAATTTATTCGTTCTGCGAATGAGATAAAGTACAAAGTGGAATGTACAATTTACTGGCTCGCCTGATGGCTAGCGGTAATATATACCCAATAATATTTCTCGATTATGGGCATGAAACATAAAAGTCTGGTTTATAAATAAATACATTCACCTGCTGGTATTATTACGTCAACTATACAGTTTATCTTGTATCTTATCTGATAAAATTATCAATTGTATTTATCAATAACATACATATTGGCTTTGTAAAGTGAAAATAAGAAAGTGTATACTACTAAAATAATAATTTTGGTTCGCACAATTTTAAAACCATTTTTCATAGTTGTATCTCAGAGTAAATAAATATTACATTGACATCAATAATATAATAAATATTACGTACAAGTTGTATGTAGTAGTACACTAATGTTCTAATAAGTTATTTGTTTGTTTGTATGTAAGGCGTAATGTATAGAACTACTGAACTGTTTCTTACAAAAAAAAAACCCCGGGAACCGGTCTTTTAAACCATTTTTCCAAAACATTTTTCTTAGTTAGATCTAGTACCCGTTGGTTCTCGCGAGAGACGCGCGTCCTGTTATAACAATTGATGTCATTGTTATGTTTTTAAACGCAAGCCAACCAGTTAATTCTCAAGTGATATGGTGTTGCCTGCGTCTATAGGCTACGGTAACCGCTTACCATCAGGGGGCTGTATGCTTATTTGCTACCTAAGCAGTAATATGTGTTATATTGTTTACTGAAAGTTCATTTTAATAACCTTCAGTTACTAAGACCTCAATAAAATACATAAATATTGCAATTGCAATCAAACGTACCTACTAAGTAATTTTGAGTGCGGGTACCACACGGGCTTAGATAAACAAGGAGCAGTTGCGAGTGCATCGCTCTTAGTTAGGGTTGTCACTTAAAAATTAAAAAACTTCAAACGATAAGGAAAAATGCTAATTTGGTTATCACTAATCAAAGTGAGTGGTTTTCATCAATAGGAACTTAGAGAATTTGGAAAGCGTCACACGGTAAATCTTTGTGTGAAATTATACAAATATGTACCTACAGTACAAAGCAACAGATTTTACTCGATAAAATATCTGAACAATTATTAACTTAAGGTTCAGTTCACACTGAGACGCGACGCGATGCGGCAAGCTTAGATAGCAATATATTCTTTGTTCTTTTAAAAATTGCGCGCCCCGTTACTTGTGGTCTCGGTGTGAACTGACCCTTAGTCTTATGCTTTTGGGTATTATTAGTAGCCTGTAATAAATAATAATTATAACTATTATAGTTGATATGTACACTGGATCATTAATAATAATAAAAATAAAATAATTGAGGCTGTTTTACATTTTACATATTTTTTTATCGTCGCAATTACATCCTCCTTTTCTAAGTTTGGCGTGTGAAATATAGCACAAACGAAATTAAAGCAAACTATTAAAATTCTAACATGAGAATTGTAAGGTGACAACCCTACTCCACAGATGCACCAATTGCATGGTGTTGATTGAATTGAACACGCTCCATAACTCTGTATTAACCACGATTGTTCACACGATGATTATTTACATTAATTTGAGCAGTTTGTCGGTTTTTAGTGCAGTAGGGCGCATTCAGGATAAGGGATTTAATGAACGGGAAATGTCAAAAGGATTATGTCAGGAGAAAGCAGGTTTTCCAGTGAACAATATTTAAAATTGATACGTTGCGCCTTAGGAATTAAGGTATTCGAGTTATTTTTAAAACTCCTGAATTAAAAATGTTTATGCGAGATTTAAAATACTAGATAACACTTGGCAGGCATCTTTATATAAAAGATTAAGATTACTTAGTCAAAAAGCAAAGTCCTGGCTGACTGATTGATTGATGGGCGTGCGAGGTCCTCCACCAGCCGTCCGCGTCGCCGCGCCGCGCTCCCGTCCTCGCGCCGGTCACCGAGTCCACAAGAAAAATTAGCTTTCAATTACCTTCGCAAAAGTATCTCAGCGTCGAATGTACAAATCTTATAGTCTACGCGAGCGTAGCCGCGGCAAAAAGCTAGTACTAGATAAATATAAGAGAGGTAGAGCTCTTTTTTCGCGCTCCACTGGGGAAGTACATCTACCTTACAGAATACCGCCGCTAAATACCTACGTATTTTTACTTTTGTATAGGCATGTGTTTGTCCAATCTCTGCATGGGCAGTGATGATGTGGCCGAAGGTGGTAAGCACACAAAGCCTAGAAGGAAATGGCTCTCAAGTTCAGCTGTCGGAACACACCGACACTTACAACTTACTGTTAACTTAAAGTTGCGGTCCTATTTGCTTGCGCTTTGGTTTTTTTCTCCACGTCGGAAACCTTCCACTCTTGCTCAACAACAAGCCAAAGTATCACCACAATTGTATATAACGCTTACAAATATATCACCACTTATCATAATGTGCCAAAAGATCGATTGATTAATCTGCCTCGTCACAACTCTATAACATCAATCACTCCCAATAAACCCAATGAAATCACCTCGTTATTCAATATAAATCTGCGTTTGACCTGCAGAATCATATTATTATGACCTTCAGTAATAGAAACCACTTCAGATATAACCAAACTGCCCACTTGAGTCAGATGAAATGCGAGCGCGGAGTGCAAGCGCTGCGTGTGAAAATTTCGCAGATATGAATTCTGCGTGAGTCAGCTAATAGTGGGAGAAGTATACAGGTTGTTTATTTGGTCAGCGACAAGCGACCCAGGAGCGGTAGTACATAAATAAATTTTCCAAAAATGGACTTATTTCCATTAAATACTGTAAATGCGTTGAGAAATACCTTATTCAATTTGAAATAAAATTACTGCAAAGTCACTAGCCACGTACACTGACTAGAGCTAGAAGCAACCGCCCGCCGCCCTTGCCTCACCCCTTTACTCCCTCGCCCTCCCGTTGAGTATTACGTCTATATTTTAGCTTATTCCATGATTTTCAAAATAATATTATTTTTATTATTATATTATAAAAAAATAAAGTATTTTTTTATATTGTGTTTAGCACCAGTATCAGTTGTATTATCGACCCTGAGTCATTCGTCGCTGACCAAAACAACAACCTGTATAGAAGGCGTAAGAATATGTTCCACGCCTATACAATAAATACTACATTGAACTGTGGCTGTGATGCACTTTTAGGGCTGCAGAGACCAGTCTGCTAAAATGTCACACTGACATGATACTATTGCAATTCCATTATCATTGAGCCGATGTGTGTCAACTTATTCATAATGGTCTCATAATGAACGAAAATAATTTTAGTACAAAAACTGACAACTAAAAGATCATTGTAGTTTCAGTGGAAAATCATCTGAAACCTATTATGGCGCCATTATGACGCTATTGTGTTAGTAGACTACCAAATGTAAAATGTGTCAATTTTGACACCACTGGTAGTTCATTGGAACACAATTGTAATAGCAGACAGGCCCCTGATTCTTTGTACTGTATAAATACTTGAAATATTCGATGTCTATAGAAATACATTGATTTATAGCAGACTAGAATTTTAGTGCAATATATTTACTGCGTATTCTCCATAAATCGTTACACAAGAATTAGATAAAATAAACCGTTGTTGTATACAAATTAGCCACGATTTCCTTTACTCATTCTGATGCCAATTAACACCTAAGCTTGAATACCAACAGTTCCTGTTACACTTCATTACAATTTATAATCTATAACCATTTTAGGTTGAGCTTCCTCCCCTCCCTTCCGCAATCTAGAAAACGAGCAGCATGAAGTTACCTGGAGTAATGTGACAGGTCTTTTTCACTGGACGCTCCCATACTTGGTGATCTCTCGCAAGTCATGATAGCCTGGTACGCAAGATATTTTAATGAGCCATCGCAGGTCTTAATTAAGATGTATTTGTCGTCTCTTTCTAACGTGGTATTTAGAGGAAGATATATACTCGGTTTGGTCTAGAATTTCTGTCTTAGGTACTACGAAGTATTTTTGAAAACTGTAACTCGAAAATAATGAAAGATTTTGCAAATTGTCTTTTTATTTATTTATTTATTTTTACTTTGAATAATATTGCTTCCTCAGACTAAATGTTTTCTTTTTATTTCTTTGTATTAGTGGATATCATGTGCATTATTTGATTTATGATAGCGATTAGGTAATCTGAATATTCTTACAAATCCGTTTGTTGGTTTGTCCTTCTTTCACGCATCAACTAATCAACGCGAATGCATAGAGATTTTGTATGGACCGAAGAGTGACATAGGCTTCTTTTTATCTCTAGCGGAGCCTCGGGTGAAACCGCGGGGCAGATAGTTCACGCCTCAATACATATTCGTACATATACCCATAATGTTATTGTTTATAAAACATACTCTAGTACTAGTATGTATGTTAAACAATCTATGAAATACTGTCCATAATACAGAACGAAAATCAATTAAACTACAGCCATTAAAAGAATACTCACACTACTAATATAAGCTCATGCTGAGCTATAAATGCTCTAAACTAAAACATTGACTATAACGTTACACATAAGGACCTAATTGTCGTCGACAATTTAAGTCGATAGGTAGGCACAGTTCCATAGAAGCCAAGTTTTAAAGCATTGACAAAACTGTCGAATAAAATAGTCGAACATGTGCTAGTTAACATGAGCCGAGTAAACACGGATAGAATTCCCCAATACTTCCCGAAGCAGACTGCGTCTGTAATAACTTCCGATCCGCAAATAATTTGGCAACGACTTGTTACGCGCTAAAATAGTTCAAGTATTATTAGATCAGATTAGAATGTTATCGATCAAGGCGAGTTCGTTAACCTACAACAGATGTTACATTTGGTCGAGTTATACGGTGCTAATTAATGTGCGTACACAACATTTGTTGAAGTTTTTGGAAGTTTGTTTAATCCTGGATTAAATTCTTTCGAAGAAGCTGAGAATTTTTGCACATATCTGAAGGGAGCTTAACATTACACCGCATATATATGAAGCCCTGGTAATATAGACTTCTCGTGAAGACTAACTTGGATTAACACGCTACCGCCTGTCTAGATTGTCAAACTGAAGGCAATTTAAATAACAATAAAATAGGCATTACGTTTCTTAAACTATGTATTAATAACATTTTTCTATCTCTTTCAGATGAACGGGACGCGATACAGAAGAAGACGTTCACGAAATGGGTCAACAAACACCTTAAAAAGGTAATGATTTTTGTTCTTTGCGTTTAATATTTTTGAATTTCATGTCACAATTTGCTTCGACAACCTTTATATTATGAGAATCCAGCTTTATGAGAATATTGTATCAGATAAAAGACGCTGATGTACTTTATTACACATCACAATTTACCAAGCTGTTACTCTCACTTGATTACTTACTAGGAACTGCTTTTCAAGTGATTAAGAATCTTTAATTCAGTATACTGTTTAATTTAATCCTGTTACCGAAAAAAGAACTGGATTCTATTAGGAAAATTAGTCTTGAATTCAAATACCCGCGTGACTTTTTATGATTGGGGAAGAGAGAACATCTATTATTAATCAGTACGTAGTTCTTCATTAGCTTAAATAAACGGGTAAAAATATCCTCTCCAGAATCGGCTTAATACAGTCAATAGATTTTGCAACTTTAACCCAGTCATCATTGCACCTAGAAGGTCATTAGTTTTCCGGTGCGTGGGCAGATTTCCTGATTTCCTTTTACCCGCATCACGTATCACCAGGCTCTTCGCCGATCTACCGCACCATTACGTGAATGTACTTCAATCACTTTGTACCTTAGTCGTGTACCTCATATTGTCACTTTGACGCCGTCTGTCAATAATTCATTGACAGCTCGATCGTGACGCGGCTATAAAACTTAACGTTGAATAATGATTGGTACATAAGTGCATGCAATTTTCTCGATATAGATACTGCATTTCGTGATACATGTCTAGGAAAATTTGACGTCTAAATTGTCCTAGACCAAAGTGATGGAACTATGACGTAATGAAATGCTAATGATTTTGATGAATCAGTCCCGTTTGTGCTTCAGTAGATGACTATTAAGGATATATCGTTAGGAGAACACATTACTCATCTCTTTTATGTTAGATATAACAGAATACTGAGAATGATATTAGGAGAATTGTATTTCTCTCCAGTTTTGAGGATACCTAAGAAGAAATCTTTCTGCGAGGTTGTACTTGCTCCAACGGATGCATTAGACTTAAAATACACGGTGGATTGCATTTCCAAACGCACAGAACAAAGGCTCAGTACAAAGCAAATAAAGCATTCCTTTGTCTGTCTGCCTGTCTTTGCATTTGTGAATAAACAAGCGGTTCGTGTTTACAAAGCTTCCTTTATAAATTGTTATTGAATAAAGCCATATTTATGTTATTTCTGGTGGTTCAGTCACAGGGAATGTTATCCTTTGCAAAATTCTGGGCCAAATCCTGTATTGAGTAGGTTTTCAATCATTCGATTTTGATCGCTGTTTGGGAATTTGGAGTAAAATATACTTTCTCAACTAGTTCTGTCGTGAATTCAGGCATTGAACCAGTCATCATCGACATACTATTTAATATGTCGTCATCGTCATAGTCTGTCTACTCTCAGTGCCAATTCTGTCAGACTTCAGTCTTCAGTATAATTAATTCTGATCCATACCACCGAAGATCCATGTTTCTATTGTAAATGGGATATGCAATGCTGTCTTGAATGCGTTTGCTGCAAAAGGGAAGCCTGTGCAAGGATTACTAGTTGATGATAACTTTCTTAACTGTCACTTTCGATAGACTGATGAGAATATGTGAGGAGTTACATGCAAAGCCTACATGGACATCTATGCACCAAGAGGACCAGGACTTATTACTGGGGCAATCTATAGGGATACTGTTTAAGCTGATGCTAGCTCAGCTGGTTGGATGTTTGGTTGGATATTTGAATAAGCTGTCAGTGAAAGCAATGTTAAAAAACTAAGCAAGGTAATGTTGTGTTTCTGCGCGTGAGTAAGGTCGCCACAGCTCATCGAGGAAGGGGGAAGGGTCGGTAATGCGTGAGTGATTCTCTAGGATTCCCTGGATGTAGCATGCGTCCTACGGTAACCGCTTACCACCAGGTGGGCCGTATGCTTGTTTGCCGACTTCGTAGTATAAAAATAATAATCTGATGAGTTCCGGCACTAGAGTACCCGCTTCCTTCTAATTCAAGCTTTAAATGCTTATCATCTTCGGCCCCATTAGATTGTGGTCAATCCCAACCCTGTTCAAATACACTTTTGAGAGATCAATCTAGCTTATACCGGATGCTGACCTCATAATGCTTATCGGAACTTAATGATGTAATCATTTTTAACTGCAAGCCGATTAAGAGAGACCCAGGATGACTCACAGACGGACAAGCGTTTCTTTATGTGAAAGTGTTACAGCCATATGTAGAAAGGGTAATATTGTTACTCCGATAAAAATATCGATGTAAGTACCCATTGTTTGTGAGGAAAGAGCGATGCTTATTTTTTGACCTTTTCTTGCTATAAAGGATATCTGTTCCTGTCATGAATTCCTTTACTTGCCAGTTATTTTGTAAGCGATTTGTAAAAGGAGGAGGTTTTAAAACTGAAAATTCGTGGTCTTTCCAAATTATTGAGTGGATTAGACTGGTGTACCTACTTATGGGAAACTGTTAGATATGCTTAAAGATGGGAGAAAGTTTAATATCCTTATCAGATATCACGTGTTCGGATATGAAGAATAAACTCTTCCGTGATCGAGATTCGAGCGGTAACATGTAATTTTGGAAACCGAGAGTTTTTGGTTTAAATTCTTGAAAGAAGTCCAATACACTGTGTTTTTTTTTGGTTAGAAATGGTTTTACCTTTTCGGGAATGATATGCAATAGGCAACAAATTGGTCGTCAGGTCGGTTTTTGGTTTATACGCAACTGCCGCGCGATCTTGAGTTTGATTTTCGTCTATTACAGATATTCTTGTTCGCGGAAAATTGGACATGTCCCTGAGTTATGTCTTTTGATGTAAACGGTATATGTTTGTATTTACAGATAGTTTACGTTTCAGTTATCTGGTTTCCATTGTAAACGTTCTGCTCAGTTTGAGATCAGACCATTGTAAAGAATGTTACAATTATTACATTCAGTTTTTTCAAACAGCTTTCTATCCTTATAGAACCCACAATAATCACACAGATGATACTTTAAACGGTTTATCTGAGATGACTAAGTTTTAGTCACGAACCCAACGGCTACATCGAAAGTGTTGCCGCAACACATAACTTCGCTATGCGTCATCGGGTAAGCCTTACCGATAACATCCTTTGTTATGAGAACTTTATACCATGATAATAACATAACAAAAGTGTTTATTATAAATTATATGGAAGTAACGGTAAGGAACGGTGATGTAATCAAATGGTTTAGGGGTTATTTTTTCTTGGAAATTATTTCGTATCTCGAAGAGTGTTTTTTCGTGCTGCGAGGATATTGGCACTTACCCCTATAAAAGAACTATCAAAGTGTCACGAATGCAGTTGACTCTAATAAGCTATATCACACGTAAGCAGCTCATACCTTATGTGGCTTAACCGTATGTTTGTCTATCACAGTCGTTTCTCTCGGAGACAACGTGTTGTAGGAAGTTGGAAGTCGATTTTGTAAATGGTGCTCATTTTCTTCCTTACCTCCAATTACTCTTAAAACCAAAACTTCTTTTTGCAACGAGTATGATAATAAGTACAAATGGATCGAATTCTACCTATATCATCATGCACCTACTTCGAAAATGGAAAAGTCATGTACCTCACATAAAACACGTCCAGAAAAGTCCATCAGTTCGTCATCGATGACGTAATAACACGGTGGGTGTAAATATTAATATTTATAGCCGGTGACCGCAGGCTCCGCACTACATAAGGCATGGATGAACCCCTGAGTGTGTTACACCCACGGATTGTGGGCCAATATGTCAGCCCACGAGAAAACGAGATGAAATACAATATCCGAAAGTAATCTGGTACTTCTCATCTTATAGCAAGGTTTCTGGGCTCATACGTAGCAAAGCTGTACTTGCTGATATCTTTTACAATTTGGACACAGTAACGATCGATACGATAGTCTAGCGGCTAGACTCTAGCCGTACGTTTTATGATGCATTTAAACCCTTTTGCAGCTAAACCCACAGTTCGATACACTGTAAGCAATTTTTAGTTAACAATTTAAAGTTTCTGTATCTACACTCTATTTTATTCAGTTCGTCGGCTAAAAGCTTCTTCCATGTAATAAGGCGAGGCCTCAGATGAAAATCAGCGCTGCTGACAAATGGTCATTAGCATTTTGCTGAGCATGTTCTTTTTGGCGACATAATCAAAATTGTATCCATATTGTCTCAACCATATCATCCATACCTTCTTTTACATACCAACAAGTTGTCTCTACTCAGAATCAAAAACTGCAAAAGCGAATGCATCAAAATAAACAAAGATACCACAAATCACAGCTCAACTTCAAAACAGACAAATTGATACAAAGTTAATCAAAATAATTACAAGATATTAATCACCGACCAAATGTAACGTGTATAAGAGCTTAAACATAAACGAGACCAAAACGAGAGCAGATAACGTCCTAATGGTACTTATTAATCATTCTAAATGAATCACGACTGCAGTGGTCAAACAAATTCCTTCAGGGTACATTTGTGTCTTAGAGCAGATAGATGGCTTTAAATTTAGGTCTGGCGTGAAGAAGTAATCAGGAAATTTAACATTGCTTGAATGTTTGCAGTTATGGGCAATGGTAAAATTAGATCATGTGGATTTATAGAGGAACTGCCATGATCTTTGAGGCATTTTAGCAAAATCAGCTAGAACCTCAGCTAGGTTACATTGTCATGTCAATCTGACCTTATTGGCAATATTTTATGCCCAAAAGGGTTGAAATAAAATTGTCTTTTAGGTGTAGATAAACTGGTTGGTTACTTATTTGTAATTTACAGAAAATAAAAGATTCTTCTATATTTATGTAGCTAGTTAAATTAAAATACTAATAGCCATGAGTATAAAGTTCTGAAATAAATAAAGCCGGTTCAATAGATGTAAGTGAAATCAACACTATAAGATTTAAATCCGTTCCGTAACGTACGGATCTTGAATCTTGTATTGTAATAAAAATAAAGTAAACACGTAATAGGTGCGAAGGCAACCGGTTATGGTATTTATATGGTGTACGATACCAATTTACTTAACGTATTGGAGGAGCCGAACAAAACCGGAACTGAGGAAAAACATCGCATCGCAATAATGTATTTAAAGAATGGAGTATTTACAAGTAGGTGAACAAGAACTGCGTTTTTGGAATTGGTAATTCGATAGCTACTTTATTATCACTCATAATAATTATAACTAAAAATAATGGTGAGATTTTAATCGATGAAGCGAAGCTATTTTGAAAAGAAAGTCGACATAAGGAAGATTTAGACGATATGGTTTAGCGTTCTGGAAATGCTCGGTAATATTTAATATTATGGTAATATTTTTTTCAATGGAGATAACAGAAGCAAATTGTGACATCGTTTAGGAATTTGATGAATTCATTTCTATCACCAAGTTATAATGTAACAATGTTGTGAAATGAATTTATTGAATCCTCTTTAAAATTTAGATTCATACAAAGAAATTTCTTAATCTTTAATTTCCCATCGCTTTACACTTGGAAATGGAGCAGCACTGGAAATATTTAAAGGTCTGTAATATACACAGCATTTATTGTTTTTCTTATTATGTATCAATGTAGTAATGTATCAGCTAGTTTGTCAAATATTTGTACCTCTATTATAAGTTTGCCATTGGCCCTGATTCTGTTGTTAACAACTAAATTAATTTTAGTCTCACTATTTCTCTTTCTAACAAAGAACATAAGAAAAGGATGTAAGTTTAGTCCTGTCAAATTAGTCCAATGCTTGTTTTCAATATAAATTTAGTCGCCATCTTTCGCGGTTACGCTTAATACACGCAAAATAAGACGGCAAAGATTAATTTGACAGCTTAAAATATATTCTATCCTTTTTCAATAAAGTTCGTAAGAAAGAGATGAGATGTGACTAAAATTAGTTTAGTGCGATTTACAACAGAATCGGCACCATTGTAAACTACTAAGGCAGATGTTGTACTGATGTATGTTCATATTTACCTTAATCATTCTTTATATGCTTTCGGCTTCATTAAAGTATGCGCCAGCTAAAAGATCTAATGATCTAAAATGTACAATAACTCTCTTTGTCATATGGATTGATATCAATTTGAATAATCTTTATAATTTCGTAAGAACAAAGTTATCTTGTATCTTTACATTAATAGGATCATTTTGTCAATATTGGCTTTCTGAATTTCGTTTGGCGTTTAATTAAGAGGCCACAATAAGTAACACAACTGTCTATGCTAATAATTTACGATATACTAACGTCTTTTTGTAAACTCATAACAGAGGTACAGTTTAGCAAACATATTCAGTATACAGTGTCGGTGAACTCATAAAGTTCACACCACCAAACCTAGAATTCTAGAAAGTCGTTAATAGCATTTACATCTTTGGATTCTTGTATCTGCTCAGAATCTTTATCTGTAAGTAATTAATCATTGAGACTTTACTGCGGTCTGTAGTTTAAAGTGTCAAAGGCTTGTATAAAATCTGTTCAATTTAAATCTCCTGATTTAGTTGAATAAAGACTTTTATGTATTACTACTTTAAGTAGCTACGTTGGTCTGTATATTTAAGTGTTATTTATGAAAGTAATTTCAAATATTCTTTTACTTTTCAATTCATTTACACCAGGAGACTATATAACACAACCCAATTTATGTATCGTATCATATTATTTAAAAGTAATTTGTTTTGCATGTTTTGGGTATTTTCTCGTTAGATTAATATCAATTATATTTTCACCATTTACCAATTCATTGAAAGCTTGCTTACAGTCGTTAGGAGTTAAACGCAGTTGATTTTTTGTTTTAACAAGAGCTCTATGAACATTGGTTACAAGGTCTATTTTATGTTTTGTTTGATTATGACCATCATCAGGAAGCTATAATTATTATTCATATTTTACTACACGAGCTCGATTTTGCCATTATAATTGCAATATGCAAAAATTCTGAACAGGTTTTCCACATCTCATCAATATTAACTAAATAATTCAAACAAGCTCAATCTCTTGTAGCAATCTAATATTACAAGTCTGATAGAGAGACCCAGCACAGGGTAAGGACTTTGTAGTACCTGTTTGTCTGGCTCCACCACCCTCAAGCTATAACCACTTCACTTCTAGGCTTTGCAATGGTCAACAATATATTAATCCCTCTGGTATTGCAAATGCCTATAGACAGCGGTGATCACATCCAATCAGGTGAACCGTTTCTTGCTTTATCAACCTTTTCTACTTCACCTCCGTTCTCGTGCTTGTACTTTAGGCTTGTAGACTGTAGTTGCTCACAAACCTTACACTGTTACAACTGATTATTATCCAGGTGTTAACGTATTTTTACCACATGCTGCTCGGACAGACCTACACACGCCTTCACGTGTGTGAGGTAGTCAACAATCAATCCTGTTGCCCTCCCCAACAAGTAAGTTATTAGGTGTTCTGTCGCTTGTTAGTATGTTGTTTTAGTTTTGGTTTTTTAATAACACTTTTTTATTCGTCTCATCGTTTGATTTTGTCTTTCTTTATAAGCTTTTATTTCTTTTTTGCCTAGTAAGGTTTGTTTATCATTTGCATTTATAATATTCTGTTGACTTTTGATTTGCAGCTATTAAACTGATTGCGCTCACTATTTTTATTTGCTTGTTATTTTTGTTGTATAGTTTAGTTACTTAGTTTTCAGAAGAATCCATCGTTGATTTTTACAATTCAATACATCATCATTTTGCTATTTCTTTATCGCAATGGTTTAGATTGTTGATGATATAACGGTTAGAAGTTTAGATATTAGAACTTTAATTGATTTAAATTTGAGTACTTATTTCTAGACAAGCTGTTCCTAGATAAAAAAGTAGCCTTAGTCCTCGTCGCACCGTAAGCTGCAAAATTTGCTAAACCTTATTACGATCGGTTCATATGTTTAGCCGTAAAAGCAAACAAACAGATGTTACGAGGTGCTTTTTAACTTTCTATAAAATTTCTGTGTTTGTCACACTTTACCAGGAATGAGTCAATGGAACATGTAATTTGACCTAAGTGCTCTAGTAAAACTTGAGTAATCCGATGACTCCAGAGTCGAGTTTATAAACGTAACTGGACTAAACGTCAATGGAATTTTAAGAATAAGTGAATCGTTAAAAAAGTATAGGGATTTTTATTTGTTACTCTAAATATAATTACTTACAATGATCGATCAGCGGAATCTCTTCTCTTGATTTTCTTTGATTCTTAACATGTATTTTATGATGTGCAGGTGAACCGTCACGTGAACGATCTGTTCGAAGACCTGCGCGATGGACTCAACCTCATCTCGCTGCTGGAGGTGCTTTCTGGCGAACACCTTGTGAGTATATATTTTTTCCTTTCTAATATTCGTTTTTTTGCAGACACCGAGTCTTTTTAGATATATTGTAAGTACCACATGGATCCTTTCCATCAATCAAGTAAGGATCACAAAGCGTGGCGTCTGAAATTGGAGCCTTAAAGGATCCTAGCATAGGATTGATATTTGCTAATCATGATGATGACGATGGTGCTTCAATAATAAGTCACTATCCTCCATTGATTTTGGCGTCCTTTAATGGAAAAACGATCCAGTTCATCGCATTAAAAAGTAGATGGTGGGACTGGTGGTATTTTAATAGTAATAGAGTCAGTCCTAAATATTACCGTATATTAGAAATGTTGCCTGATGCCTTTGACATTTGTAATAGTTCAATTAGCTTGCCGTAGGTTTAATTTATTTCTTACCGCTAACTCCCAGGTTCCGATCAGTCTATGAATAGGTCTAACCTCATTCTAACCGAATAGATCTAGATGTAACTCAACGATGACTAGGTTTAAGTGCATCCGCTGAGTTTCGTCTTGCATGCTCTTGTTTGACTTTTGTTGTATACTCAAAGATTTATTCATCCTATTGAAATTTAGGTCCTTGCTAAAATTCCCATACCAACATCTATCTACCTGTTTAAATTATTGATAATAATTGAATAATAATTTAATAATTTTATTAATTGAATAGTAGCCTTATCATAATCATTCCTTTCTTTTAAGACGCACATTTCCTGCACGATGATAAAGTAATTTGTGGTAGTCGTTGGCTAGCTTTTTCCTTATAGTCTTGCCACCTTTGACCACACCATCACTTATTGTGGTATGAGTGTTGACGAACCCTACCAGGAGTAGAGGTCTGGACGGGTACGAGCAGCTTGAAATGAAACTCGATTTGTGCGGTGAAATAATCTTGAAACTTGTACTGCAGTATTGCCTCTTTCTGACTTGTTCATGTAAGGAGAGTGCGTAGAGAAATGAGTGCCGTATGGGCCTGACTGCGCTGTTTATATTGTAATTTTAATCTTTGCGCATGCCTATGTCAGATTTGTAAATGATTACAGTGCAATATTATTATTATTAGCAATATACAATCGGTTGCTATGGCAACGGATCAATGTTGAAAAGTGGCAATACCGTGCGAGAGCCCTATCAAAATTCTTTATTTAAAAATGCTTATATCTAATACAAAAACAATGTAAAACTATCAATAACTACAAAATAACAAACAACAAAACATCCTAGTACATAAACAATAGCCTACAACCTTAAAGTAAACAATATAAAATTTCTTATTCTAAACTTAGCTTATGTAAAGTAGGTATATAATATAATTATAAGATCTTTATTTACATTGGAGTGGGCAGGCATACATAGCATAATGTGTTATGTGCGGGTCGAGGGACGATAGAGGCATGTTAAAGGGTGTAGTCGTGAACAGTCTCCCCCTCGTGCGAAGATGAGTTTCTGAGCACCATATACAGAGTTTCACGACGTCATGCTATCTTCACTATGCGGGATGTGGGTCGTCGTAGCTCTCCAGCTGTGGTTCTAACGTCTACTACTCGAACTTTGCCATCGGGGCCTGGGTAAGTATGGGTAATCTGCCCTCTCGGCCATACTCCTCGAGGTAATGATGAATCGATGATGAACACGATGTCTCCGACTTCTGGGTTGGTGAATCCCTTGGAGTTGGCACTATACCTAGGTGTTATAGTAGGTAGGTATTCGGTGAGCCATCGATTCCAAAACAAATCAGTCAATCTTTGTACAGTTTTCCAGTTGGCTGTACCTATTAGATTTTTGTCGTCGAATGTACCCATTATCACGTTGCCACTCGATCTTCCGATTAAGAAGTGATTTGGAGTCAAACTTTCTTTGTCTTGAGGGTCTAATGAGACGTCGGTAAGTGGACGTGAGTTTATTAAGTGTTCAGCTTCCAACAATATTGTATGCAGGACTTCTTCACGTGGCTGACGAGATTTTAAGGTGGCAGATAGCGCGACCTTGACAGAGCGTACTAAGCGCTCCCAGGCTCCACCCATGTTAGGTGCCCCAGCAGGTATGAACTTCCATTTGATGCCTTTCTGTTGAGCCTTATCAGTCAGTTTTTTCAGTTCCATTTGCATGTCCTTGTTAGCGCCTACAAAGTTGGTTCCGTTATCACTGTACATTATAGATGGCGCTCCTCGCCGTGCTATCATTCGGCGGAGTGATAAGATCATACTGTCGGCAGACAGAGACGGCACTATCTCTAAGTGCACTGCGCGTGTAGTTAGGCATGTATAGAGTGCGACCCATCTTTTTTCTTGTTTGCGGCCTACTGATATGATAAGAGGGCCAAAATAGTCAACTCCGGTGCATGTGAAGGGCGGTTGATGTTGTTGTAGGCGTTCTGGTGGTAAATCGCCCATGGGGGCCGGTATAGGTAGGTACTTGTGCGTTCTGCACCAATCGCATTCTCGCGTTATAGACTTCAGCGTGTTTCGTAGCGAAGTAATGTAGTACTTTTGGCGTATTTCATTCATAACTGTATTATGATTGGCGTGATTGTAGTCGCAGTGATATTGTTGTATAAGCAACTTTGTAATCGGGTGCTTGCCGTCTAGTACTATGGGTTCCTTGTATGTGTCACTCACACAGTCAGCTGATGATATACGAGTTTCGATTCTTATTATGTCGTTTCTGAGCGTCAATGTTAGCCTTTTTAGGCGCGAATCTTTTTCGTTAGGTACATGGTTATTTCGTAGCGATTTTAATTCGCTCGCCCAACTTTCTTGTTGTATGGCTTTGACGAGCAGTGTCTCGGCATACTGTAGGTACTCTACGGGTAAAGGTACGGTACGGGTGGTAATCGTCGGCGCACGTTCGATAGGAGTTTGTTTACGTTTTCGTTCGTATTTTCTCCATGATTTGTCTTTGACGGTTTTCTTTATGGCGGCGACGGGTTCCGGTTTTTCCTTGACCTTGGCTTTGAATATGTCAACGCTGTGTAATAATCGTGCCGTAGCTCGTTGTAGGCGTGTCCACGAAGAAAACCTCGATACGTCGGGAATAGGTATTTCGGTCCGTCGTATGGTGGCTACGATTTTAGACTTTTCTTCGCCTGTGGTAGGTATGGAGCGGTCGCTCTTATCTTCCGGCCACTGATTAGAGTTGTATTGTAGAAATTCGGGGCCGTTGAACCAACGATGATGAATGGTAAAGTTTCTCGGGGTTGATCTGGTGGCGTCGTCGGCGACGTTTTCGTCGGTGGGTATCCACCGCCATTCTGTTGGTTTGGTTGAGTCCTCGATTTCTGCCAACCTGTGCGCGACAAATGGTTTGAATGTACGCGGATCGGCTTTTATCCATGCTAAAACGGTGCGCGAGTCTGACCAAAAATATCTCTTTGTGACTTTTGTTTGGATTTCTTTTTGAATATTGGTCGCCAGTCTGCAACCTAGGAGCGCTGCTTGCAACTCCAATCTAGGTATTGACGTGGGTTTCAGTGGTGTTACTTTAGCTTTTGCTGCTAATAATCTCACGCTGGTTTTGTTGTTTTCTGTGGTTTTCCAGTATGTAGCTGCTGCGTAGGAGCTCTCGCTCGCGTCCACGAACGTGTGCAGTTCTCCCTCTTCGCACGAGCTAGTGCACCTGGGTATGTCTAGGTGTTGCAGATGTTTCAGGCTGTCGAGCCACCTCATCCAGTCTTCCATGAGTGTGTCGGGTATGCTTTCATCCCAGTCGGTCCCAGCTCGCCAGAGTTGTTGTATAAGCTTTTTTCCTTGTATAAGGACGGGCGTGGCTAGTCCTAAGGGGTCGAACACTGACATCACCGCACTGGTGACTTCCCTTTTTGACGGTGGTCTGACTCCTTCTTTCACCTCCTGAGGTGTGTTTCGCAAGTTAAGTGTGTATTGCATTGCATCCTTTTTGACATTCCATAACATGCCTAATGTTTTCTCAGTCTGATCTTGCCCTAATGGGACCTGATCGGTTTGAGAGTTCTTCTCGAAGCTTTCAATTGCTTGTGTGTCGTTCGATGCCCATCCTCGCAGCACGAATCCGCCGGCCCGGTGGATACGATCGACTTGTTGTGCCGTGTTTTTGGCTTCGGTGACAGTTTGAAAACTTTGTAGGTAGTCATCCATATAGTGACATCTTTGTATAGCATATACAGCGTCCGGTTGTTCTTGACTGAATTCCTGGGCATTTCTGTCCTTTACATAGATAGCTGAGCATGGAGACGACGTTGCACCGAAAATTAATGACTTCATTCGGTATTCGCGGGGTTCGGAGTCTGTCTCGTTTTCTCTCCATAGAAAACGCAAGCTATCTCTGTCTTCTTCGCGCATGCCTACTCGCAAGAACATTTCTTTGATATCGGCTGCGACGGCGATCGGTCCGCCTCGAAAACGTATTAAAACGCCGAATAGTGATTGAAGTAGGTCTGGGCCAGACAATAATGCGTCGTTAAGGCTCTTTCCGTTTGTGCGCGCCGCTGCGTCAAATACTAAGCGCATTTTGCCCTTCTGTGGGTGTACGACGGCGAAATGGGGTAAATACCATGTTCGAGATGATGTCGGTTGACTCGTTGCTGGTTCCGCATATCCGCTTGCTAATAGGTTTTGAATCTGTTCAGTGTATTTTTTCCTGAAATCTTCATTTTTTGCAATTTTCTTCTCAATACCTATCAATCGTTGCATAGCGTTGGCGCGGTTGTTTGGCATCGTTTCATTATCGGTTCGCCATAATAACCCGCATTCGAATCTTCCATCGGAGAGACGTTTCGTTGTCTTATCAAGTATTGCGAGCGCTCGTTGTTCCGGGTCGCTTGCTGGCTTCTTGGGTGTTATACCCAAAGAGTCAAGGTCGAAATGTGACTTGATTAAGCATTCGATGTCCTCGTTTTTCTTTTGTAGGTGACCCACGAACGAAACTGGCTTTGGTGCTTCCGACCTGCATCCATGTAGTATCCAGCCGAGGCTAGTTAATGATGCTACCGGCTGATTGCTGTTTCCTGATTTTAACTCCCTTGTGACAATCAAGTGCCAGTTGTCTTGGCCAATCAAAATAGCTGGTTTCATCCTTTCGTATTGGATCTGATCTTGGATGTCGTAAAGGTGGACACATCCAGCGATATCGTCTTGTCGCACTGATTGCGATGTGAGGTTGAGTTCGTTGATAGTGTAGGCTCTCAAGTTTTCGTAGTTTCTAGCGAACAGGCCCTTTATACGTAGCTTGAGTTGGCGCGAGTTGTTCGTCTTCATTTGCTGTCCACTAATGCCCTCTATTGTTAAAACTTCTGTGGGTCCGTCGGCTCCTATCTCGTCGGCAACCTCGTTCAATAACAATGTTACGGTGGATCCTTCGTCGAGGAGGGCTGCCACGGTTTTAGTACCGGTAGGTCCGCATAACTCTACAGGAACGATCTTTAGGTATGCCTTTGTTGAGTTTAGGTGGTTTACAGACGCGATTTTCAGTTCTTCTTTTTCAGGTTTTTCATGAAGTAATGCATGATGTTGCCTCGTGCAATTATTTTCTCCACACGGGTTGGCTTTGCATGTTGAGTGTCTGTGGTTCGATTTCAGGCACTTGAAACACACCTTTAGTTTCTTAACAATTTCCC
The DNA here is from genome assembly GCA_951394255.1 of Polyploca ridens. Classification (NCBI taxonomy): domain Eukaryota; kingdom Metazoa; phylum Arthropoda; class Insecta; order Lepidoptera; family Drepanidae; genus Polyploca; species Polyploca ridens. The sequence continues at coordinate 3,167,873 of OX596265.1, read as the reverse complement.
ATCGATTTTTCACGGTTTCCTTGAGAAATTGAGGACATTTCACTAGTCCATGTTCTTTTTTACAGACGAGACATGTGATTGGTTGTTGTTTTCCTCCGGTAGTTGCGAGGACAATATCTTCTCTCTCTTTCACCGGTGTCTCGTTCAACGTAATAGCTCTCTCTCTCTCGAACTCAGAGTCGCTATCGTAGTTGTTTTCAGTTTCAGTGTCGCTCTCGCTGTCAGACTGTGCAAAGTTGGTGGTATTGACCTTCTGACTGCGTAGTGGTCGACTGCGGAATGGTTCTCTCTTTTTCTTGACGAACTCCGTAGTTGACACGTCGTATGCTTCGAATTGATCCGCAATGTTGTTGAGGAATTCTGATAGTGAAATCAGTATGGGTTCGTCTTCTTTGCTTGATCTGTACTCGTACCATCTGAATTTCACGTTCATGTTCATTTTGTCAATTATTTTTTCTGACAAATCGCTTGAGTATAAATAATCCTTGCGATTCATTTGCTTGATGACGTTGACACTATTTGCCACTGCGCTGGCAAATATGCCTATGCCCTTTATGTCGTTGGACATGGGCGGCAGCTTGTTGATAGCTGCTATCTCACTCTTTATGAGATGTGTGGGCCGACCAAATCTTCTTTCCAATGCTTCCAATATTTCCTTAGGATGCGTGTTGGTATACAGAAGCGACTTGACGGACTCTCTTGCTTGATCTTTGATAGCCCTTCGCAGTCTGGCTACATTCTCGATGTCAGAGAAATATTTTTCGGTATCTCTATAGATAGCCTTGAAAGCTATCCACTCTCTCGGGTTGCCGTCGAAATGATGCAACTCGTTTATGTACTTCGGTGCAGGAGCAGGCTTGCTTTCCTTCACGCTCTTGATCGCGCTCACGATCGCGGATGCAAGGGTTGACACGTCCCCTTTTGCCGGCATCCCATTTTTCTTGAGGTTTCCCTCGCGCTGTCGTTGAATGGATTTCTGTCGTGACTTCTCCACCCAATCCGATACGTAATCGCTGTTGTCCACGTCACTCGCATCCGATGAGTCTTCCTCGTCCTGAAGTTCGATCAATTCCAGCTTGGTCTTCGCCATTGCAACAGCCGCATCTGCCTTCTCTTTCTGGCTTCGCTCGAGTTCCAATCGTGCTTCTAATGCGGCTCTCCTTTGCGCTGAACTTGATGAAATCACCGAATTTGATGCTCTTCGTGGCCCGGTCCGATTTACCACCGTACCTTCCCTTGACACGCGTACCTCCTTGGTTTTGGACGTTCTGTCCTTCCGTGACTGCTCGGATCTCTCTGTACTTTCGGTACCCGTACCCGTGCTGTCTGTGTTCTCGGTGCTTCCACTCTGCACCGTGCTAGGAGTCTCCTTCTGAGAACTCCTCATGCTGCTCTCCGGAGCTGACTCCTCTTCCTCCCTGGACTGCGTCTTGTTTCTTCTTGCTTGACTCCTGGTGCTCATCTTCGCCTGGGGGAGATCTTCCATGCCGTCTTCCCTATTTTCCTACCTCCCTAACGTCCCTACAACCCTATCAGCCTGTTTGAGTGGTTCTTCGGAACACGCTCTCCCAGGAATGGAAACGTGCAGGATTGGAAAGGTGGGAACCGCCCGGCAGAGGGATATGAGTGAAAGTAGCGTGCTCAGGTATGGGGGGATCGTCCACACCCTCAGCCGTGCCCTCAAGAGGCCGTCTACTTCACCCACACCTTACTGGCGCGATCAGACTGTACAGTGCGCCTTGACAAAGGCACCACTGGTAGTGTCGTCCGGTCCACTACTCCCGCCAACAGGCGTTAACTCACTCTACCGTTTGTCACCGTTAGGTGGTAGACGTGAGCCGCGGCGCACCGCGTAAGAAACAAAGACGTTTGACTGTGTCCGCCACTCTTCCTCGGTGAACCCGAAGTCTCGACCGGCTGTGTTGTTCACTCGCTGCAGTGGTCACGACGATACCCGCCGTGTTGTTCACACGCTGCAGTGGTCTCGATGTACACGCCGTGTCGTCCACACGCTGCAGTAGTCTCGATGATACCCGCCGTGTAGTCTCGCCGCTGGGCACCGATTTGCGTTCGTGGCTGTGGCTTGCCCCTCGAACCCAACGTTCGCGGCCGTTGCCTGCCCCTCGAACCGCGCCAATTCCAATGCCCTTGAGAACCCACAGCTTGCACAATCTGCCCCGATCTTCCAATGTTCGTTGCTAACAAGCCCGACGAACCGAAGCGGAAGAATACCGAAGCTTCTTGCACTGATTCTTGATTTTTCTTTTTTCTATCCGACGTCGATGGACCAAACGCTGTTGACGAACCCTACCAGGAGTAGAGGTCTGGACGGGTACGAGCAGCTTGAAATGAAACTCGATTTGTGCGGTGAAATAATCTTGAAACTTGTACTGCAGTATTGCCTCTTTCTGACTTGTTCATGTAAGGAGAGTGCGTAGAGAAATGAGTGCATACGGCACTCATTTCTCTACGCACTCTCCTTACATGACTGCGCTGTTTATATTGTAATTTTAATCTTTGCGCATGCCTATGTCAGATTTGTAAATGATTACAGTGCAATATTATTATTATTAGCAATATACAATCGGTTGCTATGGCAACGGATCAATGTTGAAAAGTGGCAATACCGTGCGAGAGCCCTATCAAAATTCTTTATTTAAAAATGCTTATATCTAATACAAAAACAATGTAAAACTATCAATAACTACAAAATAACAAACAACAAAACATCCTAGTACATAAACAATAGCCTACAACCTTAAAGTAAACAATATAAAATTTCTTATTCTAAACTTAGCTTATGTAAAGTAGGTATATAATATAATTATAAGATCTTTATTTACATTGGAGTGGGCAGGCATACATAGCATAATGTGTTATGTGCGGGTCGAGGGACGATAGAGGCATGTTAAAGGGTGTAGTCGTGAACAATGAGTGTGGTCAAATACGTGGCCTATCCAGATAAATAATGTACTTCTCTATCCTTATATTATGTGACGTCAATCAATGAGAGTGTGACGTTGTTGAAGAGACTTTGTGACTGACAAATCAGTATATGAATCAAGCAGCTAATTAATAATGTTTCCCAAGTATAGTATAGACAAATGAAATTATAATACAATTTTTAGAAATCATATTACATTTGCCGGCGATGATATGTTTCCAAGGAACCCATTATTATTTCATGTCATAGATATCAAAATGAATTCGATTCGCAGTAAAAATAAATGTCAATATGATACCAAGTTAAGATCTTTTTTTGTAGCAATCTTCTTTAATTTTATTTGGAAATTAAATGGTAATATCAAATCATTGTAATTTGATATGGAATCCGGAAAGATGACGCAGTGACCTCTAGCATGTAAATTACAAATAGAAATCATTTTTTATTCCAACCAAGGTAAATAAAACGTAATCCGATCAAGTTTTATAATCCTCTTTAGACCATAAGTCTCTAGGAATCCACAACCTTGCTCAATACCTTCTTAAATTTCTCTTCATATATCACAAATTGTCCATTAAAAAATCGAGATGACCTGAGTGATATTTTACAAGGAGCTTATTTCAGTATAAAGCCTACGAAATGCTACGTACATAGGATGAAGATATGGTGTTAGTAGCGAGGATACAAGCTGATCACTCAATATCCACACATTTAGTTGAATGCTTACAGCTTTGCTAATGTGATTGTCATAAGTTTGTTACTTTTTCTTTAATTACTTTGAGTACTTTGTTATAGAAGTGTTTACATTGATCCTTAAAAGATTCACTTTGCTGAGCAGAGTTATATATAAGTACAAGTTTGTGCTTATTGCTAATGTTTACAGTAGAGTAAACATTCGAAATACGACTACTAATAACTAGAGTAGTATTTCTAGGAAAGTTATGTATGTTCTTCCGAGCATGAATTAAGTTTTCATATGTATTGAGACACTATACATCGATTAATGCCATATATCAGGGTTATTTCGCCTAATATTCACTTAACGACTCCATGAAAGGGTTATCCATCATGCACTATTGGAATTAATCAGGGCAGAGGCAGGTGTGGTAGCGGAAATGATCGCGCTACCCAACCCCGCCCATGGCGTGCGTGAAACCTTTGAACTATCGAGGTCGTTGTTCAGCACAGGAATGCGGCTGAAGTTAATTAGTACATACAGTTCTTATGTTGTTGTTGATAAGGTTTTGAATTGAAATTTTCTAGAAATAGTAATTGTCCAAGATGGCATACATTTTGCAAGGTCGTTTTAAGCCAGACGTGACATTTAAGAAGCGGTTATCGAAATAAATATGCCCGATAGACCATTTATTCTAGACTACCTAATAATTATTGTTTGTCCAAATCTATTCGCCCGTTTCTCTGATTGATATCGAGAGAACAACGCAGCGCCTAAACTAAGATCTTTGGAGGGTAGCTTCTTCTTACAGTTTAGCGGTAAAAACCCTAAGGTGTACGAAGAAGCTTACCCTAGGAGTAAAACAGGAGATCGCTGGTGAGAACCAATAAACTAATAAGTAATTCTCAATTCCAGCCGCGCGAAAGAGGTCGGATGCGCTTCCACATGCTGCAAAACGTCCAGATGGCGCTGGACTTCCTCAGGTACAAGAAGATCAAGCTCGTCAACATCAGGGCTGAGGACATCGTCGACGGGAACCCCAAGCTGACGCTCGGGCTGATATGGACAATCATCCTGCACTTCCAGGTAAGTGGATTGGTGATGACAGATTTTAAAGTAATTTGCCAATGGATAGATTTGGAGCTAGTGAATTTGATTTATTTGTAAATATTAAGGAAGATGGTCTTAAATAAGGTTTAACTAAAGGTTTAGAAGATTCAAAATACACTGAGATCAATAATACCTATAACTAAGGAGACGATGTTTCCGAAATTGTCAATGATATAAATTATGTTCTGAATGTTAAGCATTTTATAGGGAGGTATATAACAAAGCAACTGGTGTTAGTTTATATTTGTCATGCAGTGTAGAACATATTGCAGTAGGAGATATTTTCGTGAAAGAATCTAAATATTTAGTTTCAAGCCGTAACTTCGTTACTAGTAAAGTTGTAACACGTGTACGTAATATCAAAATGTCTGACCTAACACGCAAAATAGTGATTTGAAAGTCAAAATTAGGTCATTCGATAGGCGTTCGTGATAGTTTGTAAACAAAAACACGTTTGACCTTACATTTTTGCTTTTATTGTTATTCAGATTTAAAAATTAGCACTCAATCCTAGACTTAAGATTTCAATCATAATTGTACTGCATTGTACACGGTTTTGACAATGATGAAATGTCAAATAAGATTGACTTGATCAAGATTTCGGTCATTAATAATGATTATTAATTATAGCATTTGTATATTTTATGCGGATGATTTGTCTACGGGTTGATATTATGATTAATGGTTTCGTCATCCGTTTTTATATTAACAAAATTACTATTTGCATAATATTACTTGATATGTTCTTATATCGGTATGATAAAAAACGGTAACTACATAAATTATAGGAAATTTTCTCTAGATTAATTTATAACATCTACTATTTTCATAGTAAAATGATTCGGAAAAGAGATATTGTCAAAAAACTGTTTTGGGCGGCATTTTCCAATATGGCGGCGCGAGCGGTAAAGTGAAAATTTTCAAAACTCCCAAAAAGTTTCCAACTGACAATACTTTTAGGCGTCTTTAGGCTTTGTAGAAACAAAATTATATTAATTAGTTTTTCAAAAGAAACAGTACAAAAAAAGATGCTGTAGAGTCGGAATTAGTCTCGTATCTAACATCCTACAATGCAATTCAATCTGTGTTATTGTTAGTACAAGTATTGTATTACAGTGATTCAGGCAGCCTTGGCCCAATTTAATAGGTTGTAAAGAGGTTGTGGTTTTTCGTAGTAATTCCATTTAGAATTTCCTGTTAAAGTGATATAGTTGATACGTCACTAAATTGAGATTGTTCTACGTATGAAAAAAAAAAGTCAGGTCATAGAGATTTTCCCGATTCTTCGACTGATTTCGGAACCGGTGTACTGGAACTTTGTCCTTCAGAAGCCCTGCTTGATTCTTAGATGAATTGGCTTGTACTTAATTGAAGAAGAAAGAATTGTGTTTGAGGTTCTGTATTTAGATCCCATTTTTCTTTTATCTCTAACTGCAGCAAGACCTATCCCTTTATCCTTAGACCTGTCCCTGTCTATAGCTATCAATAAACAAAGATAGAGATACATTAATCTGTCATTAAATTCTAATTGACGTCTCTGAGTACGGCCAGTTAGTAACTGTTTTTTCTAATTCGTAGTCTATGAAAGAAAGTAAGCGGTAATTATATTAAAGTTTACGTTGCATAAATAGTTACGCAATGACGACTGTGCGTTTGTTTATTTTTGATGAATGCAAGTGAATGTGCATATATGAAATATTTATAATGATGTGTTCGTAATTACTCACGATGACATTTTAATATATGATTTGTCAGAGAGCAAGATCAGCTCAAGCAAATTCTTTGTTAGACATGACGTAGGTAACTTATTCATCAACTAACTCCCCTAGCTTCCCCTGCACGTTTCACTTGCGATGCCCTATCTTTTTGAGGTGAAATTTTGACAAATCCTTCCTTTCCAATTTGTAGACCCTGTTAATTTTTTTGATCACGACCGGTCAAAACTGCGTCCTGACTCTTAACCGGATAACGTAAAAATATTGGTAACTACGCCTGAGGGCGTTAAGGTGTGACGAACCTCGGCTCAGGGCGTTACCGGGGAGGGAGAGGGCGGCCGTACGAGTTACGAGTAATTAGGGGCGGTTGGATTTCTCATGGCAGCTCGGGCCGCTGGAACGGGACGAGACTGGCCGGCGAGGCCGATATCGTGGTGATCGAGTTTGTGTTGTTTCTAGGCCCTGCGGGCTACTTTTGTACATATACAAAAACTTCATCACCATAATTATTAGGTACCCATATGACATCCACTAATTATATATCTAGTTCACGTTTATGTAGCTGTCTAGTGTTTAAAATTAGTCGTCAAGCACCTACTGGGATGTTCATGTAATTGTGATTGAGACCCATTATCACCATTGGCTTACCAAACTCAAATTTAAGCGAAACACTAGGCTTTGACCATTAAAATAATTAAATCGCTCGCCATTTTTGCATCGAACGAAATAAAAATAAACTTTGACAAAAATTATAATAAAAAGCAGCTCCAACGTTTGCTAATGATCCTAAAATGAAGATAATATTTGCTTATTTTCTAAGTCATCGCTATAAATAAGCCGTTCTGTACATATTGATGTTCTTCTTTTGTATTTAGACCAGTGTTGCTAGTGCGTAAGATATTTTTCATTTTTGTAACTTATTTATTTAAAAGGCACCCTATTTTTTTTTATATTACTTACTACAACTAGAACTAACATCATAGATATTATTTGGAACTGAGAAAGCTACAAAATTAACTGTTATTCTACCGTCAAATAACTGTTATTTTTTTTTAGTAACCTCATCGGCGTAGCTGAAATAAACTTTAATGGAAAGGATTAAAAATAATCGGATAACAATTAATCTAACTGCTTTCACGTTATAAATAAGAATTATAGTAAGTTTGTATTCATACATAAATTTAAGCCAAAACTAACTAAGTCCGCAAGAACGAACTTTTATATTATTAATTCGAGTCTATCAAAGGCAAAATCAAAGCCATTTACTCAGTTCAGGTCCTTAGAGGGTACGTTACGAATGTCTTTAACTGAGAAGAACAGGCGAACAACTCAGTAAGGCTGTTTTTTTTGTTAATCTAAGTTGGTTTTTAATTGCTTGGCTCGCGGTTAAAAATATAACAATGACATCAATTGTTATAATAGGACGCGCGTCCCTCGCGAGAACAGTCGGGTTTGAAACCAAAATGTTTTTTTGAAATTTAACAATTTCAAAAAAACATTATGAAAGAACACGAAACAAAAATAAAATATTAGCTTCTGAAATAAAAAAAGATGTAACAATCTGTAAGCGTATTGCTGGCAACACGGCAACAATTCTGCACACTTTTAGCACAGTTGAAAGCCAAATATCCTTATTTGTCGTCGCCATGACATAGTAATCAAGCATTCAGATCGTTCACTATTACGTTATTTATGTTTGTTTGTTGTAGTTATGTGATATCATCATGTTCTTAGAAATAAACGAGATTTTAACCTTGTTAGAGGCTGCGGTGACCGGGTTTTATTATTTTTAATGTACGTTTCGTTCGCGGTGTCTGATCAGATTTTGAATGTATATCTGATATTTCAACACTCGATTACGTATTCAATCTACTTGTCTAGTAATTGCACATTTTTGACGATAGCAAACGTTACTATTCTCGTTTGCTGTCTTTTGTATGACAGTAGTTACTTCCATGAGTGTAGCTGCGCTGTTCATATTCATTTAGAGAAATTGAACGTATAACACTCGGGGTGATACTTCTTAACATTTAGATTCTTCTTCTTGTATATTAATAGCTGGACTCTTGTCCGTATAGCTTCTTCCACTTCTATTATGCTCTCTAACATGTTTCTTTATATTTTATGGAGTTGATCTCATCTTTCTCTTTTTATTCTTTATTATTTTTATTTTTTTCTGTGAATCTATGAAATAAATAAATAAATTATCCCTATAAGATAACCAAACATTTTTCCTCTTCTATCTATGGGCTACATGTTCTACTTATACTATATATATGCTTCTCTTTATATCGCTTAACAATGTGTGACATCCTCTCAGTGCAGCTGATGTTCTCTGTCCTACTCTAACAGCTCTTCGGCGCCAGTCCTTCCGTTCCCATTGCGTCTTCATCATTCCGCATCAGGATTACCGCAATCAAAGGTTATGCATTTCTGTATACGTATTACCTTTATACCTCGATCTTTTAAGAATCTTGACTAAAGTTTTGTAGTGTTTTATCAATTAATTGCTTAACTAAAACTTAAAGATTATTTTCAAAGGCTGTATCGACTATGAAAACAAGTCCATTAAAACGTTAAATTATTGATACATCCATAAAAACTTCTCAATGTGAGGTCTTGTATATTTATTTTATGAGTTACGTGTCACTCATTTTTTTTATTGTTCAAATTTCATGTTCGATTGAACAACGGTTTTTTTTGTAGGCTAGCGCTTTTTTATATGAAATTGCTTTTGTTCAAAGACAAAGACAAAGCCTGATTTTGGAAGACTCTAGTTTGTAGGAGTCGGGAAAAACCGACGCAATTAAGCATTGTTCGTTGTGATGTGTCTGAATAAGGTGAGTAGAATTAAAGTGGATACGGCTGGCAACACTGATATAGTTATGTCAAAAGAATAGATTCTTATTTTAAAATTTTAAAAAACAAAGTTACTTAATGCACCTCCAGGATGCTCTATAGAAAGTAGACCAAAACACAACACACCCACTTCAAAGTCGGTACACAATGCTCCTTGCGCATACTAGAAATGTCAAGCGCCTTACATAAAGCTTAAAGAGATTGGTCACATCAAAAGCTCTTCAACATTCGAGACACATTCGCTTTCTCGTTCACTCGTTACGTAATGCTATCGCTATCCTTGTCCCGCATTAAGGACGTGCTAATTGAAAGGGAAATTTAATTTTGAAGTACCGTATTTGGTAAAAGTAAATGGCAATTTGGAGTACGTGTTGGTTAGATATCAGGGTAAGGATTAGCAATTTTCAGTGTGGTGGGAATTTGGATTGGTGTTCTTCACATTTTTATGCTTCGGAGACTAATAAATTACAAACTTTTCTAAACATATTTTATATTTATATGGTTTTTTTTTTTAAATCGGTACTCTTATAGATCACTCTGGTGTCCGTCCGTCTGTCACAGAGTTTTTACTCGAAGACCAAGCAACATAGAAATGGCATAATGAAAGATTTTGACGACGCGCTGTATATCACTCGTAAAAAGATTAATAAAAACTAATTTTAGATTAATTTGGGGGTTAGTTAGATCAAGTAAAAGACGTTAATTAAGGACTCCTGACTGCTTTTTGTAGTACGGCCGAAACCCTAATTGAGCGAGCCTGACCGGTTATTTATGATGAAATCCTGTCATGATTCTTTTCTCCATATAACTTCAAGTCAGTTCAGGAGTTCGTTGAACCAGATAAGTAAGTGAATGCAGAAAAAGGCATGTCCATAAATAAAGCGAGATAACCCCACAGATTAGCCTAACAAAAAACCTAGACAAAGACAACATAAATATGCGTTCAACATCCTATATCTAGCGGCCTTCCATTCCTCAGCTTATAAATTATAATAATAAATACTCGTATTGTAATAAAGCGAAAGTGAAATGATTATTCAGTTGGCAGGCTTTGCGAACAATGAGCGTTACATCATCGTGACTCAGTCAAGAACAGCTAATCCTTTCATGTGGATCTATGATGTATACCTAGTCTTTTCACTGAAAGTAGGTAGCATAGGGTAATTCGCTCAAAGAGCAGCTCGACTGGGGAAGTACCTCCACTTTACAGACCGCAGCCAAAATCATGTTGTGTTCCTGCGCGTGAGTAAGGTCGCCAGAGCGTAATGGGGAGAGGCGAAGGGTCGGTAACGCGTGAATGTGCTGCAAGCGTCCATATGGCTACGGTAACCGCTTACCATCAGGCGGCTAGAATTCGTCCTTCAAAAACAAATGTGAGTGATAGATAAGGGTCTGTATAACAACGCCAACTGGCCCGTCGTCCTGACGTCGGATACCGAGACGAAGGTCCCGGGTTCGAATCCTACAATGAGCTTGAGCTTTCGGTGAAGGAAAACATCGTGAGGAAACCATAGCATGGTGGTAGGGTACTTTGTAGTACCCGCCTGGCTGGCTACCACCCTCAAGTTGAAAATCTGTCGCCAAGCACCTTTCGGTGTGTTCCGACAGCTGCACTTGAGAGCCAGTTCCTTCTAGGCTTTGTGTGCTTACCACCTTCGGCCGCATCATCACTTACCATGGTGAGATTGCGGTCAAACACAGGCCCATAAATAACAGTTAAAAATAAAAAACTGTAGTAACCAGTAGTAACCATAGAAATAATGTCACATAAGTTGAAAGTAAAAATGGCGTCTTTAAATATAAACGAATTACTAACGTCAAATGATTAATTAATATAATGTGAAAAAAATTGCAAAACAATACACTAAAAAAGGTTGCTCTATTTTCCTAATAGTTTCGTAGAATTAAAGAAAAAAAATACGGGTACAAAATATGACGTTTCTTAAAACAATTAATCATATTCTCTTTCACTTTTCATAAGAAACCTCTTTCTAACAAAGAAATAAAACTATCGCACATCGTGGCTTATACAGCTTGCGTGGGTGGTAACATATAACCTGCCAGAGCGGTGGCATACTTACTACACCCCTTATACGGCGCGGCGCCTGTGTAAAGAGTGGTCTCCGACCACAGATATACATCTAAATAGATGACGCGATTGTATGTACTTCGCGTGTCAAAATCTGTGCAAAAATGGGGCACAATGTTCTTCTTTTAAACTGTTTCGCGCGGACAGGGAACTCGCATAAGGCTGCATGTCCACTTGAGATGATTAGCGAGGCATATGTTGAGCTGACAAATAGGATAGCTTCTTTTTCACGTTAAAAATCTCATGCCAGCCTAACTAAATCAATCTTGTGACATTACGGTAGGTACAAAAAAGTTTAACTCTTCGTTTTCATACGGATGGAAATGCGTTATCTATTTAGATTTATGTCTGTGTTTCCGACAGTAAAACATAATTGATTTATTTTTACATTGTATAAAAAACATTGCACTAATCTAACTAATATTATAAAGAGGTTAAAGTTTGTATGTTTGGATGTAGGAGGTAATCTCAGGAACTACTGTTTCAATTCTGAAAATTCTTTCATTAACAGAAAGCTACATTATCCGTGAGTGTTATAAGCAAATTTTTACGGGAACATGGATGAAACCGCGTGGGACAACTAGTCACTTCTATAAATGGACTTAGTTTCCGCACCACCTCTCGCTCTATATAAGGTGATGTCATTTTAAAATAATAACTGATGATATTTATTCTTGCTGTATATTGACGATCGTTTATGCAATATAGTGGCATGCATACAACTTACTTTTTAAATTGTATGTGCATCGTTAGGGCTGTCAGTTATTATTTTACATCCAAATCACATGACCAGTATTGGTATCACGCCGTATGTCGTGATTGAGTAAAAAGTTTCGTATTTATAATGTAAAAGCTGTCTTACAAAAAACGTAAGCCGACTTCAAAGTACACTAAAACGCAATCAAATCCTGACAATGGGACCAAATGGGAAATGTACCCTTCCAAATAAAATATAATTTTCCAGATCGGTTAATAAATGACGGAGTTTTGAGATAACAAACATAAAAAAAAACAAACAACTGAATTGAGAACCTCCTCCTTAATTGAAGTCGGTTATAAACTAGTTATCCCCTGCGGTTTCGTAAAAGTAGCCTATAACACTCGGAGATAATGTTGTTTCCTATTATTCAAAGAATCCGACTGGTAGTTCCAGTTATTAGCTCGATTAAACGAACAAAAAAACTTTACTAATAGTCATTATTAATCTGGTTATTGACAACCCTACCTACGTACTATTTATACATGCTGATTGTAATATATGACTATAACTGTTTTATTTACCGATGATAAACATAATAAATTGTAGCATTGGATTTTATGGCTTAAATAGCTTAATCAAAGTTAATTATTCCTTATACAAATGCGAGTATGTTTACATTGAGTATTTATATAAGGTTATGTCTTAAATGGGTTTACGGACATATTGAGTTTTTTTGCCAGTAAAGAACTTGTGCTTATTAGCGAGTAGTTTATGGCGCTCCCTTTACTTTTGTATCGTATTGTATTAGGGTACTGTAATGATTTATTATTTTTCTTTAGATTTTGACTGAGTTTGTATTCGAACCATTACTGGAAAAGTGCTTTCATTGCCTTACCTAAACATTAATAACTTAAGAGTGCGTATAAAGCAAAATAACAATCTTAGAATTGAAATTTACCCAAGTAAATAATATTTAAATGAAAAAATATTTTTATATGGGTATTTTCATTATAAACGCGAGGGTTCTATATGAAAAAAAAACATAATGGAATGAAAATTCCTCGTTAGAAAAAAATCACAAAGATACCTCTAATAATAATGAATTTTCGTTTTTATTCGTTTATGGTGTATCTGATTAAGACAAAAATTCGATAAATAATATCACTAACATATCACCTAGGGCTGCTACTAACGATTTTTTAAAATATTCTTTACTTTACGAGTTATTTAGATAAGAAGCGCTAAGTCCATTTTTGTTCCGCGAAATACGCTATCTCCGTCTCATACCATGCGAATTAGACATAAGTTTGTTTCATCTGATTTTGCCATATTTTTCTGGCTTTATACGCACTCTTAAATTAACATTATTTGCACTTAAAGTTGTATAAGATGCCATTATGCGACATCAAGCGAAATTAATAACAGCTGCAATCAGCTTTCTCATTGTATCTTAAACGGTTAACTTTCTTCGATATCACGCAATGTACTTGTACCAGGATACGAACTGGTCGAGCCACACCTGCTGTTGCAGGGTGACGAATTGATAGCCTTCGGTTCTGTAGGCTTTTGATGCTGGAGTAATACTGAGATGCTTTTAATTTTGTTATATAAATAGACTGACTTTCTGCTCAGACTGATTTGAAATTAAGCAGTTCTGTATGGAAACCAGATGACTGATATCTTCTATCTTCTTTGTGTAAAGAAGAAAATGATTGATCGACAAATATTTGCATTGCTCAGTCCCCAAGTATCATCATATCAGCCTATGGATCTCCATTGCTGTACATAGGCCTCCCCCATTGACTTCCGCTTCGAACGGTTTTGGCCGCGGAGCCCAGCGACTCTGACCAAGTCGTCAGTCAGTGGGAGGTCGCCACTCGAGAACCTTTCTTCCCCAGCGGCCACCCATTGCCACTTCAGCTTACTAACTCTACGAGCGATGTCGTTTTCCCTCAAGCCCCAAGTCTAGAAACTTGAAAATTTACACCCAGATTCCTATGTACTGTTGGCATTCTAAAGGGTTTTTCAAAATTAAACCCCTAGGGGAAACCAAAGAACTTGCATGTACAATCCTAACTCTATGCGAGAAACCGTGTATCGAAAACCTAATAAACTTGACTTCCCTAATTCGTCCTGAGAGAATTGTGTGAAAAAATTATACTTACTCTAGGATTAAGACGCAATGAAGTTAGCACATAATAGTATCAAGTGCAGTAAACCAATATACAAATCCTCCATCTCCGTAGGTTTCCCATCATAGTCAAAACCCGGAACTCTTAACTCGAGCCTCGGCAGTTCAAACGGAGGCTGCGCCGGCGCATACAGTTACGCAGGTCGGGGGTCAATGGCCGGCTGCCATTGTCGGATAGAACACGCGTGCAAAAACTTTAAACTAAAAAAATCTAGTGATATGATTTAAAAATATAGAAATTTTTGTATTCTTTGCATATTTGATGCATCCGACAATAAGTTGTTGGGCTTAATGAGTATGAGGAAGGTCAGTCATAGACCACTACCATCAAGTCCATCACTCCTTATGATTGATGAATTAACTGTATAGATATTATATTTTTTAAGCCGAATTCATTAGGTTATAAAAGTTCATGATCATGTTAAGTGCAGTAGCGCCATCTCTCGAAAAAGGTGTGAACTATTTTAATGAAATCGATCTAATTGAAACCAATAGTTTGTAAAAGTTAGTTCAATTTATTAAATTTAATGTTTGCATAAAAAATACCTTCACAATATATAAATAAAATAATATTTGTAAGTAAAAACATACTGGCCAAAGATCAGAAGAATGTAACAGAAGAGGTCGGCTGACTGAAATAAAAAAACATCTCGCACGCTTACCGGATGATGATGATAATGAGAAAGAGATTAATATTCAGCTATATTTTGAATTTGGAACATAAGTTGTCTTTAAAAAAAAAACCTGTCAAGCACTCTTTGTCAAATTCAAACGCAGCAATAGCAACTGTTTCCACTCGAGGCTGGCCCTCCATCATATCATGTAGGTCGTAGAAGGCCGTAGACCAGATGTTGCTGCCCACACGCCGCCCTCGCACCCCCGCCTTGCAACACAACCACTTTCTATCACACCGTGTCCTGGCATTGGATTTTGTAACACCTTTTTCAAGAGCATTCAATTTTTATTCACAGGTTTTTAAATCGTAAAAAAATCGTTTTAGTTATTGTCCTCGTCACTATCCTCCTCGTCCTCGTCGTAGTGTATCTTGAAATTGTAATAAAAGGTTTAATTATATGGTCCTTAATAAGGTTTTATTTGTTAGGTATTATTATTCAAGGTGTGGCAAATCCCAAAAAGGTATAATGGAACCCATTTCCCGAATCCAAAGAAAATGTGATTCATAAATTAATTACGACCTTTCTGGAATCTAACTGATTTGATTACTACCTAGGCGAATATAAAAGGCATTCGAAGTACAATCTTTTCGAATAAGGAATCGATTTATTGGGTGACCTTTGTTCGATTGATTAAGACAATTAATCGATGTCATATCAATTAAAAGGTTAACGAAGGGAAGTTTATAGTTAACCAGTTTTATATTTGATGGTCAGGTAGAATATTTTTCAAGATATAAAAAAAAAACAGGTTTTAATGTGTGTGAAAAAAGAGGCAATAAAAAAAAATCAGCCTCAGTCCTCTATATCTCTCTTATTTTTTAAATTATATTTTGTTTATAGAATACTCACACATTTTATCTGTACATGCACACCTCTGGCAGACCATATTGGTAAGTTGTCAGAGTAAAAAAAAACTAATACGTATCGTATGCGCAAAAATAAAAACGCTTGCTTGCTTAAATGAGACGCTAGATGGCGCTGTTCGGATGGTTCGAATAGCAACGGACCATGTTGAAAATGTTGGCGCTTTGTACCGCTTACGGTTGCGCTCGAAAGATGGCGCTACTAGTATGTATAAACGTATGATCTTAGATTTTATTTGATAATAAAAATAAATGGTAAGTGCAATTTAATTGTTCATTTATACCAAAATATATATAAAAAAACGTATATTTATCATAATTTTCTTTATTATGAATAGTAGGTAAGTTAAAAATAAATACTTACATACTTACTTGAAGTAGGTAATTTAAATGACTGCGGTGCCAACATCAATAAATTGCGGAAACATGATAAATGTAAATCAAAGCGCATACCGGCATGCAATAATTTTATTACTTCTAATAAAATACATAATGCATTTAGCATTAACATGTAGGACATACGGATAGACAGAATGGGTATAGACAGGTGGCGAATACCTCCTCCCACGCGGTAGTATCTGGTTCATTGGAGCTCTGGTGTCTCTATGGATTATATGAAGGATATAAAGAACTGGAAGTTTCCATACGAACTTTTTTTACGAACTTTAGGTAACGGAACACTTATAGGATCACTTCGTTGTCCGTCTGTCTGTCTGTGAAGACCCTTTTTCTCAAGAACGCGTGGAGGTATCAAGCTGAAATTAATATCAATTACTCCTAGAATCGTGAAATTTGGCAAGAAGCAAGACCATGTAGCACAAGTAAAGGAAGAAATCCGAAAATTGAAAATTTGTAGTTATATAAGAAAATATTGGGGTCACCCATGTTTTACGCGAGTTTTCCGGAATTTATTGTAAGCAGTTTGAAAGGCTTGATTTTCGTCTATCTAACAGTCTTGGGGCCCCTATAATCTGCCAAAGAGAAGAAAGACATCTTCTTGTAAAATCAAATCAAAAGCTCGGAGTACTCAACAGAGCGAGGCAGTACTTCACATCGGGGCAAAGGCTACGACTTTATAAGTCACAAGTCCGGCCTCATATGGAGTACTGCTGTCACCTATGGGCGGGACCACCTGGATACCAGCTTGGGCCTTTAGACTTGGTTCAGCGACGTGCCATCAGAATTGTTGACGATCCCGAGCTCACAAGCGGTTTAGAGCCTCTCAGTCTGAGGAGAGACTTTCCCTCCTTATGTGTGTTCTACCGCTTGTACAACGGAGAGTGTTCTAAAGAATTGTTCGACTTGTTGCCCACTGCTACCTTTTACCATCGCAACTCCCGCCATCGACGGGGAGTCCATCCTCACACATTGAAACCAGAATTGTTTCGAACTGTGCGGGCTCAAAGGAGCTTTCTTCCGCGGACGCTCAGATTGTGGAATGAGCTCCCCGCCGTGGTTTTTCCAATGGAGTACAGCATGGGGTTCTTCAAAAAGGGCGTGAAGAGATTTCTTCAGGGTCGGCAACGCGCGAGTGATACCCCTGGTGTTGCAAGCGTCCATAGGCTACGGTAACTGCTTACCATCAGGCGGGCCGTCAGTGGCGTGCATTCCATATAGGCAAATAAGCAATGCTTATCTCATAAGATTCAATAATATGATATATTGATTCAATTAAACTACATAATCATTTTAAATAAAAATTCTAACCTAACATTCAATGCAAAATTTCAAACTTTTCCGCGCAGGCACTCGCGAGTTCGTGTAACAAATTCACGCACACTCATATGATTTCGGCATATGCATACACGCACACACACTTCTTTATGATAATACGACGAAAGCATAAATCACGTTTTTACTATGCGTAGCACACTGACATTTGACATTCGCGATTTATGGACCAAAAGTAACCATACCTACTCTGTTGTGACACTAGTAACCCAGCCAAATTAAAAAAACTACAGTTTACCAACGTTAGAGCAACTCAAATATAACTTCGCAATTTATTTGTATTATTTTGTTTATGGTTTGGCTGGCATTGCATAGGGTTACCGTACTTTGACAAAATTAATCGATAGATTCAAATCGAAGTGACTGCTATCGATTAAAAAAAATATATACAAGGTCGATCCTTAGAAAATCAATATTTAGATTTTATATTATATTATGATATAAAATATATTTCTTAGTTAATTAGTAACAAAAAATATTTTTATAAATGCACTGTTTATTAGGTCACTAATAATAATTAAACGAATATCGTTATTCGATTAAACTTACACTGTCGAGATTTTTAGAAAAACAACGATTTAGACGCCCTCCCATCGATTTCGGCATTGATGAGAGAGAAAGAGAGTAACTTGTGCTAATTTATTCAAAAAAACTTTAATATTTAACATAATACTGCAAAAAATAATCGATTCGAAAATTCGAAATGGAATATTATGGTCTCGTTAAAATCAATTTCCGATATTTTAATTTCGTGGCGATCTTAAGTTCGATCCGTATCTCCAAAGAGGATTTAAAAGATCGAATATTGATTAAAGAATTGATCGATTCAACCGAGGCTGGAAACCCTAGTTTGGCTTTTTTTTAAATATTTGTTCATGACCATGGACACAAAGTCCTTCAGTCGCATACATTTTATTTATAATATCACTTTCATATAGTCCGCACATTAACTTTTACATAGTCCGCATTATCAGTCACCGTTCAGTCGTGTTTTAGTAAAATGGTGGTCACTGTACTAAAACTTTTCACGAACTTACGAATCACGATACACATAATTCATTTCATTTCACTAGTGCACGTAGGGATTGATCTTTATTGGATAAAATACCACCGATAATATACAATAAAACTCTCCTAGTACTTGATTGCCTACCTCCTCCGAAAACCAATGCACGCCACTGCGGGCCGTATGCTTGTCTGCCACATTAGTGGTATAAAAAAAAAAACTTAAATTTTTAAATCTTCTATTACGAAGTGATCATTGGACACATTTCAACGTCCTATGCTTGTGCATTCAATATAGGTCCCGTAATGGTCATTATCGAAACGGATCTTGAATTGAAAGCTTTACATTAATATGTATGGGCTACGATTATTGCAGAATACTTGCCAAATTGATCCCGTGTCGTGTTTGCAATAAAAGTTGCAAAAGAGAACTAACGGCTTAGCACAATGGCAGGGTACTTTGTAGTACCCACATGCTTTGCTAAGGACATCAAGTTGATAATCTATTGCTAAGTACCTTACGGTGTGTATGAGCAGTTGCACTTGAGAGCCTGTTGATTTCTTTGCTTTTGTAAAGGTTGACAGTCAGTGGCGAAGGGCCAGATATTAAGGGCATAAAATATACTAATGTGAACATGTAACGACACTAAATAACAATACTACCCAGTATTACCCAACTGATAAGGCGCGTCGTGAATCTTCGTTCGCACAGAAAAGAAAGTATGGCCCCGAAGATTAACGAAAGAATGTTTAAAACTTACAATCAACTTTAGAACACTACTATATGGTTCATAATACACTGCAGTTGTTAGTTCCGTCTCACTCGCAAGTCACACCCCTCCGCACGGCGCGCGCTAACATGGCGGCAGTTGCCGACCAATAGCGTTTCCCGCGCATTGAAAATGTATCTTCTGCGCAGGTACATCGGTAAGCCATATTAATTGGGTACTACTGTACACTAAAGCTCATAAAGTATCAAGACTCCAAATTCCAGTTTGAATTGCAATGTTGACATCGTAAAGTACCAATTACCAGTATCAGTGAACGATGAGTTGAGAAGGGGGCGACTTGTACTACATGGCCTAGGGCGGCTTAGGCTACCAACACATGGGTGTAAGGTTACTTTTCTGTAGTACAATAGTTCTTGTAGTAGCGAAACGGCCAAGCCACATATTTGGACTACGGTGTGTAGAGTTTGTGAAGTTAGGGCTTGTAGAGTTAGGGCGTGTAGAGTTATAAACTTGGCTCTACATGAGATCTGATAACTTTTTGACAGTGTGACACATATGCTGCCGTATTGGCAACATTTTACATGAAAATGTTTTTGGAGTGATTTCACTTCTTTTTGTATGTTGCTTACGACAGCATCTTTTTTTGTTTTTTTTTTTTTTTGATAAAGTTCCTTTTTTTTGTAAGAATACATTTCTAATTTATTATAAAACTATATAAATAGTATGAACATTGTTATAATGTCATGTAGTTTTCCAAAATTATGACATATAATTAGCATTCCTAGTCCATAGGATATAACTAGAAAACTTACCTAAAAAAGATGAAAAACAAATGAAAATAAGTGTAGTGCAAAGGTGACCTATATCGATTATATCTGTGGACAACACAAAACGTGTTTTAAAGGAAAACAAAAACAGTAAACGCGGCAGCTGTTTCCACGGAGGGATCCTTTGTTTACCCACGAAAGCCTGATGACATTGATGCTTCGGCCATGAAATTAAAATCATTACGCACATACTAATTGAGATCACATAATTAATAGCAAAAATTATGATCCCACGTACAAAATACTTCATTTTTTTCAAAGTAAGCCGTCATGGGCTGGTTGTTGCCGGTATATGCGCTCGCGTCAGTCACCTGCAAGCCACCGGCTAAGCCGCGCGTCTCCCGCGTTCAAAAGTTTTTCAAATACCGAACGAATCGAACTATATAATAACACAACTAACGTACTAACAAGTGATTTGAAAAACGAACGATTCTGGTGTGTTTAGTGTTATTTTTTTCTGTTTATTTATTTACACTGTGTCGTAGTGACGTGCCTTATTGTGGATTCGATACGCGATTTTCGTTTTTACCGATAAATATACCGGTGACAATAACTGTTCAGTGGTGACATTTAGGATTTCATGAATGAATTCTTGCAGCAATGGCATTTGGCAATTCCTCGTTAGGATCTTCTAATGAGTTCTAATTTATTATTACTCAATGCACAACAGAGCGCCTATTGTTCTCCCTGTCTTGTAATTCTTGTATAGCAATGTTAATTTGTAAAATAATCACATCCTAAGGGCGTGACATTTAGCAATATACATAAAGTTGCCATTATCTCTAGAATCATAATAACACCATAATATTATGTTAATCGTTGTTTTACAGTAGTGCATGCAAATTATGCTGCTAACTTTTGTGAACCTTTATTGCTTGGTGTCATAATGTCACAGAATAATAAAATACGGTTGCGAAAAAATACGAGAATTTGACAACTACTGTACCAAATAACAACAGATTGATTACTGTACAGTAGAAATAATTGATTAGTACCTAACCTTAAAAAATCAAGTTGAATCAAGGATTCTAATATCAAGGAAGGTCTAATAATGATGCGGTCTAATAATTTGTAGAAAGGTTTCATGATAAATGTAATTATCTAAAGGATCTTCACAAATAATATATAACGAAACTATACTCGTAAAAAAAACATCAAAATTTCAATTTACTACATTTCCCCAATAGTTGCAAACAATTGCATAATCCACTGCCCACATAAATTCCAGAGGCTCTATTAAAACTGAACCGACAATTACGCATTTAAAATGTCAACCCCATATAAAGGTATCCAAGGTCCTACAATGTAGGTGTTACCATTGAATTATCGGTCTCCCCCGCAAAAAAGTCAGTAATTTTAGTACAGTCGCGGTCTAAAAATGTTTACCACCTTAAGATCTATAATCGCTTGCACATTTCTGTTTCATAAGGTTGATCGGAAATAAAATGACTTTTGATAGGCGTGAACTGTGTTTTGACATGAAAAATAAATTCAAAGTGGTGTTATACCTAGTAAGAATTGAGTTATCTTGACATAGTACTACCTACATCAAGATAACTCAATTCTTACTAGTATGCAAATAAAAATCCGCCCTTTGCTGAAGGCTTGCCATTACTTTATTACCTTTGTATTTATATTGATATTTTTATTTGTTTACAAACGCTTGACAAATGTCACAATATAATTAAAAAAAATACATTTTAATAAATGAGTTTACATTATTCAAGAAGGCATTGACAGCCTTTTTGCTGTTCGATAAATAAAAATATTTCACAATTTTAAAATGTTATATGTTTGTTGATATGACATATTAGACCTTATTGCGGATGGTATGAGATGGAATTGAGTTTGAAAAGTGATAAACATTTTCAGACCCCGACTGTACAATCCCACACAGGATATGAGAATTAATATTCACTAGATGATGTATGATTAGATTTTTAATAAAACAATATGAAAAACATGGCGTCTGTTACTAAGGGGTCAGATTTTCTAGAGGAAATATTTGGAATGCAAAGACAGAAGAAACGAACGCGATAAGTTTTAATAATTCAACATGAATAGGTGCTATAGTTTTCTCTAATGCAGAACTAGATCGTCTTATTTGTTGTTAGATTTGCCTTAAATCCTTTAAAAGTTTACCTTTGAATTTTGTCTCGTAATGAATATTTCTACTATTAATTTTTCTCTTATACTCAATAGATCTAAAATTCTAAACGTGTCTACTGTCATTGGCATCAGAGATTACGTAACAGGTCGCAAGTTGAATGGAGTCTCGCGAACAATAGCAATTAGCACGTTCTCTGCTGCCTTTACTGTACATCATATTGCAAGTACATATGTTTGTACATCAGTTAGGTATGAAACTACAGCAGCCAAAGGTCTTCTTACAAAAATTCTGAAGATATATTCAGCGACAGGTGACCTTTTTGAAGGAGTCAATAACGCCTTAGTCAGGACAAATACGATCTCTATTAATTTGTGATAGGAAGTAGTTTCACGTAAGCACAGGTGGTCGTAAGCTTGTTGATCTTGTATTACGTAAACTTTGTTTATCGAAATTCGGGTCAAGGTTTACCCAAGTTTCGTCTGTATCTACATTTTGATTCATTAATTTACTTTATCTTCACATCTTCACTAATTACTTTTCTGCAATTGTATAGTTTAGTAACATTATTATGAAATTTAAAAACTTATTTGTGGTCGTCCTTAAAAGTTTCTTCAACACATTGTAGCGGGCAGACGTCCGCCGGAAGGGCCTTACCATATGTGATGCCCATGTTTCCCAAATAAGGCGCTTGGTACATTCCTAATCCGTCACATGTTTAGCTTAACCAAGACTTTTAGTTTCAACAAAAACCTTTGACACTTTCTTAATTTTGCTCGGTGTTCACCAATTATACGGTACCGTAAGAGTTGTCACCGGTACTAAAGGTTCCTACGTGTATCGAATCAATAATAAGTATCGTGATAATAATATTGCAGTGCGTCTCGGTGCCACGACATCAATAGTATGCATTACCGCGGCCTGTGAGGCCTGAGTGAGACACAAATTGACAATGTCCATGTACCGATTTGTCAAAGAGGGCAGCAGCAAGCGCCTCTTTGTCCAAGGCACACTAGAAGGCGAAGAATCTAAACCGCGCAAGTCGAGCTTGAAAAAATCGACGTCATCCCCTGTAGGGTCACCTATCACTACCAGTCTGAACCTGGCTTCTGTCCCTAGAAGCTTACGAGATGGTTTGACCAGACACGAAACAGTTTACGATGGGAATTACCCGGGGATGGAAAGGTCGTCGAGTTATCGATCGGGGTCTTACAGAGAAGAGAGTTACAATGGTAGGATTGTCCATGATGGGAATCAGACGCACTTCGAATACGACGGCGAGAGCTCTCTGGATATACCGCTATCAGCCGGCGGCCGAGGGTCAGATTTGCAGGCGATTCATACGAACAAACGCTTGTCGACCGAGGTCCTAGGCTCATCTTTGGAGTCGACTAAGATCTCGAAGAAAGACGAGATGAGCGGTCAACGACGGATCACGACAAGGATCGTGAGGAAGGTCACCACTTTGACTCGTGGTGAGGAGAGAGCATCTGCTGAGGATCTCGCAAGAGGCAGCAGGGAGGTGCATAGGTCCGCTGAACGCTACCGACATGTTGAAATGGAGTCACTACCCAGAAAAGTAAAGGTAACTTTAGTTTTCTAACTCGTTATGTGAAAGCAATTTCTAAACGGATTAAAACGGAAGTTTTAAAGTGAAGTTTAAACTTCTAATCCTTATTAATATCCTGTTGTTGACTTATACTAATGTTTGAATTCTTCAATGTATCAAAACATCAATCACTCTAGACATTAACTAATGACAATCATTTATTTGAGAGTTGTAATTAAACACCTTTGGGATTAACCTGCACAGAGATTCAGAACAATTATTTATACGCTTAAGATAACATGGTATTAAAAGTGGATGAGTGTTCTTCATTTATTTAAGTGCAACCACTGTAATTTTCTCAGCCGTTATATTGACTGACGTTTACCAAACGGATTACTTCTCAGCATCTCATGTTATTATGTCATGTATTATTAGCGTTTATGATTACTAACTTAGCTCACTCAATTCATGTTCGAGTTAATCGTCTTTTGTTTTTTCGACATTATCACATATCTTTTCTTACAATTCAAATTATGATTTCTGGTCTTTCAGAAATGTTTCATCTTTATACAATATTGTCTCTGTATTGACTTAAACATCAAATGCAATTTCTAATACGTTCTTATTAGCAGGTATTTGTGCCTTAAGTAATAGCTAGACGTTGCTACCTTCAACAGCATCTTTCCCAACCTTCGTGACTATTTAAACTAAAGACACGTCGTGATTTACGTTTACAATTAAAGTGCTTTGATTAGCCATCGAATGGACATACTTGAAAGCAATAGAATCATTCTTAATATGGATGCAGGCAATTTATCTTTCCGAAGAGATTTAAATGCATTCAGTAAGTTCAGCTAAATGACGTGTATTTTGTGAGATCTTATTGTAGTATAACCATATGGTGTGAAAATTCCTTTGAGATTTGTAGATGGAATATGAGCATCGAACCTGTTTTTTGAATCATGCTGATGATTTTAAGATACTTTAACGACCGATTTTTGCAAAAGCTTGCTGATTACATAATTATACACGGTTTTAGACCTTTATTGTATAAGTTGGCTATTAATAAGTTTGTATCTACAGTTACCAAAATGTTTTATGACAAGTCTCCTTGCAACGTCCCTAAAATAACTTCTTACCTCAGAACCGAAGAGAAAATGATCAGAATATTCTGATTCATACTCACGATCATATTACAATTTGATCTGAACGTATTTATAAATTTTATTTTTCCATTTATCCGAGATTTGTATAAATCATGTCTGAATTATTCTGGCTATCAGAATTAGGATCAGAATTGAAATGTAATCCAAATGGCTGCGCGCGCAAGCCTTTAATCTGCCTCCATATTTCTATGCAAATGTCAGTAACAAACTGCGCACGAGTGTATGACCCGCGCAGCCTTGGTGACGTCACCCCTTATTTTATTTATGTATTTGTAGGCTTTGGTTATGTGTTAACGATATAATCAAAACTTAATGCAGGGCATTAAATTTCTGACGCATATTTCTCAATTAGTAATGGTTTATTTATTTCAGACGAATGATTTCATTATTTTCGATTTTGCACCGAGGCTTTTTCAATTATTTACTAAGGATTATATTCTGAATTCAAGAATGCAATATTTTGTCGTACCAATTTACTGTCGTGATCTTACATGAGTCTTCCCTCTAGTTGTAAGACATGCAATTTATTAGTTCAATTGTGTGCTAGACAATAATCAGTTACACACGAAACATTTACAGTACATACCAATTTCATGACAAAACAATTCCAACAATGGAATAGTCAATTGAAAATGCGGTTTGACGCGTGATTTAGAAGATACCTAATGGTAAGTTGGACGGATGTAAACTGATGATGATTATAAACCTACTGCATTTAATCTAGATGAATAATTAGAGGGAAATGATGATGAAGATGAAATACCTAACACTGACAGCGATAAAATAGTAAATGATAATGTAGAGTTTCAATATTGTATACTACGTAAAGTGTTTTACATAAACGTCAAGTTAGCTTTAAGAATTTTATTTCCAAATTTAGTTCTATCCTATTTTTATTTTATTAACTATAAATCTTGAATATGAACTTTATTTACAACAAATATGTACAAAATACAATCTATATATAGAAAATTTCCTCAAGCCTGCCGCTGCTTCCGATTAACGGCAGGGTTCCCAGAAGGCTGGCAGCGTTTCCTCTTTGGATTAAATTAAATTTAGTTAAGTTGTGATTGATTACGGAAATAGGAATGAATAATAAAAACTGCATTATATGAATTTAATGTCGATATTGCAAATTAATTTTATCTTGCAAGGTCGCTTGATGCGATTTGATTAATAGATTATTCTTTATTACTATTATAATAAAAACGATAAAAAGATCTTCATTACCATTTTGCATAAGTTAACAAACTGAAATATGAACATGCGGACCAAAACTTACTTGAATCAAAATAATTTGTCAGTATCCAAACTAAAATAGTTGTTTTCCAAAAAAGCTTAATAAAACTCTTGCGCAAGAAAGATCGAAAGCGATAGATAAAACAACAATAGACGGTGCATACTTCCAACGCAAAGTTCAGCTCTAGAAATAAATGCAGTAATGTCACGACGGTTCACATCGAAGAGGCGTCTAATAATTCACCAGCGACCTTTAAATCTGGAGAAGTGGCTCTTATTACATAGGTATTAAGAGTTGGAATAGTTGAAAGGGCAATTCCTGATAGTCTAACGATATGCCAAATTATGTAGGTCGAGTCTAAGTAAATGTGACTAGGGTTAAGAGATGATCTGATGTTTATAGTACGATATGTAAATATATGTATTAAATTAAAGATTTTGAGCTATGGGTTTTAGAATTAGTTTCTTTATCTTTATTAGGCTACTTTTTGACTAACAATTTCGATAAAAATCTGAAACAACCAGCAGCTTTATAGAAAACTTCAAGTTGGTTTCGTTACTATCAAGATTCGGTTGAAGCATTTGATGTAGCAACAGCTGGGGTGTTTATATCAAATAATAGAGACATGATCTCAGTGAAAGCCGTTCTGAATAAATATAGGTTGATTGTATACTAATAACAAGCCACACGTGAACATTTCTAAATTAATTAGGGAGGAGAAAAGGCGTGGTCACATGCAGACAGATATGAACAATTTAACTGTGTAATTAGCCGTGAGATACATTTAACATTGTGCACATGCAAATATTTTTACATGGGACCGCTCTCATGTATTCAAGGCTTTACGTGAATTCTTTAATTAAGTAATTAGCTTTCTTCAACTGAATTAAAAAGTAGAACTGATCAAAATTCGCTTATTGTTGAAAAGAATGTGTCAAACACTTTTATTAATTTAGACTGTGTAATGGCAATTCATGAACGGGTTGAGTAATCATTCCTTTATCTAATTATATTTCCCTTTACTGTATGTTTTATCATTTTAATTGCTCTTATAGATTGGCATGTAAATTAGATCGTACACTTTCAGTGGCGTGTCTGAGATCTCACGCATCGTTGCCTTTTGCAATAACTATGCTTGAGATATATAATGCTCATTTCTTATGGCTGATCATCTACTTCTAAGCTATCAAGAACTTCTATTAAAATTGCATTGTTATTCAACAATGGAATCCTTACTGGCCATAGACCATTTTAGTCAATCTTCATATCTCCAATCATAGCAATTTGCTTCTTGCAGTTTTCCAATTAATAGTATATCATGTTGTCAGATCACTAATTTAACCAATTGTACAATCAATTGTTCATGTTTATAAACATTTACAATCCTGCGAAGTGAATAAGGCGATATTTTAGGCCCTCTATTGCTAATATTCTTTGATACGCTTTCATGAATTAACAATTAGTAGTAATTATAAAAAGGTATTCTTTTTTCTTTTCAACGAAAGTTAAGTGAAGCGGACATGCAATTCTTTTTATATCAGAGTAAAAACTCATTTGCAAGTGCTACTTTCCTGATTTTTAATTCAATATTATGTTCAGTTTTTTCTGTTACATGACTAGCTAAAACTAGAGTGTTATCTAATGAATGATTCGAAGAATTTCATGGGAAATTACTTCCGACTTTTTAAATTAACGTGATTTTTTGCTTCTTGTTTACTTTTATCGCATATTCAACTTATTGTTATTAATAAATAGCTAGCTGAGAAGGTTGTCCCGATAAATTGATAACGATGGACATATTCTATGAAAAAAATAACAGCGCGAAGCAATCATGTGTCAGTTAATAGGTTATTACAATCGTATGCCATATTGAGATTCCTTTTATTTCAAAACTCTTTTTATAGAAGTAAATTCTTTAATAACCCTCCTTCCGAGTCAGTCAGGTAAAAAGTGAGTATATGAACCATCTAAATGGTCGTTATGCGAGGCTTATGGTAGTGAAAAAATAATATAATAGAAAAGCTAAATATGTCCAAATAATAAAGTAGTTTGTAGGAAATAATTAGATTTAATTTTTTGTCACTAGATGGCGTTGTATAATTTCTACATCGCGATGTTAATACATTCTTTGATAACTATATAGTCTCAACCCATATCTTAATAAATTTGCTTATGCGTTCCTGGGTATAAATGTCTTTCATTTTCCCTGGCTTTACGGATTGTAGACAAGGTCCTTCGAGCCGGATCGTTTTTTGAAAAATACTATGATGTTGTACACTGCAATATTAAGCCCGTAAATTTTTGTATAAAGCAAGACCCTACAAGTTTAGAAGAATAGAATTTGGTAGCAGCTACAGTGGTGGAGCGCCCCCTGGTGGAGAATCTTGGAACTATAGCGAGAAGATTGAAATAAAGTGAAGTGTCAGTCAAGTGCAAGCAAGGCTAACTGTGAGTACTCTAATTTGAACCTTATAAGAAGTGAAGTTTTAACTTAGAAAAAAAACTTGAGAATATTTGGACTTGTAAAATTTTATTAATAGTTTGGGACTTAGAATAATTTACGTAAATACGACGAGACGGGGAACCTATGCCCGATTTATCTACGACTATATCAAGTCCCAAACACTTAGAAAATTATCAATTGATTTCTATTCAATAAATTACAAAGATGGAAGCCGATTTTATACTTATGGATGATTTAAAAGAACAAATAGAGAAAGGTAGGAGCAACTTTAAGAAGTCTCCTAAAGAGAGAATAACTGAATCATACATAGTTACCAGATTAGAAGGCTTAGAAAAGATAGCCGAAAAATTTTGTAAGAAGCATGAGAGCATTATTTGCAAATACAAGAAGGATGATTTAGCTGAGAGTAGTTACATGAAAAAGGATATATTCGATGTTGGTTACGAAACATTCTTAATGTACAAAAGTGAGCTGAAGGCGGTACTATCCAATATGGGTAGCTCGGCGTCTACGAGTGGTGATCATTCTTCTAAGTCATATGGAAATAAAGATTCTTTTGTTAGATTACCTAAAATATCTATCCCTGTGTTTAGCGGTAACTATTCTGAATGGTCGTCATTTAAAGATCTATTTGTCTCTTTAGTTCATAATAATTCGGCCTTAGATGACGTTCAGCGCTTACATTATTTAAAAACTCAACTCAAAGGTGAAGCAGATCAATTGATTAAACATATTCCTATTACGCAGGTCAATTATAAAAAATGTTGGGATCTATTGCAGAGCCGATATAATAATAAACGATTCATGTCAAATTGTATTCTTAAGCGTCTGTTTTCTCAACGCATCATGAATTGTGAATCATCCAGTGGTCTTAAAGATCTCCTTGATACTACCTCTGATTGTATGCATGAGTTGTCTAATTTAGGAATTAAAGTCGAATCTTGGGACATTATTGTTATTTATATTGTTAGCCTGAAGTTGGACGCTGAAACCCGTAAACAGTGGGAATTGCACGTAAATAGATTATCCGCAGAGCTACCTACTTTTATACAATTTCAAGAGTTTTTAGAATGTCGTTTCCGTGCGTTAGAGTTCATAGAGCCTACTAAACCTAAACAAAAGAATACACAAAATGCATATCAACCCAAGTCATTGCACATCGCTTCAAATGTAGTTTGTCCTCACTGTACTGAAAATCATAAGTTGTTTTCCTGTAGTAAGTTTGCCAAAGAGGATGTCAATGTTCGTCAGGATATTGTTAATTCATTAGGTCTTTGCTTTAATTGTTTCGGTAGTAACCATACAGTAAAAATGTGCCGTGTACCTATATCATGTCGTATATGCAAGAAGAAACATCATACGCTTATTCATAGTAAAGTCAGTTCTCATACAGCTGGAGTCGGTCCGGAAAGTACGGAAGTACCCGAGACTGATCAAGCAGACGAAACGTACCCAGATTCGTCTTTATTGACAAATGAAGCCAACGATAATATTATGAGTCATTTTGTAATAGGGCAAGCACATAGCCAAACCTTATTGGCTACAGCTTTGATTAAAGCTGAGGCCAAAGGTGGTAATACTCAGATACTAAGAGCTCTGCTTGACCAAGGGTCACAGGCATCTTTCATATCTGAAGCAGCCGTGCAACTTTTACGATTACACAAAATTTGTGCAAAAAGTTGTATATCTGGTTTGGGTGGAGGTCAAAGTGGTTTAACCTCAAAGTATGTGGTTATTGTCAATGTGCAGTCACTTCATGACCCCTCATTTAAAATGCAGGTAAAGGCACATGTGTTGAGCAAGGTAACTTCCATTTTGCCAGAAAATAAATTTGTTTTACCATACTGGGCAGATTTGGGTCAAATTACTCTGGCGGATCCACAATACAATTCACCCAATAAAATAGATATTTTATTGGGAGCTGAGGTATACTGTAGTATTCTGAAAAAGGGCTTGATTAAAAATCCCAATGGTTGTATAATTGCGCAGAATACTCACCTCGGATGGGTGTTGTCGGGTCAGGTAAATGTTAGTGATAGTAGAGTAACTGGGAGTCATAATAAGATTCTAAATATGCATGTTATGCTAGAAAATAACGAGCTACTCAAACGGTTTTGGGAGCTAGAATCTGAGCCTAGTTTGATGTACGGAAAAGTCTTGACTCCTGAGGAGCAAGAATGTGAAGAGCATTTTGCCGCCACTACAAGTAGAGACGAGATAGGTCGCTACATTGTAGAATTGCCTTTCCGTGCCGATTCTAATGCGAAAGATAGATATGGAGATACAAGAAAAAATGCAGTGAAAAGATTATTATATCTAGAGAAAAGACTAGCAAAAAACCCAATGCAAAGAAAAGATTATGCAGAGGTACTGAAAGAATATGTGACACTTAATCACATGGAAGAAGTAAGAACAATTTCAGAACAGAAACTGGAAAAGGTTTGGTTGCCACACCACGCAGTGATTAGACTTGACAAAAGTACTACAAAAACTAGAGTAGTTTTTGATGCCTCGAATAAAGGCACCAATGGTGTGTCTCTAAATGACACTTTAATGATCGGACCAACTTTGCAACCAGAATTACGACATATCATCATGCGATGGCGTTTACATCCCATATGTCTCACCGCTGATATAATCAAAATGTATCGGCAAGTGAAGGTGGCAGAGAAGCACACCGATTATCAAAGAATAGTTTGGCGTGACGATACTGAGTCTGAAATTAAGGACTATAGACTTTTGAGAGTAACTTTTGGTATGTCTTGTGCACCATATTTAGCTGTCAAAGCTTTACAGCAGGTTGCTATTGATGAAGGACATAACTATCCATTAGCTGCCGAAAGAGTTAAGATGGATTTCTATATAGATGATCTCATGACGGGTTGTCAATCTGAAAAAGAAGCGATTGAAGTTTACGAACAGATGAATTCGCTAATGGAGAAGGGTGGTTTTAAATTACAGAAGTGGGATAGCAATAGGAAAGAATTATTATGGTCATTGAGGAAAGATAGTGAAGACGGAAATGATAGGAATATAAAGGAAGATGATATTACTAAAATACTTGGTCTTACCTGGAATCGTCGAACTGATGAATTTGATTACACAGTTAAGATATCAATCGAAACTTCTGTTCCTGAAACTAAACGACAGATTATTTCTGAAATCTGCCGTTTATACGATCCTTTTGGCTGGATAGCTCCATGTATTATTACTGCTAAAGTTTTTATCCAAAAACTATGGTTGACTGGCCTCGATTGGGATGAAAACTTACCGACGGAGCTCCTGTACGAATGGAGTCTGTATAGAGATGAGTTACGTAAATTACTTAATTTTCATTTACCTCGTTGGGTTCATAAATCTGATAGTGACACACAAATCGAATTGCATGGTTTTAGCGATGCTTCTAGCGTAGCGTATTCTGCTGTGGTCTATATAAGATGTGTTACGGCAAAGGGTGAAGTTAAATGTCACTTGATGACTGCTAAAACTAAAGTCGCACCCATCAAACAGGTCTCCATTCCACGACTAGAATTATGCGGAGCTGTTTTGGTCACTAAGCTGCTCGTTGAAGTGGCTGAAGTTCTTAACATAGACAAATCGAATTTACATGCCTGGACTGACTCAACCATTGTATTAGCTTGGTTAAGTGATCATCCAAGTCGATGGAAAACCTTTGTAGCCAATCGCACGTCGGAAATTCTTACGCTTTTAGATTCATCCCAATGGACATACGTAAACACTAAAGACAACCCTGCTGATTGTGCGTCAAGAGGAATAACACCAGCAGATTTGATTGACAATAATTTATGGAAGTGTGGTCCAAGCTGGTTACGTAATGACACTATAAAATATGAGAAACCCATTTCCATATGTAACAAAACGGAGTTGGACATGAGAAAAATAAAGGCATATACAGGTTCTGTAAAGGATCATGCTGATAATATATGGGTTAAATTTTCTTCTCTACGGAAGCTAGTGAGGGTTATAGCTTTCTGTCGCCGTTTCCTACGTCTAAAATATTCTAACACCTATAAAGAAAAACCTTTACCATATTTAACAGCTAAGGAAATACAAGATTCTCTTTCGTGCTGCGTTCGGCAACATCAATGTTATGCATTTGCCGAGGAGCTCGAGAGTCTTATAAAATTTGAAGATGTGAACAAAAAGAGTAAGCTCGCTGCATTGAACCCATTTATTGATAAATATGGTATATTGCGAGTAGGTGGTCGCATACAGAACTCAAGCTTATCAAACAATAGCAAGCATCCCATTATAATTGCTGGAGAATCTCATCTAGCTAAACTTATAATAGCTGATGCGCATGAGAAAACTATGCACGGTGGACAACAATTATCATGCAATTATGTACGAAATAAATATTGGGTTACAAATCTAAAAAATGTCATGAGAAGCCATATTCATCATTGCGTGCCGTGCATTAGGAATGCCGCTAGGTTCCGGACTCAGTTGATGGGCCAATTACCGGCCTGTCGAGTTACTCCCGATAAGCCATTTCTGAATTCAGGCGTAGATTACGCAGGCCCGATAAATATTCGTGTCTCCAAGGGAAGAGGCCACAAATCTTATAAAGGCTATATCTGTCTCTTCGTCTGTATGGCTACACGCGCGGTTCATATTGAAGCCGTATCGGATCTCACTACTAACGGTTTTTTAAGTGCTTTTAAACGTTTTGTGGCTCGAAGAGGTCGCTGTAACCATATATATAGCGACAATGGTACCAATTTTGTCGGTGCATCTGGAGAACTCAAACAGCTATTTAATAGCGAGAAGTCTTCATTTCCAATCGAAGTTGCATCTTCGTTAGCTAATAACGGGACCGAATGGCATTTCATCCCTCCTCATGCTCCCAATTTTGGAGGATTGTGGGAGGCAGGAATTAAGAGCACAAAACATCATCTTCGTAGAGTCATAGGTGATTCTACTCTTACCTACGAAGAAATGGCTACAGTACTAGCACAAATTGAGGCTTGCCTCAATTCGCGCCCACTATCCATTGCAAGTCCAGACCCAGACGACTGGGTACCATTAACACCAGGTCATTTTTTGGTTGGTGAGCCATTACTTACTGCTCCTGACCACAATTATGAACATCTTTCGATGGGCAACTTACGTCGTTGGCAACTTACACAACGCATGGTTCAAAACTTTTGGAGGAGATGGTCCCAAGAGTATTTGACGCATTTCTTTCAAAGATACAAATGGAATACCAAAACTCCCGATTTAAAAATTGGAGATATAGTTTTAGTACGTGAGGATAATTTACCTCCAACGAAATGGCTCTATGGTAAGGTAGAAGAGGTACATCCCGGCAAGGATAATCTCATTCGAGTTGTCACACTTCGTTATAAAAATTCCTTGATTCGGCGCCCAACTTCGAAGCTTTGTCATTTACCTATCATTGTAAACGACGATTAGAATGTTCACATGCCTTATGTTAGTTGATTAAATTATTCAATTATAGTTATAAACCATATTGACTAATATAAATCTATCGAGATAATAAATCATCTTCTTACATAAAAGAACATTAGTCAATATTTTTAGTTTATATTAGTTTATTTTTTATGGTTCATTCAGTTATTTTTATAGTATGTTGTAGCTGTAAAAAACTTAACTTGTTAGTACTACAAGAAATTTTGAAGAAACACTTTATGTTTAAGATTTGTCATACATACAGTCCACAATGTTGTTTTAAGTTTATTTCAGTGCGAAGTTCATTGTCTTAGTTTTAAATCTATTAACGGTTTGTTCTTAACTAATGTACTTAATCTTTTTGAATTGCATAATAATTTCTTGTTTGTACTTTATTATAGTATATTTATGTTACGAAGGACTACCTAGTCCTTGGCGGGCGGTATGTCCAAATAATAAAGTAGTTTGTAGGAAATAATTAGATTTAATTTTTTGTCACTAGATGGCGTTGTATAATTTCTACATCGCGATGTTAATACATTCTTTGATAACTATATAGTCTCAACCCATATCTTAATAAATTTGCTTATGCGTTCCTGGGTATAAATGTCTTTCATTTTCCCTGGCTTTACGGATTGTAGACAAAATATAAAAAGGTTATTTTATTTGTTCGTATCGGCGCTGGATCATATCTGCCCACCGTAATTTCCTGGCTAGAAATATTCTTAATACAGACACCAATACAGCTAAGAATAACCTTAAAATACATTTTCAAAATGTCGAAACAGCAGCTAGCCTTAAAAATACTACACAAGTAACAGAAGCAACATTAAAAGCGTAAGACATTGAAGTAGAAAAGAGCACAGATCCAGATCTCCACAGATTAGTCACAGTTTCGCGTACACATGACGGTAGCGGGATGTAACCACACTCATAAATCACAAAGATGGTGGAGATTCGCGCCGTTGACTGCGATTGTCGAAATCACTTGATTGTAGGTACTGAAGCAGTGTCTGAGAATTTACTAAAGTCGTTTAATACAGTTCAGTGGTTTAGTATAAAAGTAAATGAAACAATTGAGTTTTAAGGTAGTTTTTACTTTGTTTCGGCAATTAGCACTTACTGTTTTACCCGTTATTTGCTGTTCTTATAAATTCCGTTCTGGCTAGGTTTTGTCCGCTTGTTTACCTCTCTCGACCTAATCGTCACTTATCACAGTGAGATTGGTATCACACGCAAGTCCCACTCAATGTTTTTTTTAATATTTCCTGTTTGCTTTTGTCATACTTACTAATTATTTATGATATACCAAACAGTACCTCCAGTCTACCTTATAAAAACAGTAGGTTTCCCCTTTTATCTTTTAGGAGAAACTCTATAACGAGAATGACATTGAAATAGGGTTTCTTTATATTTGTCATAGTGTTTGTAATATTTTTTAAATTACTTTTTTATTGACTTTATTTGCTTTTATTTTATCGATTGATGCTAAAGTTTCGATACCTCTTAGCTCAGAGTATATAAATACTACGTACAACTCTTAGTGTGGTTTTTAAAGAGAATTAAAATAAATGGACCCTCGTTAAACTTAATCGAACCGAATATATTCTCGATCCCAGGACACGGTACTGATCCAAGATGGCGGACAGGAAACACACAGGTGCGGTGTTGCACATGACATTAGCGACCGGCGCGCGCGCACCGGTGCGTTAACTTTGTGAACTTGACGTGACGTTCTATATGGATATAGTTTGTATAAACTGCGAAGGGTGGAAAGAGAATCATAGTTATTATTATAACGATTGAAATATGTAAGTGTATAACAATTGAAAACTTTTTAAATGAGCACCATGATTTTATGAACAGTAATACTGATAAACCTAGCTACAGATATGAAGAATATAAATAAGCAAGTCGTGACCAAACCCTAGTAAATGAATAAACCCTGAAGATAGTACATCGAAAGTGTCAGTTCCGTACTAATAATCACGACGCTTGCGCCGGCGCCGCTGCCCGTAGAAAGCAAAGGGCTCACTCTAATTGGGAAAGTGAGAAGACGACAAATGGTCATTCGATAGCTGCACTTGTAAGTCTTGACTGTGACTTGATTATAAATGTAAAATGCAGCAAAGACTTCTTTAAAACACTTGCTCCAAAACAAACAGTTTTGAAATTGAGTCGTCTTTTGGATAAAAACTTTTAGTTATCGTGCGATATTAAATCATTCTAGTTGAATTTCAAATCCCGATCTTGCTTTTATGTTCAAATGGATAATGTCTGTTCTAGAAGACATTGACAGGGTTTTCGGACGAGAGAGTCGTAAGGTGATCTGCCACCAAAATGGAGCCAATATTGCGACTTTAAAAACGCTAAACGCTTTTCTCTTATTAAAAGCTTAGCTACCCTTAGCTAGCTTAGCAATTTAGCTAACAAAATTGCATATTTCAAAATATTTCCAACTGTCTGAATGTCGCGTCTGTCGCTTAATTTAACTTACTTCTCACACATAGGAATTCTAGGAAATCGCAGCCGTTAAATCTTGCTACCGTTTTTACTTGGTACCGTTCTCTTTAAAACAGTGTTCTGTTTTGACTTTATTCTCTGCTTTATATCATGCTAATCTCCGTTTATACATAGTTTCCCGTTATAATGACATATATGACTATATTATCGAATTAATGATAATTTTAGCACATAAATTTCACGATTTCCGTTTAAATGTCCTTTTTATTGATTTGTGTGTTGAATTTAAATTTTAAACGTGAGTCATTCGTGAAAAATGCAGCTTTCTTATTCGTAGTTATTTTTAAAGATGCTCCAATGCATTTTGAAGACGAAATTCTTGGGGCGTTTACTGTTTTTTTAATAAGAACACCAAACCCAATAATTGAATTTATTTTACCGTTTTATCATATGACCTTATTCAAACAGAAAATCTCATCTTTTTAAATTAAAAGTCAATTGCACCTCTCAAAAAGTACCAGGAGTGCATAAACGACATTCAGTTAAATAATCTCACTATCTACAAGTACTGCTCCGACCGTTACATTACCTTATAAGGCTACTGAACACCAATCCTTTAAAAAGGCGTCAATGATTGTTCTTATTTACGAGGATATTTCCAACAAAAGCATCATCGAATCTCTTCGTGTGATGTCATTTGTAACTGTTTTTGCAAATAATTTATGTGTTTGTGGAATTTCGAACTTTTTTAACGTGTATTTCGATGAGACTGGGTTTAGTTTAGATGTTGGTATAGTTACAGTTTTAAGTTATTTTTTAATGTGGACTCGCTTGGGTTTGTCCACGAAAGCACGCAAAGCCTAGAGGGAACTGGCCTCCAAGTACAACTCCTGGATGACTATAAGGTGCTAGGTGGCTGCTTGCTCGTATGTTTTTGATCAAGAATCTCATACCTTGTGTCCTTCCTACTTACTAATGAATACACATTTAGATTTTAAGTGTATCATTTTATAATTTGTATAGAATCCTCATACTATTACTGCTTTGATTTCATCATTATGGTTACTATCTTCTTTCTAATCGAACCTTCTTCTTTTCTCGAGTTGGAATTGTTTGAATATCCCTTTTTTGTTATTTTCAATATTTTTTTCAAGTATTTATCTTCATTTCTATGGTTTTTGTTACCTTAATGACATCATCCATGACTGGCTGGTCTAAATTCTTACATTATCGATTACCATTTAAGGTTATGATGTCAACGAATTATGTATGATCTCACCTTAAGTGTTTACAATTTGCTTTGGTGGCATTGATCTCATCTAATGCTATTTGTATATTAAACTTGTTTAAATAAAATATTGTTGAAATTCTGGCAGGACTTAATGTTTGTCTAACGTTTCATAAATTGTTGTGACTTCGGTAACCGTGGGTGAAAAAACTGTTATATCATTACTATTGTAATTTTTTTATCGTACTGAAAAAAGACCTCACGACACCTTTATTTTGTTAAATTGTGGGATCTAGAACTATTTATCACTATGACTTTTATCATAATGTTTTTAAGGTAAGGATGATTTTCGCCCGTCCGTCTGTCTTCCTGAATGTTATTAAATCGGAGTAATTTAATTTAAAAACTATTTGGACTATAGTTTGAAATGACATTCACTTACAGAATTTGTTTCCCGCTACAAAGATATGTTTTTAAAATTATCAGTTGCTTCATTATGAGGTGCAGTTAAGACAATTAAACTTAATATCTCTTCTATATTTATAGTTACAATTAACGTATCATCAAGTGACATGATTTTGTTTATATCATAGGATTGACACACGATTGTTTGTTTAATTTACCAAGTTTTTACAGTATTCATAACACGAAGCAGAAGATGCTTCGATAAGGCCAACAATCAACCAATTCTTTAAGTCCAACAATTGTTCCCAGTGCAGGTATCCACCGACGATCTGCAGCCAACAATTCTTGTACCCAGGCTTGCCTTTCTGTAATTGGTCAATTGTTTTCAGCGTTTAAATTCTTATGTACTGTTAGTAGGTGGTGCATCTATTGAAATTTTATGTTCCATTGATTTATTGGTGTTCGTCTGAATGAAGTGTGTTAAAGGTGCTTTGTTCGCATGAGTAGTAAGATTTAAATTGGCAAATGTTGTTCGTACCGTACTCTCGAAATTTATCTTGTTTATACGGTTTCATGACTAGATTTTCGATTGTAGAAATTGAATCAGGATACCCAAAAATTCAAAGGCATGTGATGTTTGCAATTTTGATTTATGCATAAATGGTACCTCTCTGTTGTATGGGGAGGCTAATGCCCCTGCAGTGGTCACGTTTATATCCTGATATTCGTTATGATCATGTTGTAGCTTATAAAGAATATTTTTGATTATGTATAGTCCCATTATCAATTGTATGGAATATATAAGTCTGCCATTGTAATTACTGCTCACATACTATCTTATCGTATTATATTTATTTTAGTATTAGTAGTTTTCAATTTAGTTTCAATATTGAGATCATAATCAGGGTTATTCCCTCACTAAGAACTCTTCTAGCCTCCGCAAACTCCAACAAAAGTCTCACCGTTTTGCAACATCATAAACTGTATTTATCCACAATTTATTATGGAGCATTTCTTTTTGCGCCCGCGCAGCTTTCCGTGTCACGAACCGTTATGTTTATAAAGGGTTCTCTGATAAATGTAAGTCTGTATAAGCTCATTAGGTCGTGGCCAGACGGTAATCAGCTATCACGAGAAACGCTCACGAATAGGCAAATTTCACGTTTCTGATATTTGACGAACGGGATTATTTTTAATGGAATTTATGTTTTAGCTTCTCTAGGGAACATTTTCAGCATTAGTTCTGAAAATACTGAATGTGATGCAGACATTAGTAATATTACATTAGTAAACTTATATTGATGGAATAATCGATGGTTGATTAAGAAATTATATGAGTAAAAACAAAAAGGACTTTACATTGATGATCCTTGTTGTATATTGTTGACTATGAAAAAATACTGTGTCATCTAGCTGCGACATCACTAACACTGAATTATCATCATCTTGCTGAGTTATCATCGCCTTACTGATTGATCATTGCTGTACTCTCCTGTCTGTTACTTCACCTAGAATTTTACATGGTGCTCCATCATCTCTTAAATTATCTTCTGGTAATTATCTTCCATTACAAAACAGATGAACATTAATTGTCAAACTATTAACTTCCGCATAAGTATTCACTTCAGCATTCTTTGAAGCCATATCTATTATATCACGATTGCACTATCTATAGCCTTCTGATCGATTGAAGATCAGTGTATTTCTGTCCAGCATTGAACTTCAAGTGTTTTTTAGGTCAGTGAACTTGTAATTGTATCTGTGCCTATATCTAAATATAATTTCGTTGTTCATGTTCCAATGATTTTATTGAATGATATCTGCCGAATGATTTATTGAAATCTATGATTGTACCAGTCACTTTTTGCTAAGTATTGTTTAACAGAGCTTCAGTGATGTACTAGTTATTTCATTATTGTTTCGGATGTTTTTTCTGGATATATGTTTTCCTCACATTGAAACCAGAATTGTTTCGAACTGTGCGGGTTAAAAGCAGTTTTCTTCCGCGAACGTTCGGACTGTGGAATGAGTGGTTTTCCCAATGGAGTACAGCATGAGGTTCTTCAAAAAGGATGTGAAGAGATTTCTTCAGGGTTGGCAACGCGCGAGTGATTCCCTTGGTGTTGCAAGCGTCCATAGGCTACGGTAACTGTTTACCATCAAGCGGCCCATATGCTAGTTTACTACTTTAGTGGTATAAAAAAAAATTGTATCGCTATTTCTGCGGGGTTGATTTTACTCAGTCAAACATCAATTTACAAAAATCGTTTTTTTTTGTATCCATAAAACGTCCTATTTATTCATATGAATCTTTTGAAACCCTTTCTGCATCAATGGAGAAACTAGCTGTAAGAAATAATACAACTAACATTGGTAAATAAAATTTTATAGTCGTAAAAATGGTGGCCTAAAATATTCCTCAATATAGGCATGCAAAAACAAAATCCCGTACGATTTCTTAAGCATTATATTCTCAGGCTTTCATCTATTTGTTTTTGCGCAGGAGATCGCAACTGATTAAACCAGGAAATATGAATTCTTAAGTCACGTACTAAATGCTATGAATACCAGTGACTCGAGAAATCAAAAAAACTATCTCGTCAAGCAGTATACCGTTCCAAATACCGGATAGGATCTAATCGCATCTGATGAGGCGCCGCGTGCCCTTTTATAGGATCTTGCATTTGGTCACGTTCCATTTAATTCCATTCTATTTGCAACTGTGGCGACAGATCGATTTGATTTTGGTGTCGATTTGAACATCTCGTCGACGCTACAGATGATTTCTTAACTAACCAATTAAGCAAAATATAAAAAATATGTTTAGCACCTAAATTCTAATAGGAAGATTTAAATGTAATTGAAAATATCCAAATCCCCGATTAAATTAATGTATAATTAATGAAATAATCGTTCGTTACATGTTTGTTCATGTAAATACAGAGACGAGAATTAACTAAGCATTACACGAAACAAAATCTGTATAAAATAAGAGGTGTTAATATTCGAAGAAGCGGAACGCTAAGCTGTACCAAAAAGAGCTAATCTCAAATCTCGACCAACACTAAAAACGGCACCATACAAGTACATCACAATAGTCTATTAGGGTCGATGATTTGTACAATAAAAACGGAATTAGACCCACCGACAAAGCATACTCGATCCATATTTCACAGTCAGAGCAACTGACCATTGTGGTGGTTTTTTTTCGTATGTTTCCCACCGCAAACCGCTGGCAAAGTTACGTTTGCTGCTGGTATTTCTAATCCAGCATTTATGTCTTCGCTGAGTCTTGTATTTTGGATTTAAATAGTAGTAGTTTTAACTTTGTTATTACTTAGAGCATGACCATCGTTTCATTAAGTTTGGTCTATCAGCGGTTGATGTTCAAATTGCAATGTTTTGAGTCATTGATATTGTCGGTCTTGATTATAAGCATTAGAAACGTTTCTTCGTTTATTTTTTTATGTTAATTATGATTTCTATGGTTTTTTATTCATCAGCGTGATCATGATGATTGTATTGAGTTAAATCTGTATTTCAAACGATGTGTTGCGGATTGAAGTTAATTTTATCAACATATTTTTCCAATCAATGGGACAACAATGACTTTTGTATGACGTCTTAAAAAACACACACACAGTTTAAATTCACATAGCGCCTTACATGCCGCCAACATTTTATTACTCATACCAAGTTGAAGATATATCGTATAAACGGTAAACATCTCGAAGGAAAAATTTAAGTGAAATAATAAATTGTTTTTAACGATCGCTCAGATTCTATAAATAGAAAGAATTCCTTTGCTGAATTCTAAAATGAAACGATAGCAGTCCATCCTTAAGATAAAATCAGTGAAGTAACACTTAGTACGGTACGTTTGTTGGCTAAACGGCTGATGACGTAATCCCTAAAGATATTGAAAAAGGATTTCGTGGAATGAAAGCTGATGCGAATTTTGAAGCACGACTTGAGGTTATAATTGTTAACGAAACTGTAATAACTCTAAATATTTGTTGAACTTGAACCTTATAGAATCAAAATGGCACCATTCAAACCATACAAGGTTCATTGCAAAATTCACTGGTGATTAAATTAGTGAGTGTACGGATAGCCGTGTGTAAAGATATATTATTATTAAGAACTGAAATACAGGAGAAATTTATGCTTAACTTATCCAGGTCACGAAAGTATTTTAAAATTCTTCCACGGATATTTAAATTTTGTAAGATATAAGTACTGTAAACTGCTGTAAATAACTTTTATATGCAACCATTGTCACTAAAGTCTGTCGTAAATAATTTATCTGATTAATTGATTGAATTAAAAGTATCGACTACAACACCGTCCTCAAATCTATTACAACTTGTAACGAATAGGTAATAAAGTCTATCCAAGTGTCTTCTAAGTGAAGACCCTGACACAATATGTATGACATCATGAATTCCTCAGCATGTACACACGGCAACACATCAAGCTATACATTTCCAGTATAAGCTGATCTCGCATTGTATAGGATTTGCCTGCAATGAGAGCTCAGCTTATATTGGAAATGTATAGCTTGATCTGTAGCCGTGTGTACGCCCACACTAACTCTATTCTACCTTCTTATTACCTGCACAATAAGGTTCAATTTTCTATTTGGTAATAGGTACATTGAATTGTTTATGTAAGTTAAGCATCGATCTTTCTGGTGTGTCAAGTGCAATGAGTTTTTTCGCCATTTTTGAGACATGATAATGATTCTCGAAATGACAGTTTCTGCAAATTATTCAATAAATATTTTGTTAATACCGACCATCATTTTGATATCCGTGCAAATCACAGTAAGTTAAAACAAACATTAACTACAATTGAAGCTACTGTTCAAAAATAAATTGGTACTACTTGTGTCTTCATTGTCTTATTCTTTTCATAACTAGATGCAGTTAATTGTTTTGCAAAGTTTTTCTTTATCAGTATGACTTTTGTCTTTTCAGCTATCAAGCATTTTAATTTTAGTGTTTAGTCTTTTGAAACTTAAATCGTATGTGCAAAAGTAGTATAGTCAACATTCTAAGCTAAATTCTGATTGCATTAACCTTACCTACATGGGCATTTCCTCAAAAGGAAATATCTTGCACGACTTTGCACCTACAATTAACATGAGCGAAAGTGGCGATGCGCAAACCAGCGTGTTTATGTATACAGGCTTTCATGGACTGATTCCTATCTACACGTCATTGGTCACAGTAATTATACTTTCATGTGCATCAGTTTCAAACGTTTCTAGTTTAAACATTTTTATATTGAGACACTGGCCCTGATTCTGTTGTTCACAACTAAACTAATTTTAATGTAGTGACATTAAAATTAGTTTAGTTGTGAACAACAGAAACAACATAGTGATGTCTCTTTCTAACAAAGAACATAAGAAAAGGATGTAAGAAATTTAGTCCTGTCAAATTAGTCCAATGCTTGTTTTCAATGTAAATTTAGTCGCCATCTATCGCGGTTACGCCTAAATACACGCAAAATAAGACGGCAAAGATTAATTTGACAACTTAAAATATGTTCTATCCTTTTTCAATCATGGTCGTAAGAAAGAGATGAGATGTAACTAAAATTAGTTTAGTGCGATTTACAACAGAATCGGCACCAATATACGACCTTTTTTGGTCTTTTTTAAATTTTAGTGTTGACATGTGTTTTAGGATCTTGAAGGCTTAGTCCCTTTTTTATTATTATATTTTTTTAGAGCTCACAATCTTTGTTAAGGTCGCCTGTTTCTTCTTCTGAAAAAAAATCAGTTAACAATAATTTCTAAAACATTATTTTCTCGTGATGATTTAACTATAACAACAACGTCTTACCTAAAACGTAAAAATTACAAAAACTAAGATATTTGTTTAATAATTAATACAGCTTCTGGGTTAATTAGAAGAATTAACAAGCAAACAGAATCATCATCGATTGAGTCATTGAATTCGAGTGAAGTCAAATCATTACTAACACTACGGTTGCTCAGACCGTATATGGTTTGTGAACATGAGTATATTATTAAATAACCCTTTGGGCGAAATTCAACTGACCCGCCTAC
This sequence comes from Polyploca ridens, assembly GCA_951394255.1. Taxonomy (NCBI): domain Eukaryota; kingdom Metazoa; phylum Arthropoda; class Insecta; order Lepidoptera; family Drepanidae; genus Polyploca; species Polyploca ridens. The sequence goes on along the minus strand of OX596265.1, from coordinate 3,123,621 downwards.
ACATCTTAAAATCTTCTCCAAACATGTTATTAGTACCAATAACACCATAGTTTTATATCTCATGCTCTGTAGGTCTGTTTTGATGTCCTTGAAGAAGCAGCTTTTGGGATCTATTTATTTACTGTTCTTTTACATTTAATACCAGTTTTGTTACTTTTATTCGAGTGATTCTTTATTTATATTAAAATCATATTATTTGCTATAACTTTCAAGCAGGTTTTTGGAATAATAAGATTAGTTTGTTAAACATGATACATTTGTTTGAGTAATTCATGGATTTATTTAGATTTTTGAGCTCTTTGTTGACTTGTACCTTTTATGTATTATCATTACCGTTTCTAGGTTCTTTTTTTTTAATATCTTCATCATTATTATTCTTAGATTGAAGCGTAGGTTGTTTATCATTATGGATATGGAACCTTTTATATCGATTTAAGGTCAGACGTCAATTACAGGCTGGACAAAGAAGGTTGACATGTAAGTTATGGTAGAGGTTTACTTGGCATTCCAAAATCCATTGTCTGCAATGAAAAAATATATTTATAATAACTTCTGTTAAATAGAGTATTGCATTGGCAACTAAAGTCTTCGAGAAAGTATATGTTGGTAAAATAAAAAGTCTGCGATAATGGCAGGTTCATTCCATGGCAATCTCCTTTCAAAGTTTGAAGTATGTTTTACATTTTAAGATTTTGATGGAGATTAAACCAATCCAGTTAAAGCTAAAGAAAATTCTCTTCAGCATATTATTGCTGGTATAAAATTACATCAATTTTATATGAGCAGGGTATTGACACCGTATCAAATAATCGATTCGATCAACTGAGTGCGGTAGCTCGTATTCTTGACAATATTAGATTCACTACGGTTCTAGATAAACCGTTTGAAAACAACAATAAAACTATAACGATAAATGTGGCTATAACTTTAATTTTATTGGAGAATTTTTGCATCATTGCTGCAAACATTTGTGGAGAAAGAAATATTTATGTATTGTGTATTGGTAATAATTCAATTTAAAGTATAATAATTATGTAAACCGATAAAATTGGATTGGATGAATTTAAAAAGAGACAAGATATGAATTTAAAATAAATAATTATTATGATAAATTAATTGCAGGTAATAGCAGAATATTATTATAGTAAAACAGCGGCTTATTGACAGAGAAAATGATCTAGTTCATAAAAGTTTAACTAAGAAAGAACATAATGTTGATATATAGATAGACGAGCTTGAATTTATTGAGCATACTCATAAAAATCACTATAATAAAAAAGAATTACTAAATTTCAATAGACACAAGACGTTTTTTAATATATTACACAAGACATATTGTCATGTGGAACTATAGAACGAACTCATACATCCAAGTCGTTTACAAACACTATAACAAAGGCAGTTTTTGCGCCAAAGAGCATAATGCTATTCATTTTGTATACGTGACAAAATTCACAGTAAGATTTATTGTAGGATCAATAGAATTTAAGTAAAATTTTGAACTCTGTGTGGGCGCGTAGCTTCGGTCATTTAACAAGGATTAGAGGTTCTTGACTTAGCTTCTGTAGTCGTACTGTGTCTGCGGGATAAATTTTTCATCAGTAATAAATTGACAATAATATCTTTTAATTTTCCATTCTTATTACGAGACAAGGCTCTAATCCCATAATTCCTTTATAGCACAAATTTATGGGGGCAAAATATTGATGTTACCAGTCTTAGGATGTGATTAATTCCAAATCAATTTATATTAAATCACAAAGCACAAGTTTAATCCCAAATTTGAACAAAAAAGAGAGAAAAGTATATTTTTCATTAAGTTTTCTCTGTCCTACTGTCTCTGATTAAAACAATTATTATGATTGACCCGAAGGTAACTCTGATTAAGTTCAGAAGTTTGTATGATTGATGTTTCCCTTGATACGACTATGATTGCTGCTCATCGTGGAGATTGATTACGAAGTTTCTAATTTGCTTTTTATTACTGTTCATAATTTACTACTGTATTGGAAACATTCCGCACAAAAATGTTTAGGAAATTGTCTAGGGTTTTGTTGACCTTGGATTACAATTTTCTACACACGAATCTTATTTTATTAATTCCGGATATTTCATGCGAAGGTGAATTATTTATTCGTGACATCAAATTAATCGAAAATTGGCTGACCAGTGTCTTAATATTAGTCTTTGTGTCTTTATTACCTCTAAAATTCTATAAAATAATGGAAAACCTAGCTGATCGACAGATGCATACACAGCTTAAATCGCAGTGTCCAGGAAATTTTGCACCTTTTAAAATGTGATATCCACTAAGGAACTGTGTGTTTCAAATTCAACTCCGAAGGGAATACTAAAATTAAAGCCAGCTTCACTTCCCTAGGAAGATCAAAAGTTTCTAAATCCGCAGGATACGAGTATTAAATTGTATCTAGAATCTAGATCTATGCCAGTTACATTTCCTCATAGTGAGCTATAATCGGCCCTGGATGTCGGCCAGGCGTCATAATAGCTGTGCAATGACCTGCCCTGGGTTTGATGGGCTTTCTCTCAAATTGCATTACTTCATTTGCCATTGCAGTTTCCTTAGCTCTTCCATCTTGATCTTTTGCTTTCACGCCTTTTACTGTTAACTTTGATTCTGTATTTATGGTATTTGTGTGAAGGTTATATTATTTATGGATAACACTAGCTTCTGCCTTTGGTTTGGTATGAAAATTAGCCTGACTTTTACTGCCAGCTAGCTCCGTTACGAATGTGAGAGAAAAATAAACAAAACATACTAGATATCTTTTTTATCCTGTTTCGTGATAGTAAGAAATATTATCATCATCTATTATGGCGCAAAACTAAATTTAAACTCATTTTTAAATTTATTATACAGGGTAGTGTAAGTTTTTTTTAATAAGCCACCTATAGATTTAGAATTTTCTCCACCTATCAACATTTAAGTTCACGGGCAAGGTCAACGCAGCGTTGATCGCGGTGTTTGCGAGATTTTGTTAATTATGTGCACCCAAAAAAGATTTATGCTCGTAAAAAGACGCAAATTTCTAACTTTATATTTAGATTGGTTTTCAAACATCTTTGTTTCTACGCAATTATTCGTCGAATTTAAAGCCTATCTTAAAAAAATCTGCTACGGTTAATTCTCTTTTGGAGTCTATTGAAATAGTTTTAACAGCAGAATTGTTATTATTTAGAAGTCCAATTATATCAGATGGTATTGTAACCGATATCCCACCTTGTTCTACTTGTAGATGTCAAAGAATTTTAAGCCTTATCCTAATTAAAATATGTTTGTATTTCTTTAACAAGATGGTATCTCTAACTAGCTGTAGTATAGCCCATTTTTGATAACAACATAATTGGTTTTCTTCTCACGACATGTTAAATTCATGATAACATTGTAACGAATGAAAGGTGTATTAGAGAGGTTTTGTGAACTACTTACTTATACGTTTCTTTTTAATAATCCTCGACTCTTAAAGTGCGCTTTATTATATTACTGTGAACTACTGTTAAGTTTTACTGAAATCTGTTAATTCCTGCTGAATCTAATTTCTTAACTATACTCACTAGCATAGATTTAAGCCCAAGCACAAGACCTACAAAAGAGGTTTTATCAGCAATGATTTTATCTTCTTTGATATTATTTTATTGCTCTGAATTTGCTACAGTTTCAAAGCTAAAAAAGCTTGGGCTGAAGTCAAGTATGGTAGTACTATAAATGACCGTAGATGTTTTATAGCATTATAATCATTACTCTGCGTATCATCAGGATCCATCTTTCAATAATCACACTCATTAATATCACTATGGATATTTGGAATCTTACGATTAATTTAAACAACATTATCTTCAAAATCTATTTCCATTGGCAAAGACATAACTAAAAAAAAACTACCAAATATCTAGACAACTTCTCTAACCAAATTCTTCGTGTTTCCAACAGATATCGGACATCGTAGTGGGTCAAGAACCGAACGTGACGGCTAGAGAGGCACTGCTAAGCTGGGCCCGTCGCTCGACTGCTAAGTACCCTGGAGTGAGGGTGGCTGACTTCACGTCCTCGTGGCGTGATGGGCTGGCCTTCAACGCGCTTATACATCGGAACCGTCCTGATCTGATTGACTGGCGTAATATCAGGTGAGTTGGACGAAGTGGAAAGGTACTAATGGTGCGGAAGTTCTTCTGTCTGAAGAAAAGCTTTGAGGCTCGCACATGTTATTTTTTTAATTCAGAATTTTGCCTCATCTGACTGTCTCCTTATTGTCCTTAATTTGGTCTCGAAAATGCTACTGTGCAGGCATTTGCAAGCACGTTTTGATATAGATGTGGTTTTGAAGAGTAAATTAGTGTCAGGTGTAAATGAGCGAATAACTAAGACATGCTGTTTTTAAACGGCTGATTTGAAGAGAAATCAGCCTTTATTGATTGAACTCAAAACTCTAGTAAGTTTAGGTATGATTTGCAAACTAACCAACTTTTCCATAAGGATGACCACGTACATATTAAACAGTCTCCTTACTTTTAATAGTTTCCGCAATAAAGTTTAATTTTTTTTTTACTATATAAAGTTTGAATACCACAATATTCCAATTAGAAATATTACCATAATAATAAAGTTAACAACGTGTGTATACGATCTCTATCTGGAGGACGCTTTTATTATATTATCAAATGAAGTGCCTGCTCCTAGGTTACTTTAGGTCATACGTTAGGAAGTCGGTTCGTCTCATACAAATTATATGTTTAACTTACTGTAACTATATCCTACTAAGAGGAGATCCAGGAGACTCATAGCACAGGGAAACCTAGTTATAAATTAAAATTGTTCTTTTGATTTTAGTCTAAACACCCGAAAATGTAAGTTTATTCTCCTATGTGGTGTTTGATAACAATCTCACTATGCTCAATGACCGACGTGGCCGAAGAGGGTAAGCACATAAAGCCTAGAACTGGCTCCCAAGTGCAGCTGTCGGAACCACCGGTCGGTGCTTCATGACAGATTTTCAACTTGAGGGTGGTAATCAGCCAGTCGCGTACTATAAAGTACCCTACACAGTTATATGGTTTCCTAACGATGTTTTCCTTCACCAAAAGCTCAAACTCATTGTAGGTTTCGAACTAGCGAACTTTATCACAACATTCGACACCTCTACTAACAAACGAACCTTGTTAATAATATCGTCTGATGATTTTGTGAATGAAAGCTTCAACCTGTTCTACTTTTCATTCACAGATCAAGACAAGTCCGTGAGCGTTTGGAGACAGCCTTCCACGTGGTAGAGAAGGAGTACGGAGTTACCAGACTTTTGGACCCTGAAGGTAAGCTGACTCACATATCATGTTCATATCAGGTGTAGGTATTGTGTTCCGAAGTAGTCAGATCCATGAGGAGGCGTAGTGCTGACAATGTAGTACCTGGGATCAGCGGTGTGGTACCTAATTTTGTCCCTTACTTCACTGGCACATCGACTCCGATCAACCTATCTTGACGAATCCTTCTGAGTGTGAAGAGATTTTTGCAGGTTGGGGAACCGCTTATCATCAGGCGGGCCGTATGGTTGCTTACTCCCTTAGTAGTAAAAATAATTGCAGGTCTTCTGAATTTTATGATTGCATCAAGTTAAATTGATGACAGGCATTTATGACCGTGAAATTACCTCCAGGCTCTACTTTGATATATTAAAAGTGACGGTGACTTGTGAAAGTGAGGTCAAACAATACTTAACCTTCAAAAGTGCTTTATCCTGTTATAAAAGTTGGGCTAAGCCACAGACCAATAAGACAAGGACGCCATATGAACAAAGTTTCGCATGAGAACACAACCGTAAAATCTTGAAAGGGATGGTTGGCTTAAAAAGAAAATAAATCTGTTTATTTAAAAAAAAAAACATTTTTTTTCTTAAAGTTTCAAAAATTTTATAAAGTTATGATTGTTAACTTAAAGAATTGCTAAACATACAATGTAGTGGCTTGTTACGGCGTGTTTTAATTAGTCAGCGGGCGCCTCGTTGTGCTAATGCGTAAGCTTGATTATCGGGGGTAACCGGCTAGGGGGCGTCTTTTAGTCTTAATGGTCTGTGCGCTAGTATAGCCCGCCTAATGGTAAGCGGTTAGCCTTGCAATACCAGGGGTATCACTCGCGCGTTACCGACCCTGCCCCCCTCCCCAATGAGCTCTGGCAACCTTACTCACGCGCAGGAACATAGAGTTATTTTACTGCGGTATTCTGTAAGGTGGAGGTACTTCCCCAGTCGAGCTGCTCTTTGAGCAAATAAACACTATTCTCTGCTGTACCCCCTTGGGAAAACTACGGCAGGGAGTTTATTCCACAACCTGAGAGACCGCGATAGGTCCTTTGAAACCCCACAGTTCTATAGCGCGCTGGCCACGAGGAGTCTCTTTCCACAGAAACTTTTTTGAATCGAGCATGTTTAGCATAGTTTATTATGTTCTCACAACTCTACAATCATGTAGTGGATTGTTACGCATCAATTCTGACGATTCGATTCACAAACATTATCCCAGTTTATTGTGCGTGACGATTATTTTACGTCTGAGCGAGATAGCTTAATAGAAACAGCCTTTTAGATTAACGGCTCGCTTTGTAATTCGTGTTACATTAAATAATTTACTTATTAAAACTATAACACTGATTGACAACGCTTAGAACCGATAGGTTTAGAAATCATGTATGCACAGGAACTAATTATATTATACAACACGCCTACACAACTTCTTTGGTACTATGCGTACAGATCATGCTTAGCAAGTGACGTGAAAAGATAATTTCCCTCATAGAGCGGTGACACTGAGGTTATGATTTTAATTCAATAAACTTGGAAGCAATTTGGTATGAATTTTTGAGTTTTATATTTTGAGCTGGAGTTTTTATAGAGTCGTATAACGTAGAAAAAATCACAAGTAAAGCCACAGACTAGACACATTAATTGAAACAGTTTGAACCTAACAACTGACTCATACATTCAAGGCATAGAAACAACCAATACCATACAAATTAACATAAGCCCATACAAACGCAATACATGATAATTATGACGTTATTAAGCCATAGACATCGCTTCAGGTGTCGTGTCAAGTGCCGTAGACAATGGATCGTAAACTCACGACCAATACGATCTGTTACAGACCTGATTGTGTGGAACGTATGATTATTTAATAAATGATTTTGATTGGGATTGGCCCTTTATAGAAGTTTGCTAGCTACTGCCCGCGGTTTTACCCGCGTTTCCGAGGAATTTTATGCTTTTTGGGATAAAAAGTATCCAATATACTATACTTTCTACTATTACTGAGTGATCAAGTAACAAACATCCGCTCGAACATTTACATCAACTTGCACACAAATATTCACATACACTTACACAAAAATATTCGCACAAACTTACACCAAAACATTCATACAAACTTACACATAAACATCACACAATTGTTCACACTAAATTTTGCACTTGTAATACTATTAGGTTTAGGGAAGTAGATTAAATTCAATGAACTATTATTATGCTTATAGCTAAGAAATCAATTAGGTATGCAACATTAGAAAGAAACAATGAAATACATTTTCTAGTTCATCAAAAGCATACGATAAAGGTTCCTATTGATAAGGAATTAGTAGCTTATATTTAGCTAACATAGCCAAGACGCGATTCGTAAGATTCCTGTTGAAATTGTTCTTTTATTATAAATAGTATAAAGCACTCAAAGCACCTTGACTTCCACGAACTCCAGTCAAAAGAAATAACGTCGTGTCGCTGTTTGTCTGTAACTTGGCGTAAATAATGAACCTGCGATTTTATTGTGCGATCCCATTGCGATAAGCGTCAGTGCGACACACTTACGACTAATTGCTGCAATTTGAACGCTCAGTGCGTTCAAACGCAGTGACTTCGTGTAGGCGTGAGCGACGTGTTGTCTTATTAACGATGTAACTACGTAAAAAAAACTATACTTATCTCTTCTAGTCATGCGGACTTCGATCACTCAAATTCAAAAAGTATTAATTCAATTTAGGCCCTGATAAGACACTTATGAACGTTAACAAAATGACTCTACACCGGTTCCAAATACAACTTGAACTGAGAAGATTTGTATTTTACACATAAAGAAACAAGCTTAATCCAGTCATATCTGACTGTGGGAAAGAGCCATCAGTAGTCCCAGAAACTGATTCTAACTATGCATTTCTAATTATTTCACAGATGTAGACACCCACGAACCGGACGAGAAGTCCCTGATCACTTACATCTCGTCGTTGTACGAGACGTTCCCGGAGCCGCCGGCGGTGCACCCGCTATTCGACGCAGAGTCGCAGCGCCGCGCCGCTGCTTACACCGAGCAGGCCGCGCAGCATCGCGCCTGGCTGCATGAGAAGTGTGCACTTATGCAGGTAAGCATAAAAGAAAAAAAATAATTATATGGCTCTCAGGGTCATCAGTTATTACATGAGAGGTTAGCCCGTAATATGATGGCTTCTAGCCATCGTGGAAAATACCAAGCAAACCAATGCCGCAACTATGCTTTTGCAATGATTAATAACAGTATCGACCAATCGATGTATCTAAATGTTTAGTGTGTGTGTGTGCCAATTAGAAGTATGTGTCCTTGACTTAGTCAATCAGAGCGCATTGTCGATGGTGATGAATTGTCGAAATACATTTCAAACAAAATTAACGTGTTGGCCCATCTTTGGATTAATTTTTCGATGCTTCAAGCTAACGTACTTAATTTGTTCAAAGATGTAGAACATGTATCTGCCTCGAAGGACCAAATGTTTGGCTTGAAGGACCAAGTTTAGCTAGAAAGAGCATATACACATTTGTGTAGTATTTGTACCTGTTTGAATTAATATCGTGCACTTGTGCAGGTGAGTCGATGATTAGAGAATCGAATATTTGTCGCAGCGAATAACTAATAGGACCCAGTAGATACATAGTCCCAACTTAGTTGTTTCCGTTCGGGTGTCAATCGACGAATGTTTATTGTAATATTTGTGTTGCAGGACCGTGCTTTCCCGTCAACTTTGATAGAAATGAAGAAGCTGCTCAGCGAGAGCACGCGGTTCCGCAACGAGGAGGTGCCGCTCAGACAGCGCGAGAAGCAGAAGCTCTTCCACCATTACAGGGAATTAGAGGTGAGCGATACATTCAACACATTAAAATCCCCCAGGCAAGTTTGCTCTCCTTTACATCAGTCTTTCCGATCCTGCACCATTCGTCCAGCGCTAACTATGGAGAAGGCGTAAAAAATATATTCTATAATACTTGGGGATAATGTGGCTTCCTATTAGTGAAAGAATTTTTCGAATTCGACTGTTAGGTCCAGAGATTATGATGAGTTTACTTTAGCGCTCGTGGTGTAGCATGATTAGCCGTTCTTAATCGATCGGCATAGTTAAGCTACCATCGTCTTGGTAGGTACCTGGATGGGTGACCGCCTAGTGGTATTTCAAATCGAGCGTTTCCGTGCTTCGGAAGGCACGTAAAGCCGTTGGTCCCGGTTATCACTTAATAGTGATAGTTGTTAAGCTAGTTGGATGCCTCATAGGCGGCTTGAGAAATCCAACAGTAGGTTGACCACTAGCCTACCTCCACCGAACCGCAGTGGGCACGCGTGGTGGAGGGTGAAAGACTTTCACCCTCATTTGTGAAAGGAGGCCTGTGCTCAGCAGTGGGACATTATAGGCTGATGATGATGATGACGATGAGTTTATTGATCTGTTAATTCTACGTTCGTAAATATGAATCGTTGTATAACTTTATAGAAATACTTCGAGTCGGTGGGCGAGTGCGACATAGAGCCGACGCTGCGGCCCGAGGCGCTGGAGCAGGCGTGGGCGCGGCTGGTGATGGCGCACCAGGAGCGCGAGCGCGACCTCGCCGACGAGATCCGCCGCCTCGAGAGACTGCAGCGGAGGGCCGAGAAACTGCACAGGTATGTATATACACTTGGAGTTAGTGCCGACATAGAGCCTTAAACTAAACCGTATGCTTGTTTGCAACATAATATTTGAAAAAAAAAAAACTGTGTTTGATCTTAAACTCGTTATGGTAAGAGATGATGAGACGATGATGGTAAGTATACAAAGAACGGAGTTACTCTCAAACTTCGCAGCTCACTGAGCTATCGTCAAACAGCAGTTGGGCCTTCGATCCAGACTTATGGTCCTTCGAGCCAGACTAATGGTCCTTCGAGTCCGATTATATATCGGCAACTATGATATTAAGTTCCCTACTTATTTAACACAATATTTTCCACAACAGAGACATCAAACAAATTGAAGGCGGCCTAGACAACGTCGAAAGACATATCGAAAGCGAAATCCGTCGAGTCGAACGTGGCGTACACCCGGCCGAAGCTAAAATGGCGGCGGAACAGATTGAACAAGAACTGAGGAGTATGGAAGCAACAATACAAGAGATGTTCCAGGATGCCCAAGCATTGAGGGAGGGAAGGTATCCGCAGGCTACTGAGTTGCATAGACGGTGAGTCTTATGTTTGGGAGAAATAAGGTTGAATTTTGTTCGATAAGTTTGTAGATTATTGAAGTATCATGTGTGACTAATAAGCTTGATATTAAATGTTTAAGACACAAATATGTGGTCCAAGAACGTACATGTTTGACACAGAGTTTCAACCCACCGATTTATAAAAAAAATATAAAACTGAAATCGAAAGAAGACGGAAGCCCTACACTAAACCATTTTTTAAGGAACGCAGTTAACCTAAGTTAAGGGTAGCTTGAGTCATGCGTCTTTTTATGAGTTAGGGGCCGCCGTGGTTTTCCCAATGGAGCATGGGGTTCTTCCAAAAAGGGTGTGAAGCGGTTTCTTCAGGGTCGGCAACGCGCGAGTGATACCCCTGGTGTTGCAAGCGTCCATAGGCTACGGTAACTGCTTACCATCAGGCGGGCCGTATGCTTGTTTGCCACCATAGTGGATTAAAAAAAAATACAACAAAGTACGCTATTATCCCATTACCTGTCTTTTGTAGCAGCTAAGATAATAAAAGATATGCAACACCGCAACTTAAACTTTGTAGAGTACAACAACTGCACGACCGGTGGTTAAACGCACGACAATCGTTCACGGGTCGGCTGTTGCCGCGACTGTCGTCGGTCCGCATGCCGGTGCAGCAGACCACCGTGCGCCGCGAGACCAGGACCGTGCTGGAGACCAGGGTCCACGATGCCGACCCCAAGTTCCAGCAGCTCAGTGAAGCTACCAAGTGGTGCAAGGAGAAATTGGTGAGTTGATTATTGCAGACTTAAGTAAGTCATGCTCACTTTAAGGCCTTTGCTTGCGGCGGCGTCGTGTGACGGGTCGCTCACTTCCCTCCAATATGGCGAGGATGGCGATGGCTGCCACACGCGTCATATGTGTGAATAGGTGCTGCTTGTGGGGGCTGGTCTGCTTAAGTTTCTCATTTATTTATTATTCACTACAAACTTTGTAGGTTTGCCGTGGCGCCGGGGCACGCAATTGTTGTCAGTGCGATTAGAAAATAAATATTATATGATGAATCTAAGCTTGTTTTGAGAAGAGTTATTGCTGAGTTTATTGCCGGCTCTTCTCAGCAAATGCAACCTTCCGAACCGGTATTAGAGTATTAGAGTCAGACTTTTCATAAGTGCCTGCGAAGGTCTATTTGAATAAATGATTTTCAAGTTGAATTCCATCTTTTCTAATCCTAGGTTAACATTTGGGTCATAGTAGAGGTACTAAATGATGAAATCTGCATGAACCTTTTTAACCGACTTTAAAAGTAGTAGATTGTTTTATGTGGGTGTGTTTATGTGTAAGAATGTAGAAACTGTAGCGACATCTATAAATTACACTGAGATGGTTCACGCTCAGAAAGATAGATGGCGCCACTACATCCTGCATCGCGCTAAAGAAGTTTTCTCGACGATCTGCATATATAGAAATGTCCGACATGTACAATTGAACCGCGGTCCCCAGGCACGATGAACCAGCCTGGCGGAAGATCTTCCCTTTTAAGTGGAGTTTTCATCCATCATGCACCTCCATAAAACTTAATCTAACTGTGTTATTGTTTCGAAGTCTGTTTGGAAGAAATTCTCAAAATGATGGACAAAATCGCCTCAAAATCTATGCATACTTCTAAAGTACAGTATGACCCAACTAATATGGCGCGACGTGAATCTTCGTTCGTACAGAAAAGAAAGTATGGCCCCAAAGATTAACGAAAGAATGCTTGAAACGTACAATCAACCTTAGATCGTTATTATAAGGTTCATAATACACTGCAGCCGTTAGTTCCGTCTCACTCGCAAGTCACGCCCCTCCGCACGGCGCGCGCTAACATGGCGGCAGCTGCCGACCAATAGCGTTTCCCGCGCTTTGAAAATGTATCTTCTGCGCAGGTACATCGGTAAGCCATATACATGGGTACTACTGTACTAAGCTGATAAATAGACAGAAATAGCGACTTTATTTCATACTATTCAGAGATGATAATTGAATCTGCATTTATCACCAGCCCTGACTTGATGTTCTAATTATAATGTTTGTTTCAGAAAAAGCTTCACGAATCCGACTACGGTTCAGACCTGCCATCAGTACTACACGAATTGGACAAACACCAACGAGAGCACAAACAAATTGATCAGTTCCACTCTAAGGCACGTATTCATTGTTTAATCTATGTTATCAGCTGTTCTGCAAACTACTTCCCGTTACTTCCCGTTGGTAATGTTTGAACCAATATCCTGTTGGGTCAAATGTTTGTCTTGTTATACAAGGTTTTACCATAAATATTTTATTGCAGGATATGATGGCAAGTTTCGTTTAAATACGTTCAGGTATTGCGGCGTGATAGACTAACAAACATAATACATATATACAGGGTGGAAATTTTAGACGGGTCAGTAAGTGCAACTACCTTATGGGTTGAAGCTACGCGTATATGGTCTCATGTGACTGTCCTTTAATTTTAGATTTATTGCAATCGACATTTACAAATTTTTGAAAAAAGGTACAGTCAGTGAGAAAATGGCCATTTTTGAAAAATATTTTTATTAGCTTAATCGATCCAGTCTCTGACAAGGATCAAAAGGCTCTATGGGTGGCCCCAGTCAGGTTAGGGTACTAGAAATGTCACATATGGAAAAATCTTTTTCCATACATTTTGTTAGAAAAAATTATTGTAACACAGTAATGCAAACTGCCCGACAAACTATTATATTGTTATTATTATACTATTCGTAATTCTATTATATTGTTGCCATATAATTAGAGATTATTTTTGCCAGTGTCGAGTTATTTAATATATTAATTACTACTTGTACTTGTACGTAGTATTTATATACTCTGAGTTACTACTGTAAAGGGATTTTTCTTCGATGCGATTCCAAGGATGGCCAGAACCCTCGGTGAGCGAGTCAGACTTAGACTCACACTTGGCCGGTTTTTTAAAATTATTTATTGTTATAGCGGCAATAGAAATACACAATCTGTGAAAATTTCCTTTTATGGTTCATGAGATACAGTCCACTGACAACAGACGGACAGCGGAGGCTTAGTAATAGGGTCTCATTGGCACCCTTTGGGTACGGAATCGGAAAACCCAACAAATATGCTTTTAAACAATTTTTGTGAAATATTTATTATTGTTGTCAGGTGGAACAGTGCGTACACCATCGCGCCAACTTCACCGGCGAGGAACTGAACCTTTACAACCAACATTTGAGCCAACTGCAGAAGTTGTATGCCGAACTACTGTCTACAAGCACTAAACGGTAAGATATTTTTTTAGGCGATATATCTGACGTGACGAAAGTCTTGGGTGCAAATGCTTGAGCTTTCGACGAAGGAAAACTTCGTGAGGAAACCATAGCATGGTGGTAGAGTACTTTGTAGTACCCACCTGGCTGGCTACCACCCTCAAGTTGAAAATTGTCGCCAAGTATAGTAAGAGGCTCGAGTCTTGAGCACAAATTGACACCTGCGCAGTAGTTAATTTTTCGGTCTGTTTGGCAGAATGAAGAAGGTGGGAGCGCCGAACTGCACACTATTGGTTCGTCAGTCGATGCTCGTCGTCTATTGGATTCTTGCGTGTCATTTAGCTACTGTGATTTGGCCAATAGTGTACATGCGCGAGCTTGCCCCCACTGCTGCCTATCTGTTCTCACGACTCGTGCCTCATACTGTACCTATCGGTATGTTCCGACAGCTGGATTTCAGAGCCAGTTCCATCTAAGCTTTGTGTCACTTCGGCCACTTACCATGTGGTCAAACAGTGCATGGGGTTCTTCAAGGGTATGAAGATATTTTGGCGTCGCCGTGGCGTGTCGGTAACGCGCGAGTAATACCCCTGAGGACCAACAATCTCTAAAAAAACATTAATATTATAAACTTAATTGTGTTCCGTCCTTCTTTGACATCCGACGTAAAAAAAAGGACAAGACAAAGTAATAATATTGTTTTAAGAGATGGTGGTTTGCCCCCTGGTGCAATTAAATGCTAAATTAACATCGAAGAATTAACCCAAAGAACCGTAATGACATTTTGATTAAAATCTTTTCCGCCAATTCCCACTACCAACAAAGCGCTCTGATTGGCTAAGACAAGGACACACTAAAAATTTAGATGCGGTGATTGGTCATTATCATGCAAAATCACTGACTAGTTGCGGAATTGGATTTCTCAGTATTACTACTACAAAGGGATTTTTCCTCAGTGTAAATTAATAACTTTTAACCAACAGCATTTCTGATCTGGACGCGTTACAAGACTTCCTCCAATCAGCGACAGCCGAGCTCAACTGGCTCAACGAGAAGGAACAGGTGGAACTGTCCAGAGACTGGGCTGATCCACACATCAATCTACCAGCTGTTCAGCATTACTATGAGGTGAGGAATACTCGTATATCTCGAATCGTATTACCGTTGTGTGGTGAAAAGAGGTAGATACGTTCTTATTTAGCGTGTTTTTGAAGTGAAAACTTCTTTAGCGGCGTTGTGCACTTTTTGGGATGGGTAAAAAATTTAAAACTCGCGTCAGATGTCACGTGACCCTGATCGAGAATTCGTAAGGCGGAGGGAGAGTAGTTGCAAATTAGACTGTATTTATACTGGGGTTATTTTCAAATTCTTATAATATTCTCTAGCTAGCCGGAAGGTAGGTAACATTTTTGTTCCCATTTTAATTTAATAAAAAAATCTTATTCAAAAATATTATATGTACAGTAGAATCCCGATTATCCGGATCAAATAAAACCAGGGGTATTCCGTATAATCGAAAATCCGGATAACCAATTTCAAAGCAAATCAAACAATATTTAAAGTTTAATAATTTTTCATTATGTAATGGGTTTTACTTAGATAATATGATATATAAAAAACGAGCTATAACGATAGACAATGAGGGCTTCCCGAGGGATTATGCAAATGGATTACCAGCTTTCTGTCCAGCAGATGCATAAGAGCCGTCGTTGACGGTAGCTGCTCTGATAGCATGGACATTAATGCTGGCGTCCCGAAAGGCTCTGTGCTGTCCCCAACATTGTTCCTACTGCATATCAATGATATGCTGTCTATTGACGGCATTCTTGATAATTAGAGCCGAGACGAATGAGTCCGGATAATCGGATATTCGGATAATCGATGTTCGGATAATCGGGATTCTACTGTACATGTATCTTGAACTAGCTTTCCCTTGTATATAACACTAATGTGAAAACTTTCTAGTTTCAAAAATGCACAACGTTAATATTAAAGCAAAAACCTGCGTCAAGAGAAGTTGCGTTCTAAATTAGCGGCCAGCTATAATGTCCGTTTTGACACCATATTTATACCTGTGCGAGAAAGAGACACGCATAGCGAGAAAAGAGAGATACCAAAACGTAGTTTAGTCTATGTAAATGAATTTGCGTAGAAGAAACTTATCTACCTTTTTGACATATGGCCATCCTAATTAGCCAACTTTGACCGTGCCAAAAAGAGACGGACATAGTGTGCCAGATGAGACGGCTCTCGTCAAAAATGGCTTCTTAGATTGGCCTTAGTTTATGTATAATGTAAGCTAACTGTCATCGCTTAATCACATTGTCACCCAAACACATGCTAATTCATCTAAGTATGAGCAAATCCCTATAATTATCGTATCGCAGGGCATAACGACATGAATTGATGATTTTAGAAAGCTTTTGCTTCTTTGAGTACTAGTTATTATATTACGTGATGGAAAACGATACGTGGGGAATACGATCGGAGTAGTTAACATTTTCATTCTCAGGAGTTTCCATTATTTAACTCTAAATGGGTAGGATATAGAGTTAGAGTTTGTAGAGTAAAGATTGAACTGGCTTATTACTTTGAACGTTGATGTATACATACAAATATGGGTAGGTATGGGGGATTTTGATGAATTTTGGCTGAGGGGTAGCTTGGATCTCTTAGAGAAGGGGGTACAGCTATATGGTGGTAACTTCAGTAGCTTTGACCTTCATAAGTGCCCTACCAGGGCCAATTGAATAAATGGCTTTGACTTTGACTTTGATGTATATTCAAATTCAAAATCATTTATTCAAATAGACCTCAGCAGGCACTTCTGAAAAGTCTGACTCTAATACTTCTAATACCGGTTCGGAAGGTTGCATTTGCTGAGAATTGCCGGCAATATAGTATTGTTACTTGCAAGTTTTTTTACCATGCGATGCGATATGTTCCAAGATCCATAAAGCTGATTATCCACTAAATGAGAAGCGATACTGAGTTCGTAAACAAATGTTGACTTTAAGAACATATCGTTTGCAATTAAATAAATAAAAAGCAGGAATATATTCAAGTGATAAAACGCGTTTAGTGGATATCCAGCTTTACACTTATGCCTGTAAAAGTGCAACAATGGTGCTGATTCTGTTGCAAACCCAAATAAAATATCTAACATCTCTTTCTTATACACATTATTGAAAAAGGATAGAAAATACCTAAAGCTGTCAAACGCCATTGTTAGCCCATCTAATATTGATAAAAATGGCGACAAAAATTCACATTGAAAACAGGGACTACGACAATTTCTTGTATCCTTTTCTCATGTTTTTTGTTAGAAAGAGTTATAAGACTAATATATATTTTAGTTTGTATACAACAGAATCGGTGTCAATTATGTCGTTTTATGAATTAGTTTTTAACTATTTGTGTTGTTTCTGTGCAAGCATTCATTTGGGGACGATAGCGAGGTTTGTTTTAACACTAATTTTGTGTTTAAATTATAACCATTTTTGTTGCCATTTATTTTCATCGTGCTTATAAAAATTAGTGTCTATATCTTACATAATAAAGTCCTTAATCGTAATCGCTATAATGGTCATGTACTTATCGACCACCTTATAGTCATCAGTGAAAAAGTTTATGAGTAGTCTCAAACATGTCTCAAATTAACTGATTTTTTAAATTCAGTTTCATCTTCTTTTTCATCACCGTTTTCATCATCCTCATGGCAAATTACCGTACCATCATCAACATAAACACCCCATTTTGCACTATTCATTCGTCCTAGACCATTCCAAATGTATTAAAAATCTGCCAACCTTAATACGTTATAATAAAGTTCATTTTAGCATCAACTGTTGTCCATTACGTTGTTATGGAATATCAAACCTACTTTATTGTATACTAATAAAGTTCATTTTCCCATAGCAACTGATGTCGTCGCTAGAAAAGCGCGAGCTACAGTTCAGCAACGTCATCGACCGAGGAGAGGCGTTGATCGCACAACATCACCCGGCTACCAAGACGATTGAGAGTCACTTACAGGTTTGTTGGATATTACGCCCTATGTATATTGAAATAGAACTTAATTTTGATTGCAGTCGTTTTGCGACACCAGTGTTGACTTTAGTTTTTTATAAACCACTGCATAGAAGCATTGATGTAACTATGGTTTATATAATTGGACTGTTTTACAAAAAACTTAAACCGACTTCAAAGTACACTAAGAAGTAATCAAATCCTGATCTGATGACAATGGGACCAAACGGGAACTACAGCCTTTCAAATAAAAAAAGAATTTTCCAAATCGGTTAATAAATGACGGAGTTATGAGGTAACAAACATAAAAAAGAAACAACCGATTTTTTTTGAAGTCTGTTTAAAAGATAGCTTGATCTCTGCGACAGTTGTTTGAGTCATATGAAAATTAACCTTATAGCTTTACAATAAGGTTCATCTGTTTAATCTATGGTTGATTTTATGATGACACAGTTAAACCTTATGCTAAAGCCATAAGGTTAATTTTCATATGACTCATACAACTGTCGCAGAGATCAAGCTATCTTTTATAAACCATAAACTCAAACACAGTGATGTAAGGCACCTTGACTGACAAATGTTCTAAGTTCAAATAGGAAAAGATACCCTGGTGTTGCAAGCGTTACTAGCTTTAGGCTACGAAAAAATAAATATATAGAAGAAAAAAGAAAGAACCATACATTGATTTGTACAAAAAAAAACATTTTAGAGGGATTTCGTTTGAATCACTTCCAATGTTGAGATTACATTACCAGCAACATATTAATATACTTGAAATATTTTATAAACCCCACAAAACATAACAACAACATAACGGTTTTGGTCGCGATTCGCCGGCATGGCATAGAATGTCGCATTTTTATCCCGGGGATCTAAAAATATTTTAAATGACTCAAGTTATTCCTTAGGCACTAAGGATCAATAATAACGTCATTTCAACGTCTCTATTTTTTTTTTCATATTCGCAATGATTGTAAAATTGCTAATATAATTTAGAAAAGTTTAGGGGATCTGTAAATCAAGTATAAATTTTTTATAATCTATTTTGTTTCCAATAGGTGATGCAGTCCCAATGGGCATGGGTACTCCAGCTCACTCTCTGTCTGGAAACACATCTGAAACACACCACGCAGTATCACACCTTCTTCGAGGAAGTCAAGGAAGCGGAAAAGTGGATACAGAAGTAAGTTGAAATAAATTTAAAAAAAAACATTAAAAAAAAAAGTGCTATGGTTTTTGAGATACCTAGCTAACTTATCCAACATTCTATTCGAATTTTTATCGATAGAGGTGTTTGTTCGGAGCCTATAACACCAATTCCAATGAGGCGCCATTTTGCATTTTTTTTTAAATGGTGGAGCACGAATTCTCCATTCCGATGAGCTGGACAGTGATCCGAATAGAAGAATATAACCATTCTAACTTTCCATCTCTCCTAACAGACGCGAAGAAGCTCTAAACACAACATTCTCCCAATCTGAGTTCACGCTCGATCAAGGAGAGCGCCTCCTCAAAGGAATGCAAGATCTCCGCGAGGAACTAAACTCCCATGGAGCAGCGGTATCGAAGCTAGTGGAGGAAGCTCAGGAAGTGAGGCCAGTCAAGCTGAGAAGAGCACCAGTTACCAGGCCCTTGAGGGCTGAGACTGTTTGTGCTTATAAACATGCCAATGTAAGTAGATTATGTAAAGAAAGAAAGAAATCCGAAATAGCGAAAGCCTGTGAAATTACATAACGTGGCAATTTTGAATTTGCCTTTGAACCTTGCGTAGCCAGTTAAAGTGGTGCGTTGTATCGCCTCGTTCGTTACATAATTTTTGGTCCCAAACTTACACTAATGAGCATGTCATTCAATAATACGCAAAGTTATGACACATTTTTCTAAAGCAGTTCGCAGGATAAAAGCATTATTTATGTTGTATCCATGCAATAAATGAAATCGAACCATTGCTCCATTACCCCGCGACGCGCCTTAAACACACCGTTTGTGTTTAAGGGAAACCGCGGCCATTGTACGCGAAATGCCACTGTGACGTATAAGACAAGGTTTAATATTAACTGACATTTAGTTACTGTTCCATAAAAAAATTAAATCTGGCAGTTTTCTATTCACTGGTCGTCGCGCTGCATAGGTTAAGATAGACAAGCAATCAGATACATTTTCTAAACGTGCCAATAAGCCAAAGATTATATTTAGTCCGTTATTTACAATATCAAAAACATATTGGACTATTTTTTTCAAACAAAAAAGATATGGTTTGTTGAAGTTCCGCGTGGCTTCACGCGATGGTACACTTTTTAAAAATACGTGACGTCACAAGTACCCACTCCCGAACTTTATTTTTTAACGCGCTTTATTTTTGTAAATTTGGATTGAATTGATAAAGCAAAAAACACGTCTCTAAAATATTTTGATAATCTAAATGACGTACTATTTAGAATTATAATTTTGTCAACCAGGCCACATTCCTTTTGTGCTACGTTTCTCCTCAGATTAAAAGTCAATCCAAGCTCTTCTGCGGGAAAGAGATAGCTATCGCGAAAACTTACCTATGTTCTTATCTTAGGTGGCAATAGAGAAGGGATCAGCAGTAACCGTGATAGACAACTCGGGACGAAGTCGCTGGCGAGTTCGTCTCGGCGGCGCCGGGACTGAGGTGCAGGTGCCGGGAGCAGTCGTCGCACTTCCACCACCCTGCGCTGATGCTATGGACGCAGCTGGTCGACTGAGGAACAGCTATGATAGGGTAACTTGTATTTAGTTGCTACTTATATGGCATTAATGCCGTGGTTTTCCCAATGGGGTACAGCATGGGGTTCTTCAAAAAGGATGTGAAGCGGTTTCTTCAGGGTCGGCAACGCGCGAGTGATACCCCTGGTGTTGCAAGCGTCCATAGGCTATGGTAACTGCTTACTATCAGGTGGGCCGTATGATTGTTTACCGAATCAAAACTGATCAAGTCTCAAGAATAGACCATGTTTACAAAATATAAACCTAATGCCATTGATGCAGTATCTTTGCAACTAGTCTTTTTCCAGATATATGCTATTTTATTCTTAACAATCTGCAATACCAAACCTTGGTTTAATGTGGCATGACGTCATTAATTAGTTCGGTTCATGTAGAATCGATATCAAGTTGGAAATCTGTTGCAAAGTACCTGCCAGTACTAAATGATATTGATGTCTTCGAACAACATAATGTCTCAGACTTATTAATTCGTTTATTCTTATAATTAACTAAATACATACACAATAATGTCAATATTTACATAATTCTGACCTTATCGTATCAGTATTGCTTGTTAACGCGATGCTATTGCTCGATGCACTTAATTTGGTAGTGTATTCTATATTTATATATATTACTAGCTTTATAGCCCGCGACTTCGTCCGCGTAGATTATTTCTTTTTTCTAGATATTAATCATTGTAACAATATAGAGCTGTGTTCATGGCTATTGTCCGCCACTACGTGTGATATTGACAAAAGTTCAGGTAGATCATATGCGAGGATGCCACATAAAACTGAAACAGTCCTGCCGCAAATCAACTCTAGCAAATTTCAGAGTTTTTCCCTGTGACTACAAACCTTAATTAGGAACTGTTATCTTTTAAATTCAAACGGAAGGTGATTTGGGATCAATGGTATACGCGGCAAGAAGACTGTTTCTCTTCTGGCAGAACCAGTAAATATTTTGGCCTCAATAACATTGCGGCGGAGATCTGTTACTTGTAATCTAGTTCCACAGCACAATTTTGGAGGCCTTATCTCTCTTTCCCTCATGTCTGAGGATCGTGGTCAACATCGGGTTTGCTTCTAGAGCGAATGATCTGCCTCCACTGGTTTCTGTCTTCTGGTTTCTGTAAAACTTGGAGGACGATGAGTCTTTTACTTGATCGGACCATCTTGTTGGTGAACGACCACGTAGTCGTTTTCCTTCCGTGTTCCCAACTATGATCAGATTTCCAAACTTTCATCGCCTTAGCGCACCATGTGGCCGAAATACGAAAAAATACGTTGGTGGCATATGGTGGACAATCGTGTTTTAATTTTGAGCTGCGATAGGATTGATGCATTGTTGCGTTTAGCGGTCCAAGGTATTTCCAACATCCGTCTCCAGCACCACATCTCGAATGCATCAATCCTTTTTCTTTCTCGGGTCAGTATAGTCCACGCTTCCACTCCATACATGAAAATGAGGAATACCAATGTTCGTATTAACCGGATCTTTGTCTTAATACCGATTCCTCTCTTTTTCCTGATGTTGTTTAGGTGAGTCATTTCAATACGCCAATACCATAAGCCGAAATAATAAATTTTGAAATTTTCACTCCGAAAATAAAGAACTTCATATACTAAATTTAATCCCCCTTTTCACTCCTTAAGGGTTCAAACTCCAACAACACCGATATTCGTTGCGTTAGTTTATAACCATAAGCTTAAATAATAAATTTAGTGTACTTCCATACACAAATTCATCCCCCTTTTTACCCTTTCGGGATCGGAATTATCAAAAACGTTGAGGCACATATAAATTAATTTTTAATTGTCAACCTAAACACAAAATTTGAAGGTCCTAACTTCGAAACTGATGGACTTTCATATAAACTTGCATCCCCTATTTTACCCCCTTAAGGATGGAATATCCAAAAATCCTTAGTGGTTGCCTACGCTATGTAATAATATATTAAGTGACGTTTACTTTGAAACTGAATGACTTACATACATCCCATACCTTTAAACCCTGTCGGGGGTGGAAGTGTCAAAAAGCTGAAACATGTATAAATTAATTTTCAATCGTTAGCCTAAATACAAAATTTGAAGATCCTAACTTCAAAACTGACGAACTTTCATACAAACTTTCATCCCCTATTTTACCCCCCAGGAGTGGAATTTCCAAAAATCCTTCCTTACTGAATACCTACACTGTATAATATTAAATTTAGTGAAGTTTACTTTGAAATTGAAGGAATTGCATACACAACTTCATCCCCCTTTTCCTCCCTTCGGTGGTGGAATAATCACAAACGCTGAGATAACTATACATTAATTTTCAATCGTCAGCCTAAAAACAAAATTTGAAGATCCTAACTTCAAAACTGACCGACTTGCATACAAACTTTCATCCCTTATTTTACCCTGTTAGGGGTGGAGTTTCCAAAAATCCTTCCTTAGTGGATGCCTACACCGTATAATAATACATTTAGTGAAGTTTACTTTGAAATTGAAGGACTTGCATACACAATTTCATTCCCCTTTTCCTCCCTTCGGTGGTGGAAGTATTACAAACGCTGAGATAACTATATATTAATTTTCAATCGTCAGCCTAAACACAAAATTTGAAGATCCTAACTTCAAAACTGACCGACTTGCATACAAACTTTCATCCCTTATTTTACCCTGTTAGGGGTGGAATTTCCAACAATCCTTCCTTAGTGAATGCCTACACCGTATAATAATACATTTAGTGAAGTTTACTTTGAAATTGAAGGACTTGCATACCCAACTTCATCCCCCTTTTCCTCCCTTCCGTGGTGGAATTATTACAAACGCTGAGATAACTACACATTAATTTTCAATCGTCAGCCTAAACACAAAATTTGAAGATCCTAACTTCAAAACTGACGGACTTGCATACAAACTGTCATCCCCTATTTTACCTTCTTAGGGGTGGAATTTCCAAAAATCCTTCCTTAGTGGATGCCTACACTGTATAAGGTATCTTTGTGCAAAATTTCAAATCTCTAGGTCCAGCGGTTTGGGCTGTGGGCTGATATATCAACAATCAGTTTATCATTTTATATATTAAGATTTATTGTTTTCTAAAGGTGATACAGCTATGGCAGAGGAAGCAACTGAGGATGCGTCAGAACATGATCTTTGCCACCATAAAGGTGGTGAAGGGATGGGACTTCCCACAGGTTGGTATAATTTTTAGATGTAATAAAAAAAACTAGAAAACTCCAAAGTGCATCCAAAATCCCGAATTGATGGAAGCATAGTTTCTCCACAAAAAAATTAATTAACTTCAATCATTACACTATTAGGGATTTTTTAGATCCCGCCTGACTGGCTCAATCACTCTCAATATCTTTCGTCGAGCAACTGTGTATAGTACGATAAAACTTGAGAGACATTCACCCTGTAGGCTTTGGTGGTATTGGTCTTATGTCTGTATACGACGGTGGCTAACATCAGATGGTCCATCGGCATTTTTATCAGCCGTCTGACATTAAAAAAAAACATTGTTCTTCCCATTTTCTTCCATTTAACATAACTATGTAGTCTTCCAAAAAATAAATGCCACGTTAGGAGTTAGGACTATGGGAATTAATAGCTCAGTGATGTGACGTAGGATGCCAAGAAGTTGGGGGTTTGAATGAACAATGAGCTTGAGCTTTCGGTGAAGGAAAACATCGTGAGGAAACTATAGCACAGTGATATAGTACTTTGTTGTACCGACCTGGCTGGCTACCCTTAAATTGAAAATCTGTTGCCAAGTACCTATCGGTGTGTTCCGACAGCTGCACTTGAGAACCAGTTCTTTCTAGGCTTTGTGTGTTTACCACCTGGCCATATCATCTCTTACCATGGAGAGTTTGAAGTCACACACAGGCCTATACACAGTAAAACAAAACTGCTTTGGGAAGAGATATTCATTTTAATATATCCATCAGTTCGTGGCAATGGGCGCGGAACAGCGTCAAGCGATACGTCGCGCGCTCAACGAGGACGCGGAGAAACTGCTGCTGGAGGGCGACCCCGCCGACCCGCAGCTGCGCCGCCTGCGCAGGGAGATCGACGACGTCAACCGGCTCTTCGACGAGTTCGAGCGCCGCGCCCGCGCCGAGGGTAACCCGATTTCAACTTTATTCATTAACCCCCTTATTAATAAATAAGGTGTAAGTCAGTGTTGTAATAACCATGTATTATGATAGCCTCATCCCTTTTTTATGACATTAGAAAGTGACGGATATATTTTAATCCTAGGTTTAACTGTACTTGAATTACAGCTTATTTATTAATAGGACGGTATAGGTTTAAGATATTATGATCGATGGGGAAGTTTTAGAGCGTAGCGTTTATTCGCTCGGCGAACAGCTTGACTGGAGAAGTACCTCCACCTTACAGAATACCTCAGTCAAATAACTTTATGTTGTGTAAAGTTTTGTTCCTGCGCATGAGTAAGTTCGCTTGAGCTCATAGGGGAGGGGGGAAAGGTTGGTAACGCGTGAGCGATGCTTCGTGTGTTGCAAGAGACGCTCCATATATTACCTGATGGTAGTCCGCATGCTTGTTTACCGACTTTAAAAACCAGGAGTTTCTAGGTTATTGACATATTTTTTAATGTATGATAGGCTTGCGTTTGGACTCTGACTGACCCCATAAGGAGTAATGACGAGGCCGATAATGTAGCACGCTTACCCAGAAAATGCCTATTCACTCTGGCCTTGTAGATTATAGGTGTCGGGACACAGATCCCGGAAGAGAGTTCCACTCTTGCTGTTCGCTTAAGGAATGAAGAAGCGAAGCGTCGTGTCCGTATAAGCGTATAGAGTTTTAGAGCGTTCTTTCACTCAAAGAGCAGTTCGACAGTAGTAGTAGCCGATAACATCTGTGGCCAATTCTCTTTCACTAATGATCCATGAAGTTCTGGATTGGATTTCTTCCCATGTGTTGCACCTAAAGAGCAGTCATTTTGTTGCTCGCGTTACAATTCGCCGCCAATCTTCTCGGGCCGCTGCCTCCCTGGTAGCTTCATGGTGGACTTATTGCAGTTGGAACTGATGCTTAAAATCCATAGATAAAGTGATTGTTTATGATCTTGGACAATAATTGTGCAGCGGTAAAATGTGCATTAATGCACATTTGATTGGTAATGACTGCGTGCAATAATTATTGCGCTCCGTGTTCTGATCCTATGTAGAGCCATTTATCAATTTTATGTCCCTGAGTAGGGTTGACAAGTCGATGAATACAAAAGGAATTTTCTTCCGCGAACGCTCAAACTGTGGAATGAGCTCCCCGCCGTGGTTTTCCCAATAGAGTACAGCATGGGGTTCTTCAAAAAGGGTGTGAAGCGGTTTCTTCAGGGTCGGCAACGCGCTAGTGATACCCCTGCTGTTGCAAGCGTCCATAGGCTACGGCAACTGCTTACCATCAGACGGGCCGTATGCTTGATTGCCACCTTAGTGGTATAAAAAAGAAACAAGAGAATAATAAAACTGTTTTACAAAAAACTTAAACCGACTTCAAAGTACACTAAAAAGTAATCAAACCCTGACCTAATGACAATGGGACCAAACGGGAAGTATACCCTTCCAAACAAAAAAAATAATTTTCTAAATAAATCACGGAGTTCTGAGGTAACAAAAATCCTTTTTTTGAAGTTGGTTAATAAAAGTGTGACAAAGATAACACCCTCTTCTCAAGATGGCTCCCCATCTTCTAAAGCTATAAGTTTACGAGTCTTAATGATGTTATGCATGTAGTATTGATCTATCTACAACTCCTAAGCATGTTCAATGATCCTTTATGTGCCAATACACCCCATATTTATTAATGTAATAGCAGTTAAAATCGTGTATGACAGCCCTATTTATAACATCCTTTTTGATTGACTTGATTGGAAAATTGCAAGACTTTTTAGGTCACAGCATGTTTTTGACATTATAATCATTTTATTTGTTTGTTAATAACAGCAATAACAGATGTTTGGAAGTGAACAAATTTATCTTCTTCGTAATGATAGATCTGTTGCTATTGTTATTAGGTATGTAGTTGAATAGAAATAAAGAAAAAGAAATATTTCGTATTTATTTTGCAAAAATAATCATGGTGAGATTCATAGGAAAGAAGTTAACTTTATATAAATAAATAAATAAATCTCCTTTCGACTATACAGTATTAACCAACTAATAAAGCCCGTCGTGAATCTTCGTTCGCACAGAAAAGAAAGTATGGCCCCGAAGATTAACGAAAGAATGCTTAAAACTTACAATCAACCTTAGATCACTACTATAAGGTTCATAAGGTTGATAGATGTTTTGTAGTAAATAAATAAATAAATAAAAATAAAAAATAATACAGTGCAGCTTTTAGTTCCGTCTCACTCGCAAGTCACGCCCCTCCGCACGGCGCGCGCTAACATGGCGGCAGCTGCCGACCAATAGCATTTCCCGCGCTTTGATAATATATCTTCTGCGCAGGTACATCGGTAAGCCATATCAGTTGGGTACTACTGTACTAATCGTACATAACAAATTCTTAGTTCGGGCTTTTCAAAATATTTTGAAAGCCCCGAGTTCCAACTTAATGACTTTTAGTAAAATATCCAAAGTTTGGCCAGTAAAAGAGAGTGAATAATTTGATTCATATTGCAATA
The DNA here is from genome assembly GCA_951394255.1 of Polyploca ridens. Classification (NCBI taxonomy): domain Eukaryota; kingdom Metazoa; phylum Arthropoda; class Insecta; order Lepidoptera; family Drepanidae; genus Polyploca; species Polyploca ridens. The sequence goes on along the minus strand of OX596265.1, from coordinate 3,096,434 downwards.
CCAGTTAGAATTCCATATCAATTACTTATTTACGGCTCTTCAACACATGGCATGTAATTACATGACGAGAAACAAATTGAAACGACTTTAGCCAGTTTACGCCTTGTTTACAAGTCGACTGTCAGAACTGAATACAAGCGGCGTCACATGGTGATATGCAGCTACACGCACTACGACGTTCTGATAGTGTTATTTATTGAGTGGGTGTACTGTATGTTGTCAAGGCGCCTGTTTGCAGATTTCGTGGTTTTGATACTTGAATTACTTTTGTTAACGTTATTTATTAAGGTTCTAGAAGGTTAACTGAATGGGTTTAGATGAAATTTGGCACATATTACTAGCTGTCCCCCGCGTTCCCGGGATAAAAAGTAGCCTATGTCCTACCCCATACGATAGGCTTTCTGCATGTCAAATTTTATATGATCCGTTGAATAGTTGATGCGTGAAGGCGTAACAAACAAACACAATTTCGCATTTATAATTTCGAATCCTACAATGAGCTTGAGCTTTCGGTGAAGGAAAACATCGTGAGGAAACCATAGCACGGTGGTAGGGTACTTTGTAGTACCCGCCTGGCTGGCTACCACCCTCAAGTTGAAAATCTGTCGCCAAGCACCTTTCGGTGTGTTCCGACAGCTGCACTTGAGAGCCAGCTCCTTCTAGGCTTTGTGTGCTTACCACCTTCGGCCGCATCATCACTTGCCATGGTGAGATTGCGGTCAAACACAGGCCTATAAACAGTAAAAAAAAAAAAAAAAAATAGTTAGGTTACCTTGAAACAAAACATAGATAATTTTATACAGAGAAAAAATCCTCCACGGACAAAGATAAAACCCGGGGCAGAAGCTGGTCGGGTTATACAGAGTGTCCCAAGATGTAGTGTCAATCGGAAGACCAGAGGTAGTTTACCTTTAGAGGTACCCGAATCACCCTTACGTATGTTCCGCGATTTTTCGTAGTTTTCGAGTTATGACAATCTTTTCATGTTTTTGAACCCTATAATAGGTTGACTTTTAGCGAAGGGGTGCAAATAAAAATAAGATAATATGATACATAACATTGTTTCGTATATAATCATTTAAATTACAGAGTTTACATAAAGTTAGGCACTAAAATTCAACATATCCAATTGTTTCGAGAGGCCATGGTAGAGCGTTTGAACGTGACCTTACAGGCAGTCTCTGATTGGGGCAAAGCCAATCTGGTCACATTTAATGCCACCAAGACACAGGCGTGTCTTTTCACCGCCAAACGGAGTCCTTACAACCAGGCTCCTACTTTCCAAAATATATCCTTGCCAATATGCGATCGGCTTGATCTCCTAGGCATAACATTAACAGCCAAAATAAACTTTGGCTGTTCTATTGAGTCGAAGGCAGAAACAGCTGCCAGAAAGCTGGGTATCCTCTCTAAGGTCAAGCGGTACTTCACGCCTGGGCAGTTGCTCCAACTTTATAAAGCACAAGTCCGGTCATGCATGGAGTACTGCTGCCATCTTTGGGATGGATCAGCTAAGTACCAGCTTGAGGCCCTCGACTCAATAGACCGCCGAGCCAGGAGACTAATTGGAGATGAGTCTTTAATTAAGGCGAAACTCACGAGCCTTGACCATCGAAGGAAAGTTGCTTGCTTATCGGTTTTCTACAGGATATATTTTGGAGAGTGTGCGCAGGAATTGTTCAACCTTATTCCACCATCCCCATTTTTACACCGAACCACAAGACGCCGGGAAAATTTTCACCCGTACGTTGTTGACATACCGAATATACGGACACAGCGTTTTGCATCCTCATTTATAATGCGGACAGCAAGGGAGTGGAACTTGCTTCCGGCGTCTGTGTTTCCTGACGCTTATAATCTAGGTACTTTCAAGGCCAGAGTGAATAGGTTTCTTCTGGGTAAGCGTGTTTCATCTTAGGCTTCGTCATCGCCCCTTATGGGCGGGTCAGTCGCCAAACGCAAGCCCATTTAATTTAAAAAAAAAAAAAAAAAAAAAACATAATTCAACTCATTATTATGGCTTGATTATCTTGGAAGTTATTCAATTGTTGTAATTTAGTTATGATACTGAAAATGCCTTAAATAGTCAATGAAAAAGTGGGTTTAAACAAACAACAGAATATAAAAAAACATTCAAGTATCAAAATGTAGCGTCCCCTCTACACTCTAAATGGTAAGGTGACAAAGGACTCCGTATCGCCGTCCTACGGGATCACTGTCAGTTGTAATTAGTCGACCGTACGACAAACGTCCGATGATTGCTTCTTTTTTTACGCGCGGTTTTTCGTTGATAGGTTCATAATAGTTTATTTTTTTATAAAAGTGTTTTATTTGTCGTTTGTTTATGGGTGATGTGTTTATGTTTTTTTTTATCTGTGAGTTTTTAGAGGTGAAATAGGTATAGTTTATTTACGTCGTTATGATTAAGATCTTTAATTAATCAGAATTTTTTCTCTTTTCAAATTAGCTAGACTTTTGAAACTTGTTTTGGATGTTTTTATTCAGTTTTAAAATAAATAATTATGTAATTTATTCCATACCTAACAAAGAACATAAATGATATTTTGGTACACTATATAGACCTTATTTATTAGCGACTTACATATCTTATATCACTATCCAAGCATATTTGAAACATAAGTACCCTTTTTGTACATTTTACCTTTCATTGTGCGGTTGCCCATGTCTAGTCTTCCTAAGATGAAAAATACCCCTTCAGTTTACAGGCGATTTTTCTGAGATAGTTCATAGATATTGCATAAGCGAAACCTTGAACCATTTTCATAAACACTGAGACGTCAAAAAAGTACTTCAAGCAGTACCAAACTATAATCAGTCAGATTAGAGTTACCACTACATTATATAATGTTTTTTGTCCAAAACTATTGTAGAGTCGGTCATAAAATTAAAGATTAGGATACTCTGCAGACAAAATTGAAACGTAAACACAGTCCGTAGACAAGGTGACCATTCCAAATATAACCTCAATCGATTCATGCAGTACGATTCGATCGTTAGATTTAATTTTAGTTCAATCGCCAAACGAATTAATTTCACCGATTATGTGTCCAATATAAACAGCTGAAATAATATGTTTCGCAAGCGAATATTTTTCTGAAGGATCGATTAGTTCGAACTGAAGTGTGCTTTATTGTGTTACCAATAAGTGTTATTTGAGTGCCAGAATGAAGAAAATAAAAAGATTTTTCTCTATGAGCAAAGGAGGTATAGTTTTTCATATTGTTGTGACCTAATTTTAGGGATAGAGTCAAGTCAGCATGGGGTTCTTCAAAAAGGGTGTGAAGATATTTTTGCAGGGTCGGCAACGCGCGAGTGATACCCCTGGTGTTGCAAGTGTCTATAGGCTACGGTAGCCGCCATCAAGCGGGCCGAATGTTGATTTCTAGTGGTATAAAAAAATCGGAAAGTGGTCCTTTGAGCCAGATCAATAGGGCGCACTCTTTTCAGGGTCGACAAACATATTTTCGACCGGTACTTCTTAAATATTGCTCCCATCTTTATTCTGTGTCAGCAATTTAAGTTCCCCCAAAAGATCTGCTCCCTTCACACCCTGTGTCACCCAAGACGTAATCGCCTGCGCTGCCAATTTATAATGACATCATGTTTGGTAATGGTATGATATCTTGACCGTTCAATTGAATTTATTCGAGGTATCGACCTTGAATCCTGTGGGTGGCTATAGCCGTTAGGACATCCTGGTAGTGGTGATATTTCTTTTTATGAAATCTCACTTGTACTACAGTGGTGAAAAAGCTTGACATTTTGGTGAATGAAAACAAAGTTGAAAATTTGTCTGCCAAGCACTAGCCTTTTTGCGTTTACTACGTTTTGCCACTTGTTCACTTACCGTGGTTAAAAATAAACTCCTGTTTAGTAAATAAACACTGGCCAAGTGCGAGTCGGACTCGCACACGAATGGTTCCGTAAAGACGTTTACTGTATGGGAGCCCCCTTAGGGAAAGGATTTTATTTTTATTATTTGTTCGTATAGCGGCAATAATAACACACATTCTGTGAAAATTTCAACAACCTATTACGGTTCGTGAGATACAGCTTACTGACAGACCGACGGACGCACGGACAGACGGACAGCGAGGGCTTAGTAATAGGGTCCCAATGGCACCCTTTGTATACGGATCCCTAAAAAGAAAGTGCCGAAGCTGCTTCGCGGTTTGGTGTAAGACCTGTGTCTACCACCTTCGGCCAGAACATAATTTTATTTCCTTTAAAAAACACCTAGTGGAATATCAAAAAAAGATATAGTTTCATGTAATTTTTCTTCTTATGTCGCTAACCTTAAAGTCCATAATCTATTTTGAAATCAGTTAGTTTTCTCAATTCAGCCAATCATCTTTATCATCATAAAATAGGCCCAATAGCATGACGTGATGTCATGATATTCTACCAACTAGCCTTAAATTGATTGACCTTGCGCTCTGAAATACGGGCGAGATTGAGACAGTATTATCTCTGCAATTTCCAATCAAGCGAAGAGTGGGAGTCACACAGTTAACGGAGGTCCAGTAGGTCAATTATGAGATTGTTTTTAACATGACTCATTATGACAATATTGGTGTTTAACGTAGCTTTATTGTAGTTATATTATTTTGTTTATGTTTCTGAGATGTAGAGCTTTATTTGATATTTTTCTATATTTTTACGTACTACAATAAGATTAATTTACAAAATACTAGACAAGTTACCCCTGATTATTTTAATTAAATGATATATTAGGGATGAAAATGATATCATTGTAACATTGTCTGAAATTTATATTTTAAATCCTCCTTCCTACGACTTATTCAATGTTTACTTATAATAATCCCCTTATTCATAATCGCTTTTTAACTAAATCAGTGTAATAGTGTGCCCCGTCTCAGTCTTTTTATCACCAAATATCATCATAAAGACTTCGGAATTTTAACTAATCAACGTTTGATAACTTAATAATGAATAAGGGGGTTACTGTATACATATACTCTTGAACTATCGACTGCACTTGCAAATAATATCACCCAAAGTTAACGTACTGACCATATCTATACTGCACCTATGTCATCATGCGATCAAGATCTAAATTTTTCAGTGGTTCTAACGCGGCCTGGCCGTCCCGTGTGCTAAATATACAATAAAATTCGTTCGTTTAATAACATATTAAATGTATCAGAAGTGCATACTTGTTTATAAAGAAAGATCTGTGGAGAGGACGTGGATACATTGGCGGTTATCAGGTGGTCTGGTTTTCAATTATTTTGTGCAGTTTCGGAGGCAATTGATTTGTTTAAAATTGAAAATTCACTTGTCTATTTTTATTTATTACAGACCAGACTGTGTCTAATTTCATTTTAAAAGTATTGTTATATGTCGATGAATCAATAAGAAAAGAAATATAACTCGAATTTAATAAGTAGTTATTTATATTGTGTATCAAGCTCTAGTAAGCACTTCTTTTTAAATCATGAGATAATATGTACTTACCAATCGCGAATATAATAAATAAGCACTTAGCTCTTCTGCGAAGTAATGTCAAGACATTACGAGGAAAATTATTTTAAAATCTTTGTAATAACGTCCTTATTCAATGCAATCGCAGTATCTATTGAAAATAATGTAGACTAACCTATTGATCAAAATACTTTCATGCTTCACTGAGTGAGTGAGATAGAAAAATGAATGAAATAATATTGTTTGACGTCATCGGTATTGCAAAGCGTTTTGTATGGATATAAAAAAGTTTCGTGACTAATCGTAATGAAAAGTCCTATTCCTTGTGTAACAGACTGAATAGTAGACCTGAGATTTGATACGACTAAAATTTATAGAATTTATATAATGCTGTGCGTTTATAAACTAATTACTAAAAACAATACGTTAAAACGACGGTTTAAGTGACCAAATCGTGTGAGATTGTTCACACGATTTGGTGTCATTTATTTTGAAATCATTATCTTTTTACACAGACTGTACACTTTGTCACAGTACAGATATAATATAGCATCTCAACTGCGCCGTTTTCTCGAAAGAAAACATAAATTTACACAATTACATGCAAACAATAACTGCTCGTTTCAAACACCGCTGTTAAAGCCCGACTGCATTGCAAAATATGCGATTTAACCAACCTTTAAAAACTGCTTGTTTTCCCAACGGAGAGTTGAGTTGCTTCAGAGTTCTTCAAAAAGTCTATGAAGAGATTTTTGCAGGGTCAACAAGTAGTGATAGCAAATTTTCATAAACGGTAAACGCTTCCCATCGGGGGGTACGATGCTTATTTGCTTTCTAATGTTCCCCAATATCTTCAACAGAGGAATCCAAGAACGCAGCACGAATCTTCACAGAACAGTCCTCGCATCTGCTAGAACGTATTGAAGTTTTAGAGCGTCAGTTACACGAGAGGATAGCGAGCCACATCCCGCGGGACCTGGACACGTTGGAACACCTCGTGCTGCAGCATAAGGACTGGGAGAGCAGTCTGTTAACCCTGTCCAGTGATGTCGAGGAGGTGCAGACCACGTTTAGAGGTAAGGACTCTAATAGAGCCATTTCTTCCAAGGAGTGGAGCGATAGAAGAGAACAAGTGGATAGTTATTAAACAGTGGACAGCAATGATTATGGTGAACTGTTTAAAACTATACAGCAAATATTAAAAATAATGTCTGTCTCCAGGTATCGCCCTCAAGACACCCGCCATGAAGAAGAGCCTCGACAAAGTCATGGGCAAGTGGAATGACATGCAGTCCAAGAGTCAGCTCTTTGTTGAAAGGTACGTTTAGTTTCTAGCTATCTGTTTATTTATGTCCATTGGTGCCGGTAGTCCATTAGCGGGATCGTCTGCTTGTTTGACAGCTTTCTGGTACCCTCCAAATTATATGGTTCTATTACCAGTGGTTAACGCTTTTGTTTGTAAGAGAGGTAGAACAAAGCGTCTATTTGCTCAAAGAGCAACTCGACTGGGGAAGTACCTCCTTACAGAATACCGCAGCCAAATAACTTTATGTTGTGTTCCTGTGCGTAAGGTTGCCAGTGCTCATTGGTGAGGGTGGAAGGGTCGGTAACGCGTGAGTGATGCTCTCGGGTGTTGAAATCTTAAGAAGAAGAAAAAGTACGTTTTAGTACGAGTTTATAAATTCAATGGTTTATATTTTCCCACCAGATTGAAGTTCGTGGAAATAATCGTGAACAGCATGGAGGAGAACCACCAGACGATATCAGAGTTTGAGATCAAGCTCGCACAGTTTAACGACCTGCCCAACGATGTAGAGTTATTGAAAGACGTAAGTTTCATGATTATATGACTATTTTCCACTTCAACATTTAACCTGCATTAGAGTAGAATCAAATGTATAATCTAGCTAGGGTATATTAATGGAGGAGCAGGCGAACATTAGCGGACTTGTACCATTATTACTTTTTTACAGGAGCGGTAAAAAACTAATTTTAAGCGGATAGAAACGTATGGGACATGTCCGTTAATGTTTGCCTGTATAATAATATAGGACCATTTGATTGAAAATATTTTAGGACTTCAATGATATGACCGAAAAGAGCGAAAAAGATTTTTTTTATAAAAAACACGGAGAAGTTCGCTGATCCTCAGTATGTGCCAGTCAATTTACATCCAAAGCCGTTTTTTGCTATGGCGACATCATTCAATCATGAAGTCTCTTAAAATTTCATTCTTTTACGCAGCAACGGTGACTGTGTGACATTCTTTATGAGCGGAAAGTGACATAGACAGTTGGTTCTATACCATAAAGCAGTAGCTAACTTAAACCAATCTCACACAGATCCACGAAGACCTCCTCCGCATGCAAGTAGCAGTGAGCAAGCAACAGATCCAAGTGGACCAAATGAACGATGACGCTGAGAACTGCCGAAGACTGGTCGAGAGCTCACGGGCGGCATTACCCCACTCGTCCCTGCCGCGGTCGGGTAAACATATAGACCTGGAGCGATTAGACAAGGAGGTGTCACAGCTCAATAATAGATGGAACAGTGTGTGCACGCAGTTGGCTGAGAGGTATGTATTTTTATTAGCCCACACTTTTTAAGGCTGACGTCGAATTTCGAGACGAAGGTAGGGTTCGAATTCTACAATGACCTTGAGCTCGAACCATAGCTCGGTGGTAGGGTACTTTGTAGTACCCACCTGGCTGGCTACCACCCTCAAGTTGAGAATCTGTCGCCAAGCAACTATCGGTGAGTTCCGGCACGTGCACTTGAGAACCAGTTTTTCAAGGCTTTGTGTGCTTACCACCTTCGGCCACATCATCACTTATCATGCTGAGATTATGGTGATACACAGAACTAGTAAAAAAAATGTATAATTTCGCTTTTCTTTTAAAAAGTTGCAAAAGGTCAGTAAATGATGCAGTACTAAGAAACGTCTACTCCCATCTTTGTCATTGAAAGATCTCAAGATCCTAAATGCGACCGAGGTGAAAAAGGGTGACACTTATTCCTTGATGGGAATTCATCATAAACCGTCAACCACCTGCCCTTCCTCTTTCTCAGTAATGGCTTTTTTTCACGACCTTTCCCATTTATTATTATGAACCTTATATCTTATAGCTCTTTTGAGTTATAGAAATTTAATCCCGTTCAATTTCCGTGGTCTTTCACTGACACATAACGTTTTGTAAGCGTAAGAATGAGACAAAGATAATAACACTGATACAAGAGGACTTTTTTTTGCAGATTATTTTATCATCCATGACATCATTTGATCTACCATAGTAGTCTCTCTACATCTCTACAAATCTTAAAATCTCTAATTTATAAATAGGTTACGAAGCTGTGAAGCCGCATACCAACTCCTGCGCACCTATAACGCTGGTCTGGAAACCGAGGCGGAATGGATAGACGATTCATACAATAAGCTCCAAGCACAGCCGCCTATTGAAATCAGGCCGAAGGAACATTTTGAACCGACAAGGGTGAGTTAGCGTTACAATGTTGCCAGTGTTGAAAAATTGTTTTGACGTTCAAAAAAAATAGTTGTTTTTAGGGTTGTGATTTCAGCGTTGCAGTTTTTAGTTGATCTAGGTTTTTTTCTTAATTATAGATAATTTGCATGAGAATATAATAAGGTTAAATTTAATTTGTCATAATTTACATTAAACTAAGTAAAGTAAAACCATAATTTATTAAACACTTAAAAATGTAGCATGTTAAAATATTACTGAAAACAAAGGAAATAATTGTTTAATTTTCATTATATCATTGTGGACAGCATGTATTAAATATAAATGATAACATATTTAAAGCACAAAACACGGTTTTGTTTATGCACATTACTAATTTAATTTAATTAATTTTTGGGGTGTCTTGTGGTCGTTTTACAGAATCTACTGACCAGTGTTGTGGAGAGGACGCCAAAGATTGAAAAAGTTAATGTTGATGGAGGCAGATTCATAAGAGAGGCCAAGGTAACTATTATAAATGAACTGAAAAATAATTTTGGTATGTGACATTCTTTGAAATATTCATAAAGACAAAACACTTTTGCTCCATTCAGTAAAAAAAACACATTTTGAAATTCGAACTACAATATTTCCAAGAATGTCATTTTTTTTTTCAAATAGGTTTTGTTTTGAGAGTTTTTGAAAGGTACTTTGAGATGTATGTTTAGTCCAGCGTTTCGTCCCGTCCTTCCTCGTTTTGCTTCGATGTTTTTTCTTCTTTTGGGTCTTTTTGAGGTCTCTTCGTATAGCCGAGGTTTTCTTGACTCAATTTGTTTTTAAAACGCACGTGTTTCGCTTTTACACCGCAGAGGGGAGGGCTACCTGTCAAAAAACGCGTTAAATGTCACTGTGACAAGTGACGTTTTCAATTCATTCACTCTTGTCATTATACTCTGGTTAGCCCTCTATAATAAAGCTTCCGCATTTAATATCGCTTCGATAATTAACTTTAATGCTCTATAAAAAGAACTGCAATCTTTTCGCTTGTACTAATTAATAATGACTAAAACACTTTGAATGTAAGATGTGCGTGACCGAAACAAACTTTTTTAAACAGCAATATATTACTGCTGCTCGAACTCGCATTATGTGTGCTAAAACAACGATCAGACTCAATTTTTAAGAAGCAAATTGAAATTTTAAATTCTAAGTTTTTTTCTTGTACTCACTTACAATGGCCGGCCCATAAATTATTCTATGTTTATGATCCACAAGTTCATTGTTCCTTCCAAAAAGCTTCGCATGCGTCGTGTGGGCGTGTCAGTGTTGTCAACTTATAAAATAACTACCATTTTGCTAGAAACGTGATGTTTGTATGAGTGCTCATTTTCAAAGAAGTACACCTTTCTTTACGTTCTATCGCCATTCAAATATGACTTTTGCTTTGGTAGCGTTACATGCACGTCATATGGGTGAAAAAAAAGTCTGCACAAACTTTCGGGTGTCGCACGCTTGAAAAAAAGCTGTACTGTAAACAGGCCTAGATGTTCTTCCAGCATGAATTCTTTATCCTGGGATACCTGAAGCTGGACTTCCAAAATGTTATGTCCGCAAATAAAGTTATGAATGGTAGAATAAATGTTGGAGGTTGGCAATATTTAAATGGTATTTGTAAATCTCTATTAAGACTGTGATTTGAATGGATGGCTATAAAAATAAACTTTTATCAATGAAATTAGATTGAGGAATATTTGAAAGGAATTATAATATCTAATGCAAATGCTTATATTACGCAGATTGTTTTTTTAAAACAATTTTTTTTTAATTAAATTCTTCGACTACATTTAATACAATTTACTCTTCTTAAAAAATTTGAAGTAGAAAAAACAGTCTGCAAAAACTAACCAACAAAAACCTAACTTGCTTCGAACCTAACTCGAAATAGATACACTCGTCGAGATGCCAGCGTTATGCCGAATGGCTCTGCGACGAGGTCCACCCATCCTTGGACATGAGGCAACTGAAAAGACAAGCGGACGTAGAGCAGGCCGAACGATTCCGAACGAGAGGCCGAACGGATCCCGAGCGGATCCCGGTCGGATCCGAAGCGGTGGCCAGGGAGTTAGATGACCTGAACGCGAAATATCAAAGATTACTGGACATGCTTTATGAGAGACTGAGGAGGATCGCCGCCGCTAATCCTGGAGACATTGTGACGTTGGTAAGTGTTTATATTTTGTATATATTTTTTTAAATTAATTATCTGCCTTAATTTAGTGAGCTTTAAAAGATATTTCTAGCAAGATGTGACTTACTTTAAAATGTGAAATGGCTTACGCTTGGCCATCGAATGACCCGGGATAGGCCATCTTTTGGACATCTTCCGGTAATACATAGGCTTGAAGTCATCTAACTGACAAAGCCAAAGCCAACATTTTAACATTCTGAAAAATATTTAGTAGCAAACAGACACGACTCCTTATAATAATAAAAAGTAGCCTATTTCCTTCTCCATACCATAGGCTATCTGCATGCTAAATCTCATGATGATCCGTTGAGGCGTGAAGGCGTAACAAACAATCAAACTCACTTTCGCATTTATAATATTAGTTAGGATTATTTACTTATGCTAGTAGAGCCATGGACGGTAGGACTAGCAATACCGTCTCTCAAATACTATATGGCATATGAATTTTATGGCCACTGTTATAAGGACCATTGTATATGTGAGAACTATGATGTAAAAAGTAGTTAAGTATAATAGCAATTGCAAAAGTGACCGTTGATTATGAAAACAAACGAGCAAATAACGTTTACGAGCTGAATTAAAATAACCTCAATGTCTCCATTAATTAAGTACATTCATTAACGACATTTTCAAATTAAAAATAATTTCAATAGAATTTGCATGTAAATTTAAAAATACAAAGGAATCGTTTAAAAATATTTCACATGTTATATCCACTAATTGTGCGATACCACGAGGGATTCTGGGTATTTTGGGCCCATAATAGAAATTATACTGGCTACCTCTTTAATAATTGTTCTCAGTTCTGTTGGTATAATACCTAACTATTTTACCAATATTTATATTTTTCCTGCAAACTTAATTCAACTGAGACATTAAAATGCTATAGCTAATTAGAAATATATTCAAAATAGATGACTCTGTTATGGATGACTTTTTTAATCACCATTATAAAACCAGTCTCAACCTTTATGAGCAATAAATCCCCGTTACTTATAATATTTTATACTCAATTTATTATATCTATTTGGAAATCGTGATTAAATCTTTTAGGATATTAAATCAACCGTAACTGGCAATACCTAATATCAAAATGCCACAGAAAACTCACAGATTTTTTAAATTTTGAATAAAGAATAGAATTGGAAGTGACATTGTCAGACGCTGTCACTTGCGTGTCCTAAGAACACGTTGACACTGAATGCGCGTGAGTCTCGACTAATTCACTTATACAGTGATCTCACCATGCTATGTCATACTGCGTGGACCTTACAGAAGGTCACGTGCTAATTGAGGATTTATGTTGAATTCGCTCTTTGAATAGCCAATTCCGATTGTTCGAACGCTGTTTACGTATAAACGTTCTCCATATTTTGGAATATTTTAAAAACCGGTCGTTGAATCGATTATAATGCTTCGGTTTTAATTTGACTTGACATCGTAAATTCAGAAATGAAAGCCAATAATCGCTATATTAAGGATGTCCAATTTGAAAGTAGATCTTCTGTTTTGTTCTAATCAAAGCGGACAACATCATTATGCAAATATTACAGCAAAAGCGGAAACATAATTTGTACGCATATCAGTAACAGAACATCCAGTTAATAAAAACTTTACTATTACTGAGGAGCTAAATATGGTTGAAATAACAGGTCCAGTGTTCTGTATTTGCTATGAAATATCACACCGTATTGTGAAAGGTATATTACAAGAGAGCCTTTCAGTTCTGACGCATAACACCACCTTTTTTGTCAAAACAATTTACCGGTATTGCATTGAATATTCTTATTAATCTGATAGCAATAAAGTAGGTATCATTTGTCGTCCTTCCTACGCTTTTCGTATAAGTACATGGCGTGGGTTGTAAGGTAACCACCATATACGTATGGTTGTCGAGTTACTTTACAGCTAGATTGTCTACGGGTGATTTCATTCCTTAATGGTTGTTTACTTGCCGCCTTTTATTTTATTAAAATTGAGATAAAATATGGGCAGATTTAGTCTAGCAATTTTTGGCTTGCGGTTTTCCTGTCATTTAATTTTGTAACTATAGATTCTTTATGATCTAAATTGCCATTTGTCTGAACTCTTATAATTTAATCTTTCTTTTCATCTTTAATGGCAATCGTCTGACCTCTTATAACTTAATCTTTCTTTCATTTTTTTCATCTTTGTTGGCAATCGTCTGACCTCTTGTAATTTAACCTTTCTTTCTTTTTTTTCATCTTTAATGGCAATCGTCTGACCTCTTATAATTTAATCTTTCTTTCTTTTTTTCATCTTTAATGGCAATCGTCTGACCTCTTATAATTTCAACATTCTTTCTCTTTTTTTTTTCATTTTTAATGGCAATCGTCTGACCTCTTATAATTTAATCTTTCTTTTTTTTTCATCTTTAATGGCAATCGTCTGACCTCTTATAATATCGTCTTTCTTTTTTTCATCTTTAATGGCAATCGTCCTTAATATACAGTTAAACGAAACGAAAACGCAACGTCAATTTGCAAGATCGAAAAACTACAATCCTATACTTACATTACATTCTTCAGACCATATGACTATGAAGCTCCTTACGCCGTATCTCAGGAATATTAATGGTACGACCATACCTCAATTTCTCGCTCTGTTCCAAGATGCAAGTATTCGATATCAATGAACAATCCATTAATCCGATTGGAACCTCTCACATCTGAGCGGATCGCTACTTCAATATCGAGTGCTTTTAAAATAATTAAAACGCAATTAAGCTTGCGTTGAGATTGGGTGCTGGGAGTTTCGATTGAGTTTAAATAGGATATTAGTGCTGATTCTGTTGTTTACAACTAATCTAATTTAGTCTCACTATGTCTCGTTCTAATAAAGAACATAAGAAAAATTTAAGAAATTTAGTCCAGTCAAATTAGACCAATGCTTATTTTCTATATTTTAGTCGCGGTTACGTCTATATACCCGCAAATGATGACGGCAAAGACTAATTTGACAGCTTTAAATATGTTCTATCCTTTTTCAATAATGTTCGTAAGAAAGAGATGTGATGTGACTAACATTAGTTTTACAACAGAATCGGCACCAATAGCTGTTCAAAAAATGGGAATGCTAAATTTAATTTACAAAGTAAATCGAAGACACTTCATAAACAACTTTTTGTACCGCTCCAAAATACTAATATAAAAGAAACAGGAGTATCCTAAAGATATTCAATAGGATAATAAAAAACCGTCTAACGCCGACGCCACTGCGAAGCATCAGTCAGAGGTGTCAATGACTTGGTGATCTGTTAGGTGGACGCCAAAAAAACCTTAATGCACGGCTTCACGTGTACTCTTCACGCCCTCTTGGCACCGCGTCCTTGGTGGTAAGGTCGTAACCTCTTTTGAATCTTCCTTTTTTTTATGGATTTTTTTAACTAAGACCTCATTAGAGAAAATATCTTGACTTTCTTCTTCTTCAGTAAAGTGTCTTCTACAGATTTGGGATAAATTCTTCAATTTACCAGAGCTAGCACACAAGCTGTTTAATTTTAGTTTATATATCATAAAACGCAACGTCTCTGTCAGTTAGTATGCTAATAACTCGAGAACCACTGCAAGGATTCTTGATGCTGTTTTCACAGTTACTTAACTCCTTGGAGAAATTTTGGGGTATATTCCCGTGACCGTGAGTTAGTGACCGTTTTAGTATAGTTAGTGACAAAAAATACTGATGGAACCGTGGATATAGGCTAATCTATTTAAACTCTTGAGTCCTTATTGTTAGCTATAGAAGACGTTATGACATGTCAGAAAAATAAACGAGGACCCGACTAGACATGGCTCAGAAAATACGTTAAGTCCCTTCAAAGCAATCGCAAAATAAAAAGATAATAATCATAAAACTTGAACTAAATAATTGCCAATCGTATAAGTCAAAGATTACCTTAGCTCCATGTTTATTTACTGACCTAATACATAATGTAATACCTATTAATAGAATCGCTTATCAAAGCGCTAAATCCATGAACTGTACCTATCAATGTAACGAGAATAGAATCAGATGAATATATAGAATAGGATAAACCAGTTAGCCTTCTCTGAGGCTAGGTTTATCTGAGTTGATAAAATACCCTTGTATGTATGTACCATTAGTTACCGAGTTCTGAAACTGATAAACGGAGATAGATTGGTGCATAATAAAAATAGGAACGATTTTTTTGTTCTGTCAATAGAATGGAACGTTAGACTAAATATGCAAGGAAATGTCAAATTAATGTCAACTTAAAAAAACTAGTCTGTCAGTTTCATACATTTTCGGATATTGAGAATGATGTTCTGATAAATAGATAAAAAACGTAATTTATAATAATTAAATCGCCTTCAAAATTAACAGTAAAGTCAATTTAAAATTTTAAGACTTCAAAACAGTGTCAGATTAGAGTTATTTCATACTTTTTTTTTGTGAATTTTGAAGTCGTTTTTTTTTAATTATGTACTAAAAATTTACGTCAAATACAGAAAATATTTCATACTATGAATGAATATTCAAACCGCAAGTTTTAGAAAATATGATTATTAGAAATTCTGGGATAAATTGGCTCATTTTCTTTTAAATGGTCAGCTATTTATCACATAGCGAACTGTATTTGAAACTTTTATATAGAAATCCTTTTTTTGCACATTGTTATGATAAATGACATAAAAAACAGTATCTTATGCGATTCTTTTTGCTGGCGTTCATGAAATAAAAGTAATTAAGGCTGAACTCATTTTAATTCCATTGTTTTCGGTACAAATTCGTCACAAGCAATAAATGTTCAAGAACGCATATTCGAATCGAGTAAAGTGAGTTACGTCAGTTTTGATGACGAATCATTAAAAAAAACTATTCTTTGAACAGATCGCGTCAGCTACTACAAATTCAATGACTATTTTTTATTTGGTTCTAACTACATTTTAAATAGTTTAATAAGCTGTTAAACATTAAACATGAAACAAGAATTTTGCAACTAGAATTTTTTATTACTATATTTTTATCATACAACAAATTGTATATTTGAAAAAGTTTGAGACGTCTACAAATCATATAGTATTTTACTCTATGCAGCGATATTTTATCATAACACTAGCTGTGCCCCGCGGCCTCACCTGTGATGCTATATAAGCTTTATTAAACGGGCTATCTGAATCAAAAATATTTTTTCAAATCGGTCTGATAGTTCCCGAGATAGTTTCAAACATACACATATGGTATCTCTTCATCGTTTCCTTGAAAATACAAGTCGTTAAGGCATTGCAAATTGCCTACGATTACACAGCCTACACTAACAAAAATAATACGTTTGTTTTTAATTGCTCATACCGATTACATCACCGTACACTTTAAAGGATTATCAAAAACATCTGCATAAAAATAAATGTTTGTTTTACGTGCCCACTTTATTTGTGAATGCTGGCTTACGCAGAGACGAATGGCTGTTACTTTAATATAAAAAAAACATTTAAAAAAAACATGATTGATGAATGACCAAAAAGTCTGTATTAAAGCCGAATTCTAAAGTCAGTGAAAAGAAGGAGCTTTTTTTATCAAATTCGACCAAGCACAAGAAGACTAGAAGTATCAGAGAAATCATACGTGACTTGACTACCATGACTGAGGAATAAGTTGAATAACTCATGTGTTCACCATAGGTGAGAGTAGGGTTGCCATCCGTACGGGTTACCCCGGATTTGTCCTAGTTTAGAGGGCGTCCGGAGAACGTCCGGGAGGGATTTCATTTTTTGTCCGGGTTTGAAAGTTTTCAAGTCACAACAATCAAAACTATTTTTTATTTTACTGAGTAATTTAAAAAAAAGTATGTTAACATGTCCGGGTTCCAAGTTCCAAAATCTGGGGCTTTCACGATACTTGTCCTGGTTGCCAGATTTTAGAGATGGTAACCCTAGGTGTGAGGCAGGTGTGTGAGGAAGAATGCTGCTTTACTTAGGGTCTTGGGGGTGATAGTAGAGATAGACCGAAGTAATAATTTAAACCACTGTGACAAGCACGACTGACAAGTAAGATTGTAGACTGCAATTTGCAGTTTAAATTGCATGGTATTAAAATAAGGATAAATCATAATCAATATAATGCTCATAGGTTAGCTAAGTAACCTAATTTTAGAATAAAACGTGACAATTTACCGGGTGGTTAGAACACTAGTGCGATTGCGTGAGGAAATTATAAATTGCTATAAAATAAATGACGTAATTGCGATATGGCGACATACAGCACATGGTCGCAGTGTCAAGGTCGGAAATTACATTAAATAATCATTAACACTGCTATAAGAATTTAAGATATAAACATCAGCTTTAGTTTGACGGATTTGTGGTCGTTGTAATTTTTTATGGACCCAGAAATTTTGGACGGCACTTTGCGCTTTGGTAGCATCATTATAAACGTCTATAGTGAATATAATCCTTCTTGTTTTAACATGTCAGTTTTAAATCGCTTGCATTTCAAGGCCTATGGTACTGTGGTCCTGCTTGCATCCAAACTATTCCTCCAGTAGATTTCCACATTTCTATCTTTTTCTAACAATGCTATATCTTCAGTTTCAATCTCTCATTGGAGCATTGGACCTAATTGTACCATGTCTATTTTGTATGCTACTTTTATGATGCTAAACATTATTTTGTTTCTAAAATGATGTACTTCGTATGACATTTCTTAATCAAGTTATCAAACTCATAAGAATTTGAAGACTAATTGGCCACTTAACTAGGAAAAACAACTTAGAACATTGCAAGAATTGCATCTGAAAATTTACAGGGTAGGGTATATTACTAGCTAGGTCACGTCCAACCAGTAATGCCAAGGGCATTAGGCAATAGGCATTTAGTAAATCGATAACGAGACAAAAATAAAGGTTAAGTTATCAAACATGTTACGAGAATTATTGATAAGAATTCTCTAAGCAGTCTATGTGAAATTGTAGAGATATGTTGATTTTGAGGTCTTAGCAAGTGTAGGGGAAGACCCAAGCCAAAGAATTGGAAACAATAATATGGACCAAACCGATAAGAAATACCGAAGATAGGCGTGATGTGAACAAATACCATATGAAAAAAACGATGGTCATTTCTAGAAATTTAATTTGTAACACAAGATAAGTATATAATATAATCGAGTTACTCAAGATCTCGTTTAGATTATAAAAGAGTAAGGTCACAAGGCATACAATTGACACAGCAATCCTTTGATCGCATGAAGCCATAGCAAATCTAAATTATATGCAACTTGCAACTCTTTTACTGTTTACCATCTTGAACAATAAATAATCTTGAGTAATCCAATTCATTGACTTGCTGATGCTAATTGATTAGTAACCTTTATTTGGTGATGATGAATAGTAATTGATTCAACGGAAAATGGAAAAGTGCTGCTAATCGAAGAATTTAATGAATGCTGCCTGAATGATATAGGACTTGCAGCTCGAACTATACTAAAATAAATGAGAACCATATTTTGAATTCAGAAGGATTCAATAATGAATGGAAACTCTGCAGCCGCTGCAAGCGGAAGTCTAGTTGTGAAAAGATAGCACACAACAATTTGATTCGATGACGATACACGTCCGCTTTTTAGTAGCACGCGAACGACGACTGGCGATCGACGCACGCGTCGCGGTACTGAACACGAACGAATTTGAATTTGGATTACGAATTTCGAAGTGCAAATAAGTGATTGAGTGCCAGTGTTATTTTTTTATAAAAATTGATTTTGTGGTGAAAAAGGTTTTAACATTGTGGATTTACGAAAAAGTTTCATAACTCAATTTTGCAACTGGCTGAAAGAGATCTTTTCGATATTTTCCCTTTATCTTTATATCATTGGTTTAGGTTTATCTATAGTTTTGTATGCAGAAGATAAACTTATCGGACATAATAATTGCAATAAAGACCTTTTGCAAAATGACGTTACGAGAAATAATTTACTGTATTTAATTGGAGTCGGTTTGATTGACACAAAATAATTGCTGTTACATGACAAGTTGATATTCCAGTCGTTCTGTAATACTTGTTAAGTATTAAGAAAGTTGTAGGAAAGCGTAATAATGAAAGTAGGGCAATAATAAATACATTTGCAAATATCGGTCCAATATATTGATCAAAACTTGTCTTGTTCGCTACTTATGAAATATTTATCAAGTACTCTCGTGATGTTCTTATTATTTATTTATTTATCATATTCAAGGTCGTGACAATAAAACACATAATCTTGTAGATTCAAGCGTATAACCATTTGATATGTCGAACACAAAATTAATCCTCGATAATGCATTTATTTATTAAGATAATTGCAATTATGATTACATCATTTTATTTTGGTAAAGATAATAATTCAGATTCAGCTGTACGGCAAGAATTTCAGAAATTTTCCCACGAGACTGATCAGAGTTTTATTTATTTTTTGCTCTATGGTTTACATCGACTCTTCTAGTTCTCCTATTTTATCGATAATATTCACTTATTCTTTCTGAAGACACTATTTTCATTAAAGCATCAATTACCTTACTGTCATCATTATCTTCGATATATACATCGTCTTGTAATAATACATTATACATTTTATTTATATCGATGACATTTCTTATCTATAACCTTATGTATAATTTCTTACGCGGTGTGGTGTCTCTTGACCCGCATTATCATCAACACAAACAACAACTGACCTTGCAACCAAAATAGTAATTACATCCCTCGAAATGACATCACCTTGGTAATTATCCTCTTTATTATACCAACATAATGTGATACGGCAAATTCGCTGCAGTCTGCACCATTGTTTGATATTTTTGCGTATTTTCCGCTCAAATTATGTTATTGCATTCGTTGGCGTTACGAATTGTTTCATTTTCCTTGAATTTCTCACATTTTAGTTCTTCATTTGCTATTTAGAAGCTAGATGTGACATTCAGATTTGGCAGTGCATTCAGTTCCTAGTTGTTTGCTTCTTTGTTTATGTGTGGTTGAATGAACCTTCTGTATTGACATCTTTAGATAGACAATAGCCGAAAAGTCGTGGGTCAATTAATTCTGACATCTTTTTATGAAAAGCTTAGAGATACTGTTACTGACAGATACTGTTTTCAGACTAGTTTGCGTCAACAAAAGAAGGATATATTGACCTTTATATACGAATACATAGAAGTCGGGTTATATAATGAAGGTAAGGATATTGTTTACGGTGTTATCCAGTATACTAACAATTCAGAAAATCAAAAATACGCTGAAAACGCTGGTAAAATTGCATGGAATACAAGTTTGTCTATAAAAGACGATCTACTGGACGTATAAATGACATCTGTTATCAAGTGCCACTTAAAATGTTAGTATACCTAACAAAGCTTTTGATTCAAGTCTCAATGTCTCTCAATCAGTCATTATTGATACCTACATATCATCTTTATTAATTCCAAGAAAATGTTAATGTCTCTCTAAAGTAGGTATCTTATACTTTTTTTGCTTTGCCTTGCAAAGCGCTAAATTAAAAATTCGGGTCGGTGTCTATTGATATTATTTTTATAGTCAATGCAAGTTACATTCATACCTTTATTAGTATCTAGACTACTCGGTATGGTCATAGTATCCTTTTGTAGGTCGCCAGTAAGAGTCACCTTGATTAATTCAACCTCTTCATTCGCAAACATAAGGTTACGCTGTTTAACACAAGCATACTAATAGGCTTTTAGGTCTATTGTTGTATCAGTAGTGTCTATTTTTATAGCTCTATCGTTTCTAATTTCTATAGGATCTTTGATTTGATTTATAAGATTGGTTGAATTCTTATTGGGTGTGGTATAGTCAGATTTACTTGTATAATTGAAAGAGACTACTATAGAAGCGGGTTTGTTAATAATATCTAACATGTACAGAGCATGTATGTTGATACATTCTCAATATTAGTCACATCTTAACGTCTCATTTATGCAATCAAAGAATTATGCACGCCAGAAACTATTTTACTACAACAGTGACAGAATGTATCAATTCCTCTAATTTTATCCTTCGTTGGACCATATATTAGACACAGTTGCACATCGAGTGTGAGCGCCATTCATATTGTCATTTGGCAACTCACAATAAAATGGCTTCGTAATACTGCACAATTGCCAGAGCTACTATTTTTACAAGCATCATGACATTTGCCTCTAATCCAATACACGATTAATAATTTGCTCCGTGTAATCTAATAACCGATAATACACTGTTTTCATTTGATTTGTCGTTGATAAACGCTAGTGTTATTACTGCAACAGTAATCAAACAACTTTTGCCACTTTTACCTGTGCCATATGGATTATTTTTGCTTCTTGTTCGGAACTGTAAGTGTTTACTTTCATTGTTTTGTTTGGCACTTGGTCTTTAGTCACCATTTACAACAAACGCATTAATGTCTGTAGTTTTTGTAAATTGCTTTTCCTTGATGCCTTAGAGTCAAATTTTATCGTTTAACTCGAAGCGTAATTGCACCAAATAAAGCTTTAAATGTACAACGCAATTTCTGAATCAAGGTTGGAAGTTAGGCTTTTCTATCCAATGTCAGTGGTAAATCATTCTCTCGAGGTCGTCGCATGTGTGTAATACATTTGGGATTTAAATTGCCTGGTTTTGAATGTATGCTGTGGTCAAATCTTATATGTTATTAGCACTAACTTTTGCTATAGATGTAGATTTAGTTTTGAAGGTTTTACAAATCTTGTGTAAAGTAATTTTAGGTTAAGTGGTCTTGAGAAATAGTTTATAAAAACATAAAGTTACCTTGGATTATAACTATTATACCATCAAATTTTAAACCTACAAACATTACTATGAAAACGAAATAACAATAACGACTATCCCGTGCCGATTTGAATAGCTAAAGCGGTCACCATTGCGTAAAAAACGGAATATCAACAGAGATTTATAGTTATTGTTGAAAAAAAAAAAAAATTTACAGCAAGAGCAGTTTCAGTTTATCTAGGTCGATGAACTAATAAATTGCACACTCAATAATTTTAGGTAGCGTACATTTTATAATGTAAATAGTGAAATATTTGTTTAAACATTGCTTGTTATATTTAATATTTCTTAGTTTAGAAGATATACTCACAGTGTTAATTATCATGTCTAGAGTAGGTGGACCTTCTAAAACTTGAAAGTCACGTAGACACTTCTCGGAAATTCTGTTTATTAGAAAATATTGAACTCAATAAATATTCTAAAGATGGATAAACCAATCCTCATATCCTTGAATCAAATGAAGTAAATACTGCTAAAGCAATGTTATTCAATGGTTATAAAATTCGTTAAAACTGACGTAATATTTGCCATTGACATCTATACGTTAATAGAGCAGCTGTTATTAAAACTCTTATTTCAATGTAATACGGTTGAATTTCCTTATGTCAACCAATGGCAGGCATTTGACTTGCTAGTAAATCTTCTGTCAAGGCAAACATCATTTTTGGGTGTATAATGTTAATTGTATTGTGGGTGCTATGTCATTCTGCTTATTGGCCACTTTTTTTATTTGGGATACAAATTGCTGTTTTTGGATCACGCTAGGAGGAATTATAGGGCCCTAATTCTTCAAGTATTATGCTCGCAACTCGGTTCATTTATTGATAGTCTTGTTACTGTAATAAGTTTACGTGGAGGAATCCATATTAAAACGCTTTCTTTTCTACGCTTTACGGTCTGGTTAATGAAGGAATTTTCATTATTAATGTTACGAACGGTCGATTTCTTAGTCTATTTATTCTTGGCATCGAAATTTCCAATTTGCCATCTGTTTTGGTTGTTGAGATAAGTGATCTAATTAATTTACTTTATTAGTGGATATAATTCAGGATTTATAGTGTGGTTATGATTAGATTCTGGATTTCTATTTATCGCAATTTCAATGATTTCACTATTGTCAAACATCTCTTAACAATGTTTTTTATTACATGGTAAATCCTATCAATACATTCAAACGTTAATTCTATAAAATCCTTGATAATATGATTTCATTGCGAACGGAAGTAATGCAACTCAGTAATTTACCTTTAGAAATCAACGTTAACTCATCTATTGTAGTTCTGTAACAGCTCATCCAAAAATAGACAATCGTTAAGATAGATCGACGCGTGCGCAACTCAAGTGTTGTATTTCATCGTTCGTCCGCTCACACGTCTAATAAATCCCTTTTTTACTATAATTATGTCACAGCTGTTTCAAACTTACGTGTGACAGTTTTGTCATACCTGTATTTAGGTTACCCAATTTTTAAGCGTGCTAAAATCTTAACGTGTAGACTGAAGACCACTTTATATTGAGCCACAAGGTCCAACCGACCCCAGACTGATTATGTGGTGAGACACAGAGAAAGCCTTTGCATTAGCATTAGTAGACAGAACAAGGCATATGACGATCCATTTCTTTCGGTAACCAGTATCATTTGCATAAAGGCCATTTCCATTGCATTTCTTACTCTTGTTTAGCAAATTTTGGTCAATAGTTGGAGGTAGATTCTCTTTAATATTCTTTGACGTTAGTATTACGCAATGCTAATCGCGAGGAGCCTTCAATTGTACCCGATCAATGAGCAATAAGTAATTGATGCCGTGATGGCGTTGCGTCATTGCAGTCACCTGTCCACTTTTTATTCCCCTGCTCATCTCCTTGACGTAATTATGTGTTTTACGGATCTTGTACGAGTACATTGAAGTTTTGATACATTTATAATTTAATGATTTTAAGAATTAATTAAAGATACTTGTAAAGAGTTCATTTAATAAAGAAAAAAATTGAACTCTATGAAAAATTTGGCCCGCATTAGGAGACAACGGAAACAGCAGATTCACTTTATATGATTTATTGGCGATGACATAGTTTTAAACGAACATGTTAGGCCTCTTTTTCGACTAACATGCTTGGGATATCATTAGCGTCTAGGAGAATTTGTGAAAAAAGATCATCTTCATTCAAAACCAAGAGTAATTGCTGAGTTTATTGCCGGTTCTTCTCAGCAAATGCAACCTTCCGAACCGGTATTAGAGTATTAGAGTCAGACTCTTCATAAGTGCCTGCGAAGGTCTATTTGAATAAATGATTTTGAATTTTGAAAAGGTTTTCGCCATCCATGTAATTAGTTGTATTGTCCAACCATCACACGTAATACGTCTACTTATTTATCGAATATACTTTTGTTGATACCATCATTTACCAAAATAATATTTCTTGCGTTTCCATGTTACCATATAATAGTCTAATTTCGTACATTACCTATACTTTGAGTCACTACTCTAAATATAGGCAAAGCTAAGATATGGTTAGATGCGATAGTAAATATTTATGATGCTTACCGGCCTTTGAAGAGTATGGTAATATTTTTTTTTGTTTTGTTAGTAAGTATTTACGGATATATTAGATTAGTTGATGAGGTATGTTGTATATTATAAAAGTGTAAGGTACAACAAGTAGAGTATTAATTTCAACTGGTAACACAGAATGTCACTTTGACATTTTTAGTTTCTCAAAAGAATTTGAGCGCGGTATGCGACTGACTGGACCGACTACTCCCCGTGACTAAATAATATTATTTCCCGCGGTTTGGTTTAGACATAAGTTCCTCATAGCTTTTTTCTTTGTTATCAATCTATACTTTGTGTGCTTAACACCTTCGGCTACATCATCAGTTACCATGGTGAGATTGTGGTCAAACACAGGCCTATAAACAGTAAAAAAAAAACTAATATAATAAAGCGGAAGAGTTTTTTTGTTTGTTTAAACGGGCTAATCTCTGGAACTACCAGTCGGATTCGAAAAATTCTTTCACTAATAGGAAGCTACATTATCCCCGAGTATTATAGGCTTTTTATCACGGGAACGCGGATGAAACCGCGCGAGACAGCTAGTTGGTAAATAAATTAGTATACCCATCTGATACCATCATGTATAATCTAAAGCAAATACTTTTCTTTTACGATCGCAGTCAGTTTAATGGTCGTTAATGAATATTTTCTAAAGGAAATCCGAGTAAAATCTGCATAGATTATTGACTCTTAGCGATGTAGAAAGTGTCCAGTAATGTCATGCGCTGATAATTATAGCCTAGATATCGACATTTTATAATAATGTGACTTATTTTTTGTCGTTTAATCCACCGGTGGTGTATAAAAGATTAGATTTACGTAGACGAAGTAAAAAGCTGACAGGATCTGTGAAGACAGTCAAGAGGTTTTGATCTTTTTTGCAATTCATAAAAACCTCATATGCAGCAGTGCTTAATTACGTGTTAAGATATCCATTGTCTAGGAGTTCGTTTTACTGACATTAGTCAAGGATGTTACTTACGTAGTCATATTTCACAAATTCGAGTTTCTTTCTGCAGCAAACTTGATTAAAATCATCACATAATCAATGCATTCATTTTTAGGAACAGTACATTTATGCAATGAGCGCGTAAATGCATAACATTATTGTGTTAAACCAAAATATGTCATAGTGTCAAGATTATTCGGTCACTGCACCACACCGGGCGACGCGGCAAGATGCGCGCGCATCGACCTCAAATTTTCCTTCACCGAGTATCGAATGGGCCAGTCACTTTTCATAACCTCAAAAACGAGCTACCTCCAAACAGCTGTTCTTCTATTCGTAATTAATGAAAATAAGCGTCAAAAACAATCACACGCGCTTCTAGACGCGTCGGATGCCATTACGAAATAATTTAAATTTAGAACCTCGTTTTTTTTTCGATTTACGCTTTTTCACTGGCTTTCATTCAGTTTTCAACCAACGCGTTTGGTAGATAGCTGTGTTCGTGAATTTAATTTTAAAGTTTTCGCGTGTTTGTTTCTCGCCAGTTGCAATTGGATTATTTTTGGTGTTAATTAAATTGCAATGGGTAATTAATGTCATTGTATTTAGGTTACATTATACGCAATGGGATTTTTTATACGTACTTAGTGATTTACGTAAACTGTATAAAAATGTTAGTGTTAATTGAACGTTAAATATCGTTCTTTAGTGTTGTGTTTATAATCTGTGTTGCTGAAAATGGAGGAGTACGAGTATGATTTCTCGTACGAGTGCCGGGTTGGTATTTTATTTTTCATTTCGTCTATTACTCATTTTCACTGTTTATATTGCATAAATATTAATCAAATTAGGATTTATGACCAAAGATAATATTTGAAAAAAAAAAAATGAACTCCCAATCCTTTCTTGCCTGTTTTCGATCCCGTATAAGTTCTGTTTTACAAAATTAAACTGCCTAAGTGTTATCCATATACGACTGAATTTATTCAACGATAGCAACCCTAAATAAGGAAACTGCACCGATTAAAGAATCGTACGCAACCTCGTCTTGCCTTATTGAAATCAACGAAATTGTGTAATACCTACCCGTTGGGTCATTCACCCCTCGTTTTGCAATAACTTTTTGTCACGTCAATAAAATGTGGAATCGAT
Source organism: Polyploca ridens (assembly GCA_951394255.1). Taxonomy (NCBI): domain Eukaryota; kingdom Metazoa; phylum Arthropoda; class Insecta; order Lepidoptera; family Drepanidae; genus Polyploca; species Polyploca ridens. The sequence goes on along the minus strand of OX596265.1, from coordinate 3,069,807 downwards.
GTTTTTTACTCGATTCTTAAATCTCAACTACGTTGTATGTCGGTATCGAATTAAATCGTCACAGTGTTCCCAAAATGGTATTTTTCATGTTCTTTTCGTGTTAGACTACAATTTAAAATTGTAAGATCGATATTTACGTCGAATCGAATGCATATTTAATGCCCGCACCGTTTTTTGGTTGGGTAAATACCTACAATAGTTATTTAAATACAGCGTGAGCAGATTCTATAGAATCTATGACCAAATCCTTAACTTTGTCATATGGAGAAGTTTTACCCAATAAACGCTGATTCCTGCGTACGGTTTTAATTTATTTGCGCGGAACCCTAATTCTTTTGCTAAAATGAAAGTACCCCAAGTTACTCCTTATAACATCAACTATCTGCCAGTGAAAGTCCCGCCAATATCGGTCTAGCCGTTTCGGAGATTAGCGGAAACAATAGAAAGTAAAAAAAATGTTTTTTTGTTTGTTTTGTATAAGTCTTATATATTTACTAAAAAGCTATATTTTTACTTTTTTGATATTACAAACAGACACTTTTATTTATTTGTATAGATAATTATTCCAGAAATCAGCTGCTCAGTATCTTTTTATTATTTTCTCTTTAAAAACTTGTTAGTTTGGGTGAACTACAACAAGTGACCAAAATCGTATGCTAGGAAAACCTTTTGTTAACATGTCTTTCATGTTAACGTGTAACAAAATTGTGTGAGGCTCATCAATATGAATAACATTTAGGAGCTATATAACCAACACATACAGTTTCATCCAAAAGTTACCAGAAAATAAAAATAAGCCTTCACCTAATTGCTACACTCTGTATAAGGATGTCTGTCTGGTTGCTATGATACATTGAATCCAAGATAGGGAGGGCCTTATTTGCATTAGAATAGACTACTATTCACAATAGCAAGCATTCCCCTTGCTCGAGTATATTTCACCCCTTCCTTGACGATATTACATACTGATCCATAAATTATATTTATTTGAAATACTGTTTAAAGGTTACGTGCCGAAGGTGGTCAATGGCCCTGATTCTGTTGTTCACAACTAAACTAATTTTAATGTCACTATGTCTCTTTATAACAAAGAACATAAGAAAAGGATGTAAGAAATTTAGTCCTGTCAAATTAGTCCAATGCTTGTTTTCAATATAATTTTAGTCGCCATCTATCGCGGTAACGCCTAAATACACGCAAAATAAGGTTAAGATTAATTTGACAACTTAAAATATGTTCTATCCTTTTTCAATCATGTTCGAAAGAAAGAGATGAGATGTGACTAAAATTAGTTTAGTGCGATTTACAACAGAATCGGCACCAGTAAGACTCTTACGCCAAAAGTAAACCTTACTATCAGTTGTCTAACAATGTGACATTATTTACCCGACCATAAGACGCAAGGCCGTAAATTAGTAACCATTTAAATATTATTCATTAAATCTTATTGGCCGGTCACAAGTTTCCCTTAAAGTTTCTTGAAAATGGCAGAAAAATTAATGTAATCTTTCATATTTTCCAGCGTCTCGTGGAGGCAATGGCGCCCCGGTCGGCTCGGTCCTTCAGACAAGAGTTCAACATGCAAGACTTAACCACGGAAACTACCTACACATCGCAATATACCACTGAGAAGTAAGTCCTTATAACTGTTTATATAAACGTCCAATGTTAGGAATACGATCAGTTAGATGTTACAAAAGTCCAAATAAATCTACGTAATGTAAGCTAAATCTCTGAATTAGAAAAACTGCGCACGGTTAAGTTAAATGTAAATTGAAAATCAATCGGATTCTAATGGTCTATTTAGAACTTTCCGCGTTTAAAACGTAGTAGTAAATGTAAACGTTAAAACAAGTAACATTAATCACTCTTTCCCGATACTACAGATATGTCAGATCGTCACATTCAACAGAGCTTGACAGTCAAGCAACTGCCAAATCAATGGCCAATGGCAAACTCAGCTCGCCTAATTACACTTCCAAAACAATAATAACAGATGACGACAGACCTGACGTAAGGAAACTCAAACGGGTCCACAGAATGTACGAAGGACCCAATATTATAGAATCAAGAGGTATTATTCATCCAGGGACAAAAGAAATATTGACAGTAGGACAAGCCATCAGCATGAGAATACTTGATGTAAGAACAGGTCGGTTACTGTCATCGCCTGACACAAGACAAACCATGACTATTGAACAAGCAGCAAAAGAAGGTCTTATTGACCCTAAACTAGCTGCCAGACTGACCGGACCATGTGGAATGACTGAAGATGGAAATGAAGTTACATTACTAGAAGCTATACAGCGAGAGCTGTACGATGCCGAACAAGGACTGTCCGATCCAGCAGAGAAGAGAATTAAGGTAACAGTTGAAGGTGAAAAGCCCAGCACCCAAGGAATGAGTATCTCGGACGCATTAAATCGTGGACAAGTAGATCTACAAAAAGGTCTATATAGGTTACCAAATGGGAGTTACATCACGATTGCTGAAGCCTACCAACGAGGCTACCTCATTTACAACGAGATTATCAAAATAAAATCGAGCGCCTTATGTCTGTCCGACGCAATCAGTCAAGACTTAGTAGATAATAGCGGTTGGATTCTGGACAGAAATTCGGGCGATAGATTCCAATTAGACGTTGCTATTAAAAACGAATTGATCAACCCTCATGTTAGAGAAGTTGTTGATCCCAAAAACGATACGAAAGTCACGCTTGCTGAAGCGATAGAGAAAAATATAATAAACACGAAACATTCTAAATACGTACATAACATAACTAAAGAAAAGTTCTCTTTCAAAGACGCATCAAGCAAACGCTACATCTGCAAACCTATGACTCTTAAAGACGTATGTGATAACAATTTAATGACAAACGATGGTAAAATATTATCGCCAGCAAATAGGGCTCCTTTGAACATCTTAGAGGCCATTTCCGTTGGTGTTCTCGATAGCGACAATGTTAAATGCATTACTGATACGACGACAGGTCAGCTTCTTACGTTATCTGAAGCTTTAGGTGCTAAAATTATCTTACATGATAATAAATTCCGTGATAACTTGACTGGAGAACTATGTACTATCCCCGAAGCGGTAGATCGCGGTCTTATTACCTCAGTTTCTCAGAGATCCATATTTGACATTGATGGCTTTAGGGACCCCAAAACCGGTGAATTCGTTTCATTCAATAGTGCATTAAGTAAAGGTAATCTAAAATACGTTAATGGTGAGACTTTCCTGAAATCAGAGAGCGGAGATTTTGTGTACTTAGAAGACTGTACCAAAGTGTCTATTGTACGCCCAGAAGTATTAGAAATGTTCAATCGTAAGATAGGTATTTATGAAAATGGAAAGGAGCTTTCTGTTTTAGATGCGGTATTTAAAAATATTTTAGACCCGAAGACTGGACATTTACTAGACTCAACTAAGAAACATATTCCATTCAATAAAGCTGTAGAAATTAATATGATCACACCGGAAGGTGCGGCTTTGTTGAATTCCTTATTGAATATTACTCTCACATTGCAGACTGTAACAAAAACGGTCAAACGGTACGTAACAGTAACTAATACAAACGCAACTCAAAGATCTGAAACTATAATTACTTTTGCTGAAGCTATAAGGCGAGGGCTCATAGATGAGACTACTCAAACATTCACAGACCCTACTACTGGGACCGTTTTCCCAATCCAACAAGCATTAGATGAGGGCCTACTAGGCGTAGAAAAGAACGAACCGCGCGTAGTTCATATTTCCGATCGTATTAGCAAAAAAGATTTAGTTCCCGGTCAAGTAGTTGAGCTTAAAATCACTAAAAAGTCATTCATAAAAGACATGCCACCAAGTCCCGAAGGCAAAGTGCAACGCGACAATAGACCCGAGACACTAAAAAGCCCGGACTTTACTACACGTGAAACAATTCAAGCGCGTGAAGGTTTGGTGAAAGAAATAAGAACAGTGACTTCAAAATCTATAGTTACAGAACCATCAGTAACATCAATGACAATTAAGAAAAATTCAATTGAATTACCACGCGGTGGATGGACTCTTATAGAGGCTATTCAACAAAATCTTTTCGATCCTACTACTGGTAGATTTATAATCCCTGGTACTGATAGAATTCTAGACCTCGAGGAAGCGTTAAAACTTAATATCATTAATCCCGACTCCGCATCAGCAGTTGACCCAAAAACCGGGAAAAAATTCCCTCTTAACAAAGCTTTGGAATTGCGCATCATAGATGGCACGGGACATTATAAACATCCGAACGGTATGCTTACTATGGAAGAGGCTATAGAGCATTCATACATAATTTTTGTTGAATTAACAACAACAATATCTACCCAAAAAGTTATAACTATTACATCAGTGGCAGGCATGCCCGATAAAATGGAAATATCAGAAATATATGACAGGCCAATGCATGAGGTTACCTCTGAAGAGCAATCTGCTTTAGAGCCCGTACAAGTAGCACCGGGTGTTATATTTGATCCCGCTACAGCTTTAGTCATTTCCACCACTTCAGGCGTGTCTGAAAATATTTTAGAAGCAGTAGACCGCGGAGTAGTACCGTCTGCTACTGTTAAAGTTGTCGAGCCTCAAACAGGTAAACAAATTACATTAAAACAAGCGTTAGGTAAAGGTATCATCGATAATCGAACAGGTGATTATAAAGATAAATCCGGAAAGAAAATCAGTTTGTCTGATGCTGCTAAGGTAGGACTCATTGCTGTCGTTGGTGCTCCTTTAGTAGCAGCATCAAAGATCATCCAAGTAGTAAAAAGTACAATGGTGGTTGATCCATCAACCGGTGAAAACATACCAATGGAAGTAGCTTATGAAAGAGGTTTAGTAGACCCCGTTACTTACAAGAAATACGAAGATTCCCTGAGGGAAAAATCACCTGAATCTGAATTAACTCAACAAGAACAAGATAAGCGAACATTTGGTTCAAGTACTGTGACATATTCTGAAGGTAATACCGTGACAACATCAAAATCAACAACTGTAACTATTGTTGTTGATCCTAACACTGGTGAACAACTGCCCATTGAAGTAGCGTATGAGAAAGGATTAATCGATCCTATCTCTTACAAGAAATATGAATTATCTATTAAAGACAAATCTCCTGAATATTCTAAGCAAGATATTAGAATTCCCGGCACAAGTACAGTAACATTTTCACAAGTTACTACTAAAGAATCACCTACTACTGAAACAGTTGTAACGATGGTTGTTGATCCGACAACTGGTGAGCAATTGCCAATTGAAGTAGCCTATGAAAGAGGTATTATAGATCCCATTACGTATAAGACTTATAAAGATTCGAAGATTATAAAATCACCTGAATATCTTAACCAGAAACACTCTCAAAAAGATAGAATACCCAGTTCAAGCACAGTGTCAATTTCACAAGTTACTAGAAGGTCATCACCAACTACTGAAACAGTTTTAACGATGGTTGTTGACCCGACTACTGGTGAGCAATTGCCAATTGAAGTAGCATATGAAAGAGGTATAATAGATCCCGTTACATACAAGACTTATCAAGATTCCAAAGTGATAAAAACACCCACAGATTTGACCCACCAAGAAAACCAAAGTAAACCTGGTAGAAGCTCAGTAACTTTCTCTCAAGTCACAACTAAACCCGTATCAGTAGGAGCTGCTGTTTCGGATGGCTTTATTACGGTTGAGTCTATTCAAAACAGTTTATCAGCTGATAACAGGCGAGTTATCGAAACTATTTCATCCGAAAAAACTAAAGTCCGTCCATCTGACGTTATACAGATATCTAAGACGACTGTAACAGGCAAGCCCAAATATAAAGTAAATATTGCTAAAGAAAAGGTATCTGATACCCAAATATTTGATTCAAAACCAGTAGTGTTACAAAAATTAAGAAAACGCGTTGTTACTCCCCTCGAGGCAGTAGAAAAAGGCTTAATAGATAAAGAAACAGCCAAAATATTAGAAGCTATTAAGGCTTTTAAAGATGAAAATGGCTCGTCTATTACACTTGAAAAGGCTATAGAATTAGGTTTTGTAGATGAGAATAAAGGTAAAATTGTAGATCCTGTTCACGGACATGTTGTAACCATTAAAGAAGCGCTTAGAAGAGGGATATTAGACGGTGAAGGGCAGGATGAAGTATTAATTCCATTAGCTAAAAGTCTTTCTATACCACAAGTTTTGGAACAAGGATTATTAGACCCTGTTACTGGTAAAATAATTCATCCCGAGACAGGTAATCTATTGACGTTAAGAGAAGCTATAATTTGTGACATAGTAGATCCCCTTTCCAGTATTACCATTGCCCCTGGCAAAAAAATTACACTTGCTGAAGCCATAGAACAAAACATTGTTGATAATGAGAAAAATGTCCTTAAAACTAGCGATGGTCCATTAAATTTAATATCAGCTGTAAATGCACAAGTTTTTCCCGAAGTTCAGTCTTATAAATCTGTCGAGGAAATTCCCCTTGCAGCTATGACTCTTAACATTGCTATTAAAAATAATCTCATTAATCCACATACAGGTGAAATTAAACATCCACTAACGGGTGAAATTATTCCTGTTAAAGATGCCGTTGAAAGAGATTTGTTAATGGCTATCCCCTATCCTCAGTCATCTGATACTGTCATTTTGGAAGATGCTCTAGAAAAGGGAGTGGTCAATTTGAAACAAGCTACATTTACAGACCCAAACACTAGAGAAGTCATACCTCTAGATCAAGCCTTAGAACAAGGTCGCCTTGCTGTCAAACCTAACACTGAAGCTTTACAAGCCAACGGTGTGGTCACAACGATTACTGAAACATTCTCTTCGCAACACACAATTACAACTAAAATGATTGAACTGTTAGCAAACTATGTATTAGTTAGTTCGAATGAAGTTAGAAACACAATAACTGGAGAAATACTTTCAATTGACGAAGCTCGTTCGCAAGGCATTGTTAGAGATGAACAAACAAGCAAGGAACAGTTCTTGACCAACGATACCAAAATTGATTTTGAAGAGGCTCTCAATCTTGGTTACATTAATATTGAGAGAGGCACATTTACCCATCCTAACACTGGAGAAACTCTAACTATTGCAGAGGCTGTAAGTACTGGCGTATTAAATACTGAAGTAACCTCAGAGCCAACTACTACATCTAAAAAGAAGGATTTGGAAATGCTGGATCTAAATGAAGCATTTGAATTACTCTTTGATGAAAAATCACAAAAGTTCAGAGATCCAAAGTCACCAAATAAAGTTATTACTTTTAAAGAAGCTCTTGCAAGAAAAGTAATTGATCCGGATTCCATTATATATAACGTGGAGGCTGGTCAACCTGTTACACTACAACATGCTGTAGATATTGGATTACTTGATAAGAAAACTGGTAAACTCAAAGAACCAAAATCAGGTAAACCAATTGATATTAAAAATGCAGCTAAGATGGGACTAATTGCAGTAGTAGCTGCTCCCGTATTAGCCGGTATGGCAGTTGTACAAGGAGCCAAGGCAGTGACCAGTAAAATTCTTCAACCTAAACAAGAAAAAACAATTGAAACATCGAGCCGAATTGTTTCTGCAGATAAAACTAAAAAGCTGGACATTGATGATTCAAGCAAACCTGAAACAGATGTGAAACCTGATAGAAAGTCAATAATGATACCACAACTCAGTAAGGATAATGGAACACTAAAACAATCTTCAGTTGATCTAATTCCAAAAGACACTTCCAAGGTTATAGATACAAAAACCTCTGACAAGAAAATATTACCGGCTTCAGATGAACCACTAAAACAAAATCAACATAATAAAAAAACAGAGTTATCCCCAATTACTGATAAAAATATAACTGTTGAGAAGACCACTATTAAAGAACAAATCTTTAAGTCACCTGAGTCACCAGTCAAAAATACTTCAAAAGTTCAGACACCTCAGGAATCTGAAAAGCGAGACATTACAAATATTGTAACTGATTTCATTTCAAATGAAAAAAATAGTCTACAGGAACCTAAGAAAAGCTCAAATATAGGAGCAAGAGATTTTGAATCATTTGATAAAAAATCAATTCCTATTGATACGGTGCAAAAAATTGACGAACGACCTGTCATGCATAAATACCAAGACAAAAGTCCAGATGGTCAAGAAATAATAACTGTTGCAGAAACAACAGTTACCAAAACAACAGAATTTGATACATCAAAAGATATAACATCGCAAGACCTCAAAACTAAAGAGCCACGCGATGACAAGGTAATTGGCAATGAACCGCGTGCTGACATAATATCGCGCAGTGATAAAAAATCTAATGTTGACCAAGAAGTACGCGCTGCCAAAGAACCAAGCACTATCAAAGAACCACGTGATGACGAGAAACCATACGCTGGTAAAGTACCTCGCATTGAGAAAGAACCATGCGTTGACAAAGAACCCCACGTTGATAAAGAACCACGCGTAGACAATGATTCACGCGATGATAAAAAATCATGGATTGATAGAGATCCACGGGTGAACAAGGAGCCACTCATTGACAAAAATCAACCACACGTTGACAAAGAATTCTCTAAACAGTCCCAGTTAAAAGACGTTAGAGATAGTAAAACGACTATTCCGGAAACGATAATGACCAAGCCTGAAGTTTCGCCTCAAGAGTATGTAACCGAAATGACTCCTAAAGACCTGCAATTTACTGAAAAAGATCCAGTAGTTCAAGAATTCCGTCAGACTACTCCAGATGGAAGGGAAGTTACTACTATAGTTAAAACAACTGTATCTCAATCAGAACCAACAGAGTTCGTAACTGAACATACCAGTACGGTTGTTACTACGAAGGCTTCCAAGATTACAACAGTCGAGATAACTCAAAATGAGTCCAGTTCTTATCATGTTGTTACTGAAGAAGTTATCGGTCCTCATGGCATAAGCGAGACTACCTTTGAAACGTATGACACCGATTTCACTCAATCTCCAGACCAAGTAGACAGAGTTCAAATAGAAATAAGTGAAGTACAAGAAGAATCACCAGATCCTGAGATAAAGAAACCATCAAAATTATCACCAACTGAAGAAATTACGGTACAGAAAGAAATAAGTCCAAAAGCTGCAGAAGTATTGAAAGATCAACCTAAGACAGATACAGAAGGGACAGTAGGACAACACAAAATTCCGAAGACAATTAGTGAAATGAAAGATGATATTTCCAAGCCTATTGAAGTTGCACCTGGTGTTGTATATGATCCTAATACATCTGTTGTTATTTCTGCTACATCAGGGCTATCTGATAACTTGATAGAAGCTGTAAATAGAGGTATTGTACCTTCAGAAACTATCAAAGTAAAAGACCCTAAGACAAATAAGGAGATTACTCTAAATGAGGCCATAAATAAGGGTATTGTCGACAAAAACACGGGTGAATTCAAAGACAAATCTGGTAAAAAAATAAGCATTGCTGATGCTGCTAAAATTGGGCTTATTGCTGTTGTTGGGGCACCAATATTTGCCGCATCGAAGATCATTGAAGTGGTTAAAAGTGCTGTAGTGGTTGACCCCAACACAGGAGAAAAAGTTCCTTTGAAAATAGCCCATGAGCGTGGATTAGTTGATCCGGATTCGTACAGGAAATATGAAGAAGCCATCGAGGCACAAGTTCCTGAGGACTTGATGTCCCAATTACAATCGAAGGATGCGATATTTACGCAGACAACAGTAGAACATCACAGTTCTACAACAACAACATCTCGACCTGGAGAAGTGGTTGTAACAGAAACAACACAATTCGGTCCAATTGTATCAGAAAGTTCTACCAAAACGATTGAACATAAAACATTAGAGTATGGATTAACAACACCATCACCTATACATGATGGCAAATCTGTATCAGCAATGCTTATTGATGCTGAAAGACAACCTTTAAGAGTTATCGATGAAATAACTGAACAAAACGTTACAAAAGAAAAATTTGAACCCGTTAAACCACTTTACGAAAACATTCTATTAATTGACGCAATCGCTCAAGGCAAGATAGAACCCAAAGTCTGTAGAATTATTATAAACGGTGAAGAATCGTCTCTTACCGTTCAAGATTCTTTAGAACAAGAACAAATTAGTAGGTTCACGCCTGTTGATGTTATATCCAAAAATTGCGTCGTTGTTAAAGAATCAAAACCAAGGTATTGCGTTGCTATTTCACATAGACTTACACCCGAAGAGCTATCTGAAATAGGGGTTTATGATATTGAAAAACAAATATTTTTAAATCCTGAAACTGGTGCTAAGATATCCTTCGAAGAACTCGTCTATAGCCTTCAGATTTTCGATCCAGAGTCTATATTGGTTAAAGACTTAGGTTCTAAATCTGATGACTATATCACATTCGATGAAGCTATCGCTAGACCTATAATAGATAAAACCACAGGCCAAATGGTCAATCCTAAAACAGGAAAACGCGTGTCTTTCCTAGATTGTATCCAGTTAGGATGGATAGTTGAAAAACCAGAAGATTTCACAGTGCTTGAACAAGTAACAATTGAAACAGCTTTAGAGCAGGGATTGTATAATCCTAAAACCGGTGAAATTAAAGATATTAATACGGGTCAGTTGGTGCCTATTGGTGAAGCTGTCGGAAAGGGCCTTATTGATCACGATTCCTTACTTATTAAAGTCCCACGAACAAATGAAATAATTTCTTTATCTGATGCTGTCGAGCGTGGTATAATTGAAATTCATGACGGAGTTATTACTATAATAGAAACCCGTGAGATAATAGAAATTTCCATTGCTATACAACGAGGTTTAATTACTATCATTCGACGACCGATTTCCATTGAAGCAGTAATTGTCCAGGATATGTATGAACCCAGTAGTGGCAAGATTAGGGATAAAATAACAGAACAGCTTGTGAGTGTTTCAGACGCTGTTGATAGAAATATTGTCCACCCGACATTATCTGAAATCAAAGACACTTCTTCGGAGAAATTCATACCATTATCTGAAGCTTTAGACTCAAAACTAATAAATCCCGAAACAGGCAAAATTAAAGATAAAAAGACTGGTATAGACATTCCATTAGATGATGCATTTAAAAAGGGCCTAGTCGCCACTAAAGCGGTTACGTTCTCTTTGTTCGATGTAGTAGAATTAGGATATTACTCACCCGATACTGGCAAAATATTAAATCCAAAAACTGGAGACATAATAACTCTTGGCAGAGCAATTAAAGACAAATTAGTAGATCCTTCTGATGTAAAAATTAAAGATGATAATTCTGAAACAGTCGTGCCATTTGATCAAGCCGTAAAGTCTGGTCTTATAGACTTAGAACAGGGTATTATAACATCGCCTGTTTTCAACTTGAAAGATGCGAGCGATAAAGGCTATTTACTTAGTGACAAAAAGCCGTGGACTTTACAAGAAGGGTTAGTTCAAGGTTTCTACGACCCTGAAACTGGTCTTCTTACTATCAATGATGTCACTATGACTCTTGAAGATGCAATCAAAATAGGAAACATCAATCCGGAAGCATTAACTGTAAGGAATTCGGTTACCGGAGAAATAATTACATTAGCAGACGCAATTAAAATCGGTATAATTGACTCAAAAGAAGGCAAAGTTAGGGATCCAATTCACGGTGATAAAATCTCACTTACAGACGCTTCGGAGCGTGGCTTGATTGTACCAGCTAAACGTAAACTTAGTTTGCCAGAAGCAGTTTTTAAAGGTTTTTACGACCCCAAAACTGGCAAATTCTCCCACCCTCAAAGCAAAGAAAAAATACCAACTGATAGAGCTATCAAGAAGCGTATGATAGATCCACAATCAACCTTAGTACATGTTGCTGGAAAGGTAATTCCATTTGAATTTGCTGTTGATAAAGGCATTGTTGATAGCAGGACCGGTACAATTTTATTAGGTGAAGAAAAAATAGATTTTCGCGAAGCATTTGAAAGGGGAATATTGGTCGAGGTACGCAAACCTCTTTCACTAGTAGAAGCTCTCGAAAAGGGTGTATATAATGATATTACTGGTTTATTTATGGACCCACAGGGCGGCAAGAAGTATACACTTGCCGAGGCGATTAAGATGAATTTAATTGATCCTCACTCGGTCCATATACGTGATAATAGGTTAGGGAAATGGGATAAAATCACTTTACCAGAGTCATTAGAAACAGGCGTTGTTGATGAACATACCGGTAGGATTCGGAATATTAACAGTGACAACGAAGAAATAAGCCTTCGTAAAGCATTCGAAATAGGATTGCTTGTAGATAGCAAGGCGCCCATCAGTCTTCAAAGAGCCCTGCATCAAGGACTTTACGATGATAGCACCGGCAAAATTATTGATCCTGCTACTAACCGTAAGATTACTCTTCACGAAGCAATTAGGAGATCTGTCATTAGTCCAAAATATCTATGCTATTTTGACAAGAAATCAGAAAAACCATTGTCCTTAGCCGAATGCTGTCGCAGTGAAATCATTGATAGGAGGAGTGGAAAGTTCCACGAACCTTGTTCAGACGTTCAAATACCTTTGTCTGAAGCTATGAGCTTAGGTCTTATCGTTGATATTGAAAGTGCAGGATTTACTCTGTACGACGCGTTAGCTATGGATATGTACGACATAACTGAACTGATTTTCGTCCACCCTGTTTCTGAAAGGAGAGTCACACTAAAAACTTCAATTGTGGAAGAACTAATTCATCCAGAAACTTCTTTGATCAAACACATTCCCTCAAGTAAATATATCAAATTAGATGAAGGCATTCAAAATGGTACGGTCGATGCTGAAAATAATGTTTATGTCTTACCTAATGGTAACCAAATTAACTTTTTAGATGCTAAACACCGTGGCCTTATTGTAACGACTAAGAAAAATCTAAGTCTCGAAGAAATAATCAGAAACGGTCTATTCAGAGCAGATAATGGCAAAATTGTAGATCCTAGCACCAACGAATACATTGATATTAACAAAGCTATTGAAATCGGTCTTCTAAACCCGGAACTGACAATTGTTAAAGATAGTTTCACAAATAAATTCAAACCGCTACCTATCGCAATCCAACAAGGTGATGTAGACGTCGTTAAGGGTAGGGTACTCGATACTAAGGCTAAGAAAACTTATAGTTTAGATATTGCATTTGACAAAGGGCTACTTGTCACCGTTATCCAACCTTTAACCTCGCAGACTATATCTAAACGTTACGTGCCAGAGTCTAATGCATCAAGAGAACCTGTCCTTAGAGAATTTACATTAGACGAAGCCATCAAATACGAATTTATTGATCCCGAATCGGCTGTTATAAAAGATCCTCACAAAAATAAATACATTCCATTAAAGTTAGGCATAATTGACGGAATTATAGATAAAAACGCTAAAGGTTCGTTTGACACGCAAAATAGATCAAAAACGCTTTGCTTCGTCTTTGAAAATGGTTTGATTGTTTATGTTCGTGAACCTCTAACGTTTGAGCAAGCTATAGAAAACGGTAATCTCAATGTGGCTACCGCTCGCTTTACTGATCCACACTCCAACGAAGTGCTTACGATTAAAGACGCGGCCATATTGGGCTATATTGATCCAGACACGGCGCTCATAAAAGATAATCTAAAGAAGAGGTTAGTGAAACTCCCGGAGGCATTCCGCAAAGGCCTCATGGACGCTGAAAAGGGTAACATCTTAGATACTGAGACCTCTAAACTTAACACGATGTCCGCTGCAATCGAAAGCGGTCTCCTCATGACGCCAAAGAAGAGCTTCAGCTTAATCGAAACATTAAATTTCGGTATTTACAACCCTACAACTGGAGCATTGAACGATCCATTCATAACAACAAGTGTCATCGACAGAAAGAGATTAAACTTAGGCGAGGCAATCCATCAAGGAATAGTAGATGCATCTAGCACAGTCGTCAAAGAACCAGAGACAGGAAAAATATGGCCATTGGTTCAAGCTATAGAACAGAAACTAGTGGACCCAACCGAAGGCAGACTCATCATCGATCCAAAGAAAGGGCTCAGTCTTGATTTGGTTAAAGCTCTAAAGAAGGGGTACTTGCTGCCAGCAGAAACGAGGGTGAGTTCCATTGTTTTAGCTTCTTATGTTGTGCTTCTATCAAGCAAAGGTGTTGCTTTACATTTTCCTGTTTCCATTCTTATAAGGTGATCTATCTTAACTGAAGCGTTTGGCTTTAAACATTGGCATGGCACGACACCCAAAAGACTCACAGTGTCGACTTGGGGTATATCATATTCATGGTGAAGTCACAATATTAATGTGGCAACACACAACTATTGTGTAACATGTTCATTATTATAAATAAATTAGAATATAAAATGGATTATGTTATTGCGCTGAAGTAGCAAGCACTTATTTATATTTTCACAACGTAGTAGAATTTTGAATTTGCGTTAAATTTATCTTCACTGTAGGCAAAAACAGTTTCGCTTTCAATTTTAGTACGTTAATAGAGTAAATTAGTTTTTTGTATTTACTATTTTAAATACTTCAGTGCCTCTTGTGTCGTTTTTAGATGCTTAAATTTAGGTTAAAGCGCTCATGTTACAATTGTCAGTTTTCCATTTACAAACACACACTGAAGGAAAACTAACAATTGGAAAGTGTGCTTACACCCATTGTACTAAGGCTCGATGTATGTTGTTTTTTATTTCCAGCCGTTGCCTGCGATGCTAAAGAACCCTTTTGAGCTAAATCGTGAATGCTTGCCTGTGAGGGATCATATTAACGACGATATAAAGAACCATCACCGTCTCGCCAAATACCTAACCTCCCATAATCACTTTGTGCTAAGAATTTACGAAAGAGGTCGAAATGGGTGATCTCATACACCCTGTTTCGCCAGCTTTATTGTTTGCTTCCTCATTCAGAAACCAGTGTATTATGACTGCTGGTCTGATCCCATTCAGAGTTAAGGCTCTCTAGTCTTCTTATCGATAGTCCCTTTTAAATACGATATACTCATTCCTTGGACCCGTGCTCACATGTTTTGGAATGCATGATCAACGCTATGCTATTGTGATGTTGATAAAACGGCGGACACTCGCGATGCGAACATTCACAATATCATGACTGGTAAAACATTTTCTTCAAACACAAATACGGAAGGTAGTATTTCTGATTCATTATCGCCTTATTTTAAATGCTCGTCAACGTGAGACCTTATTTCATTAATGCCATCTATCTTCTCTATCACATTACTTTTATCATCGAAAAGGTTCGAATCTAGTGAAATAACGTCTCATTTTTTTTTTATTTAAATGTAAATTCGTCCGACTAAAATTACGTGTATCTACACTGTATAGAACTGTCTGTACTTTACATACATTACTTTCTTACCTTTTATTTCATATAATACTTTACAAACAATACTTTTTCAAACTTTCAGATTTTCAAGAAGGTATTCTTTATAATTTATACTTTATAATATTAAACAATTAACTCTAATCAACTACATTTAGTTTAAGTATCGGAATATGTTGAAACCATGACTACGCGAAGGCGTTAATTTGTGGATGTCAAAAGTGTGTTAGACTTTTGAGGTCTGCAAAGCTCACAGCTTGCATGCCACGCTTTTAGCATGATTTAGATCTGTTCTATGTACCTGCGCAACAGAATAGACTGGTTGTGTCTTCTCATCTTCATGCTCTTTGTGATTGGCTGTGTTATCGTGTCGGCTTTCTCTATTCGTTGTTTTTTCTGAGGATTTTGTGTCTTTGCTTTCTCTCTGCGTAGACTCGTTGTCAATAATTGATGCTTCCTTTTCAGGTTCAGTGTGGACAGTTTAGTTTCTATCATGCATGTCTCTAAGCTGTCCACCGTCGTGAATATGTGAATGTATATTTGTCTGATTATTGCATTTGATACACTTGTATAAAAGCACACATCTTCAATGTTTCTATTAAAGTCATGTATAAATGTCTGACTGCACTTTTGTAGTTAAATGCATTGTAAACTTCGCCTTAGTTACAAGAATGCACAGAACTGGAGCTATGTACATAAATGTTCGGAATTTAAAAAGACCAGAGACTAAAAGTTTTGTTTTTAATGTTTAGCAAGCAGTAGAAGAGAAGTACAGGCTTTGTGATGAGACTCTGTCTAAGTTGCTCGAATGGATCGCCGTTGTCGAAGAGAGACTGGCTAATCAAGAAGCTGTCAAGGAAGATCTGGATGAACTACGCAACCAGATCAATATACTTAAGGTACATAATGTTTTTCTTCTAGTAATTAGAAAGCCAAAAAAAGTCTTGCATTTAAAGGCATTCGTAACGCAGACCAGGTCCTTGTTTCACCTGGTAGGCACTCCTACCGGAATCCTCTAAAACTGGTTGTACAGCTAAAATCCACCCATGCCTTTAAGTCCGGCAGTTTCTGAACTCTTAAAATATAATATTAACACTTTTATTCCAGCTGATAAAGGATGACCTGGAAAGCCACCAGCGTCAAGTGTCCGCGTGCGCTGACCAAGCCAAGCAGCTTCTGGTCTCAGGCGGGGACGTGCTGGCTCCTCATGAGGTATTAATGACATTTAACCTCCAGAACCGTGCGTCACAGTCTGACAAATGTATAGGCCTATTTGAAGAAATTTTATTCATTTCATAAAGAATTTATCCACATTAAATAATTACTACTGGTATCAAAGTAGATGGGATATTAAATTCAAAAAGTTGTCTTTTTATGTCAAAAAGTGTTTAGTGTCAAAGAATAGTCAACCGTACTGCTACACAATAAACATCATACAATTAACCATTGATTTAACACATAAACCGTATCGTAAAGTTCATTTTTCTTTGGCATTCTTAAACATCAAAAATATATTTTTAAGTAGTGTCTAGTTATCCCAATTATAAACTTAACTTACGCCACCAACTTAACAACAATAGCTTACCTGTCTACAAGTCAGGTGTAAAACTCAATGGCCTATAACTAACTTGTTCCCCCAGGTGGCGGCACTGGAGCGTGGCGTGCGTCAACTGAAGCAGCGGTGTGACAAGTGCACGGACAAGTGTGACAAGATGCTGAGGCGACTCGCCGCCGCTAGGGACGAGCTCGGCAAGTTTGGGTGAGTTATATACGTAACTTTTATAATAGAAATTGTCTTCTTCAACTATTTATACGTTATAATGTGTATATGTATTCCCAGATTTGATTGCTAATTCATTAGTGTTAATAAATTAGTAATTGTTAAAAAAAAAACGATTCGGCTCAAAGGACCATTCCAATCCCGGCTCGAAGGACCACATTAACATAAAGCATTAAACCTATACCTTGTTAGTTTTTCTTTTTTTACTAATAAACAACTACAAAAGGCGTTGAATCGAAAACTTCCTTTGAGAATGAAACCCATATCAAAACATACGCCAAAATTCGTACTGATGGTGTTAATCGAAAATAAACATTACTTCATTGAATTAGGGTTTAATATCCATTGCTTCAAATCTCGACTCAATACTTAACGTTCTAAAATCCAATTTTACCGCAACAGCAACGAACTAAACGCCTTCAACACATGGATGGAATCAGCGTACAGAACATTGGAAGAGAAAGAGGCGGCGTTGTCCAAACTGAACAACTTGCCCGGACAGAGCGAAGACGTGAGGGAGTTCGTATCTGATGTCATCGCGCATCAAGCTGATCTCAGGTTCATTACCATGTCGGCGCAGAAGTTCGTCGATGAAAGCAAGGTAAGTTCTATATAGTGATTGATTTGTTGGTGTTAAGTTTATTGGGATTTCTTAGTAAAATGTCTAGTGATCTGGGGGCACGGGAGTGCCCCCTGCCAAGACGAGCCAAGCGAAGCGCAAGGGCACTACCTACCTTTTCTCGAAGCGTTTCGTCGTTTTTTTGAACCCTCATAACTTGGGTTTGGATTATACCAGATAAACTAAATTCTCAGGATATGATGTCAATAGTGAACTTATTAAACGTATTAAGTTTCAATAACATAGCTCTTATACTTTAGATTTTATTGATATCTAAAAACCCCCGATTTCGTCACTGACTCACTGATGATCATCAAAACTCATAGGGTACTTCCTGAAGTCCTAGAAAGCTAAAATTTGGTATGTAAGCTTGTATTAGTACACAAACAACAAAAAAATTATAAAATTGGAACTTTTATAAAAAAAAAAAAAAAATGAAACAAAAAAAGTTGTAAGCAACTTACAAAAAGAAGTGAAATCCCACCAAAAACATTTTCATGTAAAATGTTGCCTCGACGAGACCATATGGCTCGCACTGTCAAAAAGTTATCAGATCTCATGTAGAGCCAAGCTTATAACTCTACACGCCCTAACTCTACAAGCCCTAACTTCACAAACTCTACACACCGTAGTCAAAATATGTGGCTTGGCCGTTTCACTACTACAAGAACTATTGTACTACAGAAAAGTAATTAACGGTGAATAAATTTTTCACCTTACGCCCATGTGACGGTAGCGAATCAATAAAATACCACTAGGCGTCCACCCAGATATAGATCAGGGGCCCAATTCTCAATTCCCTCGAACTAGCCTTCGAATCGAACTTACGGTTCGAGTCCTATTCGACTGTAAAATTTCGAGGGGCGGAGTCAATTCGAACGGTCCCGACCAATCAACGCTCTAGCTGACTGGTTTCCCTTCTAAATATGCCGGCCTTGAAATTGCCAGAATAACGTAACGTTCGTAAAAGTTAGAATTCGTGCTTTTTTCGATCGAGCGATCAGTTTCGATTGGGTGAGAATTGGGCCCCAGGAATCTAGCATATTTTCGGTAGTTGTCAACTTACGTTTCAATATGTAGGAGTTCCTGTCTATCCTGAACGAGTACCGCACGACACTCCCGTCCCGTTTGTCCCACATTGGTGGTGGGGAGAGCGTGGTGCGGGAGCGCGCGGGACTGGCCCGGCGGCGGCACGGCGACCTGTGCGCGCGCGCGCAGCGGCTGCAGGATCGCTTGCGTGGTGCCGCTGACGTCACCAGGCACTACCATGACGCGCTCGAACGAGCTGCCAGGTGGATCAAAGAGGTAACACTATTGTTCTTCTTCTTTTTTTTTTAATGTTAACAAAAATTTATATTCCGTCAAATCGCAGAACGATTTGTCGACAGAACAGCCCTCGTTGTTGTAGGCTATAAAATAACATAACATTGGTACCTTTATTGATGCTAATCTTGTTGCAACAAAAACATATAGTCTTATCTTAGTTTTATGTTTGGCAACCAAATCCTAATTAGGACTTATTTCTGCCAGTGTCGAGTTATATTATTATTTCCAGTCACAATAAATCACTTTCACATATAGTCCTCAGTCAGTCACCGTCCATAAAAGTCATGTTTTACTACAATGGTGGTCATTGTACTAAAACTCTTCACGGACTTTTTGAGACAACTTAAGAAGTTACGATACACATAATTCATTTCATTTCACAAATTCAATAATACACGAATTTATGAAAATAAAAATGAAAAAGCAACGTCACTCTGCAAGTTCCCGCCAAAAAGTCCTATTACTACTTTACTTCTTAGTTTTAAGTTTGGCAACCAAATCCTAATTAGGACTTATTTCTGTCAGTGTCGAGTTATAATTATAATTTCCAGTCACAATAAATTACTTTCACATACACCGTGACTTTTATTCGTCTTAGAAACGCAGCCCACATAACCAACTAATTATTTATAAAAAAAATTTTAACATTTGTATATTACAAAAAAAAAATTAAATTATGAAAAATCGAGTTAATAAATTAAAGTTTACGTATAAAATGGTAGAAAATACTAACCCAGAGCACGAGTCTCGCTCAAAATATTTCAATCGTGAAAAATTCCATTAATACAGTATAATCTCTTACTACTCAGTTCTTTCCATAAAGTAATAAAAGATCTACTTGTCTTCTTCCTAACTTCTCCATATTACTCGATGATATCATTAATATATTTTCACAGATTGAACCACAAGCCCGTGCAGTACTATCAGAGCCAGTCGGTGGTGAGCCACGAGCGGTAGAATCGCAACTGTCGAAGGCCAAAACACTGCATAATGAGATATTAGCTCAAGGCCGACTTATTGACAACGCTAAGGATGTGAGTCTCTTTCAAAAGTATTTTTCTTAGTTGAAAGTGACAGAGATAGACGAAAGAAAGAGAGATCGAAGAGTAAAAATGTGACATTATTTACTTAATGATTGTTTATTGTTGGTCTGAGCGCTCTGTGCTCGCTGATTTGTCTACGTAAGGGTGCAGTTTTGGAGTTAAGACCTTTTTTTTTATACCACTTAGGTGGCAAACAAGCATACGGCGCGCCTGATGGTAAGCAGTTACCGTAGCCTATGGACGCTTGCAATACCAGGGGTATCACTCGCGCGTTGCCGACCCTAAACCCTGACCCTTGAGGTCAAATCCAAAAAAATCCGCTCTATTTTTTATCCGACCAAATCGGTAAACAAGCGTACGGTCCGCCTGATGGTAAGCGGTTACCATAGCCATATAGAATCTTGCAACACACGAGGCATCACTCACGCGTTACAGGCCCTCCCCCCTCCCCAATGAGGTCTGGCTCGCTTACTCCCGCGCAGGAACACAACAAAAAGTTATTTGGCTGCGGTAAGGTGGAGATACTTCCCCAGTCGAGCTGCTCGCCGAGTGAGTTAACGCTATGCTCTACCTACCTCTCTTAAAGTAAGGTCTTCTCTTTCTTTCATCTTATGTTACTTGACTTCGTTCTTCGAAATTTTGTGCATCTATTACTGAATTAGATAATTTATGATACTTTTCCTCCCCAGGCCTGCGACCAACTAGTAAAATCTCTAGAAGGTAACCTCACACCATCAGAGATCCGCCAACTAGAAGTACCGGTGGTAGACCTGACGGCTCGTTACAAAGACCTGACGGATGCCGTCGGGTCGAGGTGTGCGGATCTGGAGTCAGCTCTATTACAGTGCCAAGGGTTGCAGGATGCTGCGGAGACTCAGGCCCATTGGCTCAGCCAGGCTGAGAATGTTTTCAAGTAAGTTTTTCGGTTCTAAAGATTAGTACTAAAGGTGTTAGTGGCATCATTGTCAATTAGCATTTAGCAATCTCCATCTTGGTTAACTAAATGTCGATAAAGATTACTATTATCCTCAACAGCCCCCTTAAAAGTTAAAGGTCTAACAGCTGCTTGCTGCTGCAACTAGCAGCTATCACTTTTATATGACTTGGGAATTTTATAATTCGGCTCGAAGGACCAATTTGGTACAGTCCGGGAACTGCCAAAAAAAGAGATGATTTGATTCGTCTACTCCAGCGGTCACGACGCGGTACCGGGCCATCAAAATAAAATACCGGGTGGCAATATTTTCCGCGAACTTGGATTCTGTGGTAAAAAATAAGCAGCAGCTCCATACTTCGCGCAAAAATTTTGTGACTAAATAGGCGATACCAAAATATGTAGTATTATTTTACCTAATGAATGGATCCAGAACCAGCTTGGGATTAAAAGTATTAAGTGGGTCACGAAGGGGCAGGATGCAAATTACCAGAACATGGCAGAATAATGTTTGGGGAACACTGGTCTACTCCGTTTGATAAGATGTTATCGAAGGAGGACTTTCAGTGGAGCTCATATTTGAACTATCTCTATACCACCATGCTACGTAAAATCCCGATTTGATTAATATACAACGTGTAACGGAAAGGGGTGAAGACTACATCAGGTATAGACTCGCTATAAAAAGTTTGAGCTAGAAATAAATTACTCAAAAATTCAAATTTTTCCTTCAAAGTTAATTGAATTAAAATCATAACCAACGTGTCACTTGTTAATATTATTATAAAATTATTTCCCTTATGACCTGTGCTCCTAGTATAAAAGAAGTCGTGTACTTTTATAAATAAATATCCTGGGACAATTCTCACACAGTCATCTGATCACAAACTAAGCAGAGCTTGTATTATGGAAACCAGATAACTGATATACTACTTTTTATTTATAAATACATAATTACACCCAGACTCAGGACATACAGACATTTTCGTGCACACAAATGCATGTCCTGTGTAGGAATCGAACCCACGACCTGCGGCGTGGTAGGTGGAATCTTAACCAACTGCGTCAACTGGCCCTTTTATGGATATATACCCTTTCCGTTCGTTTCGTATCCCATCCTCGTCGCCAATGAAGGGTTCAGTAACTGGATTTACAGGGAATGCAAAGAAACACCAACTCACAGAGAAACGTATTTATTCAGACTGAATCATCGTGACTTAACCTATCCTCTACCTATTTATAATGGTACCTGCATACACTACAGGTTGTACAAGAGAATTATAAAGAATTCCCCTTTTCCACCAGGAACCAACACAAGCCAGCTTCCCTCATCCGCGAGCGGCTGGAGGAGCAAGTGCGAGAACATCGCATAGCTCAGAACGAGGTGGAGGCTCGCCGGCCGACCCTCGCCAAGCTGCTCTCCAGTGCAAGAGAAGCTGCCCTCACACCCTCCAATGCGAGGATCGCCAAGAAACTGGAACAGAGGGCTGATGATATATATGCTAGGTAAGTTTGTGTAAAGTAAAGTACAGTAGTACCCAACTGATATGGCTTACCGATGTACCTGCGCAGAAGATACATTTTCAAAGCGCAGGAAATGCTATTGGTCGGCAGCTGCCGCCATGTTAGCGTGCGCCGTGCGGAGGGGCGTGACTTGCGAGTGAAACGGAACTAACAGCTGCAGTGTATTATGAACCTTATAATAGTGATCTAAGGTTGATTGTAAGTTTTAAGCATTCTTTCGTAAATCTTCGAGACATACTTTCTTTTCTGTGTGAACGAAGATTCACGACGCCTTATCAGTTGGGTACTACTGTAACAGAGGGTTTACCATGCACAAAAAACCACTCTATATTTATGAGCAGTAGCAAAAGCAAAACAGTTGCTGTCTCCTTCATACTCATAAGGTTGCCCGCGTGCGAGAAAGATGGACAGTGTTCATGATGCGCATGCAATGAGACATCACGCCGCGCGCTTATTCACAGACACTACACAAACGCAACGCAAGAATTGCAACAGAACTGCCCCCCTAAAAAGGAAGCTAAAGCAATATTGCTAATGGAATTCTTTTTTCGAATTTACAGCAGATCTTATGCAATTCATCAATTCCGAATCTTTTATTGAATTCAATTGTCTATAATGGGTGACTAGTATACCAAAAAATATTGAAATTACGTAGGATCTGCCGAGAATTCGAAAAAATGAATTCTGTAAGCAATATTGCTTTGCTTCCTTTTTAGCCCGCCTGAGAAGACAAATTGTGTGCTATTATATTAGCTAATTGGTTGATAATCGGACTATCGTGTCTCTGACTGGAGTTTAACAGAACAGTTTTGAAATCAGAAGACTTCCACCACACACATTCCAAATTTTTTACATTTTCCAGATACGAGAAACTGCTAGAACGTTCGATCAAACGCGGCCAGTTCCTCGAAGAAGTATCCATAGAGCTGATCCAGTTCAGCCAACAAGCAGCCACTCTGGACTCAGCCATGGCGCACTTGGCTGAGCAAGCTGAAGGCCGCGAAGTGGGCAGGCTGTCCGCTGAAGAACTGAGGTCCAGGCTTGGGGATCTCGCCCACTATAGGTAAGTAAATGGTATATAGATAGATAGATAGATAACTCTTTATTGTACACCAAAAAACAAAAACAATAAAAAAGAGAACAAAAGTACTTAAAATTAATTACTGTACAATGGGCGGTCTTATCGCTAAGAAGCGATCTCTTCCAGACTATATAGGTTATAGTCTAAAGTTTGATCAAATTGAATCCTTACAAGCTTCAGAATAATTTGTAATAGAGAACTTCATCTCTTTTGATAACATTTTTGTCAGCCAACGATCAGCGGCAGTATTGCGGAAACAAAAATAAAACGGCCAAATACAATCGGACTCGCACACGAAGAGTTCCGTACAATATTAACTAACTCAACTTTGCTATGAAAAAAAAAACGCCTAAAAAGGCGTTTCTTGTATGGGCGCCCCCTTTAATTTCATTTTTATTATTTGTTTTTATAGCGGCAATACAAATACACATTCTCTGAAAATGTCAGCTGTCTACCTATTACCGTTAATGAATGTATCTCATTATATAGCCCACCAACAGATAGACGGACGGACGGACAGCGGAGTCTTAGTAATAGGGTCCCGTTTAGCACCCTTCGACTATGGAACCCTAAAAAGGAATATAATTTTTTAACAAACTTTTCTAGGATATTTAGGGTGTATTATAATTGACAAGCTCAAATTTAAAATATTGACACGTTCCAGCACAAAGTGTACAATATATTTTCAATATTATGTTTTTTTTTAATTTGACAGAGACAAGCAAATGCCGCTGTTGGAGGAATGCCTGCGCAACGGCAAACAACTCATCTCCAAGAAGGATGTCACCGATACACACGTCATTCGGGACAAGATGAAGGTAAGGAGATACAACAAAACCCTACAGTTTGGGCCTTTGTAGGGCACTTTTCTTTTTTACCGTATATAGGCCTGTGTTTGACCGCAATCTCACCATGTTAAGTGATGATGCGGCCGAAGGTGGCGCACACACAAAGCCTAGAAGGAACTGGCTCTCAAGTGCAGCTGTCGGAACACACTGATAGTGCTTGGCGATAGATTTTCAACTTGAGGGTGGTAGCCAGCCAGATGGGTACTACAAAGTACCCTACCACCGTGCTATGGTTTCCTCACTATGTTTTCCTTCACCGAAAGCTGAAGCTCATTGTAGGATTCGAAACAGGACCTTCGTCTCGGCATCCGACGTCTCTATCACTGCTTTAAAATCTAATGATAGTCAAAGCAACTGAAGTTACCACCAGTTCGTAAGTTGGCCTTCAACAGGCAAGAAACTCAGCAAGGTTCAAACCTGCATTATTAATTCTCTTGTAATATGTTTTTCATAGGCATTGGAGAACCAGTGGCGTGACTTCAACGCCACTCTAGAAGAGAAACAGAAGCTGTCCAAGCAGCGAGCCGACCAGCTCAACCAGTACGAATCACTCAAGCTACAGGTTTGTTATCAACATCGAGAAAAATATCGCTTCAGAGTAGTAAATACCGAGCAATCCTATTCCGCAAATAGTATGTGCTTTTGCACTGATTTTGAATAGTTAGGACAATCACTGCATCTAAATGTTCAGTATGGCCTTGACTTAGCCAATCAGAGTGCATTGTCGGTGGTCGGGAATTGGCGGAATAGATTTCAAACAAAATGAACGTCATTGGTGCTGATTCTGTTGTACACTAAATTAATTTTAGTCACATCACAATCTCTTTCTAACAAACATTATTGAAAAAGGATAGAACATATTTAATGCTGTCAAATTCGTCTTAACCGTGTTTATTTGCGGGTATTTAGACGTAATCGCGATAGATGGCGACTTTTATATTGAAAACAAGCATTGGACTAATTTGACAGGACTAAATTTCTTCATCCTTTTCTTATGTTCTTTGTTAGAAAGAGACATAGTGAGACTAAATTAGTTTAGTGATTCTGTTGTTTACAACAACAGAATCAGCACCATAGCGCTTGTTTGTGTTGATTGTTCGATGGCATACAGCTATTTTTTAACCGACTTCAAAAAAGGAGGAGGTTCTCAATTCGGTTGTTTTTTTTTTTTTTGTTTGTTACCTCGTAACTCCGTCATTTGTTAACCGATTTGGAAAATTCTTTTTTTTTTGTTTGGAAGGGTACACTTCTCGTTTGGTCCCATTGTCATCAGATCAGGATTTGATTACTTTTTAGTGTACTTTGAAGTCGGTTTTAGTTTTTTGTAAAACAGTTTTCAATTATTTATGAACCACTAGTACAGTATTACCCAACTGATATGGCGCGTCGTGAATCTTCGTTCGCATAGAAAAGAAAGTATGGCCCCGAAGATTAACGAAAGAATGCTTAAAACTTACAATCAACCTTAGATCACTACTATAAGGTTCATAATACACTGAATAGAATAGAATAGAAATACATTTATCTGCCACACACTTTAAAATTAACAACATAATATGAAAACAGTATAAAAAAAAACGGAAATTAGTGTGCAGACAAATTGGCCACCAGCTCAGCATAATGCTGTGCACAGTGAGCACACAGCGCTGATTTTCAGCCGGCGCCAGTGGGATGTTTTGGTCATACGTCCGCGCAAGTTACTCACGTTAAGTCACTGCAGCTGTTAGTTCCGTCTCACTCGCAAGTCACGCCCCTCCGCACGGCGCGCGCTAACATGGCGGCAGCTGCCGACCAATAGCGGTTTCCCGCGCTTTGAAAATGTATCATCTGCGCAGGTACATCGGTAAGCCATATCAGTTGAGTACTACTGTAATATGTTGTCTTCACCCAGGTCCTGGACTGGCTACAATCTATGGAGAACCGCGTGGGTCGTCTTCAGCCAGTAGCTCTTGATATGGACGTGCTGAAGCAACAGCAGGACGAGCTCAGACCACTCGCTAAGGAGTACAGGGACTTCAGCATTACTGTTGATAAGGTACGAATGAATTTGGACTTTATGGATCTGTTGATAGGATGTAACTTTCATAGAAATGTTAACATTCAATGGATCTTTTGATAGAGTTAAACGTTCAAAGAAATTACTGTTAATATCTTATTTAGTACTAGCTGATTCTTGATACGGGATATTTGAATGTGTAGTGGGTTCGAATCCCACCCAGGACACCAATGGTGGATCCAAGATTTCGGTTTGGGGGGGCTGAGGGCGAGTCCCTGAGCCAGTCATGATTTATCAGGAGTGGACCCAGTGGCTTTGTAAGCATATATTTACGAATAGTATATAGTTAAAATTGCTTAGTTTGGGAGCAGATGGCTGCCATATTTGAAGTATGTCATAGGATCTATTTCTTGGTATTATTTATATGAAATGTATATTTTCTCTTTTTAATTAGTGTCCCTAGTATTTTGTATACCACTGTATAGACAAAAGTAGGTTAAACGTATCGAAAATATCGAAATACAATTAATAATTTAACCTAACAGGTGAACGAAGCCGGAGCAGTTTACGACGCTCTGACTCGCGGCGACCGCGCCGACTCGCCTCACAGAAAGAGACAGCTGTATAGTCCTACTAAGAGACAGACGCCTAGTGAGTATCAACTTATATATATTCTTGTTCATCTGTCTTCTGAATTCTTTTTCATTATCCCGTTTGAATATGAAATATGAAGACATTGCGAAGTACCCGCTTTTGTACATTGTGAAAAAGATTAAAAGAATACCGGATTAGGGTCCGCGTTTAATAGAGTTTAGAGTCATTGAATGAATGCTGGAGAGCCGTCCTAACGCGCTAACAAAAATGTGAAATGTAAAAATAATCATTCGGGACAAAGCTTAGAAGATTAATTCAATATTCGTTTTTGTATCAAAATTCTATAAAAAATATTCAGAATTCAGGTCTGCTACTTCTACTTCCTACGTTACGTTGTATAATATGAGACAGGCAACTAATACCCATATGTTTTAAGGTCGCACCCTCGACGGTAGATCCCCGTCTCCTAACAAGGGTCATGGATTAGTCAGCCCCGGATCCACTCACTCTACCTCCAGTGGCTTTTCATCACGACGCTCCAGCCAGGATGGATTCCATCTTGAAGGTT
This sequence comes from Polyploca ridens, assembly GCA_951394255.1. Lineage (NCBI taxonomy): Eukaryota > Metazoa > Arthropoda > Insecta > Lepidoptera > Drepanidae > Polyploca > Polyploca ridens. The sequence continues at coordinate 3,042,182 of OX596265.1, read as the reverse complement.
TGTTTGCTCCAACTTCTGATGGTAACCAATGATTCGCAGAATATATCTGGGTCTGAATGGAACAGAAATGATATTTTACCGTGTATACGCCTGTGTTTCACCCCAATCTCACCATGGTAAATGATGATGTGGCCAAAGGTGGTGCACACACAAAGCCTAGAAGGAACTGGCTCACAAGTGCAGCTGTCGGAACACACCGATAGGTGCTTGGCGACTGATTTTCAACTTGAGGGTGGCAGCCAGCCAGGTAGGTACTACAAAGTACCCTACCGCCGTGCTATGGTTTCCTCACGATGTTTTCCTTTACCGAAAGCTCAAGCTCATTGTAGGTTTCGAACCCGGGACCTTCGTCGTCATCGCAAACTTAAATGACCAGCAAGTTCTTTAAAAAAACATGGTGTTTTGCAGAACTTTCACCAGTACAGCAGCAGATATCGGAGATCAACAACCGTTACAGCTTACTCGGTACAAAGCTGAGCGACAGACAATCAGAAATCGACTCTATCAGAGAAGAAATAAGGAAGCATATGGAGAGCTTCCGCTCGCTGTATACTTTCTTGGACAAGGTAAGCAATGTAAAACTTGAGATAGATACAGAAAATAACTTATTTGAGGTTTTTATTCTGTTGTAAATCGCAGTAAATTTATAATTTCATATCTCTTTCTTTCCAACATTATTGAAAAGGGATAGAATCGAAAGAATGCCATTTCCATTTACGGACAAAAAGTCGTGACCAATAAAGATGGCGACTAAATTCACGTTTAAACCAGTTACATACTAAATTACCGATATTCGTTTTTACTAAATCCGTTAATTACTTTCTTATGCTCGTAGTTAGAAAGAGATATAGTGAGACTCACAGTCATAAATCTAAATAGATAACCCAAGTCCCTCCATCTGTATGAAAACCAAGCGTGTAACTTTTTTTGTACCTACCATAATGTCACAAGATTGATTCAGTTAGGTCGGCATTAGATTTTTAACGTGAAAATGAAGCTATCCTATTTGTCAGCTAAACACATCCCTCGCTACACATCTCTGGTGGACATGCAGCCTTATGCGAGTTCCCTGTCCGCGCGAAACTGTTTCAAAAGAAGAACATTCAGCTCCATTTTTGCACAGATTTTGACACGCGAAGTACATACACTCGCGTCATCTATTTAGATGTATATCTGTGGTGAGACTAGAATTTACACTATAATTTATCCTTTGACAGGTGCAAAGACAGCTGCCAAAAGATTCCGTTCCGACTACAAAGGAGGAAGCTGATAAGACCATCAAGCAAGCTCGCGCCGTACTAGAGGAGATGTATGAGAAACAAAGCATTTTGGACTCTACTAAGACCCAGGTAAGTGCATTTTGAAATATTTAGGACAAAGAAGCTGGAATGATTGAAAAAAAATCATAGCAAAAATTATATAAATTAATTCGATGCCATCTATACAAATACTAGCTGTCCACCGCGGTTTCACCCGCGTTACCGGGATAAAAAGTAGTCTATGTCCTTCTCCATACCATAGGCTATCTGCATGCCAAATTTCATGATGATCCGTTCAGTAGTTGAGGCGTGAAGGCGTAACAAACAAACAATAGTAAGGATTGAGATAGGTAGAGCGTATCTTTTATTCGCTCGGCGAGCAGCTCGACTGGGGAAGTACCTCCACCTTACAGAATACCGCAACCAAATAGCTTTATGTTGTGTTCCTGCGCGTGAGTTACGTCGCCAGAGCTCATTGGGGGAAGGGTCCGTAACGCGTGAGTGATGCCTCTGGCTACGGTAACAGCTTACCATCAGGCGGGCCGTATGCTTGTTTACCGACTTTGTAGTATAAAAAAATCCTTTTCTAAGGTCCGTGAACTGCTAAAACGCAAGCAAAGCGTCCAAGGCGCTGACCGTCTGCACGACGAGATGGAGAACGTTGCCTCCAGGTGGAAATCACTACACGACGCCTTCAAGGACAAGTGAGTACTTATCATCATTAGATTCCTTTACATAACCGTTCGTTTTCGATGTCGGATGTCTTTTATAATTGATACCATTTTTTTAGAGTGTTTTGTTTTTTAGGGTTCTGTACCCAAAGTTTGCCAACAGGACTCTATTACTAAGCCTCCGCTGTCCGTCCGTCCGTCCGTCGGTCTATCAGTGGACTGTATCTCATCAACCGTAATAGCTATACATGATTCATAGAATGTGTATTTTAATTGTCGCTATAACAACATATAATAAAAATGAAATGAAATTAAAATGGGCCCCCATACAAGAAACCTTTATGTGTGAGTCCAAGCATCTCGCACTTAAGGCGATTTTTGCCTTCCGCCCTTTTGGTTTTTAATTTGAATTCCATTTGAACAAAATCTATAAAGTCGGAGCAATTTATTTGCTCTAGGAGATAAAGCTTTTAATATATATAATTATTTAGAAATCAGCTGTCTTAAGAGGACTCAATTCGTCATACTTTTCATACAAAACCTCTGTACTTATTATGGCGTTGTTAAACATTTTTCGTTAGATGTTTTGAACAAATTAGTATCTTGTGCACTATATCTAGCCGTGTATCTAGGCGTAATTTAAAAAAATTGTTAAACAAATTCAGTCAAAGCCTCCGAAAAACAGCGTTTTTGCTTGTACTTTGGCCATATCTAATGTACCTATAAATTGTAAAAGTAAAGAAAACGTTAAGATACCAGGCTTGCAAATGTATTGGAGATTCTAAATAACCAACATTTTTTTCACAAACTTGTAAGATTTTTCACAAGAAGTACACGCCTGGAACAAGTTTTATGAATGCGAAATCATGAATGACGACCTAGCGAAGTGGGCGCGAATGATCAGCGGAATTTACCGACTGATAATCGACGGCTATGATGCTGTCTCTCTTTTTTCGCAGTCAAACATTACGTTGGATGAACCAACAAGCTTTTAGACTATGCTTGCGTCGAAGTTGCGCCGGCCACAGAGGGCCGCCTTAAAGACCATCTTGGAAGACTTTTTATCACCGTACTTGTTGCACATCGAGAAAACATGCTGTAAGAGCAGTAATACCAAGCGATCCAAGTCCGCAACTAGTCGGTGCTTTCCATTGCTATCAGAGCGCTCTGTCACAATAGGTTTTGGCGGAACAGATTTCCAGCAAAATGAACGTCAATGCGCTTCAAATTCAATTTAAATTTAAAATCAATTATTCAAATAAACCTTCGCAGGTACTTATGAAAAGTCTGACTCTAATATACCGGTTCGGAAGGTGCATTTGCTGAGAAGAACCGGCAATAAACTCAGCAATTACTCTTTTCAAAACAAGCTTAGACTCATTATATAATATTTACATTCTAATCGTACTGGCAAAAAATAATCTCCAAACAATTTTCTTCCTAGGATTCGTCTAATGGAAGAGATGAAAGACTTCCACGACACACACAGCAACCTGTCTCAGTGGCTCGGCGCTAAGGACCGCATGATGGCCGCACTTGGACCCATCTCTTCGGATTCTAGGATGGTGCAGACTCAAGTCCAACAGGTGAGAGGTCATTTTGGGGATTTTTGAAGTCAACGTTGCCAAGATTTTGATTACTTAGAACTTGAAGAATAGCCATAGTTTTTTAAGAAAGGCGAAAGAGAAACATAAATTGAACTATGTAAGGTACAAAATCATTTAATAGCGGATATTTTTTTCGGCTTCCTAAATTTACAATTGAATTTTATTCAGTTAGATCATAAAAGGTAAATCATCAGTCATTAGTAAGATTTTCAACTATTTCTAGGCCTGAATGACTAACCAATAAATCTTAGACTAAGGTGCAGCACAGACGACAGACTATCCGTGTCCCACTTTTTAGTCTGTGAAAATAGAACTGTAACTGTGTAACTCTTAGCAGTAACGCACACAAGAGACGCGCAAAAAGTACGGCGTACAACCCTTTTTGTCACACAGACTTTTTGTGTACCGCAGACTCCTTCGCACTAAAAATCTGTCGTTTGTGCAGCACCTGAAGATTTTTTTTAGTTTGAACGTGGTAATTAGAAAAACTATTTTTGTATTAGATAGCCCATTTATAAGTATAAATTATTGAAAAAGGATAGAACATATTTTAAGTTGTCAAATTAGTCTTTGCCGTCTTATTTTGCGTGTATTTAGGTGTAACCGCGATAGATGGCAACTAAATTTATATTGAAAACAAGCATTGGACTAATTTGACAGGACTAAATTTCTTACATCCTTTTCTTATGTTCTTTGTTAGAAAGAGACATAGTGACATTAAAATTAGTTTAGTTGTTAACAACAGAATCAGGGCCAATATCAACCGAACGCAGTCTAAACTTAAATGTCCAACCCCAGGTGCAAGTCCTCCGCGAGGAATTCCGCAGCCAGCAACCTCAGCTGACGCACTTAGAGGAAGTATGCGCCGGAGTGGTGCAGCGGCTAGATCCTCGCTCGCCTGACGCTTCTAATCTGACGCAGAAGGTTCAGGATCTGAGGGACCGTTGGAATGATCTGCTTAACAAGTAAGTACTATTTCTGTGGGGTAAATGTTACATCGTTTACAATGCATTCAGCGCCGTACGTTGTTGACATACCGAAAATACAGACACAGCATTTTGCATCCTCATTTATAATGCGGACAGCAAGGGAGTAAAACTTGCTTTCTGGCTCTTACGATCTAGGAACTTTCAAGGCCTGAGTGAATAGGTTTTTTTGGAAAAGCGTGCTCCATCTTAGGCTACGTCATCGTCCTTTATTGAGGGGTATCGAGAAAAAATCCCTTTAAACTAGAAATATTGAACAATCAAATTCCGTAACTAGTCAGTGATTTGTCACTGATTTTGAACAATAACGACCAATCACTGCATCATGTGTTTTTGACTTGGCCAATCAGAGCGCATGTGTTCTTGACTTAGCCAATCGGAGTGCATTGTCGGTGGCGGGAAACTGGCGGGATATATTTAAACCTCAGAATAGATTTGACGGGTCGGTGGCCAAACACAAGCTCATTTATTATATTGTAAAAAACAGAAGAGTCCCAAGTTTATTCCAAATACCTACGTTTTTATTTTCGAGCAGTAGATGTCTTTGGATTGATCGAGTGATCATTTGTTGCTCTGATGAAACCTACAATATTTTTTGTTTCGTTCAGGCTGGAACAGCGCGGGTCAAGTCTAGGCGCGGCGGCGGACACGTCTCGCGAGTTCGACGCTGGTCTCGTGCGGCTGCGCACCGCCTTACATTCTATCGCCGACAAGCTGGATGACCTCGCCGGGAACGACGAGCCTGATGACCAGCTCAGGAAGATCGAGGTGAGGATATTACGAGCTTTTATTTAGTTTCGCCTGTCCCCTGTCTGTAATCAAATCTTGCAAGCAAAATTTGACATACTTCCCAGTGTCTTATTGAGTTGAAATTTGGTATACATTAGTGTATTGGATGACAATGCAAGTACAGACAGCAAAAAGTACAGTCACCAAAAAGCTTGTATTAAAAAACTTGTTACATGAGATGCTTTAAAGCAAATCTGATAAATCCCAGGTTTTGAGATAGCCCCGACTCTTTTTCTTATATGACGTTAGAAGGTGACGGATCTATAGGGTTTCTTAATCTCGAAATTAAAAGCATTTTTAGTAAATGGACTGAATTTTGTCGAGAAGATTCGATACAATGGTGCCGATTCTGTTGTAAATCACACTAAACTAATTTTAGTCACATCACATCTCTTTCTTAAAAACATTATTGAGAAAGGGTAGAACATATTTAAAGCTGTCAAATTATTCTTTGCCGTTTTAATTTGCGGGTATTTAGACGTAACAGTGATAGATGGCGACAAAATTTACGTTAAAAACAAGCATTGTACTAATTTGACAGGACAACATTTCTTACGTCCTTTTCTTATGTTATTCTTTAGAAAGAGATATAGTGAGACTAAATTAGTTTTGTTGTGAACCACAGAATCAGCACCATTGTTGCATTATAATTCATTAATTAATACCCATAGGTATTGTGAACGACCCATGACGACAGTGACCACTCATCCAGATTCAATTTTTTTTCTAATTCCCCCACAGAACCTAGAACGCCAGCTCGAAGGCCAGCGGCCACTGTTAGCCGACTTGGAAGCGGCGGGTGCGGCTTTAGCAAACGTACTCTCCGACCCAGCCTCCCGACAGGATATACAGAGCAAGTTAGCTGCAGTCGCCAGACAATATGACAACCTGCAGAGGAAACTCGACCATAGGAAGGCGGAGATTGAAGCCGCTCTCAAGTGAGTATAACTAGAACCTTATTTCATTTAGAAATTAAGAATCATCTAGAAGCTGCGTTCTTAAATTATTAAGAAAATAGATCAAATTTGAATGTTATTAGGTTAAAGAGTCTGGTATGAAAAAAGAAGAATTAATCGCGATATTCCCGTCAAGAATTATCAAGGTATCAATGAACTTCTGTGAAAAAGTTGATGGCTAAGGATAGAATTTGCCAAAATTTAAACCTAAGGTTAAAAATGGGAATCGCGGGATATTTATCCCGCGATAGTAGTATAGTTATCTCCTTTGACTAATGATATATCCAGACGGAGCTACGAAGCTGTTTACGCGTAGATAAAAAAAGCCCCTAACTGTTAGGGGCTTAATCATTTTCCCGTCCTCAGTGTCAGTTGAGACGTCACTGGGACACATCCAAAATCACCAAAATTGTATTGTTTCAAAATGTCGTATTATGTGATAAAAGTGTGTAAAAACTACATGGGCCTATCTAGACCAACGAAAAAACTCACCTATCATCGGTAAGTAATAATATTTCCTATTAGTTCCTCCAATATAAGCCATTGAAATGTAACGAAAATAAATTATTTTGAGTAAGCGCCATTTTTTATGTGTTGCCTGTCCTGCCAGTTTATGAACTCAAAACTCCCATGGTAATTAATATCAGTCAATAGTTAAATACGAGTATGTAGATACTGATATATCATAAGCGGCGATGGACAAGTCGAATTTTTAGGGTTTTTTTAATGCTAATGACGATTATGTCATGTAAGATAGTAGTCGCTTCAGTAATGCAAAAATCAAAATGGGTATTAATTTAAGATTTTCCTCGAGCTAATAATGAATAGCATTTTGCATTTCAAGATGGCGGAACGAATTTTCCATCATAGTCAGTGATTTATATAACCATGGATGCGGTCACCGGAACATTTTGCAAAATACTTCTTCATACAAGTAAACAGTACAGCCATATGTTTAAAATCAATTGAACTACGTAGTGCCGCGTTGCATAGGCGTAAGATGTAACCTTGTATGTGCGTACCATGCAATTTTTTTTTATTACATTTTTATTTAAGTCGGATATTACTAAATTAAAAAATAAGGTTATTCTACACGCGTGTATGTAATATTATTGGAATTGCAAAATATTCACAATTTAAAATAGTTTCCGCCATATTGAACTATTTAGTTATTGGTCCGATTGCTCTCAAAATTGATATGTGAGAGGCCTTTGGAACATAAACCACGAATCTTTTCTCAAAATTCAAACAAGTGGCCGCCATATTGAACTGTTTAGTTATTGGTCCGATTGCTCTCAAAATTGAGATTTGAGAGTGCCTTGGACCATATAACTTGAATCAATGCTAAAAATTCAAAAAAGTGGCCGCCATATTGAACTGTTTACTTACTGGTCCGATTGCTCTCAAAATTGATATTTGAGAGACCCTTGGACCATATGACTTGAATCTATGCTAAAAATTAAAAAAAGTGGCCGCCATATTGAACTATTTAGTTATTGGTCCGATTGCTATCAAAATGGAGATTTGAGAGGCCTTAGCATCACATAACATAATTTTTTGCTCAAAATTGAAAAAAGTGGCCGCCGTATTTAACTATTTCATTACTGGTCCAAGGGTCTCTCAAATATCAATTTTGAGAGCAATGGGACCAGTAAGTAAATAGTTCAATATGGCGGCCACTTTTTTGAATTTTTAGCATAGATTCAAGATATATGGTCCAAGGGTCTCTCAAATCTCAATTTTGAGAGCAATCGGACCAATAACAAAATAGTTCAATATGGCGGCCACTATATTAAATTGTGAATATTTTGCAATTCCAATAATATTACATACACGCGTGTCGAATAACCTTTTTTTAATTTGACTTAAATAATGAGACTTTTTTACAGAATACCAATTGATCCAATTTTAAGAAGCCAATGGATAGACATCATTCGGAGAAGCCGTAGTGTAGATCTCTAGAAACCAGCCAAAAAAATGTTTGACTTGATTTGACTCGATTTGTTTGTTTTGACTTGATTTGACTCAATTTTGTTTTGACTTGATTTGACTCAATTTCAGTTGATTTCACTCGGTTTGACTGGATTTGCTTGATTTGACTTGGTTTGACTCTATTTGATTCGATTTGACTCGGTTTGGCTCGGTTGGACTCAATTTGACTGGATTTGACTCGATTTGACTTATTGACTCGATTTCACTCGGTTTGACTCGATTCGACTGGATTTGACTTGATTTGCTTGATTTGACTTGGTTTGACTCGGTTTGACTCGATTTGACTTGATTTGACTCGATTTGACTTGATTTGCTTGATTTGATTTGATTTGAAACGTCAACGCAAATAATTACTGTTCGTTGACATCAAAGTAAAAATAATAATATTAAATTTATATCGGCGCCATTAATTTTATTCTTATTATCATGTATTATCCCGATTCAACTTTTATTTTCGGAGTTTAAAAAGATATCGACATCGTAATAGATTTTTCCCCATTTTATTGGATTTTTTTCAACAACTGGTAACATTATAAACATGACTATGACAAGCAGAATGACGTACCGCGAGGATAAGACGTAGCAAAGTTGGCCACTTTTTAAAAGTCATGTAGTATGGGGATACTCTTTCTAGACATATATATTTTCTAAGGTTATCTCCTATCTTTCCTCATTCCTCACACACTGTAAAACCAGCTAAACCAGATAACTGATATAAAATATTATAATACTTTTTGTTCGTAAATACATACTTAAAATACATAATTAGACCCAGACTCAGGACATGTAGACATACAAATGCATGTCCAGGGTGAGAATCTAACCCACGACCAGTACCGGCGTTAGGGTAGGGCGCAGTAGGGCTACTGCCCAGGGCACCAGCCATGAGGAGGCGCCGAACACGTAAAATCTGATATTTGGTGTCAAACTTTGACCACTACCCACGACTAGCGGCGAGATAGGTGGAATCTTAACCAAATAAGCTGAATAGGGGATGGGGACTCTTTACTGGTCGTTCATAATATCTTGTATCCATCAGGGACGGTCGTAATCTAGAAGAGAACGTAGCGCGGACCCTCGGGTGGCTGCAGTCGGAACTGGGCTCGCTGCCCGGCCGGCTGCAAGTGTCGGCTGACAGCGCTAAGCTGCAGCAACAGCTGGAACGACACGAGCCGTTATACAGGGATCTCACGCAGCGGGAACATGAGCTCATCATGCTGCTTGATAAGGGTAAGCAAAGCACATAATAATTGGATTTTTTAAATTATTGGAGGAAAGATCCCTTTAGAATAGTCAAGTGATTTTGAACAGTAAGGACCAATCACTGCTCTGAATGTTTAGTGTGTCTTTAAATTAGTCAATCAGAGCGCATTGTCGGTGGTGGGGAATTGGCGGAATAGATTTCAAACAGAATGAACGTCATTGAGCTTCCTTGGGTTAACTGTTCGTCATTGTTCGATGGTGTGAATTCATGGCATATTATATTATATTAGTCCGGCCTAATATGGAGTACTGCTGTCATCTGTGGGCAGGGGCACCTGGATACCAGCTTGGGCCTTTAGACTCGGTTCAGCGACGTGCTGCTAGAATTGTTAACGATCCCGAGCTCACAAGTGGTCTAGAGCCCCTCAGTCTGAGGAGAGACTTTGCCTCCTTTTGTGTATTCTACCGCTTGTATAACGGACAGTGTTCTGAAGAATTGTTTAAGATGATGCCCACGGCTACATTCTACAATCGCAACTCTCGCCATCGATGGGGAGTTCATCCCCACATATTAGAACCAAAATTGTTTCGAACTGTGCGGTCTCAAAGGAGCTTCCTTCCGCGGACGCTCAGATTGTGGCATGAGCTCCCTGCCGTGGTTTTCCCAATGGAGTACAGCATGGGGTTCTTCAAAAAGGGTGTTAAGGGTCGGCAACGCGCGAGTGATGATGATGATGGTGATGCAAGCGTCTATAGGCTGCGGTAACCGCTTACCATCAGGCGGGCCGTATGCTTGTTTGCTACCTAAGTAGTATAAAAAAAAAAATTACTCCTTTGCAACATTTTTTTTTTTCAACTCACTCGCTCGTAATGTGACATTTATTGCAAAATACAAGTCTGTTTTTTTTCCTCTCAAGTGTATTGAAAAACGTCGAATGACACGCGTGTGCAGTGAATATTACACTCTCGGCTCCCTTATCTAATACCGCCTGGAGTGTTAATAACCAACTTTGCACTAATGTATCATAATGTAATAATGTAATGTTAGATAGCATCGTGTTTAAATTTTATTGCTAATCCACAAGAGTGTATTTTTTTACATTGTCATTTTATCTTTTGTGGAATGTGACTTTTAAAATCTCATCCAATTTTGACTGAATATAGTCAGTATTTTTCAAAATTGAATATGTAACTTGTTTACCCATTTCATAATCTGATATAATTGTAACGTAATTGCTAATGTATCCAGGTCGTGAGATGGAGAAGAAGCCAGCACACCAAGCCTTGCGCAAGGACCTGGACAGGATCCAGACTCAATGGGACAAACTCAAGCGGGAAACAGTCGATAGATACACCAGACTGCAGACCGCAATGGTAAGATACTTACATAAATCTTGAAACAGCCGCCCAAAATACCTTTTGTGGTTTAAAAACTCGAAAAACTGTGGTCAAACACTATACGCAGAAAAAGAATCTATTTACTTATTGCGTGAGAATAAGATTAATTTATTCGTTAGTCTAAAAAACCGGAAGAGCTTATTGAAGGAAAAAACTGCTCACAACGCATTGTGGTCTGTTCCCAATTATTTGGAGCGAAATACATTTTGCGGTTTAAAAAGTCGAAGAAAAATAATATTTATTGCGTCATAATAAGCTTCATCGTGTATGTAAGGCTCAAAGAACGCGTTTTGGTCACTCTTGTTCCCAATTATTTGTGGACGGGGCAATATGGCCAGCCTTTCTATCAGGCATACTTACATTCACTCCATTCTTAATATTTCCTGACTCTATTTTTCGGTATTCATACAAAACTTATGTAATCCATACAACAGGAGCACTGCCGCAAATTCCACAAGGCACAAGAATCCTTCGTGCCGTGGCTCTCGGAAGCTGAGGAGCGTCTCGCCAAGCTTCCAGCGACAGTCTTCACTAAGAAGGAGGTCGAGAAACACCTGCGGGAGCTACAGCAGATCAGAAATGATATCTGGAAGAGGTGAGGATTCTTGATTATTGTTTTTAGGGTTTATCTCTTGCATGAGAACTAGTTAGGAGACGTGTGAAGACCTTTTGTCTTTGTCTGAGCGACGATAGCTCAGTCCCAGGTCCCAGGTCCCAGGCTCGAATCCTACAATGAGCTTGAGCTTTCGGTGAAGGAAAACATCGTGAGGAAACCATAGCACGGTGGTAGAGTACTTTGTAGTAACCACCTGGCTGGCTACCACCCTCAAGTTGAAAATCTATCGCCATGCTCGTATCGGTGTGTTCCGACAGCTGCACTTGAGAGCCAGTTACTTCTAGGCTTTGTGTGCTTACCTTCGGCCACATTATCACTTACCATGGCGAGATGGCGGTCAAACATAGGCCTATACACGGGGATAAAATCGGGCAGAAATCTTGTCAATTAATAAATTGGCAACTACTTCATATCATCCGACCAAAGACCGTGTTGTATTGCCGCGTTCGTTACATTATTTTGATTATTATAATTGTTTTAGGTCCGGTGAATATGAGAACAACAAGACACTGGGTGAAACCTTCATCTCGTCTTGCGACGTTGATCAGGAGATCGTGAGGAAACTACTCGACAACATCAAGGCCCGATGGGATAGGCTTAACAACGGTTAGTTTTGCACCTTGTCTCTTATATTAATGTTTACAGTTCCACTCCCGTCTTACCCATATCATCTTTCACACAATCCATCCATCTCTTTCGGTCTTCCTCTTCCCGTATATCCATCCACTTTCATATTCATAATTCTTTTAGTGACGTGGCTTTCATGTCTCCTCATAACATGTCCATACCACGCTAAACGGTTTCCTCTCAAATGTTTCAGTCACTGGCGCTACTTTCAAGCTTCCCCTTGTGTACTCATTCCTTATCTTATCCATTCTTGTCACTCCACACATCCATCTCAACATCCTCATCTCAGCTGCATGCATCGTTTTTCATCAGTCTTCTTTACTGCCCAATATTCCGAACCATACATTACTGCTTGGTGCCGATTCTGTTGTAAATTGCACTAAACTAATTTTAGTCACATCACATCTCTTTCTTACAAACATTATTGAAAAAGGATAGAACATATTTAAAGCTGTCAAATTAGTCTTTGCCGTTTTAACTTGCGGGTATTTAGACGTAACCACGATAGATGGCGACTAAATTTACATTGAAAACAAGCATTGGACTAATTTGACAGGACTACATTTCTTACATCATTTTCGTATGTTCTTTGTTAGAAAGAGACATAGTGAGACTAAATTAGTTTAGTTGTAAACAACAGAATCAGCACCATTAAGACAGGACCACTTATAAATCTACTTACCACGGACTTATAATTTTTTTTCGACATTTACGTATAAGGTCCTAATAAATTAGTGAACTTCCTCTTGAGGGATGAATGTATAGGTCATTAGTAATCAAAAAATAATCCACTAATAATAAGCTCAGACTGTGGAATGAGCTTCCCGCCGTGGTTTTTCCAAAGGAGTACAGCATGGAGTTCTTCAAGAAGAGCCTGAAGAGGTTTCTTCAGGGTCGGCAACGCGCGAGTGATACCCCTGGTGTTGCAAGCGTCCGTAGGCTACGATAACCGCTTACCACCAGGCGGTCCGTATGCTTGTTTGCCACCATAGTGGTATAAAAAAAAAACCGTAGGAAAAAAAAACTTCTTTGACTTGCATAGCGACTCCATACAAGTCAAAGAAGTTTTTTTTCCCCTCTGATTATTTTTCTAATATTATTATTTGATTACTAATGACCTATACATTCATCCCTCAAGAAGAAGTTCACTAATTTATTAGGACCATATATAAAACAACAACGCTAAAACTGTTTTATTATCGTGTACAGAAGTCCTCCAACAAGTGGAGTTCCTAGAGAGTACAGCGCGTAAGCTGGGCGAGTTCGCTGAGCGAGTGCGCGCGGTGGAAACTCCGCTGCAGCGCTGCGAGGAGCGTTTGCTTGAAGCGCTTGAAGCGGCGCCCGCGCACGCCGCCGAAGTGGTCGCCAGGCTCGCTGACCAGATTCACGCGTTAAGAGCACCGCTGCAGGTACGTTTGGGATGTTTATTTGTATAATAGGTTTGTTGTTTTTCATATTCGCCAAAAGGCAGGCAAAGGTCTGAGCCATACAGCCTTGTCTTATTTCAGATTTCTCGAGTTGTATTATTATAGTCACGAAATAAATCACTTTCGTATAGTCCGCACTGTCAGTCACCGTCCATAAAAGTCATGTTTTAGTACAATGATGGTCATTGTACTAAAACATTTCTCGGACAACTTAAAAAGTCACGATACACGTAATTACTTTAACTACTTTATAGGTTAAAATAATACGCAATAAAACTCAAAATACACGAATTCATGAAAATAAAAATGAAAACTCAACGTCACTCTGCAAGTTCCAGCCAAAAAGTCTAATAGGGTTATAGGTGATATTCTAATTTTAAATTAATATTTAAGTCCCTTTAATATTAAGCTTTGTTCAAACTGAGGCAGAATGCGTCAGCTACTTTGTATGGATAAATAAATTGTCGCCGATAGTCGCATGAGTTGCAACGCAATGTTTTTGTGCGGAGGACATGACGAAGTCTTCTGAAATAAAAAAAAATAACTGGGCGGAAAATATGTGGCGGGAAAGTACCTTAAATATTGCGGGATCATTTTACTCAAAGGAAACCTTTTTTTTTTTTTTTTTTCAATTAAATACGCCGGCCGTGCCGCGGCAGCGCTAGATGATCATTCAATTCAAACAGTTCTGCATAAACCATAAAACTGATACTCAGTGTGATTTATATAGTGTGCGTATTTAGTATTTTTGGTTCTAGTTTTGAATTATTTTGTTCAAATAGAGGGAATTAATAGTTAGGGCATTAAATACATGCCTTTTTTTAATTCCTCATCATCCTCCACAGAGCATCAACTCAGCAGCAGATGACATAGTATCTCTTGCGCTGGAATGCAACGGCCCGGAAGCAGGTGCCAGAGCGAGGAAAGTTCTGGAAGAACAGGCCCTAGCGCTGGCTGACCGGCTTGACGAACTCGAGGCAAGAGCTGGAGACGCCCGGGGAAGATTAGCAGGGGCTGCTGCAGCTGTTACACACTTCCAGGTTAGTTGGAAGGTTCTGGAAGCTTTAGTGTAGGTTAAGGTGATTGGTCAGTTATGGTCATTGGTGATACTAAGGAAGATGGATGATTATTTAACTGTAGGGGAATCTACGCAAAAAATACGAAAAAGACACCATTTTAGGCGATGATAGCTCAGTAGTAGTGACGTCGGATACCGAAACGAAGGTCCCAGGTTCGAATCATATAATGAGCTTGAGCTTTCAGTGAAGGAAAACATCATGAGGAAACCATAGCACGGTGGTAGGGTACTTTGTAGTACCCGCCTGGCTGGCTACCGTATTCTGACAGCTGCACTTGTGAGCCAGTTCTTTCTAGTTATTTTGTGTGCTTACCGGCTTCGGCCGCATCATCACTTACCATGGTGAGATTGCGATCAAACACAGGCCTAAGATAGAAAAAAGCACTTACAAAAAATTAATACAAGCTTTTTATGGTGACTGTACTTTTGCTGTCTCTACATGCATTGTCATCCAATATACTAATGTATACCAAATTTCAGCTCAGTCGGACACTGGGAAGTGGGTCAAATGTAACTTGCAAGATTCGTTTACAGACTAAATAAAAGCTTGAAAAAAAACACCTTTTCTCCACAGGAAAAAGTAAAGAACCTATCCCACGACCTGACGGACTTGGAGAAGGAACTGGACACGATGAAGCCTCCAGGTCGCGACGTGAAGACGGTGAAGCAACAGCTGGATGACGTTGGCAGATTCTACAAGCGGCTGGAGAAAGCTGATGACCTGGTCGGAGATACCGAGAGGGCCGCTGAGATGTTGGTCGATAGTGGGTTCACTGTCGATACTGCTAACACAAGAGATCAGGTTTGTAATTTGTTATTAGTTTTTAGGGTTCTACCTAAAGGGATGAGGCAGACGCCTTATGCGGGCCAGAGACGTTCAAACAGTTTGATCAAAATGGCATGAATGTCTGTGGGGAAATTTGATCAAAAATGTTATTAAATGGCATGAAGAAATATGAATTGTCCTATTTATATGTGATCAAACGATTCCGCGATTGAACCAGCCTGTTTGATCAAATTAATTGAACGTATATGGCCCGCAATAGACCTAGGAATCATACATTTTTCGCATCCTGGTATCGGGATTTTGTATACAGAAGTCACGACATCCGTTTATCATTTTCCATTTAAAAATGAACTTTCCGCAAACAGTCACGATGACATGCTTTTGGCTACACCTGCTATACTGTTTTCAGGATTAGAAGATATCGGTGACAGTTCACATTTTCCGGTTCACTCATACTAATCTGTTTTCAGGATTAGAAGATATCGGTGACAGTTCACATTTTCCGGTTCACTTATACTACTTGCGAGTAACTAATATAATATTTTACAAAAAATATTTTAATTTCCATTTTATATCATTGCAAAAATACAATATATATCGCTATATATAACTAAGAAACAATTTCAGCACATTAATACTATAGCTTGATAATTTTAAAAATTAAGAAATAGGATGTACTTAAAATACTTGCTGCATGAAACGGAACATTGACCTATAGTGATTGACAATGCCTGATCGACAGGGAAATTCAAAAAAGTATCGATATATGTTATATCGATTATTTTTGAATTGGTTTATCAATATCGAAATATTTTTAATTACCAAAAAATTTCGATATATCGGTACGATATCAAAGAGAGAGAGAATATTGTTACATTATTAGGTAAATATCAATTAACAAACATAATTTCTCATAAATCCTGTAATAATTATCTGAAATTAAGAACAACGATAATAGTACAGTATGATACATATGTGCAAAGTTGGTAATTACACACGAGGCGGTATTAAGCAGTAAGACAGTGATAAGGAAATATAATTTGGAAAATAAAAGCACTAAAATGAAAATCGATTAGACTTTCTTTATTAACTTTCTCGATACGACAAAAAAATCGATTGGATATCGTTAAGGCGCATGACTATAATTGTCAAAAGTGAACTGTCACCGATATCATGTCTGGTCAATCACATACATTTTATAATTAGTGTAGAATTTACACGTATAGATGTCGCTACAAACATCGTTTGGACTGATTGAGAATTAATTCTTAGTCAAAACGCTACTAAATCACTTTTGATGAAGCTTTGTTGCAAGGGAATATAATTTGAGGTTTAATAATTTATTAAATTCATATGTAAAACTCGTATCTTAAATATTTGCAATTTATGTAATTTTACTTAAATCTTACGACCTTACATAGATGGCCTACGCGTCTCGCGTCAATTTACGAATTTTTTTAAAGTATAATGGGCGGTGTCTTACTTTGTCTTGTAAACCTTATCATATCAAATGAAATCTATGTCATATGAAAGGTCTCCATGAGTATTACATTTGTTAGTATGGGCATATTTAAGTATGTATCGCGTGCAAGGAAAAAGTTATAGTGGTTTAATTTATTCAACAAAATAGCTTAGATTACAATTACAGATATTAAGATACTTTTCAGTAAATAGACAGCTTTTACTCGGCGAATTTGCTTTAATATAGTAATGTCGAGTAGCAGCTATATAGTAGCTTCTTAAACATGAAACTTGGGAATCGACAACTCTATTACTGCACTCATGTGTGGTATAAACGAGAAATGGTAGCTACTATACGACTATTGAATATTGTACTATAAGAATATCGAGTAAACGTTTACACAACACGGTTAAAGCACTTAAAGCAAAAAATGCTAAAAAGTCGTAATAAAAGCTTTTACACTACATTGTGGGTACTACGTAGCAACTACTCAACATTTATTCCATCTGTAGCCGAAAAACTCATTCATTATTCGACTGTTTGCTAGTTGGGGAGCTTACCCAGCAACTACATTGACGACAAGGATGTATTGAAGTAGCCTGTCTGCACTTGCTTCCCTTGGCAGTTAATTCAAGGCTCAATTCTAATTAATAATTATGCCTATAACAGGTGGAGATTTCGAGATGGCATATTAATTTATTACGAAAATTAGGTTTATCATGGCATACAGAGTCAATCAGGATGTGATAGAATAGTAGATTGTTATTTAAGGAGCTAAAATTACCCATCATACACGAGGTAGTTCTACTTCCGAGCTTTAGAGAGGAGTAAATAGAAACAGAGTAATAATGGGATTTTAGCGCCGTGTGTAACATTCTATTTTTCACTACGATTGCGAGAAAATAAAATCAACCAATACAATTTTTTTTTTCTCTTTCTCTTCCATCTGTACATTATGTTCCTTCTCACTATATGATGACATGTTCACTATTGTAAAATAAATTACGTTCACCAACTCAATTTGCACTTATTCTAAAGATTTCACGCCAATGCCTTTTATTTAATTTCTTCTATAGCCGTAACGCAATGCATTAGGTCTGTTTTCCGTAGTCATTTGTTGAATGGATATAAATAAAAGAAACTGAAAAGAAAGCGGATAATTTTATTTTGGATGACGAGGATTATTTTTCAGTGGGTCCAATGGAAGAAACAACTTTTATTGGACTTGCTGAACGATAAGTAATAGTGCTAAGTTTCAAATTTATAAACCCAAGGAATGAGATTTTTCAAGAGAAAAAGAGCGCGACGGACTGAGCGAGCGTTGGAACATGACGTCACATGCATCGAGTACCAAGCGGCTGAATCGCGCGTCGCGCGCTCATTTAAAAATTCTATATCTCGGAATGTAATTGTCGTATTGAAATAATTCTTTCACATATATTTTTTATTTTCTACAGAAAATACGATGAGCTAACATTCAGAATTAGTGAAAATTCTTCATTGTTGATGAACAATAGCTAGAGTATTTTGGGAATTGTCTCAATTAACCGTGGGGTAAGATGCAACTTAAAATCAGTATTTTTAGAATTGAATAACATAATAATAATTCTTTGGATTAGTTTAGGACTTAATGTATGGAATTCTTATCTTATTTGAACAAAAGTATATAGTAAATGCTACGCTCTACCTCTCTTACACAAAAACAAAAAAAAAATACAAATGCGCTCATTGTTCTTTAAAATTAAATTCTTTCAACAGTGTCATCTGTTGTCATTTACTGAAAAACAAACATTGTTGTTGTCACTTACAAACCCAGAATAGGAATTAGTACCCCAATCTCGCCACCGGCGCTGTACTTGCGCGAGTTATGGTGGTAACTTTTGAAGTATGGGCGCTGTCTCTCTGTTGTACGTAGTATTTATATACTCTGAGCCGATATCTTCTAATCCTGAAAACACTTTATTTGCGAGTAACTAATATAATATTTTACAATAAAATATTTTAATTTCCATTTTATATCATTGCAAAAATACAATATATATCGCTATACATAATTAAGAAATAATTTCAGCACATTAATATAGCTTGATAATTTTAAAAATTAAGAAATAGGATATCCTTAAATTACATGCTGCATGAAACGGAACATTTACCTATAGTGATTGACAATGCTTGATCGACAGGGAAATTCAAAAAAGGATCGATATGTGTTATATCGATTATTTTTGAGTAGGTTTATCAATATCGAAATATTTTTAATTACCAAAAAATTACGATATATCGGTAAGATATCAAAGAGAGAGAGAATATTCTTACATTACTAGGTAAATATCAATTAACAAACATAATTTCTCATAAATCCTGTAATAATTATCTGAAATTAAGAACAACGATAATAGTACAGTATGATACATGTGTGCAAAGTTGGTAATTACACACGAGCAGTAAGATAGTGATAAGGAAATATAATTTGGAAAATAAAAGCACTAAAATGAAAATCGATTAGACTTTCTTTATTAACTTTCTCGATACAACTAAAAAAATAGATTGGATATCGTTATGACGCATGACTATAATTGTCAAAAGTGAACTGTCACCGATATCTTCTAATCCTGAAAACAGATTAAAATTTATTTTGACCCATATAGGTTTATTGAAGGGGAGTTCCATACTTGAAAAACGGAACTAAAAATAAGTGTTTTCTCACCCTTCTTTGATTAATATTGGTGCTGATTCTGTTGTTTACAACTAAACTAATTTAGTTTCACTAACAAAGAACATAAGAAAAGGATGTAAGAAATGTCTTGTGAAATTAGTCCAATGTTTTTTTCAATATAAATTTAGTCGCCATCTATCGCGGTTACGTCTAAATACCCGCAAATGAAGACAGCAAAGACTAATTTTACAGCTGTAAATGTCCTATTCTTTTTCAATAATTTTTGGCAGAAAAAGATGTGATGTGACTATTTGTTTAGTTCGATTTACAACAGAATCGGTACGATTATTTATTTATTACAATCCAAGCAATTTTCTATAATAATTTCATCGTCCAGGTGGAAGGCCTACGCAAACAGCTGGCCAAGTTGGACGAGCGAGCTCGCTCCAAGGAACAAGACCTAGATGACACCCTCAGCAAGTTGGAGGCCTTCTACAAGGCTTACGACTCAGTTATGGATGATGTGCAAGAGGTAGGATTGACATGATATATTTTCGATTAGGTCCTTCGTAAATGACAAAGGAAATTGTACTCTCTATACATACATTTAGTCCAGGCAACAAATGATTGTGGATAGAAAGGTCATAAGCAGAAAGTTTCACTAGTTCGGAGGCAAACATACTAAAAGTCCCCACCCCTCGGAAGTAAGCCCTAGGAGGGAGTACAAAGAAGGTCACGAAGTTAAGTCCTTGTGAGCAGTCATTGACCAGGCTAATAACATAATTTCATGTTTATTTCAAAGTTGTCAAAATGTTGTATTTTTTCATAAAATTAAATATGGTAGAAAAATATAATTTGTGGAGAAAAGGTACTCCAATTAAAATTTTTGTTGACGTATTTTTATATTTGAAATCTGATGAACAAACCTAATAACTTGTTGACAAACCTGATAAAATGTATTCTCGCTAATTTTAAATAATTTAAAACAAAATTAAAAAAAATTAACGTCGCCTAATTTTCTCCAATACTAATTCCTCAATTCTCCACCAGGCGTCAGAACTAGTCAGAAGCCTCAAGCCAGTATCCTCAGAGGTGGAACAGATCAGATTCCAGCAGAAAGACTTCGCAGAACTGAAGCGTCGTACACTAGAACCTCTCGGTCAAATCGTGACTCAATGCAACAAAATCGGTCAGGGTCTGGTCAGGTCAGCTCTTCAAGGAGTCAGCACACAGCAGCTGGAGAAGGACTTGGAGAAGATGAATGACAAGTGGAATGCGTTGAAGGAGAAGGTAGGCTATTTATGGAGTTGTAAATATGTACTTTATTTGAATATTGTTAAAATACAATTTTTTAAAGCGAAATGAAAGAATATATTACATCCTTACGAATATTATAAACGCGAAAGTTTGTATGTATGAATGTTTGAACGGATTTGGATGAAATTTGGCACACAGATAGAATATGTTCTGGATTAACACATAGGATACTTTTTATCCCGGGAAAACATACGATACCTCGGGAATGCGGGTGAAACCGCGCGGAACAGCTAGTCAAACCATATAAGGTGATTTTTGCGTATATTGGGTGTGATGCGAGGGATGCCTAAGTTTGATAATAAACAATATGTCTGACTGACAGCTTTAATTTAAAATAATTGGACTGTTTTACAAAAAACTTAAACCGACTTCAAAGTACACTAAGAAGTATTAAAATCCTATTCTGATGACAATGGGACCAAACGGGAAGTGTACCCTTTCAATCAAAAAAAGAATTTTCCAAATCGGGTAATAAATGAGGTAACAAACATAAAAAAATAAAATACAACCGAATTGAGAACCTCCTCCTATTTTTGAAGTCGGTTAAAAATGGCGTTAATCATCGCTAACAAAAAATCCGGGATGCTTTACGAATTGTTAGTTTTCTTTCCCTTTTGATCTTTATGTGACAAAACAACGGATTATGATTAACGGGCCTTCCTCCCGAGTCAAAACTAACCTAATCTCCCAAAATACATCAATAATTCCTCCCCACAGACGAACGAACGCGAGCGTCGCTTGGACGTGGGTCTCCTACAATCAGGCAAGTTCGCCGAAGCCCTCGCCGGCTTAGAAAAGTGGTTAGCTGATACGGAAGACATGGTCAACAATCAGAAACCACCCTCCGCTGACTACAAGGTCGTGAAGGCACAATTACAGGAGCAGAAGGTAATTGATAATACTCTTATCTTCTAGGTGGTGATTCTGTTGCAAATCGCATACAAGAAATTATAACTTATGAAGCTACTGAAAGTACTACTGGTTCGGAAAACAGCCTTTAATTGTGAAGTAACGGCAATGATCTGGGCAGGCCCGGATCTATAGTGGGCAAACCGGGGCACAGGACCTGGGTGGCAGTTTCGGGGGCGCCAAAATCATAATGGTTTTGTTATTTCAAACGGTGTGTGGCCCCCTCTTTCAAGTTCTGGTTGGATCTAGGCATCTTGTTCAGTTTGATATTGATGCTGATTATGTCGCACTAAACTTTTCAGTCCCATCTCTTTCTTAGAAAAAATACTGAAAAAAGATAAGAGAAAATATATAAAACTGTCAAAAGTCTACGCCATTGTGATTTACGGGTAAAGAGTCGTGACCAATTTTGATGGCGACTATTGAACTTATTTGACAGGGCAACATTTCTAATGAAATTTGTGAAACCGAGATATAGTGAGAGTAATTCCCCCTTATTACGTGGGAAGGTTATGCGTGACTTTCTAACGTCATATAACAAAAAGTGCCCGGAATATCTTAAAACCCGGGTTTTACTAGACTTTGCTTAAACCATCTCATGTAAGACAATATGTTTGTAAACGACAGAATCAGCATAATTGTCAATGCAGGTGGACTATTTGACTACTTGTCAGTCAAACTTACCTCATTTACCCATCCGACCTCTTTATCGCCCGGCATATCTGTTTTCAATTTTGTTGTTATTAGTTTTTAATTTTCTATTGTAATTGTAGATATTTATATCAATGAATGTTCGTGATGTCATGGACGTAGGCCTCGACAGAAAACCAGCGCGAGGGTTAGTTTTTTTACTAACCTAAGCACAATGCTGAGTCGAGTCCTATTCCTGGGATCACGCAACATTACATTATTGTCTAGTTTATTTTATTTTTTATTTTCAATTGTTTGTAATATTTTGTGTCGTTAATGTAATGTTGTGTGTTGTCTGGAATAAAACTTTTCTTTATTTTTACCCTTCTTTTTTGCCAACAGTTCCTCAAGAAAATGCTAATGGACCGTCAGAACTCGATGTCGTCCCTATTCGCGATGGGTAACGAAGTGGCCGCTGGCTGTGAACCGGCCGAGAGGAAGGCCATCGAGAAGCAGCTCAAAGGCCTCATGGTACGGTTCGACGGCCTCACCAACGGGGCCCAGCAGAGGATGTTGGACTTGGAACAGGCTATGATGGTGAGATTATAGTTTCTATGACAATTATCAAAAAATGGTGATACACTGGTCGTTGTTTTGGTCAGCAACGACTCAGGGTTGATAATACAAATGATACTGATGCAAAAAAATAGTTTAATTTTTAATAATAATACAACACAGCTCGTATTGTGAGATTCCTGTCTCTGCAGCCTGTCTAACCACCGGTAGCTTGGACCCTGCTCCCGACACCGGCGAATTACTATTTTTAGGGTTCCGTAGCCAAATGGCAAAAAACGGAACTGTCCGTCCGTATGTCACAGCCACTTTTTTCCTAATCTATAAGAACTATATTGAAATTTTGTAAGTAGATGTTCTTTTTTCATAGCAAAGTTGAGTTAGTTAATACGGAACCCTCCGTGTGCGAGTCCGACAGGCACCGGAGTTTTTTATATTCTTAGAGATAAGACTTAGAGATAAGTTTTTTATATTCTTTATATTCGTAGAGCCATTTGTTAACGTTCACAAGTGCCTTATCAGGGCCTAAATTGAATAAATGCTTTTTGAATTTTGAATTTTGAATTTTAAATGTTTTTATTTATTTATCAGTGGTCGTTACGGCGGATACCGAGATGAAGGCCCCGGGTTCGAATCCTACAATGTGCTTGAGCTTTTGGTGAAGGAAAACATCGTGAGGTAACCACAGCATGGTGATAGGATACTTTGTAGTACCCACCTGGCTGGCTACCACCCTCAAGTTAAGCACCTATCGGTGTGTTCCGACAGCTGCACTTGAGAGCCAGTTCCTTCTAGGTTTTGTGTGTGCATCACCTTCGGCCACATCATCACTTACCATGATGAGATTGCGGCTTAAAAATCTGTCTGTTATCTTGTAGGTCGCAAAACAATTCCAAGAGGAGCTCCAACCCCTGGTGGAATGGCTCGGCGTCTCCGAACGCAAGGTCAAGTCACTGCAGCTGGTGCCCACTGATGAGGAGAAGATTCAACTCAAGATCAGAGAGCATAAGGTAGGTTTTTGTTTGACACAAGTAGGGAAGAAATGAAGAGTCGAAACACCATTCCTATTGCGGATATAGGATAAAAAAAGAAAGAAAAATAACTTACTTTACAATAAGTATCTATGTTAAATGAAGGTTTAATTGTACGATAATACAAATTAACTTTATTCTATTGTCATATGGTTTATATTTCTTTATCTCTACATTTATAAAAAAATTCTTTTCTTCTTAATTTTTAGTTTGGCAACCAAATCCTTTTCATTAGGATTATTTCTGCTAGTGTCGAGTTACATTATAAATTCCAGTCACAATACTTTCACACAATCCTCAATGTCCGTCACCGCCCATAAAAGTTATGTTTCAGTAAAATGGTGACCATTGTATTTGAAACTATTCACGGACTTTTTGAGACAACTTGAAAAGTCACGATACATATAATTCATTTCATGTCACTTCACTGGTGCACACGGATTGATATTTATTGGATAAAACACCACCGATATATGCAACAAAACTCAGCGCCACTTTTTCCGCCAAAAAGTCTAAATATTCTTTGAAGCAGAAACATATATTCATAACATAATTGTGTACAGATGCTGCACGACGACATAATATCGAAGCAGCCGGCCTTCAAGCAGCTGACGGAGACGGCCTCCACCCTCATGGGGCTGGTGGGAGACGACGAGGCCTCCGCCTTAGCCGACAGACTGCAGGCCGCCACCGACAGGTATGCTGTCCCCCGCTGTTTCACCCGCGTTCCCGGGATAAATTTAGCTTTCTATTAGTGAAAGAATTTTTCGAATCTGACTGGTAGTTCCAGAGATTAGCGTGTTTAAATAAACAAAAAAAAAATCAAATACCTCTTCCGTTTTATTATATTAGTATAGATGGGTTATTTAATACAAAAAAGTTTCTTATGAATTTCTAGAAGGTTATTTTATAAAATGAGTCTTGGTTGGCTACTAAGTAGGAATTGGAAGTGATAATTCTAAAACGAAGCACCTGACGGCCTACAAAATTCTTCTTGCTCCTTTCTCCCGAAGGTGGTAAGCACACAACGCCTAGAAGGAACTGGCTCACAAGTGCAGCTGTCGTAACACATCGATAAGTGCTTGGTGACATATTCTCAACTTAAGGGTGGTAGCCAGCCAGGTGGGTACTACAAAGTACCCTACCACCGTGATATGGTTTCCTCACGATGTTTTCACCGAAAGTTCAAGCTTATTGTAGGATTCGAACCAGGGACTTTCGTCTAGGTATCCGACATCCCTGAGCTGAGCTTTCATCGCCTAATTACATTTAACAGAAGAAATTTATAAAAGGAACGATATTTTGGGCTTATAAATTCTTGTTTAAATGTCATTGTGGACATTGGTTGGACGCTTGGGTCTTGCCTTTGTATATTCTGACCACGTATTATATATACTTATATTGTATTTCTAATTTTAGACGAATATAAAATTAACAAAATAAAATCGACGCTTTACAAAAATCTTCTTGCTCCTTTTACATTCTTCTGACCGATATAATTGCTCCAGATACCAAGGGCTAGTGGAGCACAGCCTGAACATCGGCGAGCTGCTGGACAACTCCCGCAAGGGTCTCCGGCACCTGGTGCTCACCTACCAGGACCTGTCCGCGTGGATGGATGCCATGGACCAGTACCTCGCCAACAGGAAGATACTGCCTGTCAACATGGAGAAGTTGCTGCGCCAGATGGATGAGTTAGCTGTAAGTGGATTTGTGCTAAATCTTATTAAAAATATGTAAGATGCTCT
This sequence comes from Polyploca ridens, assembly GCA_951394255.1. Lineage (NCBI taxonomy): Eukaryota > Metazoa > Arthropoda > Insecta > Lepidoptera > Drepanidae > Polyploca > Polyploca ridens. Next base: position 3,016,460 of record OX596265.1, on the reverse strand, counting down.
TGAGATTCTCTTCTTTAAGCATAGCGTTTATTCGCTCAAAGAGCAGCTCCACTGGGCAAGTATCTCCACCTTACAGAATACCGCAGCCAAATAACTTTATGTCACAGATATAGATATAGTAAGATAACGATACGATAAGTATCGCGATCTGTATTAAATCCAAGCGTGCAATTTTTTATCACAAGCACCAAAACCAACTCCATTGTTTGACAACCTACCATCACGTCACAAACACTATTTAGTGATGGAAAAAACCAAATCAATTCAAGTACACCGATGCAATATGGGTGCGATAGTGGCCACGTTAAGCATTTTATGCTTAAGTCGGGCACTAAATCTGGCACGCGAAGTAGGTCCTCTTGCGTTATCTAACTTTATCTATATCTGTGCTTTTTATGTTGTAAAGTTGTGTTCCTGCGCGTGAATAAGGTCGCCAGAGCTCATAGGGGAGGGGGAAAGGTCGGTAACGCGTGAGCGATGCTTAGTGTGTGGCAAGCGTCCATATGGCTATGGTAACCGCTCACCATCAGGCGGGCCGTAGGCTTGTTTACCGTCTTAATACTTATGGGTGCAATGCCAAGAAGATCTCAAAGAGTTAAATCATAGTCAAGCCAAACTACCCATTCTTTACTATAACATGTTCCTGATTTTTTTCTCCCTCCAGGAAAAGACCGAAGAGATAGCCTCGAAACAAGAAGAGGTGGACAGCACGGTGGAATCTGGACTGGAACTCATGAAGCACATCTCAGGAGATGAAGCTTTACAGCTGAAGGATAAGTTGGATGCCTTACAGAGGAGGTACAATGATCTGACGAGTCGCGGAGCGGAGCTGCTGAGGGTTGCTTCAGAAACCCTGCCGTTGGTGCAGCAGTTGTATAATAGTCATAGCAAGTGAGTGTTATTCTTTGTAATTTTACAGGATGAAAATGGTGCCGATTCTGTTGTAAAACGCACTAAACTAATTTTAGTCACATCTCATCTCTTTCTTACGAATATTATTGAAAAAGGATAGAACATATCTTTGCCGTCTTATTTTGCGTGTATTTAGGCGTAGCCACGATAGATGGCGACTAAATTTATATTGAAAACAAGCATTGGACTAATTTGACGGGACTAAATTTCTTACATCCTTTTCTTATGTTCTTTGTTAGAGAGAGACATTAAAATTAGTTTAGTTGTGAACAACAGAATCAGGGCCAATTTTGGACTGGTCTGTGGTCTGTCAGGCGAATATGGTATTACGAGACTATGCCTTACTTTTTGAGTTATTGCTATCGGCATTTACAGAATCTGAAAAGCATAGTCATAAGACCATATTTGCATGGCTTCAACCCCTAAGGTAGTTGCCCTTACTGACCCGTCTCAAATTTTCATCCTTATACAGGATTAATAAATAGGTGTAATTTATGCTGTTTTGACCCTTGGAACCTAAGGTGTTGAAGCAACGACGGTAGCACCGGTTCTAATTACAACTTTTAGCTGACAAGTACCGGTTAATACTTAAATAGACGGTTATAAAGTTCTCAAAGCTATTTATTTAGTTTTGGTCCAGGAGAGAATTCTGAAGTCTATTTTTGTATTGATTCTATGGTTATTTTTATTACTTTAAGGTTATTTCTGGCTATTTCTTCCAGAACTTATTGTATTACAGAATTAGGAGTATAAAGTAACAATCTAAAAAATATAAATATATATATCAAAACGGCCAATATAATCAGATTGTCCAAAAAAATATCTTTAAAAAATTTGACCTTGCTGAGTTTCTTGCCTGTTTTTCTCAGTTGAAGGCCGACTTACGAAGTGGTGGTAACTTCAGTAGCTTTGACCTTCATAAGTGCCCTACTAGGGCCTAAATTGAATAAAAGGCTTTGACTTTGAATCTTGTTGTTCCTCGCAGGCTAACAGAATGGATGACAGGCGCAGAAACGTGCCTACAATCCGTCGAGCCTCGCGAAGAAGACATCTTGAGGCTCGAAGCTGAACTGCACGAGTTCAGGCCTGTGCTAGACAATATCAACCTTATTGGCCCGCAGTTATGTCAGGTATTCAATTGTTCAGTTTTTACTGCAGCCCTAAAAGCCAGAAAAAGCATTCATTCTGTTCTTGAAGACATTTTGGTTATAGTTGTCGGGAAACTAAGACCCTGGAAGTGAGTTCCACTCCTTTGCTGTCCATAAGACATAGAGTTGAGATAGGCGATGAGACGAAAGTCCTAGGTTCGAATCTACAATGAGCTTGAGCTCTCGGTGAAAGAAAACATCGTGAGGAAACCATAGCACGGTGGTAGGGTACTTTGTAGTACCCACCTGCCTGGCTACCACCCTCAAGTTGAAAATCTGTCGCCAAGCACCTATCGGTGTTTCGACAGCTGCACTCTTGAGAGCCAGTTGCTTCTAGGCTTTGTGTGTGCACCACCTTCGGCCACATCATCACTTACCGTAAAACACAGGCCTATACAGTATGTTCTGGTCAATAATATATCACTTGTTTTGTTGCATAGATATCGCCCGGAGAAGGAGCGACACACGTCGAAGGCATTGTGACCCGAGACAACAGACGGTTTGACGTCATCGCTGAGCAGATCCAGAGGAAGGCTGAAAGACTGCTGCTTAGCAAGAAGGTACGATATTCAACCTTATTAACTATTGCCGCTAGGTGGCGCTGATACCCCAACAGCCAACCCCATACAGGGTCACCGACATCTAAGGGTCGGCAAAGCGCGAGTGCTTTTTTTTTAATTCTTGATCATGGAAACTATGTGCTTCAGTCGCATATATTTTATTTATAATATCAATTTCATATAGTCCGCACATTAACTTTCACATAGTCCGCATTATCAGTCACCGTCCAGTCATGTTTTAGTAAAATGGTGGTCATTGTACTAAAACTTTTCACGGACTTTTTGAGACAACTTGTAAAGTAATTCATTTCATTTCACTTCCACCAGTGAAGTGAAATGAAATGAATTATGTGTATCACATGGATTGATCTTTATTGGATAAAATACCACGATAATATGCAATAAAATTCAAAATACACGAATTTATGAAAATAAAAATGAAAACGCAACGTCACTCTGCAAGTTCCCGCCAAAAAGTCCCGCGAGTGATAGAGCCCTTGGTGTTGCAAGCTTCTATAGGCTACGGGAACTGCTTACCATCAGGCGGGCCGTATGCTTGTAAGAAACTCGCACTAGACACTCTAATCGATACAATTTTGGTTGAAATCTATTCCGCCAATTTTCCACCACAGACAATGCGCTCTGATTGGCTAAGTCAACGACACGACGCAGTGATTGGTCCTAACTGTTTAAAATCAGTGTAAAATCACTAGTTGCGGAATTTGATTGTTTGGACTCTAAAGGAATATTTCCTCGATGGATCGATATTACAATAACGAAATTTTAATAATAATAAATATCCTAGGACATTCCTCACACACGGCATCTAATCCCAAACTAAGCAGAGCTTGTACAATGGAAATCAGATAACTGATATAATACATATAGTAATTTTTTTGTAAATATGTACTTAATATACATAATTACACTCAGACTCACGAGATAGACATATTCGTGCAAACAAATGCATGTCCTGTGTGGGAATCGAACCCACGACCTGCGGCGCGATAGGCAGAATCTTAACCCCCTTGAACCAGAACCTCAGTTAACACCCCATTTCTTCTCAACAGCGTTCAATGGAAGTAGTAGGTGACATGGAGGAACTCCTGGAATGGCTGCGCACAGTGGAAGGTCAGCTGCGTGATGCGGAACCCCCGTCGTGCGAACCCTCGCTGGTGCGCGCGCAGCTCAAGGAACAGAGACCCTTGAATGATGAAGTAGCTGCACAGAGGGTCCGCGTCAGAGATCTGCTCAGCCAGGCTAAGAAGGTATGTAAATAAGTATTTGTTAAAAATTTCATTTTTAATACAAGCTTTTTTTGTTGACTGTACTTGCATTGTCGTCCAATATACTAATAATAATGTACGTGGGAATGATTTATTTTGAACGCAGCGGATGTATGATTTAAGAACAAACTATAAGTGTAAAATGAAATGTCTAAAGTGGTTACAACCACTTACCTATGAAGAGACTGAGGATCTACTTGTAGTTGAATAATTCTGTACACTAACCTACATACACACACAACACTTACTCACACAACACTTACACCTCTCACACTCACACACATACACAACATTTTAAACACACACACCACACTCTTACCCACACATATACTAACACGCATTTTTCTTTTTTGTTTAAATTTTAACCTTTATTATTTTGTATTCCTATTGTTTGTTTGGAACTTAATAGATGTATGTAACGGGGGAGGGCGTTGGTGTCTGCGACACAGTTTTCAAACTTCTGCAGACACCATCGTTGTTTGTATGATTGTACCTTTTGTGTTGTTCCAAATAAATATTTGATATTTGAATGGAAAGTGTGAACGCAACCGATATGAAAGAGATAGATGCATGAAAGAAAGAGAGAGCATGAAGAGTGACAGACAGACGAGAGAGATTGGACGAACGACGTGTAAGAGAAAGAGTTGTATTAGAAGAGATATTTTTTTTATTATAATAAGTACTGAAGAAATGAAAATACATAGTGTTTTATGCACATTTATCTTTCATTACCAACTCAGCCCTACATGTATACCAAATATCAAGTCACACTACTGGAAGTGGGTCAAATTTAACATGCAAAATTCCATTACAGACAACGGGACAGGTGAAAGTAAATAAAAGTTTATAATACTAGCTGTCCCGCGCGGTTTCACCCGTATTCCCGAGGGATCGTATGTTTTCCCGGGACAAAAAGTATCCTATGTGTTAATCCAGAATATATTCTATCTGTGTGCCAAATTTCATCCAAATCCATTCGGTAGTTTTTGCGTGAAAGCGTAGCAAAAATACATCCATACTCACAAACTTTCGCATTTAAAATATTAAGTAGGAAGTAGGATTAGTAGGATAAGAAAGAAGCCGATTCTGTTGTAAGTCGCACTGAACTAATTTTACATCACATCTCTTTCTTACAAACATTATTGAAAAAGGATAGAACACATTTAAAACTCCCAAATTAGCCTTCCCGTTTTCATTTGCGGGTCAATTTTGCAAACGTAACCAATTTTGATGACTACTCAATTTATGTTGTTTATAGGCTTTTGTTTGACCACAATCTCACCATGGTAAGTGATGATGTACCCGAAGGTGGTGCACACACAAAGCCTAGAAGGAACTGGCTCTCAAGTGCAGCTGTCGGAACACACCGATAGGTGCTTTGCGATGGATTTTCAACTAGAGGGTGGTGCTGAGCAATTGGACTAATTTGACTTCTTACATCCTTTTCTTATGTTCTTTGTTAGAAAGTGAGACTAAACTTGCCGTCTATCTAGTGATTTTGAAGCTCTCAACTGAAAACCAACCTAATACCGTTATAAATTAATGCTATAATGACTTGCTTAGGTCCTCCGTGAGTGCCAGTCCTCTGAAGAGACAGCGGTAATCCGCGACCGAAGTGAAGAGTTGAAGGAGACCATGGAGGAAGTTGGTCACCTCAGCGCTGAACGACTTGCCGCTTTGGAACAGGCCTTACCATTGGCTGAACACTTCGCTGATACTCATCATGGGTATGTATACTTTTGTGACCAAAATCTCTTCAAATACAGCCTTTCAAATCTAAGAAATACTAAGAAAAGTAGTCCTTATTTCTTTACGTGTAAGGTTCGTCAATCTAAAAAATATAAAGAAAAGTTGTCCTTATTTCTTTACGATAAGGTCCATCCATATTATAAGTAACCATAGATTTAACAGATGAACCTTATTATGACGCAATAATAATGCGGGTACCACAAAGTGCTATGGTTGCGCTCAAGATTTTTCCATCTAACGAAAACTCATCGCAGGGTTCATACCACAAAAATACATGACAAATCTCCTCTTGGCAGTATTCGTCAAAATGGACGTGGACTCTATAGATAATATAATTAAGGATGTTTTTTTTTATTGTTTATCGGCCTGTGTTTGACCACAATCTCACCATGGTGAGTGATGATGTATCTGAAGGTGGTAAGCACACAAAGCCCAGAAGGAACTGGCCCTCAAGTGCAGCTGTCGGAACACACCGATAGATGCTTGGCGACAGATTTTCAACTTGAAGATGGTAGCCAGCCAGATGGGTACTACAAAGTACCCTACCACCGTGATATGGTTTTCTCACGATGATTTCCTTCACCGAAAACTCAAGTTCATTGTAGGATTCGAACCCGGGACATTCGTCTCGATACGACGTCACTACCACTGAGCCATCATCGCCTTAAATTATTAATTTAATTTAATTGTTCAGGTTATCATCTTGGTTGGATGACATGGAGAAGCAAGTCCAGATGTTGGCGATGCCCGCGCTCAGACCAGAGCAGATCGCTCAGCAGCAAGACAAAAACGAGGTAAGAACATCATCCGTTGGTTTCCAAAAAACAGGTTCCCGAGACGGCTTTTTGAAATTAAACTTTGTATCTGCTGGGCAGAGATTCATATTCATCATCATCATATCAGCCTAAGGATGTCCACTGTGGAACATAGGCTCCCCCCATTAATTTCCGGGTTTGAACCGCTTGCAATGGCATAAATGTGTAATTTAGATTCTTCTGCTGATTTATAGTGAACTTTCATGTTTTATTCAACTCTCAAATAGGCCTCCCCACTTGTCCTCTCCTCCTCACTTTTAACATATCTTCTTCTTAGTTTTAAGTTTGGCAACCAAATCCAAATTCGGATTTATTTCTGCCAGTGTCGAGTTATATTATAATTTCCAGTCACAATAAATTACTTTGGCATATAGTCCTCAGTCAGTCACCGTCCATAAAAGTCATGTTTTACTACAATGGTGGTCATTGTACTTAAACTCTTTACGGACTTTTTGAAACAACTTGAAAAGTCACGATACACATATTTCATTTCATTTCACTTCACTGTTGCTGATGGATTGATCTTTATTAGATAAAATACCACCGATAATCTATATATATAAAAGAAAGTCGTGTTAGTTACACTATTTATAACTCAAGAACTGATTTGGCTGAAAATTGATAGGGAGGTAGCTTAGAACCAGGAGAAGGACATAGGATATTTTTTTTAGGGTAGAGTAGAACACCACACGAACGAAGTCGTGCCGGGCCAGCTAGTATGCAATAAAACTCAAAATACACGAATTTATGAAAATAAAAATGAAAATGCAACTTCAGTCTGCAAGTTCCCGGCAAAAAGTCATATTTCTCCTACTCTTCATTTCCCATTATTGACTATTTCTGTGCCAATTAGGTCTATATCTAGTGGAAGATAGTAGGAGGGTAGTCAATGTTTTTTTTTTGCACAGATGCTGCAACAATCAATCGGCGGTCACAAGCCTCTGGTGGACAAGCTGGTGAAGACTGGCGAGGCCTTAGGACGACTTTGTGGGGAAGAGGACGCGGCTAAAGTGCAGGACATCGTTGAAGCCGACTGTGATCGGTACAACGCGCTTAGAGCCGAGCTCAGGCAACGCCAGCAGGAGTTAGAACAGGTAACTCACTCACATGACTAGCGGACAAGTTGGTGAAGACTGGCGAGGGTCTACATACCTTACAGATAACACAGCCAAATAACTAAAAGTTGTTCCTGCGAAGTCGCCAGAGCTCAGGGAGGAGGGAAGCGTCAGTAAAGCGTGAGTGATGATCGAACTGTGCGGACTCAAAGGAGTTTTCTTCCGCGGACACTCGGACCGTGGAATGAGCTCCCCGCTGTGGTTTTCCCAATGGAGTACAGCATGGGGTTCTTCAAAAAGGGTCTGAAGAGATTTCTTCAGGGTCGGCAACGCGCAAATCTTACCCCTGGTGTTGCAAGCGTTCATAGGTTACGGTAACTGCTTACCATCAGGCGGGCCGTATGCTTGTTTGCCACCTAGGTGGTATAAAAAAATTACTTTTATTTTAATTTTGATTTTGAATAGGTGCTTCGTAAGCTCGTTTCAAAAATACAAAGACATTGCAGGATTACCTCCCACCATTTGGATCGACCAGATCAAAGTTACTGGGAGAACTTGTAAAAATACTCACCTACGAATGGTGACATTGTTGGTAAACGCAATCCCACCAAAAACATTTTTATGTAAAATGTTGCCGCCAAGACATATGGCTCGTACTGTCAAAAAGTTATCAGATGTCATGTAGAGCCAAGCTTATAACTCCACATGCACTCTACAAGCCCTAACTTCACAAACTCTCTCAGATAGAAATAGTTGATAGAGTGACAATGGACTCTGCTAGATTCAAGTATAGATAGACTGTGGCCCCCTATTACAAAAGAAGATTTAAGTCAAGTCTAGTAAACCCAGGTTTTAAATATATCCGTCGCTTTCTAACGTCATATAACTAAAAGAGACGGGGTTTTTTCAATAACCATTTTTTGTAATCAGGAGGGTTGAGCTTTTAGAAATAAGTTCAGGAGGCCATCTTCTCGTTCCTCGAAATTTACGCCCCGTTTTTATTTCCCTATTAATATTTATCAATATTGACATGCACCTTTTCTCCTAGGCATTACAAGAGTCATCACAATTCTCGGACAAACTGGAGGGCATGCTGCGTGCTCTCTCAGGAGCTGCAGACCAGCTGCACCGAGCTGAACCGGTGTCTGCTCATCCACCTAAGATTGAGTGAGTTTGTTGTACTCTTCAGGTATTCTCGTCGGAATATTTTCAGTGTTCTGAACCGGTGGTAAAGACACTTATTAAGGCCACTTCCGAATCGATGGTAACTCCTGTAGCCTTCATAAGTAAGCCTACTAGGGCTTAAATTGAATTAAATGTCTTTGATTTTAAGTACATAAGTAACTTTACAGGGCCTAAACTGTATTTTTGTTTCTACTAGGTGCTTAAGTGTGTTTTGACCGCAATCTCACTATGGTAAGTGATGATGTGGCCGACACGGTGGTAAGTACGCAAAGCCTAGAAGGAACTGGTTCTCAAGTGCAGCTGTCGGGACACGTCGATACGTGCTTGGCGACAGATTTCAGGGGTACTACCAAGAACTCTACCACCGTGCTATGGTTTCCTCCATCAAGCTCAAGCTCATTGTAGAATTCGAACCCGGTTCCTTCGCCACGGCATGAGTACTAAAAGTCTTCATACCCCTTTTTGAGAAGGTTGTGCCTGCCTTTTTTTTCTTCTGTTTCTCTATCTCTATCTTCTAATCTTCCCAAAACTCATCCAGGGACCAAATCGACGAGAACAACTCTCTAGTGGAAGACCTGGAGAAGCGTCAAGAAGCCTACAACGCGGTACAACGCGCCGCCTCTGACGTCATCAGCAAGGCCAATAAGAGCGACCCTGCTGTCAGAGACATCAGAAATAAGCTCGAAAAGCTTAATAAGTGAGTATTTTGAGCGTCATAGAAAAATCGTCTTATCTTTTTATAATAAATGGAGATTTCGAGATGGCATATTTTCGAAACCTATGTTGGGTTAGTCATGCTGAACAACTTTTACTATGGGAACAACACTGAATTCTCAAAAAAAAAATCTGTTAAAATAGGTTTCAAAAATATGCCATCTCGAACTCTCCACCCAGTATACAATTTTTTTGCACGTGTGTATGTCACTGAACCGAATTTATTTGTATGCGTTTGGGTGGCGCCCTAAACTAAACTATCCGGTTTAGATTCACAAATCAGCCCGGCAGATGGCGCTGCAGTCGGTAGGGTAGGGTAGCACCACAGGGTAGGGTAGCACCACGCGAACGAAGTTGTGCCGGGCAGCTAGTTGCTGTATAATAAGGTTCATCAATAAATAAATATTTAGGGACATGGGAGCAATCTTGAGGTGGGCAATCTTTTCCTTTAGATAATTGACTGACTGACTGACTCATAGATTAGGCAATCATTAAAAAAATATACAGATGTAGAGATTTCATTTCTCCATGGCTATGGCTCCATCGTGGTAACAATGTTTCTGCCAGTGTCATGTTTAAAGAGAACAAAAGGAGAAACGAATAGGTACTCAATGAATTTAAAAAATCCCAAGAGAAGTCATTATTTGTGTAATTTCTCAAACAATATTGTTGATTGTGTTCCTAACATGTAACCGCGCGAACATAGACTGCGGCTCGAGCTTAGAGAGTACTCTAAATGTGATTCGCTTATTAATATCATGTCATTTCCCAGACAATATTGTAGTCTTCAGATAGGTTCATTATCATTATCAGCTTATGGACATGGGACATTCCCACTGCTGAACACATACCTCATTTCACAAATGAGGGTCAAAGTGAATGGGTAGATAGTCCACCTCGCATGCCCACTGTGGATTGGTGGAGGTAGGCTCAACTACTGTTAGAGTTGCCAAGCCGCCACAATAAAGTGACAATTGGGACCAACGGCTTTAAGCCTTCCGAAGAACGGTAAACGCTCATCGTTCGTAGCTATCAATTAAGAACTCCTCTCCCTCCAACAGACTATGGTCAGAAGTGCAGCACGCGAGCACAGACCGCGGCTCATGTTTAGAGAGTACGCTGGACGTGGCGCGTCGGTTCTGGGAGCAGCTGGAGGCGGTGATGGGCGTGCTGGGCGACCTGCAGGACACGCTGGCGGCGCAGCCCCCGCCCGCGGCACAGCCGCGCGCCATACAGGCGCAGCAGGTCGCGCTGCAGGAGATCAGGCACGAGATCGATCATACCAAGCCTGAGGTCAGTCGAGTTTAGGTACCGCTCTACACGTGCCGCCTCGGTTCTGCCACCAGCTGGGGCGTGCTGGGCGACCTGCAAGGCTGTGTTTAGTAACTTCACACCGTGGTGCGATCGTCCGACGTCGTCACATACTATTGAACTGTTACTGAACGCTACCATGATCGTCGGGCGATCACACGGCGTTGTTACTGAACGCAGCCCAGGAGATGACTTGTCAGTCGCGTTTAGATACCACTCCATCAGCTGGATGTTAAGTTAGCAGAGTTAGCTTATTTCAGGAACCATGTTCGCGGCTAATTATTACGTTGTCAAATTAACTGTACCTTAAAATGATCCTGCCAACATCAGGGAAGTGCTAGTCACTGTAACTGTGCAGTGAGGATGTTCTAATATTAATAGTACATCTAAATCAGAACAGGTCAAAGTAAGTCTTTCTCGCAAGAGAAAGTAAGACAAGTAAGCGTAGCCCTTCAATGGACTAAGTATTGCTATAAGACATAGACAATCCATTTTTGCTAGTGTAAATGTTCACGAGCACAGTTCATTCTGACTGATCGGGATGGAGAGTTTCTGTGGACGCCCTCTGCCCCATCTAAGGGACACAGGATCGTAAGTCAAGAAAGTTCATTCTGATAGTCTACTAAAATCATCAGTTAACTTAACGGTCTCTTTTGTAGCAGTCACTTTAAACGACAAATCCAATTATCATTCGCATTACGATATAGACACCAGCTCTAGCCAAAAAATTCAATGGATTTTCGCCCCTAAAATCAGGTGGAAAAAGTCCGCAAGACTGGCTCAACCCTCATGTCGCTATGCGGCGAACCAGACAAACCAGAAGTCAAGAAGCACATGGAAGACTTGGACAACGCTTGGGATAACATCACAGCGCTATATGCTAGGAGAGAAGAGAACTTGATTGATGCTATGGAGAAGGCAATGGAGTTCCATGATACGTTGCAGGTGAGTGAGAACTTTATTTTATTTAGAGGGGCTGGATGATAGCTCAGTTAGATTTATTCCCACACATAAAAAAAGTGTATAAGACAAAATAAAAAGATAAATATGAAAAGATGTATGTGTTTCAATGTGATCATAATACTAAAAATGTTAAAGACCTTGGCTTAAAAATATCAAAATACAAAGCAACAAATCTTACTTAATATTTCTATTATTGATGAGGCGATTAGGTCGATATTTGATTGTAGGGATTATTTTTATGAAAACTACGTGTACTTAGTATAGTGGTTTATTCACAACTGACTCGATAGAAACATATGTATATCTAGGTACATAGTGGACTGTATATACTCCTCGATGATGGTTGCGGTACATACATATTAGACAATTATAGTTCTAAGACATGATGATTTCAACCAAACCAATACTCTCATATTGACAAAGGGATCCAACTTTATTATATTATTATATCAAATGCGTCAATCTTACTTTAAAAAGATATCCAGGATGATTAAGGTAACGCATCCGATTAAAAACTTTAAAAATGTCTCCCAGAACCTTCAAGAGTTCCTCGACAAAGCAGAAGACAAGTTCTCCCGTATGGGTCCACTGGGGTCCGACATCGATGCAGTCAAACGACAGATCTCGCAGCTAGCCGCCTTCAAGCAGGAAGTCGATCCTCATATGGTTAAAGTAGAGGCTTTGAACAGGTGAGTCATGGGGTTTTCAGGGGTTTTGAGGGAGTTTTGTGGGGTCATCTGGGGTTTTTAGATGTTTGAACAGGTTTTAAGGATGCAGGGATAATATTATGACCCGAATTACAGAACGAAACTTATAGAAATTGCATCAATTGAATTTAAATCTTGCATCTGTGATATAAGGTTTATCTATGATTGAGATAATCTCGACTTTACATTTGCGTTATTTATTTCGGGTCTGAGCTCTTTAGAGCTGATTTAAAATGAGTTTTAGTTTATAGTTATCTCTAATAACACAAAAATGTGTTCTGATATTTTTGATTGGAATAAAAGTATTTCGCAATATTTGGTGATGGTTGATAATTCAAATAACTGAATTAATGTTTTTCCTTACGCTTTTAAGAAACAGATTTTACAATACCCTTTAGATTTGCTTAATCAACTTTTAAATTCTCTTACTTATAAGCGAAGAGATTTTGGGTTCGAAAAAACGTTTATAAGTATGGGTCAAAGTCCTTGCTAAAATTAATGCACATTACTAATTGAATATTTTTCTATGTGAACCCTATCCGTGGATTGACACAACAAAGGAGTCTTATGAGGCAAGAATAAATAACATTACACTATTTGAGTGTGCTTCTGTTGAGTAATTACCCACGGTTCCAAATGATATTAAAAAACTTGGAAACGGAGTCTTTTGATCTCTATTTAACACTGTCAAAAGTCTCTTTTGGGGAATTCGTAAGTCATTAATATCATCTAGGATTCTTAGACCCATTTTAGTATAATTAACAACTATATTAAAGCATATATTATTCATTATAATTGGCTCAAAAGACTTTGTTTCCAAAACAGTAAGATATTAAAACTAAACGACTAATGCTATTTTGAATTTAATAGCAAACTCATTTGGAAGCGACTACAGTATGTACATAGTTATGTCAGCTTCGTTTTATGGATGTGTTTTTTTAGCGCATTCAAGGAGCGACAGAAAAAATAACTAATTTAGAAAGAGTTCAGAAACAAATTTCTTACACGGTACGGATTTGGGGCTTTCACATGTAGGCTCCTATCTAAAGATAACATTAAATACTCTAAGGGCAGTTTCTGCAATGATGGGTTCATTAATAGTAAAATGCCCATTTTGCACCAAAATCCGCGCCATAATCTATGAATTTCTTTCTGAACATAAATAAAAATTTATCTCTTTCTCGCACAACACAATTTTATATCTCCCATCTCTTTTCGGCCCTTTAAACAAAATTTTGTATGATGCAGATGGGTGTTTGGCTTTGATTGGACGTGAATTGATATGCTCCTAGAACGCGTGTTTTTGTTTTGTAGTTTGTTTCTTGTTTTTCTCAGGCTTTCATATTCATGTGTGTATTTTTATAATAAAAGAAAAGAGTTCGTTTAATTTAAATTTAAAATAGGATCTTATCAACTTACTTAATTCGTTCTAGTTTTTGTAAAGCACTTTTGCTACCTTGGTTTTCGAACACGAATTCTCTCACTGAAATTTGTACCTTCTTGTCTAGAAAATAAAGTTCTATATTGTATTGCTATATTAAAAAGTGCCTGCCGCGTTTTGAAACAACGATTACGAAATATATCTTTCAATAAATAACTATTCCCTTGACAAAAAAATTGGGTTTATTCACATAATCTCAGGCCGAACCAAGACGTAACTTTTTTCAAGAAGGAGAGAGTATCTCCTTGCCTAACTATGTGCGTCTCTTTTTGGCACAAGGTTGAATATGGACTATCAAAACTGACCTATTATGGCCATAGTTTAGCAATGGTATGGTATCCTCATGAATATGGAAGCTTCAAATCTCGCTTCTATCTCCTGTGTTCTTGTTTGTGTAGTTTTTTTTCTTTACTAACATTTACTGTTTGAGTTTGCCACATCATGTCGTTTGTATTCTATTAATTGGTTGAATGATGGTTTAAATTTCAGAACAGCTAGGACTCGATTGCTTTATTCAAAAATCAATCTTATGTCATTGGTATAAGATTAGTTATGCCATATTACTTGAGCGTTTATAGCTGAGTTTATTGACGGTTCTTGTCAGCAAATGCAACCTTCCGTACCGGTATTAAAGTCAGACTTAAAAGTGCCTGCGAAGGTCTTGTATTTTTATAACCGCCATAAACCATCATTCACCTATATAACCTCTCCAGAATCGCAAATAACCCAATATAACCTTCCAGACAAGCACAAGAGCTGACAGAGCGAACATCGTCAGAACAAGCGGCTGCTATCAAACAACCACTGACAGAAGTCAACTCTCGCTGGTCAGCGCTACTTAGAGGCATGGTTGAGAGGCAGCAGCAGCTTGAGAGGGCGTTGTTGAGGCTTGGACAACTGCAGCACGCGTTGCAGGAACTGCTCACATGGATACAGAACACCTGTGATACTTTGGATACACTCAAACCTGTAAGTCTATCGTAACTTGAAAAAAATTTATAAGTTTCCATAAATCAGATTGTTGTTCCTTAGCGGGGATTTTTGAATCCATAGCTAATCTTACTTAGGGCTAGCAATAATCCCTTGAGAGTAGTAATACCGAGCAATCCAATTCCGCAACTCAACGCAGTCAGTGATTTTGCACTGATTCTTGTAAGGACCAATCACTGCATCTAAATGTTTGTGTCCTTAACTTAGCCAATCAAGACTACATGTGTCCTTGACTTATGCCCGGTTCCTATAAACAAAAACTAAACGTTTTGCTTACCGATGGTAGGTTTTTTAATTGCCAAACTGGGCATATAGATCATTCCGTAAGCAAATTTTACCTGTGATAGCTACTTCCATATGGGAAGGTCTGCTATGCAAAGCTTTGAGGTATTTGCTTCATTATTAGTAAAGATATAAGAGTCTTTAATTTTAACCGATAACGCTCCGTAAATTATAGGAATCGGCCATTAGCCGATAAGAGCGCATTGTCGGTGGTGATTTTGATTGCCCCAACTGGGGCGCTCTCAGGCGTTGTTACCTAATCATAACTCCGGTTAGTCCGCGTAAGGGTGATAAGGCTAAATTTTGAAAGCAACCTGACTAGTTACGCCACAATTTCAACACATATTAGGTACTTAAACGTTGAACTCCCCCTCTCCCAGGTGGCGGGCGACCCTCAGATCCTGGAGGTGGAGCTGGCCAAGCTGAAGGTGCTGGTGAACGACATCGCGGCGCACCAGCCCAGCGTGGACACGCTCAACGACGCCGGCGCACAGATCGTGCAGCAGGGTACGGGTATGTGGCCCGCGCTTTTGTGTGCACATTACACCATTACATTAACATTCGTTCCCAAAGTATCACCCGCGACCAAACAAATTGTATGAACAGTACATAGCCCACATAAAAGAACTGGGATTTGTATGGGAAAAATTAAAACTAGTCTCGAGTTACATACATATTTTTAGATATATATAAATGGTTATATAAACTGTTATAAAAACTGATTTTGGAGCCGATTCATGATTGAGGAAAAATATTGTTGAAGACATTCTAATGAAAAAATTGGTATTTACGCGTGAAAAGTATAATTATGTGGATTATTTCATTCTATTCACATCTTATTGCTCACAGAACAAGTTAGTTTTATTTGCACGATCGTAATTATTTTCAGTAAAATACGAAATCATACATAAGCACCCGGGTTGATATGGGTTGATAATCTAAAAAAACATTGACTCACGTCTAAATTGTCTAAGCGTCTCTTTCTATCTCGCAAAGTGTCATAAGGATTGACATATTTTCCATGCTATAAAGAGCTAGTTAGCGTAGCGAAATCCTAAGTGGTGGTAAGGTGGGCCATGAAAAGTCCTTCATAATTTAGATATGCCCCTTATTCCTTCATGAAAACCAAGAGGAGTTCCCGAGTTTGGAACTTGTTAGGTGAGTCGCGTTCCAATATACTTTGGGAACCACTGCACTATAACATACCTATTCTTTTTAATTTAAATTTTTTAGTATGCCAATCCTTTTCATGGGTTGACACAGAATGTCCCATTCACAAAAAGTCTTGTTAAAACATTAAGTAACTCAAATTCGAGTTTGTCTCCAAAGAGTTTACTGTTTGATTTAATATAATAACACTTCCGTATTTTGAAATTGCATCCAAAATTGCCAATCACAAAAAAACCTTCTCTAAATTAATATTTTTTCAAAGCCCTCTAATTATTCGTGAAGTATTTTAACTCAAACTCCCCTTCCTAACTCTTTCGTGCTAACTCCTGTGACGTCATATCACATAATAAGTGCTCCAGTGCGCTAATGCTTCAAGCTTTAAATGTTTGTGTTCGTTACGTCATGCTTACTCTTCTGTTAATGCGATTAATATGTGTATTTTTAGGTTTATATGTATAGATTTATAAAAAAAAATAGTTGCAGATTTATTTTTATGCAAGTGAAAATCCAAACCGAAATTTATCTATTTAAAATTATTATAATTTATCCGGCTCGAAGGACCATAATTATTATAGAGATCCTTTAAAATCTATCGAGCTCAATAAGTTTTATTAGTTCTGCAAAAATATTTCAAAAATCATATATGATTTTAAAAGAATCTCAATCATCAAAATCATAATTCATGATCGCATCAATATAGGTACAGACGAAGCGGGAGAAACAGCAGAGAAGCTCTCAACATTGAATAGAAAGTGGCGGGAACTGCAACAGAAGGCCAGAGACCGACAGACAGAGTTGGAAGATGCGCTTAGAGAGGCCCAGAGGTAAGACCAATACTCACTCTTTTTTTTCTGTTTATAAGGTCCAATTCTCGTGTCTGCAGATTCTATTGCAAGTCTCACTAAAACGTCTCTCTTTCTTGCAAACATTATTGAAAAAGGATCGAAAAATTTGTCTGTTATTATCGTTTACGGGAAAATAGTCGCGACCTTCTTTATGACAAGTTCACGGTGTAAACTAATTGAACTTATTTGATAGGACATTTCTTCTGTCCTTTTCTGGTTTTTTTGTTAGAAAGAAAGAGACTAAATAATTAAGTTTTTAACAGCAACATCGATGTCGCAAGAGAATACATGACAAGCCGGCCATATTTTATTCAATATAAGCCCTTATAAGGCACTTATGTACATTAATATTAATTCTACCTCTGGTAATATACTTGAACTGAGAAGACACCCGGCAAGAAACTCAGCAAGAATTCCCCGAATCCTCTAAAGATTTTTTTTAATCCTTCGTATGTGTCCTTATATTTAGCAGAAGTGTGCTGTTTGTTACCACAATACAATCAATTGTACTATTGTCTTATGTTCGTAGTTTCAACGCCGAAATCGGTGATTTACTCTCGTGGCTATCGGAGGTGGACGGCGTGATCACCGCCTCCAAACCAGTGGGAGGTCTGCCCGAGACCGCTTCTGAACAACTCGAGAGATTTATGGTAAGAAAACCATAATTTATGACGAAAGATAAATACAAATTATTCTGTTACCTAACTTATAACCTGACTAATTTATATATAGGCTATATTGGAGCGTTTAAATAATGTTGTTAAATAAGCTTAAATCAATACCACAAGAAATTTGCCTCACTTGATCGCAAACTACAAGCATCCTGGTACCGGAATCTGTTACTTACTTATCCAGTAGGCCAAGTTCCAGTAATCCCACTACTCTTAGATCCGTATAAGTTTTGAGTCGAGATTGAAACAATTAAATTTGAATCCTGGCCCTTTGATATACGGTTTATTTTAACAAAATCCGTGAGACTATACTTATGTTTAGGTTTCAATATAATACTGACCATAGCATTTAAGACAAAAACACTAACCCTCTTATTCATAAATCGCTTCATAACTAAATCAGTGTTATAGTGTTCGTCTCACTCTTTCGATCACCAAACGACACGTGTAAGATAAAGACTTCGGAATTTTAACATATAACGATAAATAGCTTTTTTATCAATAAGATAGGTAAAAAATTTTACCAAAACGCCTTTGAATAACAGGAGGTATACAACGAGATCGAAGCCAACCGTCCTAAAGTAGAGGCAGTACTGCAACAAGGCCAGGAGTACCTCAAGAGACAAGAGAAGCCGAACCCAACGTCTCAGCTACATCAAAACCTGAAGAATCTCAAGACCAGATGGGACAATGTTACTGCCAGGTAAGGGAATCTTTTAAATTGTCTGCAATTTTACGTGATTAATATCATAGTAAGATCGAGCATGCTTTGATAATTGGCAGAATTACAAACGGACTAAATAAAATTATATGAAGGATTAAAGTAATTCTATCCTTGTTTATCGAATAGGTATAGAAAGGGACAGGTCTAGAGATAATCGATCATTATACTTTATTGATGTCTCTGAGTGCGACAGTAAGACTTGTGCTAGAAATTGGTGAAGGCAAAGCTCACAAAAAACAGTTCTTCTACAGAATATATTTTGTGGAACCAGGAACGGTTCGATCTGATCTCTTAAAATATTATACAGGTTTTTTTCTGGCCCAGTGACAAAGCGATATCAATGGTTTTTGTGTCTTGACGAGTTTTATATTTTAAATCAAGGATTTTTGTCTTGTCGAGTTTTTTAATATTAATAGTCTTTGTGATTTGACGAGTTTTAGATTTAATATCAATAGGTTTTGTATCTTGACGAGTTTTAGTGTTAATATAAATCCTTTTTGTGACTTTACGAGTTTAAAATTTAATATTAATTGCCTACAGAAAGAAATAAGAGCTATTAAAAAAATCACAAAATCGAATAAAAGTTTATTGTTTCAAACAGAGCGTCAGACAAGAAGATAAAGTTGGAAATAGCGCTGAAAGAAGCGACGGAATTCCACGACGCGCTGCAAGCGTTCGTCGACTGGCTGACCACTGCTGAAAAGACCCTCACGTCTGCCAAACCTGTCTCCAGGGTTATGGAGACGTTACTCAGTAAGTATCTATACTAATATAACAAATACCAACATTTAAAAAAAAATACATTTTTAATACAAACTTCTTTTGGTGACTGTACTTTTTGTTATCTGTACTTGCATTGTCATCTAATATACTAATGTATACCAGATTACAGCTCAATCGGACACCGGGAAGTGGGTCAAATTTTGCAAGATTCGATTACAGACAAACCGGACAGGTGTAACTAAATAAAAGCTCGTAATAAAGCGGAAGTTTTTCGTTTGTTTAAATGGGCTAATCTCTAAAATTACCAGTCGTTTTCGAAAAATTCTTTCACTAATATGATGCTACATTATCCCCGAACGCGGGTGAAACCCCAGGGGACTAGCTTGTTATATTTATACAAGAGTGCTCCGATCTATGTGATTTTTATATGTGATATTACATAGCAACGAGAATTCAAATTATTTTCCGTATTTAGGGTCAGCTCACGCGACGCCTATTCGAATTGTGTCACTCAAATTTGTACCTTTTTGTGTACTAAATAAAGTTCTATCGCTATCTTAAAAAGTGGACTCCGAGTCGCGTCGCGTCTCAATATGACCTGACTGTAAAATTATTAAAATCTTTATTCTGACTGTTAATATACCAATAGAGTTTTAAGGATAAATAGCAATTGGCAAGCTAAATGAAACGACGTTTAAGAAGAGAAGATTTTAGTTATTGAAATCGTCTATAGGTGGCAGCCGCTTACCATCATCAAGGCTGTATACTTGTTTACTACATTACTATTATGAAACATTTTTTATAGTATTCTTGTAGATAGAGAAACTCTTCATTTTCAATCTCTCCCCCTACAGCCCAAATCGAAGAGCACAAGTCCTTCCAAAAAGAGATCTCCACGCATCGCGAGACGATGCTCCACTTGGACAAGAAGGGCACACACCTGAAGTACTTCAGCCAGAAGCAGGACGTGATCCTGATCAAGAACCTGCTGGTGTCAGTACAGCATCGGTGGGAGAGGGTGGTTTCCAAGGCGGCTGAGAGGACTAGGGCGTTGGACCATGGCTTCAAGGAGGCTAAGGAATATAATGATATGTGGTGAGTTGATGGTTCAAGATCAATCAAGGGATACATTTTCAATGAGTAGCCAAATTTTCAGGGGGTTTTTAACCAACTTCAAAAAAAGGAGGAGGTTCTCATTTCGGTTGTATATTTTTTTACCTCATGAGTTATGAGTGACGTCATTTATTAACCGATTTGGAAAATTCTTTTTGTTTGGAAGGGTACACTTCCCGTTTGGTCCCATTGTCAACATTTTGATTACTTTTTAGTGTACTTTGAAGTGTAAGTTTAAGTTATTTTACTGTAAAATAGTTTTTTATGTTATGTACTCATCATTATGAACAACTTTTAGTATGGGACCAACTCTGAAATCTAGAAAATTACGACAATAAACCTATCGGACACATGAGGAGTTTCTTGCGTCGCTTCTTCTCCTCATACGGGACTTTTCCGAATAGTGTTACGTTGTTTTGCCTGCACTACCAGTCGATTAACTAAAGCTGGCACGTTCAGCACATTTACAAGTTGTGCTTGTGTAGTGTCTGTGAATAAGTGCGCGGCGTGACGTCACATCATGAACACTGTCCGTCTCTCTCACGCGCGGTCTAGCTTATGAGTATGAAGGAGACAGTTATTACCCAGTTAGACACAATTTTACCCACTCACAAACACACACACCAATACACACACAAATATTCACACACAAACACTCGCACACAAACACCCACATAAAAACACGTCCACACATAATATTTTAGTAGTTAAGTTAAATAATTGTAATTTTATTGCTATGGAAGAGTGGAGTCTCCTAATACAGGCATTGCATGCTTAAAAGGAGGCTCCAACCACTTTTTTAATTATGTACTTTATCTATGTGTCGAAAATAAATTATTATTATTATTATTATTATAGTTATTGTTTGGCTTTTGCTCATAATGAATGGTCTTTTTTTGCATTCGTCCATTAGAATTGACTGACTGATTAGATGCAATAATGTAATAAAACATACTGTATCGTGAAATTGCATATGTGTGAGTACTGTGAACGTGCCAGCTTTAATTAACCGATCTGTATTCCAAAGACTTGCAACTAAGGATAAGTCTTGAATATAAATAAAATTATTATCTATTTCTAGGAACAACCTGATGAACTGGCTCACAGAAACAGAGAAGCAACTGGATGAGCTCAATTCCGAAGCCACAATCAACGACCCGGAGAAGATCAAGCAAAGGTAAGCACTATATTGACTAGCTAACTTCAGGACCAGAAAGTCGAGAGAGTTTGAGATATAAATCATAGAAACAGATATACCTAGAAAGAGCGTCACCATACTACCCGACTATATAAAACAGGCAAATTTTTACGCTGGTGTACACGACAGTTACTTTTTACGCTAAGTCTGCGTCATTTTGTTTGTCATAGTGACGTTCATAATGATAGCAATTGTTGAAATATTCCAATATATTAAACATTATTTTTTATTTTTATTTGATTTTGCCCCTAACAGTTAGGGGCTATTTTTATCGACACTGAATCTGTATATATTATTATCAAAGATAATAAGTATAGTGTAGTAGACGCTACACCAGTATGTTTAGGGTCGGCAACGCGCGAGTGATACCCCTGATGTTGCAAGCGTCCATAGACTACGGTAACCGCTTACCATCAGGCGGGCCGTATGCTTGTTTGCCACCTTAGTGGCATAAAGAAAAGACGCAAGCTGCAATTTAATTCAATTTGAAATACCTATATTTAATAATTGAAAAAGTTTTTAAAAAAACTGAACTGAATTGACTTTTTACTTTATCTGGGCTAATCTCCTCGGCTGAATCGATTTTGATCATTGTGTTATTCATCAATAGGTATAGGATTTTTCAGAAAGTAACCTAATCTATTTTTTATGCCTATTTTAATAATTTTATTTATAGTTTTGGTATTTGCAATTTATATGGATAATTTGGCATATATTTCCTTTTGCTACCAGACTGACCAAACACCGCGAGTTCCAAAAGGCGCTGGCGTCCAAACAGCCGGCGTACGACCACACCAT
The DNA here is from genome assembly GCA_951394255.1 of Polyploca ridens. Classification (NCBI taxonomy): domain Eukaryota; kingdom Metazoa; phylum Arthropoda; class Insecta; order Lepidoptera; family Drepanidae; genus Polyploca; species Polyploca ridens. The sequence goes on along the minus strand of OX596265.1, from coordinate 2,994,100 downwards.
GAAGACGGGCAAGCAGCTCAAGGACAAGGCGCCCAAGGGAGACGAACCCACCCTCAAGATCATGATGGCCGACATGAAGACCAAGTGGACTACTGTCTGTTCTAAGGCCGTTGACAGGTAAATCAACCATATTTCATATTAATGTCTTTGGTACTACATTTTTGCTCAATCGGACACTGGGAAGTGGGTCAAATTTAACCTGCATGATTCGATTACGGACACCGGACAGGAGAAACTAAATAAAAGTTTTTTTTATTGTGTATATGCCTGTGTTTAACCATAATCTCACCATGGTAAGTGATGATGAGGCCGAACGAAGCACACAAAGCCTAGAAGGAACTGGCTTTCAAGTGCAGCTGTCGGAACACACCGATACGTGCTTGGCGACAGATATTCAACTTAAGGGTGGTAGCCAGCCAGATGGGTACTAAATAGCACCCTTCCACCGTGCTATGGGCTCCTCACGATGTTTTCCTCCACCGAAAGTTCAATCTCATTGTAGGATTCGAACCCGGGACCTTCGTCTCGGTGTCCGATGTCACTACCACTGAGCTTCAAAAAAACAAGTCTTTTTTTAAACACGTTCTTTGTTAAAAATTGTTTTTTTTATAGAAGCTTTTTTTGAGTGACTGTACTTTTTGTTAACTGTACTTGCATTGTCATCCAATATACTAATGTATACCAAATATCAAGTAAATCCGACCATTGGAAGTGGGTGAAATTCGACTTGCAAGATTCCAGTCGAACAAACATACATACATACATTGCAAGTGTAAACCCTTATTAATTTAACTTTGAACTTTATTTCCCCTCACAGACAACGCAAGCTCGAAGAAGCCCTGCTGTACTCTGGTCAGTTCAAGGACGCCATGTCAGCCCTGCTGGAGTGGCTCAAGAAACAACAGAAGGAGTTGGGAGCTGACTCGCCTGTCCACGGGGATTTGGACACCGTCATGGCGCTTATTGAACAGCATAAGGTACAATTATGGACCTTAACACCATAGAAATAGAATCGAATATTATTTGACAGTCATACATATCTGGTCGCGCGCACGACCAGACAAGAAAGACCTGCTAGAGTTAAAATTTATATGGAACAGTAACTAAATGACAGTTAATATTAAACCTTGTGTTTTATACGTCACAGTGGCATTTCGCGCACTATGGCCGCGGTTCCCCTTAAACACAGACGGTCTGTATAAGGCGCGCGAAGGGATATAAAAAGAATTGAGTAATTCAGTATTAGTCAAAATAAGTAAGAGATTGAGATCGGTACCCTAAATAAGTCGATGCCTACCCATTAGGAGACTAGTCTCCTAATGGGTAGGCATCAACTTATAACTTATAACTTAAGGTCTAGACCTTGCATGTCATTTGAGACCATTTAAATGTGTTAAAAAACATTGTCAGGTTTTCCATCGAGGAATAAAATTCTTTAGAGTAGTAATACCGAGCAATCCGATTCCGCAACTAGTAAGTGATTTAGCACTGATTAATAACAGTACCGACCAATAACTGCATCTAAATGTTTAGTGTGTCCTTGACTTAGCCAATCAGAGCGTATTGTCGGTGGTGCGGTATGGCGGAATAGATTTCAAATAAAATGAACGTCATTGGGTTTCTTTGGGTGGGTATTTCTAACAATATATCATCATCATCAGCCTATAATGTCCCACTGCTGAGCACAGGCCTCCTTTCACAAATGAAGGTGAAAGGGAATGGACAATACTCCACCACGCGTGCCCACTGCGGATCGGTGGAGGTAGGCTAGTGGTCAATCTACTATTGGAATTTTTCAAGCCGCCTAGGAGGCATCCAACTAACATAACGACTATCACAATTAAGTGACAACCGGGACCAACGGCTTTACGTGCCTTCCGAAGCACGGAAATGCTCGATTTGAAATACCACTAGGCGGTCACCCATCCAGGTACCGACCACGACAGGCGTAGCTTAACTTTGCCGATCGATTAAGAACGGCTAATCATGCTACACCACGAGCGCTTCAAAAACAATATATAGTTACGATATAAAAGTTATAAGTAGCCATTTTGCGCATGCTATACGTAGTATATTATTAACTCTGTGATGTTATTAACAGCAATTCGAGGAGGACCTACACTCACGGGAAACACAGATGCAATCCGTCATGAAGACAGGCAAAGACCTGGAAGCTACTGTAAGTATAAAACCTACAGGTATCGAGCTATATTATACCCGGCGTCGCCCGGGTTGACGAATTATCCGGGGCACTTTATAAAAAATCCATACATATCTTGTGCTGACAATTAGGAACACACAAAAAAAAACAGCCAAATTGGTCAAGCCATTCTGTGATGCTCCATTATACATGTGCCAATAGAGATGATTCCTGGGTAAAAAAATAATTATTCTTATGAGTCCGTCAGTTTTTTTTGCTTCACCAAATTATGAAAACATTACGGAAATAAAGCGAGTCAAAGTTCGGGAGTGGGGGCTCGTGACGCCACTTTATAGTAAAAAGTGTACCGTGACGTCACGCGGAACTTCAAATCATCTTCGTATTATTATTTTTCTAATAGTGTCTAATATTATTTGATAATGTAAATGTCGAATTAAATAGACTTTCCATTCTAGAACTAATCAATGTTCAAGCCAAGTTATGACTCGAGATTAAAGCAATTGAATTTGCAACCTCCACCGATGATATTAGATTTATTTTCGATTACACAATCTTTTATTGAGACTTCATCTCGATCGATAATACAGAGGGAGTAGTGCTTTTTAAACTTATTCGATTGTCTAATTTGTATGGCGCAGGACCAGACGCGGCAAAGCCGAAAGCCATTTTTGTCGATTACCTAAAAAAATTTTTTTTTCTGAATTTGTTTTTGACCCAACTCGTATCGAATTGAGAGAGATTAATACAGTTGTAATGTTGATCAGGTGCCCCGTGAAGACGCGACCAGCATCCGCCAACAATGCAGCGAACTGAAGCAAGCGTGGGACTCCGTACAGACTCTCAGCGAGAGGAAGGCGCACAAACTAGAGGGAGCTCTCAAAGAGGTAAATATGTGCTTATTTATGACGAAATTATGTTTGTTCGAATGATCAGGACTTTAGAACTGTATATGATAGCAGAGATATAGAAAAGAGCAAAAATTTTGCTTTTCTTAACATATATTATAATTAACTGAACACTTCTCAGATTCTTCGAAAATATTGTGTAATATTAGTTTGCAATCTATAGCCAAATTTTCAGGGGATAATGTACTCTTCATTATGACCATTTTTAACCGACTTCAAAAAAAGGAGGAGGTTCTCAATTCGAATGTATTTTTTTTTTTTTTTTTTTTTTTTTTTTTTATGTTTGTTACCTCATAACTCCGTCATTTATTAACCGATTTGGAAAATTCTTTTTTTATTTGAAAGGGTACGCTTCCCGTTTGGTCCCATTGTCATCAGATCAGGATTTGATTACTTCTTAGTGTACTTTGAAGTCGGTTTAAGGTTTTTGTAAAACAGTCCAATTATTTACTATGTATACATCAAGGGTGGATCCAGCCTTCGGGTCACACTCTTATATCGAGCTTGGATGGGTTTCAAAATACACTATACTATAGCTGTTACCCGCAGATTCACTGAAACGGCCGAGCCCCAGGGGGAGTCATGACCCCCATGACCCCCCCCTAGATCCGCCGATGCAAGATCAAAATATATGAAAAGTTCGTTTTTTTTTTCGAGATTTCAGAGTTTGTGCTCCTGAAAATTTGGCCGAGAGTGCAAAAGAAATTCCGATTATGCCCAATTTTTTGAATATATCATCTACCCCGAAAATGTTACTTATATTTACTCAAGTACATTCGATAAAAAAAAACCTTATATCTAACTCCATAAATTATTTCCAGGCTGAAAAACTCCACCGCTCAGTGAACATGCTCCTCGAATGGCTTTCCGACGCGGAGACCAAACTTCGATTCGCGGGACAACTGCCCGAAGGTGATCAAGAGACTCAGAACCAAATCCGAGACCACGAGAGATTCGTACGGGAACTAAACGAGAAGTTGATAGACAAGGAGGAGACTATCACTCTCGCTCACTCTATCTTGAGTAAAGCGCATCCTGATGCAGTCACAGTGATCAAACACTGGATTACAATAATACAGAGTCGGTGGGATGAGGTGAGATTTTTATTTTGAACTAGTTTCGTCCCGCGGTTTCACCCGCATATCCGAGGGATTTAATCTCTTCCCGGACAAAAAGTATCCTATGTGTTAATCCAAAATGTATTCTATCTGTGTGCCAAATTTCATCTAAATCCGTTCAGTCGTTTTTGCGTGCAAGAGTCACAAACATCTTCATAAATGACGTGCTCACAAATGTTCACATTTATAATATTATAGCTGTCCCACGCGGTTTCACCCGTGTTGCCATGATAAAAAGCAGCCTATGTCCTTCTCCATACCATAGGCTATCTGCGTGCCAAATTTCATGATTGTTGATTGAGTAATTAAGGTGTAAAAGCGTGAGAAACAAATTACAACCAAGATAGCATATAACTAGGAATTAGGATTAAATTAGCTTGGGCCAATATCAATAAGTAATATGGGAACTTTTGGACAGCTAGCTTGTAAATAAATAGGGAAAGTGCCTTCATAACATTTCACCAAACACTGTTTAAATCATATGACCAAATCACGGATTAAAATGATAAACTCAAGGATAAAAAGAAAGATATTTAAAATCACAATTTCAGTGATAATAAACATTGTATGATAACAATAAATCAATTAATCTAATCTATACTCGTTTGGAAAACACGCAGTTTATTTTTATATTTAAAGTCGCGATGGTCCGAATAATTGCGTAATCTTAATGTTTGGGTTTTAAATTTTCTAAAAATGAGTGGGACGTCGTCAGATAAACCCAGGAAATTAGTAACGTCAGTGTTTCCAGTTATAAGGATATTTAGTAAAGTGACGCCTGGGCAGGTAATAATTTAGAAATACCTACCTTTTTTGTAGACAAGTTACAGTTCGATAATGGTGCCGATTCTGTTGTAAATCGCACTAAACTAATTTTAGTCACATCTCATCTCTTTCTTACGAACATGATTGAAAAAGGATAGAACATATTTAAGTTGTCAAATTAATCTTTGCCGTCTTATTTTGCGTGTATTTAGGCGTAACCGCGGTAGATGGCGACTAAATTTATATTGAAAACAAGCATTGGACTAATTTGACAGGACTAAATTTCTTACATCCTTTTCATATGTTCTTTGTTAGAAAGAGACATAGTGACATTAAAATTAGTTTAGATGTGAACAACAGAATCAGGGCCAATATATAATCATTATTTGAATGGGATGAAGATGATTTCTTAAACAGTTTCTGATCTGTTTGAATTTACCCTAAATCGTAACAAAGTGGAAAATTAAGGAATATATCTAGCAATATATATATCTCTGCTTAGTTTGGGATTAGATGACCGTGTGTGAGGAATGTCCCAGGATATTTATTTATTTATTTAATATAGGAACGCAAAAAAACATTAAAGCTAATTTGACTAAATATGAAAGCAGTACTTAATTTTTTGCACAATTAAGGCCGCATACATTTTAATGATAATATTTTCATCTGTATTTTTTTTTCTGTGTATAGGCCTATGTTTGACCGCAATCTCACCATGGTAAGTGATGATGTGGCCGAAGGTTGTGAGCACACAAAGCCTAGAAGGAACTGGCTCTCAAGTGTCGCTGTCGGAACACATCGATAGGTGCTTGTTATGAGATTTTCAACTTGAGTGTGGTAGCCAGGTGGGTACTACAAAGTACCCTACCACCGTGCTATGGTTGCCTCACGATGTTTTCCTTCACCGAAAGCTCAAGCTCATTGTAGGATTCAAACTATTTCGAACCCGGGAACTTCGTCACTACCTCTGAGCCCATAAATTTCCAAGCCCAAAAACGTCACAAAGAAGGACAAACCAACACCGTTTTGGCCTTTATAATATCGTGATATCTTCCCAGGTATGGCAATGGGCAATGCAACGTGGTGGCAAGCTGGAAACTCACATGCAGAGCCTCAAAGACCTGGATCAGGTGCTCGAGGAATTGCTGCAATGGCTTACCGGACTCGAAAACACGCTGCTTTGTAAGTACAATTACTAAGATTTTTAAGGTATTGGATACAATTTTAAGGGCATCATGTTATTGATTTTGAACTTTATGATGTTGTGTTTAAGCTATTTTTACCGCCGTCGATAAAGAACGATGTCGAAGCACCTAACTAGAAGAAACATATTCTCTCTGGCCCTGAAAGTCCCTAGATTGTGAGAGTCAGGACACAGACGTCGGAGCAAGTTCCACTCTCTTGGTGCCCCGATTATAATGAGAATAAAAAAACGTTGTCCGTATGTTCAGATAAAATAAGTTCTTTTTGAGTGACTGTACTTTTTGTTGACTGTTCTTGCATTGTCATCCAATATACTAATGTATACCAAATATCAAGTCAATCCGACCACTGGAAGTGGGTGAAATTCGACTTGCAAGATTCCACCCGAACAAACATACATACATACATTGCAAGTTAAATAAAAGCTTGTAAAAACACTTATTGTGAAAATTTCCGCGGCGTCTTGTGAATGTGGTGGAACGTCACATTAAAAAGGTTTATTTTTATTTTTATGTTAGCAATGGAATCAGAAACCCTGCCAGAGAACATCGAGCTACTGGAAGGTCTCATTGAGGACCACAAGGAACTCATGGAACACACACAGAAACGACAGAACGAAGTCGACCGCGTCTGCAAAGCTTACCAGGTAACATTTTAATTTGGTTTCTATCTCATTTTTGTGATCACTTGCGAATAATGAAGTCCTTTAAGTCTCTTTTGGACTTAAGTCACTTTTGGACTTAAGTCAATTTGGACCTAAGTCACTTTTGGACCTAAATCACTTTGTGGATAAGTCAGATTTTGGTCAGTATTATAGAACAGCAATAAATTTAGTCAAGTTTGCGATCGAGATTAAAACAATTGAATTTGCAACCTAAGTTCCTAGACATAAGGTTTAATTTTGATAACCACAATCTATTCTTGATACTTCTCTTGAATCTCGTTATAATAGTGTATTATTTATCAGGTCAAGAGTCAAAGCGTAGGAAGGGAAAGTACACCAAGAAAAGTGTCAGTAAAGAGTGCTACTAAAGGCGCAGCTGGGTACGTACAAAAATATAAATTAGTTCAGTAATACCCAACTAATATGGCTTACCGATGTACCTGCGCAGAAGATACAATTTCAAAGCGCGGGAAACGCTATTGGCCGACAGCTGCCGCCATGTTAGCGCGCGCCGTGCGTAGGGGCGTGACTTGCGAGTGAGACGGAACTAACAGCTGCAGTGTATTATGAACCTTATAGTAGTGATCTAAGGTTGATTGTAAGTTTTAAGCATTCTTTCGTTAATCTTCGGGGCCATACTTTCTTTTCTGTGCGAACGAAGATTCACGACGCGCCATATCAGTTGGGTACTACTATATATAGGTATTTAAGCTTGTTTTATTTGTTTAATTATGTGTTGTCCATTTCATTTCTCATTTGTTTTTTCGTTTTGTCCCTCTCTCTCACGACTCATGCACGCGTCACCACGCATCGCCATATTGTGACGTCATTGCATGGTGTGATGCTTCCATGTGTTGCCATCACAAAAAATAGTCGGGGTTCCCAACACGATCTTAATAGGGAGAGATCGGTCTCGCCTGACTATTATGGAAATAGGCGTTTCAGGTTTGTTTTTTTATTTCTTTTGTTTTCTTTTTAATGTCAATTTTGTATTCAAAATTTATTATTCTCTTTTTTGGGTCTTTTAAACCAAATTCCAATTACTTTTTGGTAAAAAAAATTACACTTTTAAAAAAACAATTTGGTGATGAAAAATAACCATTATAATTATAATACAGATAATATTAACGATTAAAACAATAATAAATGGTGATATAACATTCATCTGCTTGACATGTTAATGATAATCTAATTGTGAATCGTCAGAGGATATGTTTTTTTTTAAATTACCATAATTTTCTTAAAAACATTACAAAAAATTCTGCAGCACAATAAAGTGGCTTCAAAATTTGCTAAAATAATGTTATTATTTAATTCTCGTTTTATATTTTGAATCTAAAGTACACTATAAGCATAAAACTGATCCTCTGACAACTATAAACAGTGACATAGCTTCGTCTCGCTCTAACACGTGTAAATGTTGCTTTCTGTCTCGTCTCCTATGTTCACGCTTCAACACGGGCAGGTCCAGGATACACAGTCGAAGTAGGAGAGGAAGGTTTGATTACTTTTTTAAACGGTTTTATAATCTGTGGCTTTTAGTTTTTTTGCCTGTCGCTTTTAGTGTTGATTTTGAATGTAGTTTGAATTTAGAACATAATAATTGTAGTATTTTAGACTAAAACCTCAGAGTAAATAATATACTATGTCTAAAACTTAGTAAGATCATTTTAATGGTCTTGGTTATATTAAAAATAAAAAAATGTAATTAAATGATATGGTCACATGAAAAATGTATTCAAATTCAGATCTAAACAAAATTCGCTGTTGTAAATAAAAAAATAAACGAAAACTAATACAAGTTTAAAAAAATAACATGGCCCAGAAGTAAAACACTTCCAAAGTTTAGGAAAAACAACTGCATGTTATTAGTCTAAAGAAAAGGTAGTTCATTATATAAAAAAATGCATGATTTTTGTATGGTTTAATCATATAGCATGATTATAAACTGCATGAAACCTTATTTTTAGTTGTTTTAACAAATGCATGCCGTGCACACACCCGTTATATGAATATATAAAAATACAATAATATTTTTGATTTATACAACATAACTACACACATATACAATTCGCACAGATTAAAAGTAGCTTAGACACTTATAAGTTAACAATTTGACTTATAATCTCAGGCACAACTAACAGCGCTACCAACATTCACGTAAAAAGAACTAACTTCACCGCGCGCGACCACACTACTAATATAGACGCGAAAAATCACTACCAACCTAACGCCACTAACCAGGGTTGCCACTAACTTTGGAATTGGGTGTGTTGATGTTAAAAACCGTGTGATTTCAAAATTGCGTGTGCTCTTTAGTCGCGTGAGCCCTGGTCGCGAGACTCCCGACCGCAACCTGCCACACTACGGCCCCAGATTCCCGCCAAAGGGAAGGTAAGGCATCCATCGATGTATTAATACCCTCCCCGAATAAAAACAGCTTTGTAAAGGGTCGATGTACGCTGAACGTTTATGTCGTTTGGGGGATTGGTTACGGGCGATGCAATTGGCATAAGAATAGCTTTGTTGTTTTGTTTTTCTCTGCGTGCCAACCCTGTATAAATAATATTCTTCTGGTTTTAGTTTCTGCTAATTTTAGTCATTTGGAAATAGATGCATAGTTTATTAGTTATGCCATTATTATAGCATGTCCATTTATATATTTTTGTAAATAATAATATATGATAATAAAGTAAGTAATTAGATTTCATCAAATGATTATAAATATAGATTAAATTTCAAGTGTAAATATATTTAATTTTAAATATATATAGCTTTCACTCTAGTTAAACAATATATTATACATTCAATATCACATCTACAATACCACAATAAATCTAAAACCAACCCTAACACCAACAGCAAAGGTTCAGAACCGGAGTTCAGGTCGCCACGCGTGAGACAACTGTGGGACAAGTGGCGCACCGTGTGGCTGCTCGCGTGGGAGAGACAGAGAAGGCTGCACGAGCGTCTCGCTCATTTGAAGGAACTGCAGCGAGTGTCCAACTTCAGCTGGGACGATTGGAGAAAGAGGGTGAGTGTTGCATCTCTGTCTTGTAAGAATGTTTCTAGAGTCCTCCTTGCATTGTATGCGTCACTGCTGAGGGACGTGACCTCTATGGACTATCTTCTCCTGGACTGATGTTCGCCATCTGGAGTACAGCATGGGGTTATTCAAAAAGGGTGTGAAGAGTTTTATTCAGGGTCGGCAACGCGCGGGTAACTCCCCTGGTGTTGCAAGCGTCCATAGGCTACGGTAACTGCTTACCATCAGGCGGGCCGTATGCTTGTTTACTACCAAAGTGGTGTAAAAAAAAACTATATACTTCACTCCAAGTCCTTGTACATTCCAAAATTACCTGGTTATCAGCTTATTGTCATATCCTCGAACTGCCTAAGTTGTCCATATTGCAGACCATCAGGACGTGGAATTTACTCCCCATTGCTGTTTTCCCTCAGCGTTACAACATGGTATTCTTCAAAATGGGCGTACGAGAGCTCTTCTAGGTTCCGACCATAGAAGCGGTAGACGGTATTCCTGCTTGTCTATCTGTTGACATAAAAAAGGGCCATCTAGCTCAGGCGTAGCTGAAAACGTCATTTATATCACCATCCAATGATATTATAATAGAGATATGCTACCCTCATACTAAGCGGCGTTCAGTTATTGTTGAATTAGGTGAATGCGATAGATAATACGAAACGTATTGTACAGAAAGAAATAGCTATATGTAGCCGCTAAGCAAAATTACGACAATTGTCTGAATTTGTCTGCAACAATTAGCGATATCTACCTCTTTTTATTATAATACCATTGTTGCCACCCATCACTTCTTCCCCTCAAGTCTGGTCTTCGGAGGAATTTCAATGTAAAATAAACCTTTTCCAATAATAATAGCATACGATTTCCGTTGTCGGCAGTTCCTCAAGTTCATGAACCACAAGAAGTCCCGCCTGACGGACCTGTTCCGCAAGATGGACAAGGACAACAACGGAATGATACAACGAAACGAGTTCATCGACGGAATTATCAACACCAGTAAGTTGATCATCAAAATATTACCTACTTTAAATCTGTTTTGTTAAGCTTTGATATCTGGCGGTACGGTACGGTAGTGTCCATACGGCCAAGCCACATATTCATATATAAGGTGTAGAGTTTGTGAAGTTAGGGCTTGTGGAGTTATAAGCTGGGCTCTAGAGATCTGATAATTATTTGACTTATATGGTCTTAAATTTTTGTTTGTTAGAATTCGACACGTCTCGGCTCGAGATGGGCGCCGTGGCTGATCTGTTCGACAGGAATGGCGGAGGACTTATTGACTGGGAGGAGTTCATTGCGGCTCTCAGGCCTGACTGGGTAAGATAACATATAAGATAAAGTCTAAAGGTCTTTAAACTGATCAAAATGGTCGCGTAAATAACGTCACATTGTTTTATAATAACAATAAGGGTCAATTTATGCTGGCGCATCGAAGCGTTAATCTTAAAGTAAATATAGCAAATTCACCCTTATCTCAACATAGTAATGCACATATTTCTTCGGAGATAAAATTTATATATAAAGATGTTACGTATATCAATTTTCAAGTATCTTAACATTTGAGAATCTGAGATAACAGGTTTTGCAATAGAAATCATTTATCAATCGATGCTGTGCCGAATTCGATACGTCTTATCAGAGCATTGTGAGTGACGCCAGTGCGAAAAATACCAAAAGTGATGACATTTCATTTCGCCATAAGAACATTTTCTAAATATTGCTGAGGATTTTTGGCTGTCTTTCGGTTGGTTATAATTAATACAGTTACCTATATTTTGTAACAGATTTTATCACATATAGAGACTGATCCTCTAAGACCCAATTTGACCAATTTCAGGTGTGCTATCCGCGTATATACACGGATAAATATGGCTGAGAATCTATCGAAACGGTCATATTTATATTATGTCCCTATAAAAGTTACTCGACGTCGATAAAGTTGGGCCTAAGACAAAAAACAGGTGGAACAGAGAAGTTGGGCTTAAAAAGTTCCCTCCATTACATGCCAACTTTATTAATCTTTCTTGGTGATAGGTGGAACGTCGCGGCCCACCGACTGATGCGGACAAGATCCATGATGAGGTGAAGAGGCTTGTAATGCTGTGCACGTGCAGGCAGAAGTTCAGGGTCTTCCAGGTCGGAGAGGGGAAGTACAGGGTGAGTGCTGCTGTCTTGTTAGTTTGGGGACTTTTGGATCACATGGGTTCAAGTGTCCCCAACAGCCTGAAGTATATACTACAGTTAAATTTCAGTATGGCATCTTATAGAGTTAGACAACTTATTGCAGAATGATTTTCGGATAAAGTGTTTTACGATCTATGGTGTAAAAGTTTAAAGTGACATAATATTAGAGGGAAATCATAGCACGGTAGTAGGCATGGCCTTACATCACGTCCTTCTTACCTGGCTAGCTAACACACTTAAGTTTAATCAGCCGCTTACATCGCATCTATCGTTTCCAGTACTATTAGCTCTTAAAATCACGTTACCGAAAATATTTAGCATGAAGTTTCCTCACTTAATTTGAGGTCGTGTGACCTCGGAAACGGAAAGAGGTGTCTTCTTCCGTTTCCTACTCGGGAGTGCGACAATCCAGGTATTCAAATGCCTGGTCCTACGAATACTTATGAATGTCAAAACTAGTAGAAGTTACCGGCCTTCAAACCATAATCGTTCCATACAGTTCGGCGACTCACAAAAGCTTCGTTTGGTCCGTATTCTCCGCTCGACCGTGATGGTCCGCGTCGGCGGCGGCTGGGTCGCCCTCGACGAATTCCTCGTCAAGAATGACCCTTGCAGAGGTATGTACACTCGTTGTAGTTGGGGACTTTGGGGACAAGTGAGTCTAGTCTCATATTTGTGGGGTTTTAGTGGGGTAATATTTATTTTCATTTTATAGAGGATTCGTCATGTTTAGTATGATATAGAAATATGTTTTAATAGCAACAAACACATTTTATTATTATTATTTAGTCTTGAAGATAAAGTGAAACTCGTACCTAATAGATCTTTATCAAAAATAACTTTATCGTCTAAGTAGACGCGTAAGTACGCGATTCATTAAAGTTAACACCAATGAGATTAAAGATAAAAGATTTTGCACGATTTGATGAAGGATTAGTTTAAACCTCGAAGTGAAAATATTTTATTTTGAAATGGGTATTTTGATTTCTATAAACTTAATATGGTATTGTTGTTAAAGTTCACTATGAGATGTAAGTATATTATCTAAAACCACAAGTATGAGACTGCACTTGATCTTGCTGCCTTAAACTTGAACAATTTGCATAAATAAGTACTTTTGTTATTACATTTCTTAGATTTATATGTACCTACCTAACTTAATTACCTAAGTACAACTTTAAAGCAGCAAAATCAAAGTTATGTTAAAGATTCTAATATTTAATTCCATTAAATGAAAACATAATGAAAAAATTAAAATCTTGAAGTTATTTAATTCATACTGATTTTAACAAAAATTTTGTGGAGTGTTATCAAATCAAGGTCCTAAACCTAATGAGGTGCTTAGTTTGCACAATTTAATCTTAAATGAATTAAAATTTAATTCAGTATATTCCACATAATTTTTTCTCTTTTGTGAAGCCAATTATTGTCACTCAATCTTGGTCCTTATTTATTGTGTAAGAATAATCACGGGCTGTAATGCCATAATAATTCTCGTGTCATTTATTTTATTGGCTCCACAACAATGTTATCCTTGCAGTACCTTTATTTGCATAAAGGGATGTAAAGATCTGTTCTTTATTACATTACTGATTTTTGGGCATTTAGGTGTATTTTACCTACAATGCCCACAGATCAGTATGAAATAATATTTAACTGTTTAGGTATGGTATATTCAAAGTGTCAATCAAACGTAAACGGGAAATAGTAAACAATGTATTTGTGTTTAACCATCCTAATTATGGGATAACTAATAAATAATATGTTACGATAAATTAACTTAAATTAACTTACCCCGGGCAAATATTTTCTTTTAGAAAATAATTGTCCATTGTGTGTGTTTTATAAAATAATAAATAACAACTATTTTATTACAATATTTATTATCATATACGGGTACAAATCTTAATCTAGGAAATACAAAAATTAGACATGTTAAAACTTACAAAATAACTTGATAAATTATTAAGTAACGCTGGCAACATCATTACAAAAAATTAAGAAATACTAGTGGAAAAAAATATGCAAAAATACAGTTCGAAAACTTAAAATTATCACAGAAAAATATAAGTAACAAATATTAAGACGAATAATACTTTTAGCATGGCTCAAATACCTACATTACCTACATTAAAACCGCGAAATTTTGGAAGCACGTTCTAAAAATGAATCGAGGTCAAACAACCTGTTTTTTAGTCTTATGAATCAGACAAGAATGTTAGTCTTTTATTTTAGAGATACGAAACATTAAATACAAAATGTCTTAAAAACTAATGGCTATTTATTTAGAGACTATCCTTACGCCCACAAATGTAAGATAACACTTCTAAATATGTGAAACACTTCCCTGGTTAAATATTTGATTACATTTAGTTCTAGTTCAATAATACTGAATTTAGGCATGCAATGCCATATGTTGCTGATTACATTGTTTACGCCTACATCTAGGAGATTCAAATAGTATTGCTCAAACTTAAATGATACTGGTTTAAGAGTGATTAAAAATGGACTGGAATTAATCAACAGTAGACTTGCGAATAAATGAAGTCAGTGAAGAGATCTCGCTAGTTCTCTCACTTGGTAACGGACTAAATTCTATTTCGTCACTCAAATTCTGCATGTCAGAGGTGTCTTCGGCTACAGGCCAGCGTTTGTGACTTGGTGCATACAAAACCAATAGTGCAAAGATGTATATATTCCACATTCCATACACTCCGGTGAAAAATGCTGAAGTGTATTCTAATTCAATATTCTCATCCCATTTCCATTGGCCTTCAGCTACCTGCCCCAATATAAATCCAATAACAGTCATCGCAGCACAAAGCAGAGTCGCCAACATTAAGAATTTGAAACGGTAGATGATCCCTTCATAGTGCAAGCGACGTACAGAACACATGGTCGATAGAGACTGACGTTTTTGAGATATATTTTTGAAGACTTTCCACACCATGTAGCATAGGAAAAAAAAGTAGACTCCAGTTGATATTCCAGCCAAAATGATGAATGTCAATGCTAGATTTGTGCCTATATCTGTTACCCAGATTGAGTAAAACGGGTTACGTAGTTGCACACCTCGTTCACACATATCAAAGATGAACAGTGAAATACAGCCCATAGCAACGGCACTCAAATGACGCCAGTATTGTTTCAAGGAGGTCAGCTGGGATGCGTCTTGTATGAGCATGTGTTCTCCGGCAAAAATCAACCAGAAAGAGAACAACATGGAATAAAATAAACCCTGTCTTATATCTCCCAGTAATAACATATATGGCATATCAAAATGCAAAGTTAAGTACTCAATGGGCATGTTTAGAAGGCAAAGAGCTATCCCCAAGATTAAGAGCATCTTCTCCAGTAGAACAGGTTTGCGTTGCAGTATGTGGATACGTCTCCAGAACCAAACTAATATTGCAATGATGCATGGGAAAAATGCTGTCTTTAATGACAACCAGACCTTAGTAAAACCACCATTTTGGTTAATAACTGTTAACCATATGTCTTGTATGTGTCCGATGTTGCTATTCATGCCTAGAGAGTCAACGGGTAACCTTACATTCAGTAGATAGTAATCATGGTGTAATGAGCCGAGTTCAAATAATGGTATAGCTGAACAATTATACAGATATTCTTCACTTTTTAAGTCTATATCGCAGTCTAGATGTCGTTTTTCGATCGACTGCGTGTATAGTTTCCACTGGTCAGTCGGGTCCCCTTTGTTTCTATACGCCAAACGCGCGTCGATTGTCACAACACTCCGCGGTTGCACCTCCATCCTCGAATGGTACCTAATATCCACCTGGATTACACCGATAAGGTTCTGCTGCCATCTGGAATAGTCCAAGTTCATATTTTCGCGTGGCACCGGCATTTTGAATGTGAAAACTATGTCGGTCTCGGACAAGTCGTGATGAGTCAAATCAAGGTCGACCGGCTCGCAATTTCCATGGATGTAGAACCATTTTGTCGTGTCGTTTTTAACTGTAGAAGTGTCTTTACATACTGAACCGAGGATGTTTTGCGCGTTTGCGGGCATGGGCGCGACCAATCCGCCGATCAAGAAACATGTTATTTGGCACAACAAGAGAAACGTTACTAATACGGCTAGTTTACGCCCACTTAAGTTTTCGATGACCGTTCCGGTCATTTTGATAACGTTTTAATTCAACTAAAACATTTAATTTACTGAAGACGCGTGATAGAATCGACCGATCACCAATTCCATTGTCCGAATTGTTTGTCAGTCCGTGTTATTTTTTTCGACGCGATGTATTTGACATGCGCAGTCAGCGCAGTAGACAGACGGGTGTTGCCAGCGTATACTTTAACGTTTTAACGAAACGCTATTCGTTATATTAGTAGGTATTCTAACATACGATAAATAATAGTTATTCGGTTCTGGTTTTAATAACAACGCTAAAATAAATAGTAACTCAAACTAATATAACACGATAAACATTCCGGAATGCCTTCCAAAAATAATTTTAAATCAATATTTACATGTTCACTCAACTGCTACATTAAAATTCACAATCCACTTCACTCCCATTGTGAAGCCTTTATCAACGTTCAAGCTAGTAACAGCAATAATGTATAGCTACAGTAAGCGTCAAATATGTCCACAATAAATTTTGATGTTGCTACTAATTTACTAATTCGTATTCGCTTTACCCAATCCAAATCCTTATGATCCCTTATGAAAAATTCTTTAATTTTCGTTATATTTTTTATATTTTGTTATATCCCTACGAAACCTCCTTTACATAAAGTAGTATCATTAGTGCTACCGCTGCCTGATCCGTGCAAGCCGGAGCAGCATGAAGCTTGTTGCCCGCTCGGTAAGAAGTTAAATACGATCTGATTTGGAACCTACCTACACATACATTAAATTATCACTTATTATTAGCTTTTTATTCACTAATTGAAGGATTGGTTCCATCGCAGACCGTCAGTAGTTGGTGTGGCTTAGATATTATTTTTGCAATGTCTAGTAGTTTATTTTGCTATATTTTATTATTATTAAAATTGACGTTTTACACGTTTGGTGCTTTAGATGATGCTTTTGATGTATAAAGCTTTTAATCATAAATAATGTCAACAAATGTGTGAAATGGCTGTTTAGTATAAATATATTTACTAATATTATTTCAATTACTAATAATAATAATTCAGCAGGTATAATTCTTTAAACAATCTTATTTAATTAAAGATTGCTTCATATAAGTAATGGCATGATAATATGATTTATTTGCTTACAATATTTATTGAAGTTTATTTTATCCAGTAGTTATTACTAATGTTTATATAAAACAAGCGCAAGATGTTTCACTGTAAACGACATTTTCATGTTTTTAGTATGACACTGTATATATTTCATAATAATCCAATGTACTTGTATCTTTTATAGTTAGATACAGAATTACCTATCAGAAGCTATCCATCATTCATCTAATTGAAATTATAAAATAGTGGCATTACTTATTTAGTTTTATACAACTTTTGTGAATAAATCTTGCTCTTGATTTATATTGATTGCATATATTATTGGTGAGAGAATAAACTAATTGTATTTTACTGTTCCTATTCCTAACTGCACACAATTACGAAACCCCAATATTTTGTTAAATCTGCGTTATGTTTGTTTTTGTTTTTGACATTGTTCTGATTTGTTTGTTGTTTTTTTTTTCTTTCCTCTCTTCCACTGCACGCTATCCCGTTATTTTAACACATTTTGGTGTTTTTACTCCATCTTTCCTGTTACCGAACGGTTTTCTTTACCCTTTCCCATTCCCCCTCCATTTGTAATCCCGCGCACCGGACGCCGCCCGCATGCAGCCAAGGGACGCACCAACATCGAACTGCGAGAACAATTCATACTGGCCGATGGAGTGTCACAGAGCATGGCAGCGTTCAGACCACGTACGCCCCGCTCTAACACAAACACACCACCGTCCACTGGACCGATCACCAAGGTAAGTAAAGCTGCTAATTTGATTTATTTATTAATTAAGTCTTCTTTCCAACAGGATAGAAATTAGATTTAATTTCGCACAATTACCATGTAAAATGCACAGTAGTTGTTGGAGGGAGCAATCGGTTTGGGATTTCAACTTTCGCTTTGTTTTGTTGCAACTTTGTACATGGATTGCTCGATCCATATACAAGGTGCATTGTCGTGAGTGCAGCATGTGTTGAGCTCGTAGCGTTTGGTCGTATTGCATTAGTGTGTTCAAGCTATGCATAAGCACAGGCTCGTGTAGTGTTTGGTGTTGTTTGTTAGTAAACCCTTTCATTGGAACCACTGCATTGGAGAGGTGGCACGACAGCGCCTATGGATGTTATGGTAACGTATTTCGTTTCCCCTTTCCTGCTAGATCCTATCATACCCGCATTTCGCAAAATTATCGCGTTCAACTAAATCGTGTGGACTAATCGTAACATCGTTTCGAAATTCGTCGCAAACAATCGCGATCCGGCAAAACGATTGGCACTATGAAGGCAAAAATAAATCATTTTTGTTTTGTAAACGGATGTATCCCTTCCTTCCTTAATATAAGCATCCCGGTTTTATATTGATGCGTTTAGCTGAGGAGTTTCTGGAGCAGCTGAAGCCTATATTTGAGGCTTTAAGGCAGAGGGAAGAGCTCCCGTGCTCATACCCGCTGCACGTCGGTTCAACACATGGCACTAAGCAGGCTTTCATATACGGCCATTCAAGATCTCAAGGGTCAACGACACCTGGTGCGCACCACTATACCCACCACCACGGATACCAGCCCTCTCCAGGATATCTTTGGGTAATGCTAATAGGCTATGTGAAAGTGTCGCAGATGAAATTGCACTCTTCGATTTAGTTGATTTCAGGTTTTATTTTTCTATTCATTTGTCTATCGTGTAAGTTATTTGTGTATGTTTTAGTAAAAGAAGTAGATATTTCATTTGTTAAATTGTCAAGTCCATTAGTATTGCATGCATTTGAATCTAAAATCACAATAAAATTGTTCGTCCTGGATCATTTTAGACTAGGCTTGTTTCGAGTATACTATGTATACTTTTTTAACTTCTTAGTGATGGATGACTTAATAAATGATTTCTGATGGTGTGACAAATAATAATACTCTATTGATGTGTGTAGGTAAGGGAAAGAACAGCACGTTCGGTGCCAATGTCTGCGGGTGGAGTAGCAGGTCGCGCGTCAAGATCGTCTCTGAGCGCGGGTACACCTGACTCTCTTAGTGATAACGAAGCCGCCAGTGGACTTGGAGCGAAGTATAGAAAACCCAGTGCGCCAAGGTAATTTAAAGTCGAATTTAAAGAAAAGCTATATTTTTTTTATGATAACTGATTCAAAATCTAAAAGTCATTTATTCAGTTTAGGCCCTGGAAATTAAGGCACTTATGAACGTTAACCCCCTTACTCATAAAACGTTATTTAACTAATAAGCTGATTAAGTGGTCACCTAAATAACGTCAAATTGTTTGACAATGACAGCAAGGTGACGTTATTTATTTGACCATTTAGTAGATTTAGTTAAATAGCGTTTATGAGTAAGGCCGTAAGTTGTAACATATGGTTGAATTTATCACCGGTTCGAAAGACACTTAAACTAAGACTCCGGCAAGAAACTCGGCAAGGCTTTTTTTGTTTGTTTGTGGAAGATGTTTCAAAGTTACAGCTTTTTTCCAAATACTTATGCAATATACTATATTCTTAGCTCATTATTGTGCTTGTCTTGGATCAGATCAACGTTGACTCCCGGAGGATCAAGGCCAGGATCAAGGCCGGGATCTAGAGCAGGATCGAAACCACCATCAAGGCACGGATCCAACCTTTCATTGGATAGTACGGGTAAGCATTTAATAATAATTATGTATTTATAATTCAAAATTTCTTTGTATTTTTGTATACACTCCTTGTTTGCTGAGTTCATGGGAAGAAGACATCAACAAAATATAATCACCATACAAATGGAAGCTAAATATTACGTCAACCTCAAATCAGGAACCTGCACTACCCTTCAACCCTCTTCTAAAGCACGAAGTTAAGTTTAAGCTTATTTCTAGATGATGTTTCAACACCATCGCGTATTCCAATGAGGAAAGTACAGAACACACGAGCGTCAACCGCCCGAGCCGCTGCCACCGCTAGCAAACTAGGTCTTACTACACCCAATGGTGGGTCTAGACCTCGCACACCCACAGGACTACTTACACCAGCTAGTGGAAGGTAAACAATTGACCTCTATTTCATATTTTCTTTAGATTTTTGGATGAAGATAGCAGTTCCAAATATTTGCCAATAACCTGGAACAGTTGGTACGAAAGAAAAGGTCTCTTTCGTGAATCGATGCTATGCTTTTATAATAGTTTATTTGAAAGCTATCTACATTCAAATATCCATAATAATGAAGAGTGGAAGAATGTTCTATGGTTAAATAGCAGAAGCCTTCTTCGTCTCTTCGAATATATAAGTAATATGTAAAACAATAGATATGTAAATTAAATTGGTACACTGATGTGCACACGGACAGGTATCCTAGTGGAGCGATGTACCGCACGTCCAGTATACCGACACTGTCACCGGTGCCGGCATTAGTGAGGTACAATGGATTGAAGTTTGCTCATAATTTGTTTGAAATGGTGTATTGCTTACGGTCGAAATTTATAAACAATTGGATGCTAGAATCTATGGCATTGTTGGTTTAAATGTATGTGATAAATTACGGCCGTAAAGTGTTTTGAAATATACAAGCGTTGAAAGAGCACGACACTGCTTAAGAGGGATTATAGGTGTTATGTTATGACGTCAAGGTTACGTATCTAGATCGATTGGGTGCACTTTTGTCATTGGACAAATCACGAGATTTTTTATTTTGATATCAAGTTGTGGACACTTTTGTAATGTTGTAAAGGTGGTGGTTGCTTCAACATTAAATCAAGGATTCATATGGTGTTTGTATAGTTGGTTCGAATCACAAACCGTCAATAGCATGTATAAATAGAGTTACGATAACATAGCAGCTTCAGTTTTTCAAGTGTGATTACTAACATTTATCGATATAGGAAATATGATATAAGAAGCTAATTAAATTTTTATATTTTTTTCCTTCCCGCATGCGACAATTATGAAAATGGAAACGACATAAAATAGCTCGACACATTCCCAGCCGTCGTCGATGGCATCTGAACATCCCAAATCCCTATCCCATACTCATCCTGCATTCCAAACCCAAGGATCGACGAAGATACCTGTATATGTCGGTAATCGATCTCAGAGAACCCTCTCTGCTGAGAGAGGACTTAAAGTATCCCATAAATCTTACTCCAGAGATGCTTCCCAGGAACCTAGTCCCACTTCCCACGATCCCTCGAGGAAGTCAGAGCAAAGAAGTCCCGAAGACGACTCCTCACTGTTCAGCATATCGGGAATGACGAGCGACAATGAATATGAGAGTAATATAAGCGAATCAAGCGGCGAAGCATCAAAGCCGACCCAACGAGACATCAAAGGGTACAAGCTTGTAGAATGCTAGCTTCGATTTTTGCCCGATTATTTTGATTGATGCTCTTTTGAATTTTGGAATTTGTTTTTGTCGTCATCATATCCTATTCATCACTCTAAAAATCATCGATTCCATTCATAAATCAATATTATCGATTCATTCAGCTTGTCGTTTATAAATTTTCTCATTCACAAATCGTCCATGTTGGCACTTTAAAATATTCATATGTATATATTTAATAATTATGCCTGATACACACATTGCATTTGTGGAGATCGGAGAATGCTTTGCACTGTTTATCAAAAATAACTGAAGAGAACATATTTTTGATTTCGTAAGCTTATCGTTTCAAATATCAATTAACTTGAGGTCTTGCTAAATATTTCACATGAACCGTGCACATAACTTTGCGCTTGAAATAATCCATCACATACCTTACCTTAATCATATTACAACATTTGGCTTTCATGCCTTTTGTGATTTGAAGCAGGTGAAAATAGCAAAGGCTGCAGTAGATTGCATCTATTTCAAGAATTATATTAATGATTTTCATATTTAAAATGTACAGAATATTGGAGCCTCCGCTATTTTTTGGGTAGTACATTGTACTAATATCTTGACTGTTACAAAGCTTACTTCTTATAAGTACTTTTTATTGTTACTGCATATGCAATTATAGGGTGTAATAAAGTGTGAGGTGTTAGAATCCTGCAGGGGTGGGCTTTTACGATGGGGCAAATCCACGGCACGCAATTGTTGTCAGTGTGATTAGAATGTAAATATTATGTAATGAATCTAAGCTTATTTTGAAAATAGTATTGCTGAGTTTATCGCCAGCTCTTCTCAGTAAATGCAACCTTCCGAACCGGTATTAGTCAGACTTTTCATAAGTGCCTGTGAACGTCTATTTGAATAAATGATTTTGAATTTATGGGGGAGGTGTGAGAGAATGTGGTGGCTTAGTGTACGCAAGTGGGTGGATACAGACAATTGTGCTGATGATGGAGTGGCACACCTTATTTTATTATACCCGCAAATAAGACATATTGCATCTGCATTAACTTTCTGATTTCTTATCTGTCGTTCTGTGACTAATTTTCTGTGTATCTGTGTGCTCGCTAACATCATCGTAGGAGTGGGTCGTTTGCCTCCACCGATGGACAAACGCCTGGCAGAAGTCGCATCCCAGTACTTAAGGATCACCATACTAACAGTAATCTCAATAGGTAATAACCAAATTTCGTAGTGTCTGCTTTTGAAGTTTTTTGTGGTTTTGTATTTGTAACAATTTTTTTTTGTAGTGCAAATATTTTTCAGGTAATGTAGATTTATTAATTGTGAACTATAATTGGCGGTTGAAAAAACAACATAATTATGGTTTTGGATAGTTATTCTAATTAGATTTGTTTTGTAGAGCTTTGTGCATGATGTAAACTTATTTAGTAGCATATTTTCTAATTTGTATGTGTGTAACAGGCAAAGGACACCTTCCGGCAGCACGACACCAGTGCGATCCGGTCAACAGACTGCCGTATCTCGGTTATTGCGAAAGCCCTCTGATGCTTCCGATACCGGGACGCCCACTACGCCGTCACGACGCGGTACTCCTGCCTCATCTCGAACCACGGAGAAACGCGAACCATTCCGACTGTAGACGATTATTTAATAAAAAAAAAACATACATGCCAGTCCTATTTCGAAAACGCCCCACAATTTTCATACATATTAAATTATACTTATGAGATTGCGGGGTGTGAAAGAAGGACCTTATTACCTATGCAATGAAAGCCGCTTTGACGCTTCTAAGATGTCATATTAAAATATTTTTTTGGATAAGTATAATCATGTCAAATTTCTATAAATATAAATTATTTGCCCCACCTTTATTGAATAAATTATTCTCACATGAGCCATGGCAAAGCGGCTATCATTAGCATTGAGGCGAATGCCTATATTATAAATATACTAACAATGATATAACCAATTCGCGAATTAAGCCAAGCTTAATAAAAAAATCGAATTTGCGAATGTGGCTTTTTAAGTTAAGTGAAAACAATAGATGTTAGTAGTAAAACTTAAAGTCTGCACTTGTTGCCTTGTATACCTACTTATTTTTTCTACAATCCGTGCAAGTATGCACTTGGGACTACTTTATTTATTTTGTGCTCTCAGTATTTCCCCGTTACGTTCAATGTTATGAGCGAGTTTTCGACCGGACTTTAATTTTCTATGTCGATGTGTATATTCCCCCTCTTTCTTCTTATTTATTATCAACGTTGCCATAATTGTTAGTGTATGTTTTTGTATGTGAAATACGTATAAGCGTCTTTTAAAGAAGACGAAGAGAAAAGTGTGATTTCGTAAACTTTTTGTAATATTTTTCTTTAGGGACCATTTTGTTAACGAGCTATTTGTGGATAGGTGATCGCTAACTACCGCTTTCTCTGGTCTCTTTCTTGCACGTAGCAACGCCAGACTACGCGTGAAGATAGACCTTAGAAAACTGTTTTCGGTGATCTGTTAAGGTGATAATAGGATTTATTTATGATTATTTTTTTCTAATGCACAATCATGTTTCTTTTTCTGTATCGATCCTTTTTGTGTTCAAATATAATGTGGGTTGACTATCGTCATTCAACTTTTGTATGTACATTTATGTATGTGATTTATTTATTACGTTGATAATTGCACAATTTCTTTGTTTGTGATGGGAATAAAAATACTTATTTGGCCAGTAAATAACAAGAAGATACTCGTGACTATCGCCAAAGTCAAGCAGTATCGTTTTGTTTTTTACCAAAAAGTAATCTGCTCACATGAAAAATTCCATAGCGGACATTTTATTTTTAAGTGATTAAACTAAAGTACACTTTGTCGCAAAAGACATTACTTAATAAAAAGCTAAGAATACTTTTGATATATAAAATAAATAAACGCTTTAAAATGTAACCTACATTCATTTAAAAATGTTAACCAACACTCACATTTATTTGTTAATTTTTTTATTATAAATCTGACTCTGTAATTAAGTCTTATAATTAGAGTAAAACTATTAATCTGGTCATTTTTTTTAAATCATTGTTGTATTTGTTAAATATAAATCGAAGCAAATTTACTAAAAAGCTTGCAATATTTTTTGTATAAAATAATGATTCTGAAAAGCAGTTTTAAAATCTCATTATTGATTTCAAAATATAAATAAATAATAACAAATATTTATCATAGTTTCATTCGATACTCTATTTTATTTATACTTAATTGAGGTAGAGCAAAGAGCAGCTCGACTGGGGAAGTACCTCCTTACAGAATACCGCAGCCAAATAACTTTATTTTGTGTTCGTACACGTGAGTAAAGTCGCCTGATCGCATTGGGAGGAGGGAAGCAGGAGGGAAGGGTCGATAACGCGTGTGTTGCCTCGAGCAGTAACGCGAGTGATGACTCGAGGGTTGCAAGCGTCCATATGGCTGCGTTAAATACTTACTATCAGGGCCGTTACGGCGTATGCGTACGCTTGATTGCCGACTTCGTCGTGTAAAAAAACCTTTTGTATCCTTGTCCCTTCATTATAAGTAGTGTTTTCCCCCCGTGGCGCCTAACGTTCCCAAGGGATTTTTTCCCGGGTGAAAACGTATCCTATATGTAATTGCAGGTTTTAATCTACCTGTGTGCCAAATTTCATCACAGAGTGTTTTACCTTTATGGTGTCAAGAGGTAACAAACAAACTCACTTTCGCATTTATTATATTACTAGCTGTCAGCCGCGTTCCCGGGATTATAAGTAACCTATGTCCTCTATACCTATACCATAGGCTATCTCACCGCGATCAGTTCAGAGTGGTTTAGCCGTAATATTATAGTTAGGATAGTAGGAAAACTCCTCATTATTGTTCGAATAAATATTTTAAATTGAATAAATCAATTAATACGAATTGGTGTATCAGTAATAATATTTAACCAATAGCAAATCACGTTATTGAAATAGCTGAAGCAAAAACATGAAACATCAAGTAAGGAAACTGGCATGCTTTAGGTGTAACATTTTTAAAAGAAATGGCCACTATACCACTCGTTGTTACGAAAGGTTTGTGCCCCTTACCTAATCGACGTTTCGTTTAAACCTTTCGTCCAAATAACGTTAACGAAACTGCTATATAAATACATGCTATTATTATCACGCTATTTTATTTTATTGTATATGGCAACTCCGTCGTGTAGCTGTCAGTTTATCAAGATTATGTCAATCAATAGGTATACTGTTTTCAGGATTAGAAGATATCGGTGACAGTTTACTTTTGACAATTAAAGTCATGCGTCTTAACGATATTCAATCGATTTTTTTGTTGTATCGAGAAAGTTAATAAAGAAAGTCTAATCGATTTTCATTTTAGTGCTTTTATTTTCCAAATTATATTTCCTTATCACTGTCTTACTGCTTAATACCGCCTCGTGTGTAATTACCAACTTTGCACACATGTATAATACTGTACTATTATCGTTGTTCTTAATTTCAGATAATTATTACAGGATTTATGAGAAATTATGTTTGTTAATTGATATTTACCTAGTAATGTAAGAATATTCTCTCTCTCTTTGATTTCGTACCGACATATCGAAATATTTTGGTAATTAAAAATAATTCGATATTGATAAAACTATTCAAAAATAATCGATATAACATATATCGATCCTTTTTCTAATTTCCCTGTCGATCAAGCATTGTCAATCACTATAGGTAAATGTTCCGTTTCATGCAGAAAGTATTTTAAGGATATCCTATTTCTTAATTTTTAAAATTATCAAGCTGTATTAATGTGCTGAAATTATTTCTTAGTTATGTATATCGATGTAATATTGTTTTTTTGCAATCATATAAAATTGAAATTAAAATATTTTTTTGTAACATATTATATTAGTTACTCGCAAGTAGTATGAGTGAACCGGAAAATGTGAACTGTCACCGATATCTTCTAATCCTAAAAACAGTAAATATTATGGTAAAAATACGGTCAAAATGTTAAAAATGCTTATAGTCCCACAAACTTATCCGTCCTTGCTAACTTATACATATGGTGGTCAAAAGAGGACCATGGAAGAGGACTATATTGTAGCTATGCGATTTTCCCGTTTGAACTTCTTTTATGTCTGTGATAGCGATTGATAGGGTTTCCGAACTTTGACAAAAAGATCGGTCTCTTGAATTGATTCGAATCGTTGAGACGATATACTTACAGCCAAAAAAAAACATTAAACATCCGAATTGATAACCTCCTCCTTTTTGAAGTCGTATAAAAATAACTTTTTATAGATATGTTTGTGTAGGTTTGTATTATTATAGTAATACAATCGAAATGGAATTGATATGATAGTAAAAAATCGATTCTGGATGATTCGAAGTAACAAAGCTAACAGCAGTGTTTCCTCGTCGGAATCCATTATGTTGCTGAGTACGTCGCAA
The DNA here is from genome assembly GCA_951394255.1 of Polyploca ridens. Lineage (NCBI taxonomy): Eukaryota > Metazoa > Arthropoda > Insecta > Lepidoptera > Drepanidae > Polyploca > Polyploca ridens. The sequence continues at coordinate 2,967,101 of OX596265.1, read as the reverse complement.
ACTTGCCACGCACAGGCGACGAAAGCGTAATCGCCACGCGTCCGCGACGCATAGAATATTTAGACCGGCCGCATACTATAAGAAATTTTCTGTCAGAAAATTTCGGACGCCCGCTTGCTCATACATTTTTGGACGTCAGATACGTCAGAATTTTCGGATAGTATGCGGGGTCTAGGACAAAATGTATGAGGAAAGTGCCTTCCGGCGGGTGTCAGAAATTTTCTGACAGAAAATTTCTTATAGTATGTGGCCGGCCTTATACTCTGCCGCGACGTCTTCGCTGCGCAACCGCGGCGTGTACGTTGCGCGTCCGTTCCGCTTTGAAAACGCTCGCAAACCGCTAGTATGATAAGGCCCTTACTAACCTGTTTACCTGTCAAACTGTTGATAATTCGAACTGATTTGAACCTTATGTACACGATTTGACAGGTATTTTCAACTCTATAAAACTCTATGGAAAGAAAACGTCTCACTGATCGATTTGTATCTCAAAAAATTGATAACAAAGATCGACGTTAAAGAATCGAATGCCCTTTAAAAAATCGATCTTCGAACCTATGAATGAATCCAAAATCGAATAGAGATCGGAATTTCGGAAACGGGTAACCCTAGCGACTGCGACTGATTGATTTGATTACGAAAATTTTGAAAATACCTACGTAGTAATTGATTATAAAAAATATAAACTAATTTGATTGATAAAAAGTTAACATAAACAGAGAAATGGTGGGTTACACCGCTGATGGGCCTTCAAGGGACCTTGTTTTGAGGTATATGCAGGAGAAAGATCGAATCGAGAGTGAAATTCGCGACGCAAATGCTATTCTGCAAATTAATAATGTGGGGATGCATGACCCGCTGGTGGACGACGAAGGGTACCCTCGTGAAGATATCGACGTATACAAGGTCCGACATGCGAGACATCAGATCATTTGTGAGTAAATACAATCTTGATTTTGTTGAATGACTAAGCACTTATGATCCGAGGAATGCATTTTGAATGTTTGTTCAGATGGTCATCATCATCGTATTTATCCATCATCTACCAGCCCAGTTGCCGATAATTTGGAGTGCATATGGTCTCCATGTTTTGAGTCTTTTATTAATTGGGTCAATCAACTTTTTCTTGTTTGTTATTCTGTCCCATTGTCCAAGAGGCAATAGTGATAGTTTCTTAAAAAAACTGTTATTAAATATGATACTAATATGCTTATGAGATAGGCCATAAATTAATGGGCTTTTAGCTATGAGAAAAAATTATGTTTGGTAAAATGTCAATAGGAAACGATGGAAATTATGGGGACAATGGGGAACGTAACCATGGCAACGGGGTACAAGAAAAAGTTGATCGACCCAATTCCTTCTATCAATGATCTCATCATCCACTTATATTTATATACAGATGATTTTTTTTTCCAGCCAGTGAGGGCAACTTCTGAACTACAGGTCTTAGAGAAAAACGCTGAAATGAAATCTGAGCTGAATCTTGAAGAAAATAAAAATGCCATTAAAAAAATTTTCTAGAAAATATCAAAATTGACCTCTAATTTTTTGTCAGATGCTAAGAGTTAATTCTTTATGGCTAAACATAGTGAGATCCCTGCAAGATCTGCTCCACCTCATCAAACTTTATGCAGGATAATACTATGGTCAAGGAAAATATAAAATAATATTTTGTATAACTTCTAGCAACTTGTGAGCAAAATTGTCATACATAATTTTGTTCATTTTGTGACTTAGAAGCAGAATATCAAATAAATTTTTTTTTGTAAAAAAAACCATGTCCGAAAATACTAATTTTTGTAAATATTTTATTATGGCATTTTTATTTTCATCAAAATTCAATTTGGGGTTCCTTTCAGAGTTTTTCTCTAAGACTTGTAGTTCATAAGTTGCCCACACTGGCTAGAAAAAAAAAACACCCTGTATATAGGGTGACTGGTAATTAGTCAACGACACTTAGACACATGATTGTACTCATGATAAAAACTATCCCAAAAAAAAAATATTTACTTAGCACTTGTCATTTATTCATTTAACCACCGTACGGACCGCACACGCACTAACAGCTGTTGGTCGCTTGACCCCGTTCCCGTCCCCGTAGTGCTAAGTAAATTAAACCCTATATATGTTTATTGTTCAAACATGTATTTTCTAGGCCTCCAAAATGACCACAAGAACATAATGAAGGCAATTGAAAGAGGACTCGCTGAAGTTCATGCAGACTTAGTCGGGCCAAACGGAGAAGGCCCATCACATGGTCCATCACAAACACAAGTCACAAATACTAATGGCCATGGTGCTTTTTACAATCAATTTAATGGCAGCAATGTCAGTGATGATTTACCTGTTAATAAACAAGCCTTTGCTACGGTTGGTGTAGTACAGGAAGGGTCCCCTGCTCATGCAGCTGTACGTAATTATAATAATTTCTTTTTAACTGTAACCAAGCCATTGTGCTACCTGTCAACTGATACCGATCCCTTGAGAGGCTCACATCTAAAAGAGACGGAGCTAGAAAGAGATAAAGCTGTTTGATAACACATTGCATATATAAATGCCTCTCTTTCTGTCGAAAGAGAGTTGTTTTTCTAAGCACAAATGAGTAGGGAGTAAGCTTTCTGTATAGAACTGTAAAAATATTGCTTACAAGTACCACAGTAAGGATTCCTTAATAAAAATTGCACACACTCCCGTGACGCGCCTTTTAAGGACAACCGCGGCCAATGTGCGCCAAATACCACTGTGACGTATAAAACATGAAGAGAAATAAATTTATTATTATTATTATATTATCTGTCATTTAGTTACTGTTCCATATAGATTTTAAATCTAGCCACATCGCTCTTCGCTGGCTTTTCGCACTTTATAGAATATACATGCCACCATTGCAACTAATCGTAATAATTTTTGTTTTCAAGAGCCTCTCTCGGTTTAGGATGTTTAACACAGCTTTACAACTGCAGTACTTATTGTCTGGCATCTGCCATTCTAGCAAATGCGCTCATCAATCATAAATCACTAATATCAATACTAATATCAATTCTTAAATTTCAGGGTCTGATGGAGAACGATGAAATCATAGAATTTGGATCTATTAATTACCAAAACTTTGCAGACATGTCCCAAGTCAGCAACTTAGTGTCTCATTCTGTTAATTCCAGAATCCAAGTGCAAGTGCGACGTGGTCACCGCTTGCACAATCTAATCTTAATCCCTAAACCTTGGGCCCAGCCGGGCCTTCTCGGCTGTCATATACAGAGAACTTAATTTTCTATAAAGTTTATATTATTTGGAACTGTTTGGGGGCATTTTGGGATATAATGAAATATTTTGGGTTGTATAAATACTTTTTAAAGTATAAATTGTGTCCGCCTACCCTCTGTTTCGTTTGAAATATAAAGATACGTTATAAGTTAAGATTCTTTGGCTTTATGTTATATTTAAAGTCAAAGTAAAAAAAGTATTTAATAAGTTGATACAAAAATGTTTTTTATTTTTTTTAATCATAAGAATTAATTATTTTAATATAATGCTATATTGAATGTGTACTTGATATCAATGTCTTATTAACCATACATAATGATTGTCTATTTATATTCAAACATTTACAATATAAACAGTAGAAAAATTTTACCGAATTAAATATATACTCCATATTAATCAAACTAGTAGTAGATCTTAGTTTCCTCAAATGAACTTACAATATTATATGTAATAATGTATGTATGCATTTAAAAATAAATCTTATGATTAATAACCATTGGTTTATTTTTCCTCTTGTGCTTTATGATTTCAAAATGGCCGTCTTTTTGCTTTTCATATTCATATACATTGCAGTCTACGTCTTCGTCGCCGAGAATGCTGATTGCTTGTTTCATTTCTTCTATATCGTTTATTTTCTCTTCATCTTCTTCTTCGAACATGTATTTCATAGAATGATCGAAATAAACCTTGTCTTCGACTAGTCTATAGTCTGGCTTGTCTATGGTGCCTCGGAGGCAGTCGTGGTAGTAGCACACTGCCTTTTCTTGCTCGTAAGTTTCACAGGAACCTGTGAATAATATTGATGGTAACAGGGATGTTAAAAAAAGTCGGATATATTCTCGCTAACAAAAAACTGTGTCACTCAAGTCGGCCACCACGCTGTATGTACAAGTCGGCACGCACACATTCACACATTAGTTGAGCGCGAGTAATCGACTCTGTGTAAACGGCGACAGAGTCTAGTTTCCTGCGGAATAGCCAACTATTGTGTGCGTGAGAAGTGGCCGACTCCATAGACACAGTTTTTTGTTAGCGAGATGTCCTCCGTAGTCTTTGGATGGTAAGATCAGTTTCTCTCATTTCGAGGAAGATGCGAAGTGAATAGCATTTTGACGGTAAAATATCTCTTACCAACCGTCACACACAGGTAGAGGGTTCGATTCCCACCGTGGACAAATATATGTAGGCAATGATATTATACTAGAGATATGCTACCCTCATACTAAGCGGCGTTCAGTTATTGTTGAATTAGGTGAATGCGATAGATAATACGGAACGTATGGTACAGAAAGAGATAGCTATATGTAGCCGCTAAGCAAAATTACGACAATTGTCTGAATTTGTCTGCAACAATTTTCGTGCGTTAATGCGATATCTACCTCTTTTTATTATAATATCATTGTATGTAGGCATGAAAATGACTTGTCATGAGTAAATAATATTTATAAGTATTTACTAGCTGTTCCGCGCGGTTTCACTCGCATTCCCGAGGGATCGTATGTTTTCCCGGGATAAAAAGTTTCCTATGTGTTAATCCTGATGATTTTCTATGTGTGTGCCAAATTTCATCCAAATGCGTTAATTAGTTAGTTTGGGATGATGGACGAGTGAACCTCATCCTCATAATGTTTACACCGAAGATTAATAAAATAAAACAAAAGAATATTTTTTTTTGTGCTATTCTGGTTTCCTCGTTTATGATTAAACTTTGAAAGTGGCATATTCACATTTTCAAAGTCTACATTTTCGCATTTATAATATTGAGTAGTTAGGATAGTAAAGTAAGTAGAATTTAAAGATAGATTCAACTGTAGATAAATAAATAATTACCGGGTCTTTGTACCCTGACGGTGAGGACGGCGCGCTCCGGTGCCATGTTCTGGAAATGCACGAGGTAGCACGCCAGCATCGTGCCTGTGCGCCCGCGCCCTTGTCGACAATGCACACCTAACACCTGACAAATTTAAATATCCATGATATAATTGTCCCTTCATCAAGAAGACGATTTGTTATTCGGCGATTTACAGAAGTCACCGTCATCGCGGTTTGGCGGTAGGCGTGTGCAAAGAAGGCGGATTGCCTACATTCCAGTACGAAATTAATATGAGCGGTGCCGTGTGGTCCTTCGCTTTCGGAAGAGGAACTCCCGAAATATATGATGGATGGAATGTATGTTGATGATCGTTGTGGTGACTTCGAATACCATTACAATGGTTGCGGGTTCGAATCCTACAATGAGGTAGCTTCGGTTCAGGAAAATATCTTGAGGTCACCCGAATACAACATTTTTAATAAAATAATGAATATAATAGGCAAATTAACATCACAAAATATCATTTGAAATGCTGTTATGATTGTTATGATTAAATAAATAGGTTACCTCTCCCCGTATTTCAGCGCGCTCACAGATAGCAATAAACTGCATTATCTGCTTCAAGGTCGGAGCCTCGTATTCCTTCACTCTGATCTCAGTCCATCGCAGCTTCTTCTTACAATCCAGGATGGGAGGCCACCTCTCCGGGGATAGCGTCACTAAATGATTTACACCAACATCCACTAGGTAATTCAAATTGGCCACTGTTTTTGGACAGCCCATTGCTGCAATTTTATTCTCGACCAACCACGAGAAATTAATTGGGGGATATGCTTCATAATCTTGTTCTTCTTCAACAATTTCTTCTTTAACTTCCTCACTATCCTTCTCTGGTTTAATTTCTCCGCGATCCATTTCCTTATATTTGTACCAGAGTTTGGCCAGCTTTATATTTGGCCTAATATACACCGTGGTCATTTTGGGCAATAAATTAACTCGTTGAAAGAAATACTCTCACTTCCCGAAGGTAAAAAGCTCTGTTATATTTTCGTTCCAAACATTTAGACATACTGCGCGGGAGCTGTTGGTAGTTTGCCAGGATCTAATTGGCAGCCATATTGGCATAGATAGATTGACATTTAGAGCTATATGTAAAGGTGGTATACTATAATTAAGATTGATGATATACGTAGCTTAGATGTAAGCCTCTTTTAGATATAAATTTGGCAGTCCAAGGGTATGTCATGCTGTCGTCAATGTACCTATTACGTAATGTTCAAAAATAGGTTACAAATGTGACCTAACAATATATATTCTCTATCATGTCTTTATCAACGCAAATCATACGTAATGATGCGTACCTACTGTATTACACGAATGCTATTTAAGTATATTGAATCTATTAATTACCACTTACCAGCCCCATTGTTATCCCTATAGGTGTAGATCTAACTTTTTTTTTATAATTAAATGGACTTGCGTTTGTCCACTGACCCGCCCATATGGGACGAAGACGAAGACTATGATGGAACACGCTTACCCAGAAGCAACCTATTCACTCTGGCCTTGAAAGTCCCTAGATTGTATGAGTCAGGAAACACAGACACCGGAAGCAAGTTCCACTCTCTTGCTGTCCGCATTATAAATGAGGATGCAAAACGCTGTGTCCGTATTTTCGGTATGTCAACAACGTACGGGTGAAAATTTTCGCAGCGTCTCGGTTTGATTAACTTTAGATGTACCTAATGGTGCGTCCTTGCTACGCGAATCGTGCATAAGCCGAGCCACGAACAAACAGGATTCGTCCGTTGTTCGTGTAGCGTGGACGAACTTGCGAGCCTCGAAAGAGCGGTCGGCTCGTGCTCGACTGCGCTCCGCCCGATTGTCAGTTTTTACACGAACTCAGGGATTCGCATCGCGCTCGTTGTGATGTCCACACTTGACATCGCAACACACTTGACTCGTAAATTCTAGGGACTTTCAAGGCCGAGTGAAATTAATTAAAAATAAAACTTTATTTGATCAACCTAGCAATAGTAATAATAATTAACTTTTTAACAAAAAAATAAACCGCCTTCAAAGTACACTAAAAAGTATAAAATAACTCTTATCTGACACTGTTTTGAAGTGAGCGATATCGCATGACGTGTTCTATAGAAAATAGAGTTATTTTATACTTTTTAGTGTACTTTGAAGGCGGTTTATTTTTTTGTTAAAAAGTTAATTATTTTTGAATTTTTAGTTTCATTATATACTGAATACATCTGCGTAACCCTTTCGAGTGTACAGGCCTGATGTTTTGTTGTGTGATTGCGTAAACAATGCATATTTATGCGATAGCAGCAATCGCGGCTGATTTACTGTAATTTTTTTAAGTGTTCCGTTGTCTATCTCCGAAACTCATCATCAGATCTATATGAAATTTATATGGGCCCATTTCGGAATATACCCCTTTCGAACAAAAAAAGAATTTTGCAAATCCGTCTATATATGACGGAGTTATGCCCGAACATACATAAAAAAAATATATATATATAAACATCCGAATTGAGAACCTCCTCCTTTTCTTGAAGTCGGTTAAAAACTACTACTAGTTAGTAGAGTTCTACTGACTGATGCTTGGAAAAAACGCTTACATAAACGTTAATGTAATGATTAAATTATTGAACATTTTATTAAAATTGCTCCTATAAAAACGCAAGGCGTTGTCGTTAATTGCTATTTAATACTATAAATAATTATATTCGGGATACCGATCCCTGGGAATCTTGCGAGATTGGAATTTCAAATCTCGAGGGATCTCGAAAGGGCAGTCTCAACTCGGGATTGCATTACCTACATAGAATCGAAAAAGGATTTTATGCTTCGCTAGTCGGGTTTGCTCTGGTAAGTACCTAATGTATTAATCCTTATTTCAGAAGCAAACAAACATACAGGCAGAAATATCATTATTATGAGTAGCAGAGCATGTTTAGTGGTATAGCAATAAAACGTTATTTGACGAAACTTTCGACTTCAAATATCAAAGTACAGATAACAAAAAAATAATCATTTAATCTCAGGTACAGTCAACAATCACAACAGCCGATCACAGATAAGGAATATTTATGCTAGAGCCTTTTTGGTGGAGTCCTTTGCAGCGTCTATGAATTCTTCCATGTCATCACCGTTTACTCCGAACCTCAGGGGATTATCTTCAGTCAGGTATTCAAAGTATCTGCCGACTGATTCTTCATGTTCTATTGAGTCACACGAGCCTGAAAGTATAGAAACAGTAGCTTGAAAGCGCTATAATGAATAATATCTAATCCGTGTCGTAATACCTACACTGACTGACTAACTGAGAAGTTTTCGCGTGACCCTCAGCAAAGCTTTTTTTTGAGAAACTAGGTTCATGATTTTATATCCAGTCATCCACACGTAGTTCTTTCGGTCAATATTTTTTTTAACTTGATAATATTTTTTTTTTGCGATTTGAGTCAAGTGTTGGCTTTGTAATCAAGTAGGTACTTAGATTTTTTACTTTTTATTTTTGAACGACAGATTTTATTTCATAGCTACGCTAGACCTCATATATAGTAGATAGGTACCTAATGCACCAAGGGGATAAAGTAAAGTCTTACGTCACGGGCGGCATATTGAACCCTGAGCGTAACGAGGGACTAGAGTAAATACCCGAGCGCAGCGAGGGATTTATGTAGAGTCCTGAGTGAAGCGAGGGGTTTAAGTCGCCCAAAACGAAGACAGGCTTTATCCTCGAGAGGTGAAAACTCTACTCTTCACACACTTTGCGAGACAACCAAACACCGTCTTTTGTTTCACATTCTTTACAATCGCGCCTTTTTCTGTTTTATTTGTGTTCAATTAAAATTGTTAACCTTATACTACTATATTATATTGTACTAGATATGGAAGAGCGGGGCCTCCTAGCACAGGTATTTATTATACTTAAAAGGAGACCCCAGTATTATTATTGTAGATGATAAGTTACCGAAATAAATATTTTAAATTTTTTTTCTATTCGAGGTGGCCAGTTCGATTAACGAAAAATATATATTTTTTTTTGTCAACGGCAAACTGGTCAAGCTGTATTTTAATGCTTCAGAAAAGTAAAAAGAACTAACAGATATATTCATGTTCAATGTATGTGAGGTGAAACTGGAACTGGAGTTCTAAATGCATCCTCTACCAAGGTTAACAAGAATAATTTCTCGACGTAATCTGCGATTATACAAACAAATTGAATTGACTGTCTATTTATACAGCCAACACAAACATAATTTCTTTTCTTGTTGATCATTGAGCTATTATTACTACGTATAGAGAAGACGCCACACATCACAACTATGTTCCGTTCAATTGAGGCGATCCGGCCTCACTTGTTGTTGTAGAACGATGAACGAAACGCGTAAGCGCCGTGAAAATCACGGTGTTTGCGAGAAAAATACTCCTAAAAGCGTTCACTGTCTGCTTCGATGACTAATTATTGTTTCAGCGCTAAAGAGAACTTTAGTTGACTCTAGAAAATGGGACATAACACATAAGCTTATGATAGCTTCTCTATACGTAGTAATAATAGCTCAATGTTGTTGATTACTAAAGGTGTTTGTCCAGCCACCCATATACAGCACAGCTCACCTGGTCGTATCATCCTAATAACGTTCATGGCCTGGTCGGGCAGGTAGCGGTGGAAGTGCACCAGGTAGCAGGCCAGCATCACGCCCGAACGGCTGCGCCCTTGTCTGCAGTGGATGCCCATTACCTGATCACAAAATATTTATTGTATAGAAACCTATATAAAAAACAATAACCTAGGAAAACTGTGAAAAAATTATAATTGATTATAATTGGCTCTTTTAGCTGTATGTGTGTCTCGTTAGGTAATTGTTTGGAATTTCCTTGTCGATTCAGTTCAGAAACTGCATCGACAAAAATTCCATATAGACCGAATCAGCCCCCCTGGAAAAGATGCAATGGTTGTCGAAAATCGTCATAGGTAGTTAGTAAACGATCAACCTTTGTAAGGGATATAATGGTGCCGATTCTGTTGTAAATCGCACTAAACTTATTTTAGTCACATCTCATCTCTTTCTTACGAACATTATTAAAAAAGGATAGAACATATTTTAAGTTGTCAAATTAATCTTTGCCGTCTTATTTTGCGTGTAAGGCGTGACCGCGATAGATGGCGACTAAATTTATATTGAAAACAAGCATTGGACTAATTTGACAGGATTAAATTTCTTACATCCTTTTCTTATGTTCTTTGTTAGAAAGAGACATAGTGACATTAAAATTAGTTTAGTTGTGAACGACAGAATCAGGGCCAATGTTTCAGGACAAATACAGCAATTTTCACGAATGTATTTTGTATTTAATAATTCACATGCATAACCTTGATAACGTTAACGAAAACGTGTTATACTTTCTCGAAGTCTTGACCTGTTTATAAATAAAAATAGATCTAAAGGTGCGTTTACGATTCAGTTAGTCAACGAAAACGTTATTTGAATCTTCATTATTTTGTTACTGTTTTATTGTTTTCTTAATTTCACTTCTTATTGGTTGGATTTTGGTCAAAGACAAAGCTAATATACCTACCTACTAAATAAACTCTCGCTTAAAGGTTACGTCGAAATACATTTAAATTCGAGTCATCACACTTAAAATAATTGTCCCGTAGGTAGGTATATCTAATAAGTACAGTACCCTAATGGCCAAGCCAGTACACCTACTAAGCAAAACATAACTTTTAAGAGAAATCTGCAATCATTGTTAATCTCATGTTAACAGATTACCGCGAGCCAGCAACAAAGAAAGCATGTTCCTCTTTTAAAAGAACGAATAAATCCCGGTATAGGTACCTACTATTATCTAAGGCTTAGTCTGTCATTCTGTCCATTGACAAAGTTACCTAACGAACTAAACTACCTTATAAACTTAGCTAAGTAAGCTAACGAATAAAGATCCCCAAATCCCAGTACATCTAGGCCTATTATGCACCGCAAACTGCATGTTTTAAATGTGCAAATTATGATCGAAAAGGATCTTGAAGCCATGTTTTTGAACTTTAACTGGCTACAGGCTCAGGAAAAATAATGAATATCCTATTTTAACTAGATTTATCTACATTATCTAACATGTTATTAAATTAACTTGAATTCTGAATCAAACAAATGAATGTGTAATAATTATTGCTGTCTCTCTTTAGCATCTCCACTCCCCTCGCGCCTGATTGAGATAACATAGCAACAATAATAAATAAATGCGCGCAGACGGCTTGGCGGTAATGTCCTCTTAAAAGTATACCTCTCTATCAGACGTACAAAATAACAAAGACAGCAATAGTTTGATCATAGACTAAACATACGTTTTTACAGGCTCAAAACATGATTTACATACCTCTCCATTCTTATCAGCTCTCTTACAGATTTCAATGAACTTCTTAACCTGTTCCAAAGATGGCGCTTCGAATTCTTCCACAGGCAATTCTGTCCATCTGAGCCTTGAGATATCCTCTACGGGAGGTTTCTTCCCCGCTGTCAACGTCACCAAATGCGTTATACCCTGATTGCAAAGAAACTTCAAATTCTCCTTATTTCTTGGGAAGGCCATAGCGGCCAGTTTCTTTGGAATGACCCATGAGAATTTTAAAGGAGGGTAAGCGTCGACTTCTATTTCTGGGAATGGGTTCTCGGGTATGATGACTGTCAGGTCATTCCTCATTTCTCTTTTCGCGCCGGCTAAATGTATGTCCTCTTGTTCTGTGATTTCGTCAGTTCTTGTCACTACGTGGTAGTATTCTTCGTCACCCATGGTTCAGTGCTAGGAAGGAAAGTATCTTATAACTTATGTTTTATAAATTACTCATAATTTCGATGCTTTTGGCCAATGGTGTATTTGAGGTACTTTGTATGCCTAAAACTGAGTACCAATACTTTTTCTCAAGTCTAATCTCTCTCTTGCAATCGACTTCCACTTTGGCTTTGTCTTCTCACTACCTTAGGCCTATCTAGATTGGATAGACTAATCAAGGCATAAACAAATTATAAAAAAAAAAGTTCAACAGTTCAAAATCCAAAAAATCAAGCCATAGCCTTAAAATAAACTTTACTAATATTAATTTTTTAATTTTTACTTTAAATTTTTTTTTTTTTTAATGGATACAATGCTATTTTCCATACTATTTTCTTCAGATGGTTGGACGTGGAGAAATCGGCAAGCGTAGATGACTCAACCGGTGTCTAAATTATTGCCCTACGATTGCTTTCATATCTTTGTCTCCTTTTGTATAATAATAGGTACATATATCTACATTAATCACAGAAAAAAGGGACATCCATCATCATAACAAAGCGACAATTCACCTACCTATAAATCTTTATTTTTAAATAACGAACGAGCACAGACACTAACACCTTTGTTCACAATAGACCATCTAATACGAATTTCGCGTGATGACTGATTGTGGCGGGAAAAAGTTGGCACAAGTTCACTCCAGAGGATGTAACATTTATTTCTGGAGTCCCTTACCTCTGCCACCACAAAACCGTTACCAAACACACTTCCATTCGAAATTCAACCTTATTTCAAAGTCATAAGAAGTTATTGGTTATTTTCGGGTGTTATTCGTTCTATATTTTGACAATTCGATCGTGTCATTCAATAAATTATATCGAGATTGTAAGTTTTTTTTTTTGTTTTGGTAACATTGCAAATGACGTAAACGCGATAATGGCTTCCTGTAAACATAGGGAAGTTATTCTAGTCGTCGCGTTGGGTAATATAAATTAACGAGCATGTATTATGCGCCATTAAATCTTAAGATGCACGTGATTCTCTGTTCGATATTTGTGGATATTATTTGATTTCCTCTCAGGCTGCATGCTCGCGACTAATCGCGACACACATACCATACCCGCTTTTATGTTCGACATCCCAATTTTAGGTACAATTATTAGACGGTTTCTGTTCCCGAGGGACCTGTACCCTACGTTTTAATCCAGAACATATTCTATCTTTGTGCCAAATGTCATCCGAATCAGTTCAGAACTTTTTGCGTGAAAAATTAACAAACAATACCTCACAAATTTTCGGGTTTTACTTACTTAGGTACAGACTGCATAAAACTCAAGTTTAGATTCATGATTCTCGTTCTACAGACCTACCTAATCATAAATTCAAGCTTGAAATCATCGCACCGTGGGGATATGCGCAGATACTATGGAAACCAGATACATACTTAACATACTTAATGTACGTAATTACACCCAGACTCAGGACATACAGACATGTTCATGCACACAAATGCATATCCTGTAGGACTCGAACCCACGACCTGCGGCGCAATAGTTGGAATCTTAACCAACTGCGCCAACTGGCCCGTTAATAAATGTAATAGGTTTATATCTGGTTTTCATAATAAGATAGCTAACTAGACAGATAGATAGATGTAAGAATAAATAATAAAGCTTACCTTATTAAAGAACTTGCCTAATTGAAATCAAAAGTGCTACTGAAATGGCATGAGATGTATTTGACAACCGTTTTTGGAAAACTGGCATAGAATATTACATAAAAACATTTAAAATTCAACCTTAATACAATGTGCTAACGCGCATAATGATTTTATTCTAAACATGGATAAAATGTTTATTACAACTCATACTCTAATATGCACTTTATATCTATAATGATAAGAGTCATTACTTTTGTTTTGGTTGGCAGAAGTCTATGATGACATAAACATATGATTTTGATCGCTAATTAAATGGTAAAAGGTTCAAAATTGTACTTACATCAGTCCTGTATTGGCTGTAGTGCCAATGTTCGGAGTTCAAAGACTTGAAAAAAAAATCTTGAACTATTTAAGAGTCAAATATAGAAATAGATCTGAAAGCGTGACATTTCAAAATATTGAACATAAATACTGCATCATCTATCTGTATCTATGTTTCCCAAACATTGTTCTGCCGTGGCCCGGTAATTTTCACTGCCCCTTCGTGACCCACTTAATACTTTTAAACTCAAGCACAGAACTCAAGGTTCCATTTTATACACGTAAAACCGTTGGTCCCGGTTATTACTTAATTGTGATAGTCGCGCGCTATACTTTTCATACAAAAACTCTGTACTTATTATGGCGTTATTAAACATTAATCATTAGATGTTTTAAGCAAATATGTATGTCGTGCACTATCTAGGTTTTAATATAGCCAAAAATAAAAATAAATTGAAATAAATTCAGTAAAAGCTCGAAAATCAGCGTTTTTTCTGAACTTTGGCCATATCTAATGTACCTATAAATTGTAAAAAGTAAACAAAACATTTTGATCCGACTGCAAATATATTGGAGATTCAAAGTAACAAACTTTTTTTACACAAACTTGTATGATTTTTTCACAAGAACTCTTTGAACAAGTTTTATGATATGCGAAATCATGAATGATGAAGCGGCCGCGAGTGATCAGCGGAATTTACCGACTGATAACCGACGGCTCTGATGCTGTCTCTCTTTTTTCGCAGTCAAACATTACGTTGGATGAAAGTACAAACTTTTAGGCTATGCGTGTGTTAGATATTTGGTTAAATCTGACTTAAATATTTACTTGATGAATTTATTATTTGCAATGGCAACACTATTGAACCAAGTTCTTGATAAATTTATTATTTGCAATGGCAACACTATTGAACTAAAGATTATTGTTTATTATTTAAACTTCCGGTGCAATCATTAAATTGAACTTCCGGTGTAACTTAATGTTATTCTAAAATTATAATATTGATAACAATGTTATTGAAATAATTACAAAGAAATGAAATGAGTACTATGATAATTTAATTGTTGATAAACATTTTATTGTGAAGTAAGGAGATTTGAATAGACTTCCGATTAATATTTTATGATGAACAATGTAATAGCTTTGCTGAATCATGTTATTAATCATACCTAAATTCTATAGTAATTATTCCAATAATTAACAACGAATATTATAATTTTTATGATAATGGTTTACTAAAGTTGTTATTATTATGTTAGTGACACTTCCTGATAAAATGTATCCGGTCATGATTTATTGAGACTTCCGTCCCTGTGATTGGTCGAGACTTTTAGTTGTTGAATAAAGTATTATAAAATAGGCAGGAAGGTCTGGGCTCAGTTCAGTCTTTTGTATTTTGGAAGTGATTGCTTGTTATAATTGTGATAGTGCCCGTCGATATAAAGATAAGTATATTTGATATTCTAATGTTTAACGATTGATAATTTTATATAATAATGTGTGTTCTGTGTATTTCTGTTATATACTGAGAATAACTCTGAATATGTATAGTGGCCATACATAAGTCCTTTATATTGAGTTTCTTACCGGTATCTTCTCAATATGGTCGGCCATCCGAACCGGAAGTAGATTTGAGAGTGAATTCATAGTTGTGGCTATAGATATGATGTTTGAATAAATACATTTTAAAGTTTGGCCTAAATGATTATTTATTATTCTGACCCTTTAGTACTCTGATATAGTTAATTATACCTGATTTTGATTAATGCTATATAATTCGATTAGAATAACTATCCTAACGCTTGAATTACGTAATCTGTTACTTATTGTCTATTATCTGAATTGATCAATTTATTGAGAATTATATTAGAATTATAAATGAGTAAAATCAATTTAAATATTAAAGTTCTAATTAGAAACCTAAAGGTGAATAAATGAAATACCTACATTGAAGTGTAGTCTTATAATTTATTTATTAATACCTACCCTACTTTAATTCCGATGTTTCTACATTCTATAAGGTTGAACTTTAAGTAAATAGTAAGTATATAAATAGCTTAGCCTACTTGGCAACTCAGGATTCAAATTTAGTACATTCATATATTGAGATGATATATTAATTTATTCATTTTTGGTAGTAAATAGGTGGTATAATCTTTCTAAATGAGATGATCAGCACTTCCTTAATGATGATGATCAGCCCTTTCTAACACGTGCGTTGAAGTTGCGTTGGCCATGAAGGGCCCTCTTAAGCTAGTTGGATGCCGTCTAGCTTGTAAAATTCCAACAGTAGGTTGACCACTAGCCTACCTCCACCAATCCGCAGTGGGCACGCGTGTGGAGTATTGCCCATTGCCTTTCACCCTCATTTGTGAAAGGAGGCCTGTGCTCAGCAGTGGGACATTATAGGCTGATGATGATGAATCAATTGATCAAATCCACAAAAACGTGTCAAAAACATTACTCCAAAATATAACAAATTACTGACAAAACGTTTCATATATTCCTTTCGTTCATGGGAAACTAATGCTTTACTAACTTCACCTTTATATTGCAGGTGTTAAGGTTGAAACTCTTTTAATATTGACATGTGACAATAACCTCACCTGACGCGCGCGCATCTAAAATTAGAAAACCAGAGAACGTGCGAACTTGAAACACTTTCCGACTGATTTATGTGGGATTAAAATGAAAGCAGTTCAGTTTTAAACCTTATTTTAATTTCGCAAGGTCTATTTTACTTTATAATAATGAGAGCGCATGTTCATTTCTCAATTAATCTACAAGACGTTGTATTTATTTATAAAATTTGATGATTTTGTCTGAGTTGAGAGATACATACAAAATCATCAAAAGTTTCTTTTCAAAAATCTCCGTTTCTTGTCAGTTTTAAGAATCGGTAACCAAATTATTATAATGTGGAGCTTTATTTACCTTTACCTCGGCTTTTTATATCAACGAGTTGTCAATACGGTTATCGCCGCTTATCATCGAATGATTAACCCAAAGAAGCATTTTGTTTGAAATATTCCGCCTCTGCCAATGCGCTCTGATTGGCTAAGGACACACTTTTAGATGCAGTAATTGATCGGTACTGTTAATCAGTGCTAAAACACTTATCACTTACAGAGTTGGATTGCCCGGTATACCGGGAAATAGTAGCGGAGTAGTATATCTAAAAGGTTTTTTCCTATTGCCAATGGTGCTGTACTGTTGTTTACGACTAAACTAATTTAGTCTCACTATGTCTCTTTCTAACAAGGAACATAAGAAAAGGATGCAAGAATTTAGTCCTGTCAAATTAGTCCAATGCTTGTTTTCAATATAAATTTAGTCGCTATCTATCGCGGTTACGTCTACCCGTAAATGAAGACGGCAAAGACTAATTTGACAGTTTTAAATATGTATCCTTTTTCAATTATGTTTGTAAGAAAGAGATGTGATGTGACTTAAATTAGTTTAGTGCGATTTACAACAGAATCGGCACCAGTGTGAACTAAAATCAGTAAAATTTGGACTTTGTGGGACGAAGAGTGAAATAAAATGCAAACGGCAAATTAAATAAGAATATATTTTATACAACACAAGTGTATACTAACTTACAAGTGTAAATATAAACGTATTTACTAGTCTATGTATAACATTTGACTATAAAGTATATTTTGGACCACCCCCACTTTGAGCCAATTAGCAAATAATAGTGTAAAAATTTCGTCCAAAACTCGCCCGATCTTTAACACAGTACATAATAGTCAAAGCAGTAATACAATTACAAAGAAACTCTTGGATTTTGATGTGTTTTACCCTATTTATACATCAAAACTAAAAGAATATAAAATGTAATCGACATTATTATTTTTCTGTCATTTAATTAAGCTAAAAATAAATTACAAATCACGTCACTGACCTGTGAAAAAAAACACAGCGAACTGTTTTAATAAAGAATCATGGCGAGATTTGTACAAAAAACTAAAGATTTTTAGAGACGTTGGAGTGAAGTTATTATTGATCCTTGGTGCCTGAGGAATAACTTGAGGCATTTTAATTATTTTTAGAACCCCGGGATGAAAATGCGAAATTCTTTGCCATGCCGGCGAATCACGAGTATCGCGACCAAACCCGTTATGTTGTTGTTATGTTTTGCGGGGTTTATAATATATTTCATGTATATTAACATGTTGCTGGTAATGTAATCTCAACATTGGAAGTGATTCAAACCCCTCTAAAATGTTTTATTTTTTTGTACAAATGAATGTATGGATCGCGCCTGATTCTTTAGGCATGTAAATATTATTTTACTTATATTTAAATTAAATAATTACTAAGTTATGATTTAGTACGCTTAAATGAATAATATACTTAAGTTGTATCGAATTGCATTACTGCTTATCTATAACATACTGTCTACTAATTTCTAAAACATACAAAAGGCATCATGTGATAAAATAATTTTAAGTACATTTTTATGGAATCACAGTGAAAAATACAGAAAGGAAAGAATACAATTGGTATTTGATGACAAGAATACTGAATTAGAAATACTTTTAAGTAGCATAATATAACTTGAATGTATTTTAAGTAATTTAGAGGTATTGGACAAATCACGTTTTTTATGATTTGTGACTCGTAATAAGACCTCCTTGCCAAAAAAGTGATAGAAAATGTTTTTTTTTAATCTAGTGCCACTTTGATAGTAAAACCTTATTTTAATCTGCAAAAATATTTATTTTTTTACACTTCTATAGGAATTACGCCCAACACTTGTAGAATATAAAAGTATCGAGCCAAAACGATATGTGTGATAGAAATACTTATAATATAACTAATAATACAATCTAAAACTAAATAATGCATTAAATATTTGCAATAACCTATGAAATTATTCAATTAAGGACGCGTTTACAAAATTGATAGGTAGCAAATCGCACTAATACATTTGCAAGGCCCACACGCACACACGTGCATGGAGAAGCTGCGTTAAAAATAGTGAATCAACCTAATTTGATACTTTAACATTATATTATATTTTTTTCATCTATTTTTGTTATCATTTCGCTTTTATTAAATTTCACGTGTATGTAACTAACTTTGCTAGTGTATGTATTTCGGATGACAATACAATAATTTGGTACCATCGAGCTGATCTGATAATAGATCCGAAATGTAGGCACTGGAACTCCATGACATAATAACGTATGTTAGCCGTGATTAGGATTGTTGGAATTGTCATGAGACGAACTTTAATCATATATGGTGTTCAGGGTCTGATGATGGAGTAGAAGGGTAGGCAATGGAACTTCATAACGGAGCAACATATCCTAGCCGTGTTTGGGGTTGTTGGTTTTGACTACTTTTGACAATACAGTAGAATCCGGATATAACGACGTTCAAGGGACCGGCGAAATTTGGTCGTACTAACAGGACGACGCACAAAACGAATTATTTATTTATGCGGTTTTTTATTACATACATACTTATGTATTAATAATAATGGGGCTAAACTGGGCTTCTATTGTATGTTTTTTTTCTTTATCGTGGATATTGTATAATGAGACACGCCGAATACTTTGACCAGCTTCTAAACGTTGTAATATAAAATGTTTTTCTTTAATTGAGCAAAACTTTCGCTTCACGGAAGTCATTTTAGAACTCGTAACGAATTCTTGACCTTGTACATAGGTATCGTAGATAAATACAACACAGCGGTCGTTCTAAACGGACGATTTGTTGGCAAAATAGGTTGTTATAAGCAGTTGGTCGCTTAAACCGGAATCGTAGGGTCGTACTAAAAAGATATGTTTTCATAGTAGGTCTGTATGAAACCTACCTTTTGTTTTCAAGTTCGTCGCTAAAAACGAAGTCGTAATAGGCGGATTCTACTGTATATAGTTTTCAAGGTCTGATGATAGAGTAGGAGGGTAGGCAGGCACTGGAACTCCTTAGTGGAATATATTTGTGATTATAAATGTGGGTGTGAGATTGATTGAAAACATTTTATAGTAGAGTATAGCATAGCACAGTACAGTATAGTATGATAAGGGTGTGAAGAGATTTCGGCAGGGTCGGCAACGCACGAGTGATTCCCCTGGACTGGAGTTGCAAGCGTCCATGGGCTACGGAAACCGCTTACCATCAGTGCAATATGCTTGTTTAACACTTTAGTGGTATAAAAATAGTATGAATTCATGACATACTATCTATCCCAATCTGTCACGGAAATCCAGTTGCAGTCTCCAAGAACCATCATCAGTTCAGTTCAGTCTGTCTTGTTGTAAGCACTCATCACTACTAACAAAAGGAGCCCAAACACGACATAAATATCCCAATCAATCAAGGAGTTCCAGTAGCAGTCTCCAAGAACCATCATCAGGTCAGTTTAGTCTGTCTTGTTGTAAGCTCTCATCACTACGAACAAAAGGAGCCCAAACACGACATATCTATCCCAATCCATCAAGGAGTTCCAGTAGCAGTCTCCAAGAAACATCATTAGGTCGGTTCAGTATGTCTTGTTGTAAGCTCTCATCACTACTAACAAAAGGAGCCCAAACACGACATAAATATCCCAATCAATCAAGGAGTTCCAGTAGCAGTCTCCAAGAACCATCATCAGGTCAGTTTAGTCTGTCTTGTTGTAAGCTCTCATCACTACGAACAAAAGGAGCCCAAACACGACATATCTATCCCAATCCATCAAGGAGTTCCAGTAGCAGTCTCCAAGAAACATCATTAGGTCGGTTCAGTATGTCTTGTTGTAAGCTCTCATCACTACTAACAAAAGGAGCCCAAACACGACATTTCTATCCCAACCCATCAAGGAGTTCCAGTACCAGTCTCCAAGAACCATCATCAGTTCAGTTCAGTCTTTGTTCTAAGCTCTCATCACTACTAAAAAAAGGAGCCCAAACACGACATATCGGCCTTACTCGTATATAGTAATTCTGTATACAAAACTGACGTAATATAAAATAAAATTTAATTTTTACACACAAATATCAAGTAGCGACGGTAAAATTGTATGTGTATGTACAGCGATCTATTTTTTGAGAACGGCTGCTGCACAGCGACGTGGAGGTAGTCTCACAATGGCGCTCGAGCGCTGACTGAGAATTCATTTGAAATGTTTGTTACTTTATACATCAAAACTGAGACAGAGCAAAGGAAACAAACCTTTATGTCATAGACGTCAAGCTTGACGTAAATTAGCAAAATTTTAGATAAATGGTGAAATATTGACGAAAATGTTTTAATTTTTTTTGAGGTTTGTTCAATATTTATGCTGATTTCCTTTTTAAGAATTAATCTTGATTATTTCTATTTTATTAGGGTATTTTTTTTAGTCATTAAAATCTCCACATTATTCAGATATTTGGATCGTAACTCGGCCTGTTTTCGTAGTTTTCACGGGAGGAGGTTACGGAAAACCAATTTTATTGTATGAAAAGTATGATAATTGAAAAAACTGTTTATACCAACTACAGGCAAAGGTATATTGAAGCATTTGGTACCCGCAAAATTTGGCAAATTTCGATGGATTAATCGGTAAATGGATCGGAAAACAGCTGATTTCTAAATTTTTTGTAAATACGTCCTTAAGCTCGAATTTTAACTAATTTTTAAACGTTTGATCTAAAATTACACCTGTTTATTTGATAAATATACAATTTATGATTTGTTTTAGTCGAAAATAATACTATAATTAAATAAAATAATTTGAAAAATATTGTTATTTTATGTGTTCAAAAAATATATTTTATTTGCGATTATAATCAGATTAATAAAAAAGTTTTAATAGGGTGTAGTAATGTTTGAAATAACAAAAGCATTTGAATACATTGATATCATTAAAACTTTCAATAACTGAAAATATATATCAAAATCAATTCACCAAACAAATAAACATGATTTAAACATAACTTTCGAGACGCTGAACGCGTAAACAATATGAAAAGAACGCTTATCAAATAATTACTGTACGGTGTACCGCAAGGCACTACCTTAGGCCCACTATTATACAACGTATACATTATGGGAGTATAAAAATGATTTTTTGATTCAGTTTTCAATATTTTGTTGTAAAAAACAGTTCATGGATAACCGAGATTCAAGGCACAAAATGTCTTTAACAGAATGGAATGTAAAATTTTCGTTTAAAGATATAAATAAACAATAAAAATTATAATAGACCTTTTACATAACACGCAGTACTATGATTATTTTATACAAGAATATTTTTCAATTGCGTAACTATCGCGCAATTACGGCCCACGTGCAAACGTTTTTTTGCACTAAAACCGTGTAAATCTATTAAATTATAGATTTTGAAGCGACATAAAGAAATATACGAATTAAGGCGCTTTTATAAACCTAAACACTAAGTTTAAACTTGATTCCACAATATTTAAACACTAAAACAACTAATGGAAACAATTTTATTCATAATACATGGAATTTTGATATCGAAACGTTAGCACCTTCCATAGGAAGTGGAAATATTCTAGATTATATCTTACTATTTAGGCGTTAGGTAATTAACTATGGGTTTTCAGTTTGAACTGTATTCTTATTTGAGAGAATTAATTGATAATTGACTGTTGTTATCAAAATGAGTCAATAGTTCAACGATTTAAAAAGTTGATTCTAAACACAAGACATAAATCTAAATAGATAACGCAAGTCCCTCCATCCGTATGAAAACCAAGCGTGTAATTTTTTTTGTACCTACCATAATGTCACAAGATTGATTTAGTTAGGCTGGCATTAGATTTTTAACGTGAAAATGAAGCTATCCTATTTGTCAGCTAAACACATCCCTCGCTACACATCTCTGGTGGACATGCAGCCTTATGCGAGTTCCCTGTCCGCGCGAAACAGTTTCAAAAGAAGAACATTGTGCCCCATTTTTGCACAGATTTTGACACGCGAAGAACATACACTCGCGTCATCTATTTAGATGTATATCTGTGATTCTAAACCTAGATTTGATAATGGGTAAAGATTCCGATATCACACAGAGCATTGATAAAGAAAATATTCAAGCGTGTCAGTCGGCGGCACCGTTTTACCAACATATGACATACATATATTGTCTTATAATTTAACTGTTGGCACATAGTGCTGTGGTATAGAGTCGGTATTAGGCTGAAAACCTCTCGTTACGCGTGCGAGATTGCTCTGTGCGATATCCTGAAACCCTTTCAAAACTTATAAAGGCAATTTTTTTGTCGCATGTGACGTGATTATAAATTATGTAGTGCGAGAGTTTTTTGACAAGATATGAGTGAGAAGCTATGCGCGAAAAAGACGGTATCATAGACCTCAGACAGAAATACAGTTCACACTAATACCTCCGCGTTAGACACAACTATATTACAATTAACAAAATGGATGGAATTTGACACTTATGCAATAGTTAACTAATATTATTGTCCGTAATGTAAAATAATTTTCAATAAATGGAATGATATAACATCAAAATCGAAATATTTTATAAATTTTGACAGCTAAAAACTTATTTTAGGCCTGTGCTTGGTCGTAAACTTATAGTTCTCTACGTACTCTACGCCATTTTCTTGTTCATACCATCCTGAACATTGACAGTGGATTGTGTGTCGTATACCAAAAACTTAAGTTCCATTTTGGGTCAATACATTCAGTATGTGATTGTCATATTTTGTCACAGTGGACTTAACGTCTTTAACATAAAGTATATTATCCACTGTTCCCTCAAAGTTTAGACATACAAGGGCAGGCCTAATGGAATGTTATATCGGAAATCCTGTTGTGAATGAGTGAATGGAATGATTGACATTAAATGAACGGAATGGCTGAATGGAATAAATAACATTGAGCTGATGAATGTAATTTGATTACTAGAAATAAGTTTTTTTTTTAATTGCTGTATTTTGACCTACAAAACATAAAGATGGTTTTCCTTTGCAGCGAATGGGTTCCAATAAAAGACGATTCAGCAAAAGCAACCTTCCGAACCGGTATTAAGAGTCTATTCGTACTATAATTTAAATTATGCATTTAGGCATGCTCTGTCCCGCTCGCTCTCGCTTACAAACATATTTTTGTTTCATAATACGAAAACTGCCGCGCGTAACTTCCATTGTAGTACGTAGCATGCAAGTTCAAGTCAAGTTTTGAGCAGAATGAAAAAAAAAATGGAAACCTGGACCTTTGACATAGAGTTTATTTTCTATTAACACAATCTATTGAGCTTATACTTATGGTTCGACCAGCTATCCTCCGCGATTACCGAGATATAAGTTTTTTGAAAAAAAAAATTTTTTCAATACAAATTTTTTTGATGAATCTATTTTTTGGTAATAAAATATTTTTCAATACAAGCTTTTTTTGCTGACTGTACTTGCATTGTCATCCAACATACTAATGTATACCAAATATCAAGTCAATCCGACCACTGGAAGTGGGTGAAATTCGACTTGCAAGATTTGACCCGAACATACATACATACATTGCAAGTTAATAAAAAGCTTCTGGTAGTTGCAGTGACTAAACAGTTTAAACAAACAAACAAAACTTTATTATATTAGTATATATATTCTCGTTTTCCTTAAATTGTTTCTCTTAAATGCTTTCCAATTATTTCGGTTCGGATAGTGCCGAAGCGTTCACGTATTAAAATGACTTAAAATATATGCGACCTTCTCGTCTTGAAAGTGCCCATACTAATGAAAAAGCACCCATATATCCAATAAAAGTGATATGGTATATTGAGCGAATTTAGAAAGCTTATATTTCATAATTTATTGTGTTTTATAATACTTTAGGCACGATATTGTAGGCTAGAAACTGTGGAATAGTATTACTATTATTACAATTTTAATAATTACAAATTGTGCCGCTTCTTTTTGATTCTCCATCTCTTTCTCACATTGGTGGCTGATTCTGATGTTCACAATCTAAATATATCACTATATCTCTTTCTTAAAAGCATAATTGAAAAGGGATAGAAGTCGGGTAAATAGTCGTGACCAAGTTAGATGCATGTTGAAAACAAATGCCTTAAAACTATGTTTCTTGTATCCTTTTCTTATGTTTTTTGTTAGAAAGGGATATAGTGAAAGGAGTTCGAAGATTTTTGTTCGGAGCCTGACATACTCAAGGCGCCATTTTGTTTTTATTTTTTAACGATTAATCCTATATACGTACATCAATTGGGGAAATAATTAGTAATAAATCCAGCTATTCGAGCCCCAAAGACGGCGTGAAAACATTTAACGAGTAAAACATCGATCTATTTTTGCTAATAGCTCTGCAACGTGGCTTTTTGGACATAGACACACTAGTAATTTTTTTCTTGTTTTCATGTCCCCAATCGATGTCTCTAAGGTCTTATCATGCTATCAATGGCAAAACCTACATATTCGATATTAATAAAAAAAATATGTAATTTTCTATTTTTTGATAGGATTACTTTGTTATTTTTAATTTTCTATTGTTTATATACAGGGTGTTGTTTTGGTCGGCGACAAGCGACCCAGGAGCGGTAGTACAAAATATATATTCACCAAAAATGGACTTAATTCCATTAAATACTGTAAATATGTTGAGAAATACCTTATTCAATTTGAAATAAAATTACCGCAAAGTATGGTTACTAGGCACGTGCACAGACTAGAGCTAGGCGCAAGCCGCCATCGCCCCACCCCTTTACTCCCTCGTACTCCCGTTGAGTATTATGTCTACACTTTAGCTTAATACATGATTTTAAAAAATTTAATTTTTTTATATTTATTATTTAAAAAAAAAAAAGTATTTTTTTAGCATCAGTATCATTTGTATTATCGACCCTGAGTCGCTCGTCGCTGACCAAAACAACGACCTGTATAGCGTTCCTACTCCTTTTGAATTTGTATTATGTTTTTGGCTTATACATATAATGAGATTTGTTTTGGCTAAGCTTTGAATCTATGTATGAAATAAATAAATTTAAAAAATGGTGGCCAAAAAGTATGCCAAAATCTTCGAAATCCTTTATTTTCTAAACGCCAGAACGAACTCCGTTATCTTACAAAATTATTACTATTTCGGATTTGTATATCTGTGGACTAAAATACGACTAAAAATCGTCTTGGCCCTGCTTTATCATCGCATCTATACTAACAATTAATGTCTTATTGAACATGTATATTCGTACCTATCACCCGAGACTATTGCATGCGTCTAATCTACTTTGACACATAACCCTATAAACATAAGGCATACAATGGAATGTAACTTACATAGAGGAATGTCTTTAACACTTTGCAATTTCGCACCGAAACACTTAATGGAATGTTATTGGATTTTGACACTTATCACGGGGTGTTTAGGTGTAAAATCCGTTGTTGCCTCGCCTGTCTGTAACGTTGGATTATGTACTAGAGGTGTAGTACTTGCCCGTCGTCCTTGGATGGGATGTGAGGGAATGTTCCAGAAGGTTCTGGATGGTGATCTTCTAAGGTAACAGCTGTTAGGTCGACTATCTCGTCTTGGTCTTCCTGATCGAATCTGTAAGATGTACAGCAGACTTAAATAGGCATATTTTAAAAGGAATTTAAATTGAAATTACTCATAAATATAAAATACTAGGTCAGCCATACTCAAAGTGTGCACAGCGGAGTCCTCAAAGCCTCTGTGGGAGCTCCGCGATGTTACTGACCAAAATACTATTCAGGAAGACAAGTTCAGAAAATAAATTCGTTTAAATAAATAATTCGAAATAGTTAATTTGATTACGATAGTTCAATAATATTATTAATTTTAATGAAATGTAATTAAATAAAATATTAATAAAAATTAATACCCATATACATAAACTATTCTTTGATTATTTTAGGGCAACATCAAATATTTCGCTCTCTAAAAGGGGTCCTCGTCAAAAAAGTTTGAGAACCGCTATACTAGGTACACACGGCTACCGATGGCCGTGACACGGCGGACCAGTTGGCGCAGTTGGTAAAGATTCACCTTACACGCCGCAGGCCGTGGGTTCGATTCCCACACAGGACATGCATTTGTGTGCATGAACATGTTTGTATGTCCTGAGTCTGGGTGTAATTATGTATATTAAGTATGTGTTTACAAACAAAAAGTAGTATATGTATTATATCAGTTATCTGGTTTTCATAGTACAAGCTCTGATTAGTTTGGGATCAGATGACCGTGTGTGAGGAATGTCCCACGATATTTATTTATTTATTTATTTGCAACGTTCTTGTTTATTGTCAGAAATCTTTAGTGACTTCTGCACAACTCATCAAAGTTTCTTCGCAATCGGATGAAAGGTAGGATTATTCTACTAGCTGTCTCGCGCGGTTTCACCCGCGTTCCCGTGATAAAAAGTAGCCTGTGTCACCCGGGGATAGTGTAGCTTCCCAACAGCGAAAGAATTTTTCAAATCGGTTCAGTAGTTTCGGAGCCTATTCAATGCAAACAAACAAACAAACAATCAAATCTTTCCTCTTTATAATATTAGTATAGATGTAGAACATGTTTATAATAATATAATACTAGCTGTCCCCCGCGGTTTCACCCGCGATTCCGGGATAGAAAGTAGCCTATGCTTCTCCATACCATAGGCTATCTGCATGCCAAATTTCATGATGATCCGTTGAGAAGTTGAGGCGTGAAGGCTTAACAAACAAACAAACTCACTTTCGCATTGTAATATTAATATAGTTAGGTTAGCATACCGGTCTTCATCGTGTTCACTAGAAGGGTGCGAGTGCCGCGACACAGTCTCGGTGTCTAGTGTGGCGGTGGTGGTGGTAAGCGGTCCGGCGCGCTGGTTGGCCGGACGCACCGTGATTATCAGGTTCGAAGAGTTCGCCACCATCATGTCCGTCACCTGTTGCCAAACCATTTATTAATACTTACGTAGCAAACCGCCTGATGGTAAGCGCTTACCGTAGCTTGCAGGGTATCAGTAGTGGGTGGTCGCCACAGCAAAAAATCTTTCATATCCTTTTCGAATATCGAGGTAAAATCTCCTTAAGAGTAGTTATACCGAGCAACTCAATTCCGCAACTAGTAAGTGTTTTTGCACTGATTAATAACATTACCGACTAATCACTGCATCTAAATGTTTAGTGTGTCCTTGACTTAGCCAATCAGAGTGCATTGTCGATGGTCAGAAATAGGCGGAATAGATAAATGAACGTCATTGCGCTTCGTCGGAGTAATTGCTCGATGATCTCAAAAAACCTCATGCTGGAGGCCCATTATCAATTTGAATAATTCAACTGAATTATTTTTATGTCAAATAAAATTTGTATCCATACTATTTGACATTCTTCGAAACAAAAACGATTCATATCACTCCGTATAGAGCTCATTTCAAAACCTGAGCGTCCGCGATATGAAGCCGTTGCAGAACAAGAATGGTAAACTGTCTTTGGTTGAAGTCTGTTCTCATCGACATAAATTTACCATTTGAAATTGACATTTACCATTTGAAATTTACCTTTACCATTTAAAACTGACATTTACCATTTGAAATTGACATTTACCATTTGAAACTGACATTTACCATTTAAAACTGACATTTACCATTTGAAACTGACATTTACCATTTAAAATTGACATTATCATTTACCATTTAAAAATCCAAAATGGTGACCATCATTAAAAAAGATACCACATCCCTGAAAATCAAATTCACAATATATTCCACTGTACCTGATCAAGAGTCTTATTGGAGACATCAATGCCGTTGACTTCCAGCACTTCATCGTTGACTCCGAGCAGGCCGGTGGACTCAGCTAACCCTCCGGGCACCAGCCGAGATATGAAGATACCCGGGGACCGTTCCACACCGTTTGGTGTCACTCGCACTGAGGTACCGTCCCTGAGTAAAAAATAGGTTTTTAAGAATCCTATGAGCTTTGTCCTTACAACATATGCCGTATATAGGCGGGCCGTATGCTTGTTTACCGACTTAGTTGTATAAAAAAAAAAAAAACATCACTCTTTCTCAAAGTGGAAGTTAACGCCCCCTTTCTGGGCACTGAAGAGGCTTCTGGGCATAGTGTCATTTCGTTGTTGTGTTCCTGCGCGTGAGTAATTTCGCCAGAGCTCATTGGGGAGGAAGGATCGGTAACGCGTGAATAATGCCCCGGGTGTTGCAAGCGTAAGCTGTACCGACTACGTCGTATAAAAAATTTAAGCCTACAAAAGACATAGAAGGCCCAAATAAAATTGAGATGATTGGCTGATTAAATAAACATAAGAAAAAAATCCTGCTCTCAAATTAAATACCTACTACAACTACTCTTATTCATAACAGGTGGAGATTTCGAGATGGCATATTTTCAAAACCTATGTTACCCAACATAGGTTTTGAAAATATGCCGAATCTCATTGCAATATGCAGAATATCATGCTGATCAACTTTTACTATGGAACCAATAGTGAATTCTCAAAAAAAATGTTTTACTTTCCATAGTAAATGTCAACCTTGCTCGATCATAATGTATGAAAAGTAAAAAAATTTTTTTGAGTATTCAGTGTTGGTCCCATAGTAAAATCTCGAAATGTCCACCCAGTATAGAAAATTTAAAATGTAAGTATGATCTCAGAAATAGGTTATCAAGTATACAAATTATAATAATAATAATTGCAATAGCGATATCAAAGATTTAAAAAATTGGGGGCTCATTTATTCCTAGAGGATGGACGAAATAAGTTTGAGATCCTTTGCCTTACATAAAGATGGCCAAAGTACATCGAGATTACTTGCAATCTGGAATTGGAAAAAATCGTGAGGAAACCATACCATGGTGCTAGGGTACTTTGTAGTACCCATCTGTCTGGTTCCGGCACTTCCCTCAGAGAGAAGAAAGAAGAAGAAAGCCAGATCCCTTCTAGTCTTACCACCTTCGACCACATGAGTATTTACCAAGGTGAGATTGTGGGTATAAAAAACTTACCTAATGAAAAATCCTAATGGTCGATCAGATCCGTGCTTGAGTAGTTTCACTCTCCTGCACGTTTCCGGTACTATATCTACATCTATTATTGCTGATACCTGAAAAATATAGTTATTTCTCTTCAACAAACATTTTATTATAACTTATCTGGTATGATGGTCGAATGACAGAACATAAATAATAATAAATAAATATCCTGGGACATTCCTCACACACGATCATCTGATCCCAAACTAAGCAGAGCTTGTACTATGGAAACCAGATAACTGATATAATACATATACTACTTTTTGTTTGTAAATACATACTTAATATACATAATTACACCCAGACTCAGGACATACAGACATGTTCATGCACACAAATGCATGTCCTGTGTGTGAATCGAACCCACGACCTGCGGCGCGTAAGGTGAACCTTAACCAACTGCGCCAACTGGCCCGTCCAAACACAAACAACATACATCCATACTCACAAACTTTCTCAATTGAGAAAGTTTATGAGTATGGATGTATGTTTTTTACTATTTCACACAAAAACTACTGAACGGATTTGGATGAAATTTGGCACACAGATAGAATATGTTCTGGATTAACACATAGGATACTTTTTATCCCGGGAAAACATACAATTCCTCGGGAATGCGGCGGGACAGCTAGTTATTAATATACGAAGGACCAGAACTGTATGGTGTTTGAGTGGACTGTATTTAGGGAGCCCAAAGTATGTATTTTTCAGATATCTTTATTTCAGTGGGCTTTCAAGCAGACATACAGTCCACCCAAGTAGCCATTGTTCCCTACTAGGATGGACTTCAGCCATACTAGGGGAATTGCACATCTATTTTATACTCAATGGCGCTAGTAATAAGGTTGAAACAGAATTCTATATCAAAACAGACCGACTGACGGACCTTTTATGTTCGGAAGCATTAAAAAAAAAACTAACTAATTAAGTACAGTAGTACCCAACTGATTAGGCGCGTCGTGAATCTTCGTTCCGAAGATTAACGACTAAATTATAGATTAAATTAATAAAAGTAAATAATTATATAAAAGATTAAAGAATTTATGGCCCCGAAGATTAACGAAAGAATGCTTAAAACTTACAATCAACCTTAGATCACTACTATAAGGTTCATAATACACTGCAGCTGTTAGTTCCGTCTCACTCGCGCGTGACGCCCCTCCGCACGGCGCGCGCTAACATGGCGGCAGCTGCCGACCAATAGCGTTTCCCGCGCTTTGAAAATGTATCTTCTGCGCAGGTACATCGGTAAGCCATATCAGTTGGGTAATGCTGTTTACATGGTTGAAGAACTAAATAATACAGACCATCCTAAAATCATGTGGGTTGGATATAGCGAGCCCCTTGTTCTTAGCTGGCGTACCGCTGAGTATGGAGGAGATAATATTGCGTGGCCGCATTGTACCATAGCCGTTAAGCTCCTCCAGACTGTCACCTGAGAAAATAAGAATATTTATTGTATAAATCTGTTCTCATCTCACTATACTGGGTGGAGATTTCGAGATGGCATATTTTCGAAACCTATGTTGGGCTAGTCATGCTGAACAACTTTTACTATGGGATCAACACTGAAAACTCAAAAAAAAATTTTTTACTTTACATACATTATGATCGAGCCAGGTTGAAAACTATGGAAAGTAAAAAATTCTTTTTGAGAATTCTCTATTGGTTCCATAGTAAAAGTTGTTCAGCATGACTAACCCAACATAGGGTTCGAAAATATGCCATCTCGAAATCTCCACCTGTTATAATATACAGGATAATAGGTGAAACTTATTAAAAAAAACTGTTCATTACAAAAAATGAACAATTATTTTTATTAAGGTACTTAGGGGTACTAAAATCTTCGATTAATAAAGGTTGTTGGTTAAGGAGTCGTTACATATTAATACCCCTTATTCATAATCGCTTTTTAACTAAATCAGTGTAATAGTGTGCCCCGTCTCACTCTTTCGATCACCAAATGTCAAGTGTCCGATAAAGACTTCGGAATTTTTGCTAATCAACGTTTGATAACTTTATTATGAATAAGGGGGTAATAGTTGACATAGTTTCATTAAAGTCGAATTTATGAAAGCGTCACTTGTTTTATGGGCTGAAACTCAGAACAAACAAATCTTGAATTATTTCGGCACTAATAGATCTATGCAGATTTATTTTTAAGTCTGGAATTATTAAAACAAAGCTGACCAAAAGCCACCGTAACACAATAAGTATGATTCATAAATACTAAGAACATAAGGCATATACATTCAACAGAAGTTGGCCTACACTGTTGGTTTTTCTCACGATTGTAGAGCCTACGGAATCCAGTCGTATTACCAAATATAGATGTACTCCTAATATTGAACAATGGTGCGAGGTGATTATTACTAAGTTGAATGGTATCCTTATCTTTGCATCACTATACAAGGTGTATTTCGCATGGTAACACAAACTTCGCGAGCGCGCAATGTATTGTGAACACCGCGATTTAAGCGCGCGATAACGTTGTGCCTACGTAGTATGTCGCTGACTGCAGGCGAATATCGCCATAAGACACCGTTTCTAGTTTTATTTACATTGCTACTTTTAGTGAAAGTAATGAATTAATAACTTATTTATTTTAAATCTCTTTGGGTTAGATTAAGAATAACGATTATGAACAGTCTAAAGTAAAAAAAACTCAAAAAAAAAAAAACAATTTGGGAAAAACCGACGAAAAATTCCAACATGGAGGGGTCCAGAATCATGTCCTGGACCCATGGTATCCGTTTGTGCGGCGATGTCCCTTACACGCTGTATATTGTGAATTAAAATCCCCCGTCGCGTTGTCTATCTCTGTTTTTATAGTTTTTAACACAGATATAGATATAGTTATATAACGCAAGTATCACGTATCTGTATTAACACCAAGCGTGCCATTTTTTGACTGCCTACTATTTCGTCACAAGCACTATTTAGGGACGAAAAACCAACTCAACAAACGTGGCATTTTTTTACTACCTATCACGTCACAAACACTATTTAGTGATAGAAAAAACCAAATCAATTCAAGTACACCGATGCAATGTGGGTGCGTAGTGGCCACATTAAGCATTTTATGCTTAAGTCGGGCACTAAATCTGGCACGCGAAGTAGGTGCTCTTGCGTTATCTAACTATATCTATATCTGTGGTTTTTAGTTTAAAATAATAATAAAATATCCCGGGACATTCCTCACACACGGCCATCTGATCCCAAACTAAGCAGAGCTTGTACTATAGAGACCAGATAACTGATATATTACTTTACTTTTTGTTTTTAAATACTTAAATACATAACTAAACTCAGACATTGTTCATGCACACAAATGCATGAACTGGGTGGGAATCAAACCTACGACCTGCAGTGTGAAAGGTATAATCTTAACCAATCACGTCAACTGGCACGTCAACCGCCATACAGAATGCATCTTTGTATCTCATTTCTAGTAGTTTAATTAAATCAAAAAGGCATAGCGATGACGGCCATAATCCCTGCAATGCATCGGCGCATGGAGTCCGGTGGTGCGTGACGGTACACACGTGATGATGGGAGCAAGACATGGGCGAGAGCGATTGACGGAATTCATGTGTTTTATATGGATGGAAATTTCTGCGTGGAGATACTGGAATCTAGCTGATTACTCAGAATCACCGCTTGATTTCATACTGCCGAGAGTGATGAAAGATGCAGGGTCGAGAATGATACCCCTGGTTTAGCAAGCGTCTATAGCCACGGTTCCAACCCCTACGGGGGTAATAAGCTGGTAACAGATAACAATGATTGGACCAATAAGGCCGGATCTAGCTTGCCCGTGCATTTCATGTCCTGTGTAATCAAATGACAAGGTTTAGTACCTAAACTGTAAAAAATATATGGATAAGTAATGTGATAACTTACTCAATTTTTGTGCAATTTTTTATGTTTAATAAAATCAATTTGTGTTTATGTGTACTGTATTCATTGTTAACACTGGGGAAGTAAATCAGTTTCCCTAGCTAAGCCATAGGAGTGACAATATTGAAAAGGTTAGGAACCACTGGTCCATAGGCTACAATAACCACTCACCATCAGATAGATTGTTTGCTTCGTTTCTTTAAACGTGAGTCAATAATGAAAGTTAAACATAGGAATTAAAAAAAACTTTAAAAACCCGAATTTCTAAGTAAATCTATTCCTTATTCTGGGTAAGATAAAGTCGAATCGTCCATAAACACGCCCCGCTCAGCGCTTGTAACTCAAACTACGCCAAACGGAGAGGTCTTTAGTTCTATTTGTGCTAGTCTCGTGTCATGGTCATGGATTGTGTATAACGTGTGAATTGAATACAATTCAGTAAAATACAATAAAGTCCATAGTTGCCGGTACACCGGAAGCAACAAGTTAAGCTTTGATGGTGCATTGAGGACTGATATAATTAGTTTTATCCAGGCCCGGAACTATGGGGGCAAACCGGGGCACCTGCCCCAGGTGGGAGTTTCAGGGGCGCAAAATAAACATGTTTAACCTAGCATCCAGCGCAACTTGTTCTATCGATTATTTAAATGATTTTAAAACGCCAGTTTGGTTTCTGAACACATCGCACCCCACCTGGAACAAAGATGCAAGTCGACTTGCGTGATTTTTTTTTTATTGCACTAAAAAATCAAGAAAAAACTAATACATATTGTCAATTTTTTTCATAATTTTTATCTTGAAAATGAAGGAATAAAATACAAATATGTAAAATATTGCAACATTAAAATATTTAAATTTCCATCATAAAAACGAAGTTAATATATTTGCACTTAATTATTCACTAAAGTTCCATATGACTAATAGCATATTCATACTTACATACATTTTGAACGAATTTATTTGGTGGGTATCGTAGTGCAAGTCTAGTTGCTTACTTTATCCACGAAACTTTTATCCACATTATATTATATAACAATTGATACGTTATTTACACAAACGAGTAGCTCGAGGAAAACCTATGTAAACGACACTTACACATTAAATGCACTACTAAATCAGAATTCAAATAAAGAGTTATCTGCAATAATACCGAACAGCGAGACTTCCATAACATGTCAACAATGCAATATTCATAATTACTCCATCAAGTGTTTAATATGTTTCGAAGAATAATTACGCAACGCTCCTTTTTAGGTTTTTCTCAATACACATTGAGTAAATTTAAAATATAAACACGTAGGCCGGTCACAGGTAGTTTTAGCTATCATTTGATGTATACTACATATTTTTAATAATGTTGATAAATTTTTAGGACAGTTTTTTTACGCTCCTGAAAAGTTGTCACTTTTCACTTACAACATTCTTCCAGGAAGGGTGCGACATTTTTTTTTAAACTTATCTCAGATGCTGGCGATGGGGCGCTACTATCAGGCCGGTCCGAAAAAGTTACTGCCCCGGTCCGAAAAAATCGTAGGGGCTGGTTCTACCATACATTTTAACTATACAGATAATGTTAAAAGAGGTAGAGCATATCGTTGCGCTCAAAAAGCAGCTCGACTGGGGATGTCCGCCTTAATTAGAATACCGCAACCAAATAACTGAATGTTGTGTTCCTGAGCGTGAGAAAGGTCGTCAGAGCTCACTGGGAAGTGGGGAAGGTTTGGTAACGCGTGAGTGATGCCTCGTGTGATGCAAGCGTCCATAGGGCTAAGATAATCGCTTACCACCAGCCGGACCGTATGCTTGTTTGCCGACTCAGAGGGCCCACTACGATAATCGATAGTCAGATCATCGTTGTCAATCAATTAGCCAATAGAATTGCAGAAACTTTACATCTCGTCAGTTTCGCTGCAATTCTATTGGTTAATATTTGACAACGATAAACGATGAACGGTCAACGACTATCGTGTATCGTTTTTCGTAGTAGACCGTCAGTTGTATAAAAAAAGACGGGTTCACATGATTCTGGACCTCCCAGCGTTTCATGAATTTATATGGATGATAGCTTAGATTCAGTTTATGAGTTAATTATATACTTTTTTGTTTAAAACACTGTCTAATTAAATAAATCCGTGTATCCGCGTCCGTCACGCGGCGTTGAACTCACTAAAGCTGTGCTTAATTAGACCGGCCAAATACTATTAAAAAAAACTGTCAGAAAAATTCTGACGCCCGCTTCATAAATTTTTGGACGTCACGTCAGACACGTCAGAATTTTCTGATAATATGCGGGGTCTAGAACAAAATGTATGAGCAAAGTGCCTCCCGGCGGGCGCGCGAGCGTCAGAAAATTTCTTATAGTAGGTATGCGGCCGGCCTTAACGCACTTAATTTTATCTAAATATAATCTTTTATAGAAAGTTTGATTTTCACTTGAATTATACAAGTACAGGCATAGCGCATAACTGTGTAGGTTTCTGCGGTAGTGGAGCGGTGCGGGAGGGGGTGATATGTGGGGGTGATATAAGAACTGTCTCGCTATACAATAGAGTGCATTTTAGTTCTCTTTTGTCATTTGACGTAATTTAAACACACACTCCCGCGCCGTTCCGTCCCGCATTTTGAGTGCATGAACCTGCACTGCACATGACTGACCCCGAGTATAATTATGAAAATAATAATATTATTGAAGTTTTGCTTGCAACAGAACCAGGGGCGTAGCTACCGCCGTATTAATGATACGTGGGCCCCGAGCTACAGGGGCCCCGAACGTGTAGCAAGAATTCATAAAATCTTTACCCTCCATATGGACTTCGCCTCAATCAGGTAGAAGGGCCTCCCAAAAAATTCTGATACGTGGCTCGTCAAGGGAAGTTACGCTACCGAATAGAACCCAACCTTATACAAGCCAAAATCACGCCTATAATTTGTATTTCACTTCAATGACGCAGATAAGATAACCAAAACATCAAACAATACATTATCACGCCCTTTAATGACAAATTCATGCGAAATACAATCTTATATCTATGACATAAGAATCAAATTACGTGTACATTACGAGGTTTATTGTTGTATTGTTGTCACATTCTATGCTAATTAGCTTCCTTTATAATTAATATACTGCATCAAGCGTCATTCATTGTTGGAATTTCAATGACATAGAGATGACCTTTTTACTCGAGAAATCAAATAATTTATGAATTTTACTATCTTACTAATATTTATTATGGGAGTATATGTATGAATGTTACCAGGGCCGTCTAAAGCAATACCGGGGCCCTTAGGCACACAAAATTTTGGGGCCCGTTGGAGTAAAAAATTGAATAACAATAAGTTTTTGTTAAAAATTAAATTTTTAATACAAGCTTTTTTTGGTGACTGTACTTACATTGTCTTCCAATATACTCATGTATACCAAATATCAAGTCAATCTGACCACTGGAAGTGGGTGAAATTCGACTTGCAAGATTCCACCCGAACAAACATACATACATTGCAAGTTAAATAAAAGCTCGTGATAAACATTTTAATTTTATCATGGTTAAAATTAATTAAAGCTATAAAAGCAAATTCCACATACCTTTCCTCTGAATAATAACCCTAAGTAACGGACGTGCTGTGAGCAAAGCCCTCGCCAAATTATCATCATTGTTGATGGGCAGCAGGTCTCCGTCCCGAGGATCCGTATAGGATATAAGGAAGGCGACATCGTGGAGCCGGTGCAGTTTTTCTATAAGGGCTTTGAAGTCTTCGTACTTAAGTTTCTCAGTACGATTAAGGGAAAACCGACGGAATTCTGCATCAAACTGGAAAAGAGATATTTACTACGTATTAATTTGACCATATTTGTTATTTGTATGACGATCAGGTAGTCTACTAAAAAAATGCCTACAAATTCTTAAGGCGGCCCTCTGTGGCCGGCGCAACTTCAACGCAAGCATAGTCTAAAAGCTTGTTGTTTCATCCAACGTGTATGTTTGACTGCGAAAAAAGAGAGACAGCATCAGAGCCGTCGGTTATCAGTCGGTAAATTCCGCTGATCACTCGCAGCCGCTTCGCTAGGTCGTCATTCATGATTTCGCATTCATAAAACTTGTTCCAGGAGTATACTTCTTGTGAAAAAATCTTTAATGTTTGTGAAAAAGAAGTTAGTTATTTAGAGTCTCCAATACATTTGCAAGCCTGGTATCTAAATGTTTTCTTTACTTTTACAATTTATAGGTACATTAGATATGGCCAAAGTTCAGGCAAAAACGCTGTTTTTCGGAGGCTTTGACTGAATTTGTTTCACACTTTTTTTAAATTACGCCTAGATACACGGCTAGATATAGTGCACAAGATACTAATTTATTCAAAAAATCTAACGAAAAATGTTTAACATCGCCATAATAAGTACAGAGGTTTTGTATGAAAAGTATGATGAATTGAGTCCTCTTAATACTTCTTTTAGAAATGGAAATGAAACAAGGCAAAGAACAGGGAAGTTCCTAATGAAAAAAACCCAATTTAAAGTGTAGAAGTTGTATGCAGTACTTTCTTTGAATGAACTATGTACTTAATAATGTTTTTTTTTTAGCTAAATCTGTTTCTGTTAAAACTTGTGGTTCAAAATGAAATTACAATACACATAGATGTGGAAATGGTGTGAGATGGAAAAAAAAAACAAAAATTGTGACATTCCTCGTTCTTTGCATATGACATGTGAAAAAACCACAAAGCAATAAATATTTATTACTAGAACAGGAAGTGTAATAACATAAGCCTTTTCCTCAATAAAACAAATTACAATATTTAGGTTTTCAGTTAAAAGCGTAAAAGATACGTAAAGGTACGTAGAAATACTCGTAAATAGTAAATACTCATTTTCCTTACACAAAAAAATGTGTTCAATCATCTTTTGTTTTAGTAAATGAGATGAAACATTGTGAAATGTTTACGCTATTATTCTATGGTATGGAAGTAATAGGTGGTAGGTACATGGATGTATAAAAAAAACAGGATGGAGTATCGCATTATACACAGTAAAGTACCCCAAGTAAGACGGGGTGTCTCATAAATACACATATGTAACATAGTAAGCCGATTGGTTTCATTTAGCATTGAGATGTCTTTTTGTTGTATACAGAAATGACAGGAGTGATAGGTACACAAATGACAAACTGCCAGTGTCACACTTTAATGGGTTTGATTCCCACTCAGGGGCTCTACCGCGTAACTTTGGTGGTAATCGTAACGAACACCATTAATTATTTCATCCAATGACGTGCACGCTGTACGAAGCGACGATGACCATCCGCGGGCCCTGATTAGATGAAATTTATTAATGGTGTTCGTTACGATTACCACCAAAGATACGCAATAGCCCGGCAGGACATGCATTTGTGAACATGCATATTTCTGCAGTCTGGGTGTAATTATGTATATTAGCATATTGTCGTTGATAGTCCCATACTGCTTATCTAACATTTCACTTATGGCTGATTTTAATCCAGAACCATTTGAACTGATACAGCATGTGATTTTCTAATAAACTAAGCAGCGAAATTTTGGATTAACTGAGGTTTAGGAACATTTTGTTGTCTTCTAATTAATGTGCTATTATTTGTTTATATTCCCAATAGTTTGTTTAGAAAATCACTTACGCTGTATCAGTTCAAACAGTTCTGGATCAAAATCAGCCTTATGCAAAATGTTAGATATATGCAAATATCAAGGATGTTACATAGTACTATATCAGTTATCTGGTTTCCATAGTACAAGCTCTGCTTAGTTTGGGATCAGATGACCGTGTGTAAAGAATGTCCCAGGATATTCATTCATGCAGCGACTCCATACAAGAAAATGCTGTATTCAGGAGGGAATCCTCTAGGCTGGTTTCTCAACATTGGCTTACATATTATTGATCTGGTGGGCTCATTCCACATGCAACTGTTTCTACATACATTATCTCAAGTACAAGCCTAAATAAGATACTATTTCAGACTCCTCAGTTTAAGTGTATTCCGAACTGGTGGTATTCAACTGTATGTACAACTTAACGTTCATAAGTGCCTTACTAGGGCCTAAACTTAATAAATGACTTTTTGATTTTGACTCTTGTCTTGGGATAGTAGACTAAGGTCTTCAACGTATGAATGAATGTTTCCACATGCTTCTCAGCCCAGAAATTTGTGAGATCACTGAAATTCTCATAGAACATGATTTAATTTACTTGCTAGTACAACAATACATGAAGTGAAATAACATTTATTTCAAAACTATAGTTACTCGTTCTGCAGTAGGAGTTTGAACAAATTATACTTTATTGTTACTCAAGTCATGGCAATGAACGACTGCCTACGAGAATTCCTCAGCGCATCATTGATTTTGATCATTAGAATATATGCTTCATAGCCCTAGCAACGTAATTAGTGCCCATAAACTCGCGTGACTGTTTGAATATGGTAAAGAAATTAGAAATTCTCCCACTTACCTTAGTTTTGACTTCCACACTTATACTATCAATACGAGCCGCAATTTTATTTTTCGACATCTCGAAAGCATTTATTATATATCACTAACACTTAAAATTATCACTTTCATATATTTAGGCACTTAATTTCCAACACAACATTGTAAAATATCAAAAGTTTTAATAAATTAATTTATGACGATGTTCATTCCACTCGCGTCGTAATTTCAGTTAGTTTGTTCTCTTTTACAACATTTTTACAGCATTAGTAATAGGTGACGTGTTATGGACCAATGAAATGCAATGTGTCAAAAATTCTTTCATAATGAAATGTTTTCATTGGCTGTTTTTTCTCGTAATTCAAAACGAAGAATTCTGTTGTTGTGACGCTACGTTCTACGCAAAATAATAAATGTTAGAAGTAATGGGGGCGTCAGAATTTCTTTGTAAAAAAAATACACTGCTAAAACCAGAATATAACTGTGATCGATGAACAAAGTAGATAAGTTAGATATCGTATATCAAAAGACATTGTTCTGCTCTTAGGTGAGGGAAGACGTTATCTTACATGCATTACCTTATCACTTATTCTTAAGTTCTAGCACATAGTTTAGTTTTTATTAGTATTCAACCGATCAATGAAACACGGAAGCTATACGGATACTTTTTTGCGCTGTTTGTTTTAATTTTCATTTTCTGTCTGATAATTTTTATAACGTTCGTTAATGTGTGGAGTAAAGTCTAAAATGGAACGTGCCTTACAGGGCTGCCACCTTAGCGCTTTCGGATCTATCCCTTTTTGGGTCTAGTAGCTCCCAGCGCTGAATTCTGCGCGTTTTCATGATAAGTAAATTGTGCCGAGTTTGTAGTGTAAATATCACTAAATTAATTTTAATCACATCACATTTCTTTCTTACAAACATTATTGAAAAAAGATAGAACATATTTAAAGCTGTAAAATTAGAATTTTCCGTTTAAGACCGGCCGCATACTATAAGAAATTTTCTGTCAGAAAATTTGTGACGCCCGTTTGTTCATACATTTTTGGACGTCAGATATGTCAGAATTTTCTGATAGTATGCGGGGTCTAGAACAAAATGTATGAGCAAAGTGCCTTCCGGCGGGCGTCAGAAAATTTCTTATAGTATGCGGCCGACCTAAAGCGGGTAAATAGTCGTAATCAAATTTTTATGGCGATTTTTACGTTGAAAACAAGCATTGAACAAAATTTTCGATTTCGGGGATTTCCCAGTCCTAATTTACAATATTCGATGTTGTTTCTCTTTTATTTTGAGCTTCAGAAAATCCCCGATTTAAAAAAAGTAGTAATGTCAATTTACTTCATCAAGTCTTTTTTGTGTGTTAAAGTTCTCTTTAAAAAAGGCACACTCTTAAAGTTTTTTTAAAGCGCGTATTTTAGTGTTTCCAAACTTTTTTTCTCGTAGACCACTTTCAAAATTTTTTGGTTTCGATCCCCTTCTGCTAAATTTCTACCATATTCACAAAACTCGTCAAGATTTGAAGATTAGATCTATCTAACGTAGACCCCCGTTGAGTCTCCCGTGGACCCCTGGGTGTCCACCTGGATCACTTTGGGAATCACTGATCTAGCGGAATCTAGTGTTTTTTTCAGGCTAATATAGCGCTCATCCCGCGAACAGAGTGGCACACGAGTGGCAGCCCTGTTGCCTTATGTCAATCGAAGTGTCAAAAAAAATAACCTCAATCAATCAGATAATTATTTTCAGCCAGACAAACAAATAATAAATAAGTTTTGAATAAAATTTCCATTCATAGCAATAAAATAAAAAAAAAATCTTTTAACATGACGAAACTAGTTAACAAAGATGCAGAGCGGTTAAATCCTTGCTTGAAGGTATTTCTTTTCTAATTATTTTATTTGACTTCTATAAATCATAGGATAAATTATATAACTAGATAAATATTGTTGTTAAAGGAGCAAGAACAATCATACCAGTGTTTGAACAAGAATGGATATGATCAGGAAAAGTGCCAGGTGTATTTCGACAACTATAATACATGCAAAAAGTTTTGGGTAAGATTATTAGCTGTTTTGCTTCGCGGTTTAAAACACGTATGTATGTAGTGAGTTCCCGGTATAAAAAGTATCATATATGTTACTACAGACCATATTATGGGTCCTTATCTGGGTTACATATTCCATCCCACTCTATTGAGCCCTTTTTGCATGATTGAGTCATGAACAGTAGCCCAATTTTCGTAACAAAACGTCAACGACTTCTAAACGATTTTACAATTGAATTGCAATCCTGCTTTTTGTATTCTCGTAACACATAACGCATGGAGTTAGAGTAACGTATTGTTGAAAGCGTATTCCGGTAATTAAATCAAACTCAATAATCGAAAAAGTTACTATTTAATATTTTTTTCTCAAATAAAGGTTAATTGGTAAATCAATTAGGATAAATATGGCAATTTTTTTTTTCCCACATGATTATTTAGGTAATTGCTTGCTTGTCGTAAGTAGCATGGGAATACGAAATTAAAACTAATCTGTTTTCAGGATTAGAAGATATCGGTCACAGTTCACATTTTCCAGTTCACTCATATTACTTGCGAAGTTGCGAGTAACTAATATAATATGTTACAAAAAAATATTTTAATTTCCATTTTATATCATTGCAAAAATACAATATTATATCACTATACATAACTAAGAAATAATTTCAGCACATAAATATAGCTTGATAATTTTAAAAATTAAGAAATAGGATATCCTTAAAATACTTGCTGCATGAAACGGAACATT
Organism: Polyploca ridens; assembly: GCA_951394255.1. NCBI lineage: Eukaryota > Metazoa > Arthropoda > Insecta > Lepidoptera > Drepanidae > Polyploca > Polyploca ridens. Next base: position 2,924,131 of record OX596265.1, on the reverse strand, counting down.
TACCTATAGTGATCGACAATGCTTGATCGACAGGGAAATTAGAAAAAGTATCGATATATGTTATAGCGATTATTTTTGAATAGGTTTATCAATATTGAATTATTTTTAATTACCAAAATAATTCGATATATCGGTACGAAATCAAAGAGAGAGAGAATATTCCTAGGTAAATATCAATTAACAAACATAATTTCTCATAAATCCTGTAATAATTATCTGAAATTAAGAACAACGATAATAGTACAGTATGATACATGTGTGCAAAGTTGGTAATTATACACGAGGCGGTATTAAGCAGTAAGACAGTGATAAGGAAATATAATTTGGAAAATAAAAGCACAAAAATGAAAATTGATTAGACTTTCTTTATTAACTTTCTCGATACAACAAGAAAATCGATTGGATATTGTTAAGACACATGACTATAATTGTCAAAAGTGAACTGTCACCGATATCTTCTAATCCTGAAAACAGTATAATGTTGGATGATTTTTAAACTCTAGCGACTATTGGATCGTTTCATATTACGAGAATCGGGCTACAGCTCACAGGGCTACATTCAGTTTAATTATAACTTTTCAGGGGCAAATAACCAAAGAGAGGAGAGCAAGGGGTATCCGTCCTTACTTACCAGAGGTGGAGGACAGAGAGAAGATCAAATCTGATTATTTTGAAGCTGTTAAAGCAAGCATGAAGTGACAAAAAATATTTCCTATTATATTGAACGCAGATTTAACAGATAATGCATAATTATTAGGTATAGTGAAAAAAAAAACAAAACAGTACTGAAACCACAGATTTTGAGTAGCCAATTTTGTTCTTACCTATGCTGAAATGAAACATGGGGAAGTCTCATCAAAGTTAAAGTTGATTGTCCCAGGTTCTGTATCTGTGATAGCTCCTTAAACCATACAATTCTAGGCTATAATTTTTTCAAGCCTAAAATCGGTGTATTCCACAACTTTGGGCATTTCATTAAAGTATAAATGTCCAGGGTAATTAGTACTCACAGCCATCTCATGGATTAAGAACCCCTATGCAACATTTCAAATGCATTGCAGATAAATAGTAACTTGTTTTATATAACTCATTTAATTAACAGATACCTAACTCAAATATATTCAATATTGTAATTTCTAAAGCATTTATGAGACATATACAGGTCGTTGTTTTGGTCAGCGACGAGCGACTCAGGGTCGATTATACAAATGATACTGGTGCTAAAAAAAATATAAAAAAAATACTTTATTTTTTTTAAATAATAAAAATAATTTTTTTTTTTTGAAAATCATGTAATAAGCTAAAGTGTAGACATAATACTCAACGGGAGTACGAGGGAGTAAAGGGGTGGGGCGATGGCGGCTTGTGCATAGCTCTAGTCTGTGCACGTGCCTAGTAACCATACTTTGTGGTAATTTTATTTCAAATTGAATAAGGTATTTCTCAACATATTTACAGTATTTAATGGAATTCAGTCCATTTTTGGGGAATATATATTTTGTACTACCGTTCCTAGGTCGCTTGTCGCTGACCAAAACAACACCCAGTATAATAAGTAGTATAAGATACTATTTTGTTACAATGTAAATAAAAAATTGTCTATTAGACTTTGTATTCTTTTTGTCTTTAACAAAATGCACAATGACTTGTCAAAACAACACAGGTCCGTGAAGTTCTTAGCATGTCTTAGAAGAAAATGTTCATGGCGTCAACAAATCCTGATTGCAAGTCGGCGGGAAGTTTTCGATCAAAACAGTACTGATTAAATAAAGGAAAGGCCTACCTCCACTGGGAGTAGCACCCTACTACGTATAGAGAAGACATCACATGTCACAACTATGTTCCGTTCAAGTGAGGCCATCCGGCCACACTTGTTGTAGAATTATGAACGAAACACGTAAGCGCCGTGAAAATCACGGTGTTTGCCGAGAAAAATACTCCTAAAAGCGTTCTGATAGAGCTACGTGATTAGATACGTTTTCTTAGATGACTAATTATTGTTTCAGCGCTTAAGAGAATTTCAGCTGGCTCTTATAAAAATGGGACATAACCTTTGCTTATGATAGCTTCTCTATACGTAGTAATAATAGCTCAATGGCTTATAGTCAGTGCTTATAATATTCATTACTGCTAGATACAAAGGGGAAAAAAGTGTAAACAATACAAAATCATTATTTAAAGTACCTGTATGTCTTGTGTTTAATATATTAGATCTATTTTACTAATATTTCACTCAGAATCACGTCTTAATTAAAATCTGAAAAGAGAATGAATAAAACAAAATCATATTTTCATATTTTTATTTCATCTGTGAATGTAACATACATTTTGTGAGAAGCGATGACGAGGTGTCATAATGTAAAAAGCCGATTCTAGCTAGCTACGAAATACATTGTAACTCTTATACTATCACACGACAAAGGCAACACGGGAAGAACTTGTTTCGGAATTATACTTATTTTATAATTTTATTTTTTTCATGTTGACAACAAAATTATACAAGGAACTTCTAAAGTACAGTAGTACCCAATTGATATGGCTTACCGATGTACCTGCGCAGCAGATATACATTTTCAAAGCGCGGGAAACCGCTATTGGTCGGCAGCTGCTGCCATGTTAGCGCGCGCCGTGCGGAGGGACGTGACTTGCGAGTGAGACGGAACTAACAGCTGCACTGTATTATGAACCTTATAGTAGTGATCTAAGGTTGATTGTAAGTTTTAAGCATTCTTTCGTTAATCTTCGGGGCCATACTCTCTTTTCTGTGCGAATGAAGACTCACGACGCGCCTTATCAGTTGGGTACTAGGTACTATACAGTCAAAAAACTTTGGTGATAAATTAAAACTTCTTGGATTTGGCTACTTTTAAAGCGAGCTGGCGTTCAATTAAAAACTTTGTAGTAGTAAACATAGCCACTATAAGCTGGCCCCGCGAAGTTAAACCTGATTCAGTTAACCAGAGGCTTTTTTATAATGGTTTTCTAGCTGTGCGGACCGTACGGCGGCGTAAACACGGCAACACATCAAGCTTTCCAGTATAAGCTGATCTTGCATTGTATAGGATTTCCGTACAATGAGAAGTCAGCTTATATTGGAAATTTTATAGCTTGATCTGTAGCCGTGCGTACATGATTTTAGTTAAAGAAGAAAAAAAGAAAAGAAACTTATTTATTTGACGTACACATTAACATAACAATATTTAAAATTATAAATAAACCAGAAGGTCTGTGCCGTCAAATAGGACACAGCTCAGCATAGGGCTACTGACTACTGTCAGCAGCGCTGATTTTCAGCTGTCGCCCTTAGTGATGTCACGGTCGTAAGTACACGAATAAAAAATAAAAAAATAATAAAAAAGCTAAAAATGATAAACAATAAAATAAAATAAATATATATTAGTGTGATATATGTTCTAATATCCAATTTTCGAAGCTTTAATAGTTAGCATTTTTTTTCTATTTTTTGTTTGTTGCCAACTCGAATTGATGATACACTCCTAAACCAAAAAGTTAAATATTTTGGATTTTCAACAGTTTACATTGATATGTCAGTGTAGTAGATAATTATATTTTAAAAATATTATATTTTTCGTTTAGGAGAGTACCTATATAAATATATACAAAAACAGTTATGTTGTTTCACACAGTTACGATTTCCAATGGATTACTCAATTACTCATATTCAGTGACATATTTTCGGTGTTATTCCTTCATATAGACTTTTTTAGGGTTCCGTAACCAAAAGGTGCCAAACGGGATCACTAAGCCTCCGCTGTACGTCCATCTGTCTGTCAGAGGGCTGTATCTCATGAACCGTGTTGAGCCTACTATTCCATTTCTTAGCAAAATTGAGTTAGTTAATATTATTATTATTGTTCGGAATCCTTCGTATGCGAGTTCGACTCGCGCTTGACCGGTTTTTTTATTTACTATATCATCATGAATATATTATTTCAAAAACATTATGCTATTAAATGTTTTTTTTTTATTATGTATTTTACAAAATATACCATCTCACGAATGCCGTTTGTCTTTGAATGTAGTCGCGTCTACATGCATTACTTTGTTACCACTACAACCAAATCTGTAAGGACATAATAAGATAGAATATCTAAACGAGCAATCCATTTAAAAACAATAGTTTTATTAATATAAATATTCAGACAAAACAAAAAGTCGTCAAAATCTAGTCATATTAAAGTTAACCTTATTACTTTACAATAAAGATCATCTGTTTTAGGCGGTTAACTGCCACGCACCACGCAGCATAGCGCGTGAATGCGTGTTTTAACTTTGCTTGTAAGTATCTCCGTTTGTATAGAAAAGAGGCACAGTCAAACACGGAAAATGCATCCATGCGCGTTCATACAGATCACGCGCCTACATGCGTCTCGTAGTGCCGTGCGTGATTTTGGATGGAATGAGACAGAGCCGCCGTGAATCCATAAAACGCATCTACGCGCGTGAGTGCGTAAAAAACCCGCACGATGATGCAGATCTGCACTCCCGCAAGTACGCGCGTAGGTGCATTGACACGCAACATGCGATAGTGAGTGTGTTAACCGCCTTATTTGATTAATTGTATGATTATACAGATGAACCATATGCTACAGCCATAAAGTTCATTTTCATATCTAACTACTATCCGTACCGTGTATAGGCCCGTTTTGACAGCACAATACATGCGTGTGCCAAAAAGAGATAGACATAGAGCGACAAAAAGGTGTCTCTTTTTGTCGCCTCTATATATTGTCAAAACGTGCCTATGGATTGTGACGGGCATAGCGACAGGCACTTCAATTCGTAAACACACAATATGTAATAATCATTGTTAGTATATTGGTGGGTTTTATTATTAATAATAATATAGGTGTAGTCACGAATATATAGGTATTTTTTTGCAATTATTTCATGATGAGTAATAAACAAATGTACTTATTTAAGAGTATTTTTAATGTACTTTTTCTTTGTGACTAAAACTATTTGATTTAAACTGTGGTTATTATTACATTATCATATGTAAATGATCATATTGTCTATGACCATGCGTAGGATCTTATATGACAACATGCTGACGAAAATGATTATATTGATGTGACTGAAATGGTAAAAATTCTGATTCAGTAAAGCGACGGAGTTAAGAGGAAACGCTGGTGGCGTTTGTTCCATACAAACGTAATCCTCAGTTTCCTCTCTAGATAATGACACTAGAGCTTTGATTATTTTACCATGCAATCTGTAGGTACCACTGTATGTCTCTCGGTTGTGTTTTTCTCCATAAATTAATTATTATAAGAATTAGGAGCCTTCTAATATGACAAAAAATTACCAATTTTAGTGCCCTTATCAGACGTCCAGCAAACAAATTTGACGAATATAAAAAATAAAAGGAAAACCGACAGACAAAGCCAAAGTCCTTCTTATTACTTTCCTCTTAAAAACTTACACATGTGTTTTGATATTTTGTTTTATTTGTTGATTTTGTTACTAAGCAACCTACATTATTATTATTGGGTATTCGAGGTTGAATTATAAGTTTTGTAAAACACAATCGTTACCTCCATGAAAGTTCTTCGTAAAATAACATCAATTCGATAAAAGGATTCACCTTTTATCGAATAACTCGTATGACAAATATATCAATAAACAAATACTTTTAAGTTACATAATATAGAAATATTTGATATAAAATAAATATTGCCGAAACTAGTGATGCGTTTGATTAAAATTTTAAGGCGTATTTTTTTTATTTCAGAAGGAAAATTAACTAATATTCCTTTTCATTTTTAATAAAAAAGATTTTTAGTATATTTTTTTATGTATTTAGATATTGTAAAATATATTTAAACACATTTTTGGTACATAAAAAATAAAGGCGGCAAATTGAATGCAAGATTTCAGAAAAGAAAAATGTAAACGGTAAAAACTTAAGTAGAAATAAAAGTTAAAATATATTCTTAAAATTAAAAAAATCAAGGATATACAATATTTTATAGTCTTACAATATAAAGTTGCTTACAAATTGAGGAACGAGCCCGTATATTGCATTTGTCTATTGCCTTTGTAATGTTTATTACAATTACTATACTTTATACATATAACCGTTCAAGTATGACGCGAGCGGTAAAACAGAGACCGACGCAGTAAAACGGTAAAATTATTCAGATAAAGCATTTATTTAAATTTGAAACATCGGTGGGCCATATTTTTGAACCTCAATTTAATAGTAGATATAAAAGAATAACTAATAAAATCGCTTTTAAAGCTTAGCTTATAGCATAAATATAATTACTGATTAAATATAAATAATAATCTCAGAAACACTAAAAATATACAAAATAATACTGTTTTAAAAAAACTTCTAGTTTTCGGGCTCATCCCTCAATTTGCTACATTTAAAATTAAAAAGCTCATAAAACTTAAATGTAATGTTATTTTAATTTTAATATACCGTGTAATTTGGTAAAATTCAATCATAAACGTTGTTTAGTTACGAATATTTAGGTAATAATAATAATTCGAAAATTTTAACGTAAAGTATTTGCATTGGGCATGCATTAGGCTGCATTTCCAATAGCGAGAGGATTCCATAGATCAAGTCGAGAAGACTGATATCTTTTACTTCGTTAATTGCACTAGTTTTAATATTTTTATGAATGGCATGTAAATAACCCTTCACAGGCACATATGAATTGTCAGACTTACGCACAGTTCGGAAGATTGCTTTTGCTTAGAAGAGCCGATGATTAACTAACAAAAATAAAAAGTTGGCGAACCAAATCGCTGCAACGGTTTATTTAGCAACAATTTTGCATTTTCCTCTTTATTTTCATTTGTGACAAAAAGTCTAGTGTACCTTATTAAGAATTCCGTAGTAGTAATAATTTTATTTTTTACTTGCTGTTCGTTCCCGGCGTCACCCGGGTGAAATTTATATACTCATATAGCCTATGTTACTCAGTGATAATTTAGCATGCTCCTGGTAAAAGAATTTTTAAAGTTGGGCCAGTAATTATTGAGTTTATTCATTACAAACAGAAATACAAAAATCTAAATCATCTCTCTTTATTATTAGTGTAGATGTAGATATTTCCGCTTGACTAGAAATGCACCCTTACCTATGCTGACATGGCATATTACACTAAAAACTAATTCGTGAGATTCTATTTCACTAATTGTTTCTCTTATCTAAAAACTATAGTCCAGTAATTTGCTAGTTATACATGGAAAATTTTCCGAGAGTTTTGAAAATTGGTGGTATTGCAGATTTCGACTATAGTTTTTTGAGCACCAAATGACTGGACTGCTAACATTCGAAACAAGCCACTGCCATGTCATACATATATTATAACCATCAGAATCAGAATATTTATAATATTTTTGGTACAGTATGAGTAAAAAAAATGGAAATACTTGGTAATTTTAATCTCAAAGTTTTTCACTATTGTACTAGTTTAATTTTCAATTGCTTCTATGTTTACCATAACAGATACAGTATCCACAAAAGTATTATTACGTTCGCGTTTTCTGCCACTTTCATCCCAATTTGAACCTTAAATAATTATAGAAATAAATCACTTACGTTTCAACTACATAGATCCGACCTTTCAGTGTCGTAAAACAACCAAAAAATTACCTTTTGAGTGTACCATTCGAAAATCAAATAACTAAACAACGCTTAGAATATTATTATAAGGTTTTAGTAAAAGACGTAAGACAATGCGTGTTGAGTCCACGAACATAAAGACGCGTACACAAAGACAACATATAACATTAAACATCAAATATCGATAAAAAAGTAGTGCTATCAATCAATCTTTGACAAAGTTAAGCCAATGTAATTTAATATCTGTGTCGCAAAACTTAGAGCCTTGTTTTCAACGCTGACAATGTTACATATGGCGTTCTTACTCACAATCAACATCGACAACTAATTAGTATACCAATGATAATTGAACTGTTTTACAAAAAAAATTAAACCGACTTTAAAGTACACTAAGACGTAATCAAATCCTGATCTGATAACAATGGGACCAAACGGGAAGTGTGCCCTTCCAAATAAAAAAAGAATTTTCCAAATCGGTTAATAAATGACGGAGTTATGAGGTAACAAACAAAAAAAAAACAACCGAATTGAGAACCTCCTCCTTTTTTTAAAAACTCGAACGTAAGCTAGAAGAATTAGAGCTTTGTTTCCATATAATTTCAACAACACGATTTTTGAAACAAATAGCACTGCTTACAACGGTACAAAAATATCCTTAAAAATATTTTTAATTTCACTGGGATTCAATTTTTAAATTGCTGAGTGTGTGTACAATCTTTATAAAACATAACTTGGACAACAATTAATGTATGTATGTACTTGGATTTAAGTTGTACTTATTGTTTGACAATAAATAGTGTCATATTCACTGACGAAGATACAAAAAGTAATAATGGTGCCGATTCTGTTGTAAATCGCACTAATTTTAATCACATCACATCTCTTTCTTACAAACATTACTGAAAAAGGATGGAACATATTTAAAGCTGTCAAATTAGTCTTTGCCGTTTTCATTTGCGGGTAGACGTAACATTACATCCTTTTCATATATTTTTCGTTAGAAAGAGATATAGTGAGACTAAATTAGTTTAGTTGTGAACAACATAATCAGCACCAATGTAATTCATTAGAAATGGATCACAACTCTTTTTGGTATTTTTCGTTTTCAGAATGGTGGGATTATAAAAAAAACATAAAGCTTTTAAGGTATGTTGAAATAACGGTAAATTTGATGTAAAAAAAATCTTTCCAACCAAGGTGACCTTGGTCGTTTCAACCACTCGTACACACGGCAACACATCAAGCTATACATTTCCAGTATAAGCTGATCTCGCATTGTATCGGATTTCCCTACAATGAGAGGTCAGCTTATATTGGAAATGTATAGCTTGATCTGTAGCCGTGTGTACGTCTACTAGAGTATGTTCGTCAGAGAATTTACCACTAAAATAATTGTGTATTTTTAGTGTACATAAGTGTTGTTTAATTTCACATTCATTCAATGTTGGACCTTATTTCGTTTAGTTTAAGGTCGAAAGTGTACAAGTTATGTCTAACACGCATTGTCATCTAAGAGTCAATCTGCGCGCTGCTTTATGTGGAAACATCTTATTCTGAAATGATCACACATTTGGCGTACCTGTTGTGAAAAAAAATATGTTGGAATTATCAAAAGGAAGTAAAAAACCTTAACTTGTAAATTTTTTTTTTATATGTTGGCGTCACACGGCTTGTGTATTTTGCCATTTTCCAGTTATATTATAAGTCATGTTTTAGTACAATGGTGGTTGTACTGAAACTTTTCACAGACTTCTTGAGACAACTTGAAAAGGCACGATACACATGATTCATTTCATTTCACTTCACTGGTGCAGATGTATTGATCTTTATTGGATAAAATAACACCGATAATATGCAATAAAACTCAAAATACACGAATTCATGAAAATAAAAATGTAAACGCAACGTCACTCTGCAAGTTCCCGCCAAAAAATCCTTTTAATACCCTAAATGGAAAAAAATTACGTTTCCACATTTAAAATTACATCACAGCCTGAAAGCTGGCTCTTTGAGCTTTGAAAAGATATCAAATGCAGTGCAAAAAGTTAATATTAAAATATTTTTTTTTGCGAAAAACACCTCTTTTGCATGAAATTCCGAGCTTAGGCCTCGGAAAACTTCACTCATCGGCATTGATTTATGCCGATGAGTGAAGTTTTTCATACGAAGTCGGTAAACAAGCATACGGCCCGCCTGATGGTAAGCGGTTACCGCGTAAATGCGGCACACGAGGCATCACTCACGCGCACCGATCCTTCCCCCCTCCCCAATGAGGTCTGGCGACGTAACTCACGCGCAGGAACACAACATAAAGTTATTTGGCTGCGGTATTCTGTAAGGTATAAATCGAGCTACTCTTTGAGCGAACGAACGCTACTCTACCTCTCTAAAAAAGCTGAAAGAGCCAATACTCGGAGGGACTTTTTAGCGGGAACTTGCAAAGTGACGTTGCATTTTCATTTTTATTTTCATAAATTCGTGTATTTTAAGTTTTATTGCATATTATCGGTGGTATTTTATCCAATAAAAATCAATCCATTTGCACCAGTGAAGTGAAATGAACTATGTGTATCGTGACTTTTCAAGTTGTCTCAAAAAGTCCGTGAGAAGGTTTAGAACAATGACCACAATTGTAGTAAAACATGACTTTTATGGACGGTGACTGACTGAGGACTATATGTGAAAGTGATTTATTGTGACTGGAAATTTTAATATAACTCGACACTGGCAGAAATAAGTGCTAATTTGGATTAGGTTGCCAAACTTAAAATTAAGAAGAAGAAGAGTCAATACTCACCACACAAGAGCCGTAATGTATATGAGCGAGTAGTGTGAACACAGTGAGGGCATAGAATGCGGGTATCTCTAGATGAGGCAGCGTGAGGGAAATGCACGCGCATACACTCAGAGGGAACACCAACCAGTTGATGCCGTCGCAGCGCTGGTTGCTCATCTGACTTACTATTAGACGACACTGGAACAACAGTAATGTCGTACAGTAGTACCCAACTAATATGGCTTACCGATGTACCTGCGCAGAAGATACATTTTCAAAGCGCGGGAAACCGCTATTGGTCGGCAGCTACCGCCATGTTAGCGCGCGCCGTGCGGAGGGTCGTCACTTGCGAGTGAGACGGAACCAACAGCTGCACTGTATTATGAACCTTATAGTAGTGATCTAAGGTTGATTGTAAGTTTTAAGTATTCTTTCGTTATATTCGGGGCCATACTTTCTTTTCTGTGCGAACAAAGATTCACGACGCGCCTTATCAGATGAGTACTACTGTAAGTACCTTATTAGGGCCGTAATTGAATAAACGATTTTGACCGACCACCTTTTTATTTACAAAAAGGTGGTCGATTTTCAAGCGTAAGACGTAAAACAATTTAGTTTGTCCCAGTTGGGGCACGAAACCCGGCACCGGGGATGGAGGGCGTGCTTTTACGAGTTACGACTAATTAGGGACAGTTGGATTACTGCAGGCAGCTCGGGCCGCTTGAACGGGACGAGACTGGGTGGGACGTCACGACGGTCTTTTCCAGCGAGGACGATATCGTGATCGATTTTGTGTTTGTTCTTTCGCCCTTCATCAGCTGCGAGTTTTAATGTTGGACAGCTGTATAGAGGTGTCCCAAAAAATATGTCAATAGGAAGTTGAGGTAGAAAATCACCCCCATGTATATTCAGAGATTTCTGTAGTTTTCGAGTTATGGTTATCTATATCTTTTTTATTGTTAATTATTTGGAAATAAAAAGCCAAACATAGTCACATCGTCCAAAAAATATTAAAAAAATGTAACCTTGCCGACTTTCTTGCCGGATTCTTCTCAGTTGAAGGCCGAGTACCGAACTGGCCGTAACTTCAGTAAATGTGACTTTCATAAGTGCCCTTCTGGGGTCTAAATTGAATAAATGGCGTTGACTTTGACTATGACTATTTTTCTTTAGAAAACTTTAATTTTTTTTTCGAGATTTTTGTGTTTGTCCCACAGTTATTGTTGTCCAGCATTACTAAATATGCCATCTCGAAATCTCCACCCGGTATATTTACTAGTGGTTTAAGTTTTTTACCAAAAAATACCACCACAATATGTAATTTTGTAATGACAGCAAACATCTGGAACTTTCTAGTCCACTTTTTGTAATAGAACATTCTAGTAAACTTTGGGTGAAAAATGTCCCAATTTTACCACGGTTTTTTTATATTAAATGGGCCTGCATTTGCCCACTGACCTGACGATGACGAAGCCTAAGATGGAACACGCTTACCCAGAAGAAACCTATTCACTCTGGCCTTGAAAGTTCCTAGATTGTAAGAGTCAACAAGGCAGCAAGTTCCACTCCCTTGCTGTTCACATTATAAATGAGGATGCAAAACGCTGTGTCCATATTTTCGGTATGTCAACAACGTACTGGTGAAAATGTTCCCGTTTATTTTTTAAACGTCTATTTCGGTAAACAAGCATACGGCCCGCCTGATGGTAAGCGGTTACCGTAGCCATATGGACGCTTGCAACAGATGAAGCATTGCTCACGCGTTACCGACCCTTCCCCCCTCCCATATGAGCTCTGGCGACCTAACTCACGCGCAGGAACACAACATAAAGTTATTTGGCTGCGGTATTCTGTAAGGTGGAGGTACTTCCCCAGTCGAGCTGCTCGCCGAGCGAATAAACGCTACGCTCTACCTCTCTTAAAACTGCTTTTAAGAGTTACGACTAATTAGGGACAGTTGGATTACTGCAGGCAGCTCGGGCCGCTTGAACGGGACGAGACTGGGTGGGACGTCGCGACGGTCTTCTATCTAAATCTTCTAATAACGGCGTATTGTAATAACATAATACTCACAGCAACATTACTAAACACAGTGCCGATGAGAAGGAATAGAACTCGTAGATCGTAGTCCGGTAGTACAGCAGACTTGTGCACCCATAGAGAACACACCGCGAACACACTCAGGAACGACCATAGAGGTCTTATTGCTTCCGACAGTGAACGCATCTTGCCTGTGCCCTGTTTGTATGATCTGTGGGGAATTAAAAAATATATCAGTTATCTTATTTTATATCTTATACAGTTTAAATTTTTTTGCTCGCAATCCTAATTCTTTTACTACAATAAAAAAATAGCCTAAATTATTCCTTATAACATCAGCTATCTACCAGTGATAGTCCCGTCAAAGTAGGTTCAGCCGTTCCGGAGATTAGCCGAAACAGACAGAAAAAAAAAATGTTTTTGTGGTATATGTACTGTTTGTGGTATTTGGTCTAGTCTTCATAGCATAGTTGAGTTACAGAACCACAGAATTGAGTAATTATTATTATTCTATGGAACTCTCTGTGCGCGAGTACGACTCAAACTTGGTTGGATTTATAATAAGATCTAAACACCTGTTATAGATGAGATGGTTTAAGCCAAGTCTAGTTAAACCCCTTTTTAACATAGTCCCGTCTCATTTTGTTATATGACGTTAGAAAGAGACGGCTATATACAACTAGTAAAATAAGAAAATTATGAATCACTCACTTGTGAATATTATAAAGTGCAACAGGCAAGTTTGTAGCAACGCCCGTACCATAAATTACCCATTCAAATACATTTGCCAAGGTATAGCTTCCGAAAGCGTATCTCTTGTAGAATCCTGTTCCGTTCACGCCCGTCCAGATAAAGAAGAACATGGAAGCCTGAAATGTTGCGACATCTATCGGTAATACAAAGAAGTTTTAACACCAATATATAGGGTGACTGGTAATTAGTAAAGTATACTTAGACACCTGTGGGGCGATTACGTAAATTTTAATCATTATCGAATTGAAATCGGTTCAATATAGCGGTTTTCTGATAACTTTTTTACGTTCTGATAACTGCAAATACAAACAGTGGTTCATTAGAAATGGAACCATTTCCGATTTTGTTATATTTCTACCGATTCAGAGGTTATTTCAATCTGAATTTCATTGAAATAAAGTTACGTAATCCTGAGGCCAAAAAACATCCTGTATAGATGACGCCATAGTACAACGGTAGCAATATGTTGTGCGGGCCATAGACGTTCAAGTATTAAAAAATTCTATCATTTATTCAAATAGACCTTCGCAGACACTTATGAAAAGTCTGACACTAATACCGGTTTCTTCTTCTTAGTTTTATGTTTGGCAACAAAATTAGGACTTATTTCTGCCAGTGTCAAGTTATATTATAATTTCCAGTCACAATAATTATCACTTTAACAGTCCTCAGTCAGTCACCGTCCATAAAAGTCATATACTACAATGGTGGTCATTGTACTAAAACTCTTCACGGACTTTTTGAGACAACTTGAAAAGTCACGATACACATATTTCATTTCATTTCACTTCACTGGTGCACATGGGCTCAGAGTATATAAATACTACGTACAACAGAGAGACAGCGCCCATACTTCAAAAGTTACCACCATAACTCGCGCAAGTACAGCGCCGGTGGCGAGATTGGGGTACTAATTCCTATTCTGGGTTTGTAAGTGACTACAGCAATGTTTGTTTTTCAGTAAATGACAACAGATGACACTGTTCAAAGAATTTAATTTTAAAGAACAATGAGCACATTTGTATTTTTTTTTTGTTTTTGTGTAAGAGCTCTACCTGCGTAGTATTTACTATATACTTTTGTTCAAAAAAGATAAGAATTCCATACATTAAGTCCTAAACTAATCCAAAGAATTATTATTATGTTATTCAATTCTAAAAATACTGATTTTAAGTTGCATCTTACCCCACGGTTAATTGAGACAATTCCCAAAATACTCTAGCTATTTTTCATCAACAATGAAGAATTTTCACTAATTCTGAATGTTAGCTCATCGTATTTTCTGTAGAAAATAAAAAATATATGTGAAAGAATTATTTCAATACGATAATTACATTCCGAGATATAGAATTTTTAAATGAGCGCGCGACGCGCGTTTCAACCGCTCGGTACTCGATGCGTGTGACGTCATGTTCCAACGCTCGCTCAGTCCGTCGCGCTCTTTTTCTCTTGAAAAATCTCATTCCTTGGGTTTATAAATTTGAAACATAGCACTATTACTTATCGTTCAGCAAGTCCAATAAAAGTTGTTTCTTCCATTGGACCCACTGAAAAATAATCCTCGTCATCCAAAATAAATTTATCCGCTTTCTTTTCAGTTTCTTTTATTTATATCCATTCAACAAATGACTACGGAAAACAGACCTAATGCATTGCGTTACGGCTATAGAAGAAATTAAATAAAAGGCATTGGCGTGAAATCTTTAGAATAAGTGCAAATTGAGTTGGTGACCGTAATTTATTTTACAATAGTGAACATGTCATCATATAGTGAGAAGGAACATAATGTACAAATGTAAGAGAAAGAGAAAAAAAAATGTATTGGTTGATTTTATTTTCTCGCAATCGTAGTGAAAAATAGAATGTTACACACGGCGCTAAAATCCCATTATTACTCTGTTTCTATTTACTCCTCTCTAAAGCTCGGAAATTTAACTACCTTGTTGTGTGATGGGTAATTTTAGCTCCTTAAATAACAATCTACTATTCTATCACATCCTGATTGACTCTGTATGCCATGATAAACCTAATTTTCGTAATAAATTAATATGCCATCTTGAAATCTCCACCTGTTATAGGCATAATTATTAATTAGAATTGAGCCTTGAATTAACTGCCAAGGGAAGCAAGTGCAGACAGGCTACTTCAATACATCCTTGTCGTCAATGTAGTTGCTGGGTAAGCTCCCCAACTAGCAAACAGTCGTATAATGAATGAGTTATTCGGCTACAGATGGAATAAATGTTGAGTAGTTGCTACGTAGTACCCACAATGTAGTGTAAAAGCTTTTATTACGACTTTTTAGCATTTTTTGCTTTAAGTGCTTTAACCGTGTTGTGTAAACGTTTACTCGATATTCTTATAGTACATTTATTCAATAGTCGTATAGTAGCTACCATTTCTCGTTTATACCACACATGAGTGCAGTAATAGAGTTGTCGATTCCCAAGTTTCATGTTTAAGAAGCTACTATATAGCTGCTACTCGAGATTAGTATATTAGAGCAAATTCGCCGAGTAAAAGCTGTCTATTTACTGAAAAGTATCTTAATATCTGTAATTGTAATCTAAGCTATTTTGTTGAATAAATTTAACCACTATAACTTTTTCCTTGCACGCGATACATACTTAAATATGCCCATAATAACAAATGTAATACTCATGGAGACCTTTCATATGACATAGATTTCATTTGATATGATAAGGTTTACAACACAAAGTACGACACCGCCCATTATCCTTTAAAAAAAATCATAAATTGACGCGCGACGCGTAGGCCATCTATGTAAGGTCGTAAGATTTAAGTAAAATTACATAAATTGCAAATATTTAAGATACGAGTTTTACATATGAATTTAATAAATTATTAAACCTCAAATTACGTAATCCCTTGCAACAAAGCTTCATCAAAAGTGATTTAGTAGCGTTTTGACTAAGAATTAATTCTCAATCAGTCCAAACGATGTTTGTAGCGACATCTATACGTGTAAATTCTACACTAATTATAAAATGTATGTGATTGACCAGACATGACATGGGTGATCATTATTGGATAAAATCCCACCGAAAATACACAATAAAACTCAATATACACGAATTTTTGAAAATAAAAATGAAAACGCAACGTCACTCTGCAAGTTCCCGCCAAAGAGTCTCTAATACCGTTTTAATACTGTACAATAATTGGACAAACAGTTTGATCAAATTGGTTTTAATGTCTGTGGGAAAATTTGATGGCATGAAAAAATAAGAATGTTCATATTTCGATTTGATCAAACTGTTTGAACCACGTTTGAACCAGACTGGTAGATCAAATTACTTGAACGTCTACTACCCGCATAATTACGAGGGTGAATCAAAAAGTTCTTGGATCTACAAAAAGATAAGAAAAAACTTACACGAAAGTATTTAAAGTAATGTGTATCATGAGGTAGAAATAGGAGTATAATTTTTGCGCCAAATAAAATTGGAGTTCTACAAGGTAACATTTTGGTCCACTTTTATTTATTATAGGCACCCATGAGATAAATAGGTACTTTAATAATTTAATAGGTATTTTTTAATTTCTATATTAAATTTTTTACTTACCCACATACTAAAATCGTATCCCCAAGGTAGAAACAATACGCCGGTGTTATATTTTTCCCAATGGCTTATGTAGAAGTTCAACAATAGATTCCACATCACATAGTACATTCTGAAACGGGAATTGTTTGTTTTAAAACTTAGTTTTATAGTGCAATGTCGATGAAATCAGGTTTGAAGAAATAATCATCGGAGACTTCTTATCAGGTGTTTACAGTACTACAATATAAGTAACATCGACACTGGTGTTGATTCTGTTGTAAATCGCACTAAACTAATCTTAATCTCATCACATCTATGTCTTACAAACATTATTGAAAAAGGATAGAACATATTTAGAGCTGTCAAATTAGTCTTTGCCGTTTTAATTGGCGTTTACGTTGAAAACAAGCATTGGCTAAATTTCTTACATCCTTCGTTAGAAAGAGATATAGTGAGACAGAATCAGCACCAATATTCGTTAGCGTAGAAAGGTGTAATCAAACTGCAACTCAAACCAATACAGGCCTTGTAACTTTACGTTTAGATTTAAAATACAACAACACAACAAGCGACCCGCATGCGTGCCAAATCGTGCTATCTCGCTCATAATATCTGTTTTCTTACCTAATAGGCGGTATAGAATAATCAGCACGTCCGAATATGGAGTATAGACAAGCTGGGATGTAGAACACGGTGTAGGAGTCCAGACCGTGGTCGAAGAGTTCACCGAGGGGTCCAGAGGTTTGGGTCCTACGGGCTTGCTTACCGTCAATACCATCTGCAAGATAAAATGAACTTTACACAAACTGGCTTTAAGGACACATTTTAGGACGGAACTTTTCGGTCATTCGAACGAATTTCAGTGGCTAGTTTGACCACAATCTCACCATGGTAAGTGATGATGTGGCCGAAGGTGGAAAGCACACAAAGCCTAGAAGGAAGTGGAAAGTGCAGATATCAGAACACACAAATAGGTGCTTGATTTCCAACTTGAGGGTGGTAGCCAGCCAGGTGGGTACTACAAAGTACTCTACCACCGTGCTATGGTTTCCTCGTGTTTTCCTTCACCGAAAGCTAGGATTCGAACCCGGGACCTTCGTTTTGGCATCTGAAGTTACTACCACTGAGCTATCGCCAAACTAAATCCGCCACCGCTAGTATGCACTGATGCGTAAAATTATGGCGAATGATTTTTCAATGGTCAGATAAGTGGTATCTGGCTGTTAATTTAAAATTAAAACAGTTTTTGTATAGACTTATCAGGGAATGGCTTGTCTTAGGTTTATAATAGCTATTGAAAAATCGGACCCATGGTTTATAAAAGATAGCTTGATCTCTGCGACAGTTGTTTGAGTCATATGAAAATTAACCTTATGGCTTTAGCATAAGGTTTATCTGTGTCATAATAAAATCAACCACAGATTAAACAGATGCACCTTGTAAAGCTATAAGGTTCATT
Organism: Polyploca ridens; assembly: GCA_951394255.1. Lineage (NCBI taxonomy): Eukaryota > Metazoa > Arthropoda > Insecta > Lepidoptera > Drepanidae > Polyploca > Polyploca ridens. Next base: position 2,905,931 of record OX596265.1, on the reverse strand, counting down.
TTCATATGACTCAAACAACAGAGATCAAGCTATCTTTTATAAACCATAAAACGTCGCGTTCTCAATACAATTTATTTGCCCTTTGGTTGGTGGCTCCACCATGAAGAAGCCCCCTTCAATCAATTTTGGTTGATAATAACGTATACTCATCTCTATTTGATGGCCCTTTTTTGAACTTACCTAAAGTATAAGCTAGGAAGAGGAACACAGCAAGCGCATACCACATGGTCTGCGGGATTACTTCCACATGCCCGTTCAGCGGAATATCGACAGTTTCGTTCAGTCTGGTGCTGGCCGCAGAATAATCGTAATCGTAGTACGACAACATTAGGAAGTTTAATATGACTAGTAGAAAGCCGGCGAAGGTAAGGACGTTGGGTGCCACCCAACGGGGAACGAGCTGTTGAGACAATTTAACATAGTGAAAAAAAGTTTATTCATTCAAATAGGCCTTCACAGGTACTTATGGATAGTCAGATTCTAATCCACGGATGAGTTTTTGTTACGGCCCGCTTGATGGTAAGCGGTTACCGTAGCCATATGGACGTTTGCAACACACGAGGCATCACTCACGCGTTACCGACCTTTCCCCCTGCCCGATGAGCTCTGGCGACCTTACTCACGCGCAGGAACTTACCGTTATTTGGCTGTGGTATTCTGTAAGGTGGAGATACCTCCCCAGTTTGAGCGAATAAACGCTCTACCTCTCTTAAGAAAGAGATTTCCTTCTCAGATCTCAGGTCAAATCGTGTACTTAAGGTTCAAATTAGTTCGAATTATCAACAGTTTGATAAGTATTTTGAACAAACTCTATGGTAAGAAAACTCCTCATTCTTAATTCAAATCAAATCGTTGGAACTATTATCCTTATTTGACACATAAATCCGAGTATAATCTATGACATAGATAGTACAGAAAATCTAGTTTACAATACAATAAATTAAATTTATCAATATAACTACAATATCATAAATCTGTAACACTATCTAGGCCTTTTTGATATGCCTTATCTAACATATCAAAATGTATCTTTTCTCTCGTCATTCTGTTTACGTTGAATTTCTGATGGGTCCGTACACTAGATACATTATAATTTTTATCATTTTTGTAAATAGGCTTTAAGATTATTAAGAAATAGAAGACTTTTGTTCGCAATATCAAAAATATGTAGGAGCGTTCTTCACATGATATTGTTTTATCAGTTTATAAGAAGTCCCTTTTTGCCGTTTAAGTATGTCATGGAAATTTTTACTATTTTTATGTTAACAGGTAGGCAGTTGGTCCATTTGATGGTAGCTTATAGACATTTGCATACAAAGAGAATTGCCGATATGTGGCCGAGCTTTGGGTTCTTCAAAAAGGGTGTGAAGAGATTTCTGCAGGGTCGGCAACGGTAAGCGCTTACCATCAGGCGGGCCGTATGCTTGTTTGCTACCTAAGTAGTATAAATAAAACCGGCCAAGTGCGAGTCGGACTCGCACACGGAGGGTTCCGTGTAATATTAACTAACTCTGCTATCAAAAAAAACACGCCAAAAATATTGAATGAAAGGTAAATTGGGGTTTACGATTTATGACGTATTAAAAAAACTACTTACTAGATCTCGTTCAAACAAATTTTCGGCGGAACTTTGCATGGTAATGTACAACATATATTTTTTTTTTACGGACCCTTATAGATTCGTCATGTCTGTCTGTCTGTCCATCCGTATGTCACAGTCACTTTTTTCCGAATCTATAAGAACTATACGGTTGAAACTTGGTAAGTAGATGTATTCTGTGAACCGCATTAAGATTTTCACACAAAAATAGAAAAAAAATAACAATAAATTTTGGGGTTCCCCATACTTAGAACTGAAACTAAAAAATTTTTTTTATTCAACCCTTACGTTTGTGGTATCTATGGATAGGTCTTCAAAAATGATATTGAGGTTTCTAATATATTTTTTTTCTAAACTGAATAGTTTACGCGAGAGACACTTCCACAGTGGTAAAATGTGTATCCACCCTGTAACTTCTAAATAAGAGAACAATAAAACTAAAAAAAATATATGTTGTACATTAACATGCAAACTTCCACCGAAAATTGGTTTGAACAAGATTTAGTAAGTTTTTTTTTAATACGCCATAAATCATAAACCGCAATTTACATTTCATTCAATATTTTTGGTGTTTTTTTTTTCATAGCAAAGTTGAGTTAGTTAATATTACACGGAACCCTTTGTGTGCGAGTCGGACTCGCACTTGAACGGTTTTTTAAATACTTTTCAAGTTTCTTACTGTTGATAATATCCGTTAATATATTATCATAATATTGAGTTCCTTCTATTGTTCTCTCTAATCATGACACTGGCAGAATCAGTGTTGGAATTGGAACTTACCTCAACAACTTTGTTCCAGAATGGATGCATAACATAGACACTCAGTGGACTGGTGTCTATGGCCATGTACTGAAACAAAAATACCATATTAATAACTAGTTTCAGAAAAGTGGTCTTGCCCAATTCTCGAGGGATTTTGAGTTTTCTCGGCACAAAAAGTGCCTTTTATGTTATTCCAGGTCATGTCTACTTGTGTGACAAGTTTCATCATAATTTGTTGAGCCGTTAAGGTGTCAAGAGGTAACAAACAAACAAACTCACTTCACTTCACTACAAAGTATCGTATCACAAAGCTATGGTTCTTTTAGGTCAGTTTTATTGCCTTTCTACTCTAGGCAATGATGTCAATTTACATGACATATATTAATTAATGTACGTAGGTTGCTTTAGAATTAGAAATGTTAATGAATGAGTTAGTAAACCATATGTAATGTGGAACAAGATAATGAGGAAAACTAATGAATGCTATGTTTTAGTATAATTCCATTCAAATGATATACAGGATTATTGGTTTAACACTAACAACCTCCCAGACTATATTACTAACATAATAACTAAATAAATATCCTGGGACATTCCTCACACACGGTCATCTCATCCCAAACTAAGCAGAGCTTGTATTAAGGAAAACAGATAACTGATATACATATACAACATTTTTTTGTTTGTAAATACATACTTAATAAACAATAACTTTTTTTCTACTACTCCTGTTTTTCAATCTGTGGGCCTTAGTCGGGGGGTCGCCGGCAGAAGGAAAAAGGCAAGTTACCTAGATTTCGCGCGCAAGCAGGCGTCCAACTTACCTCTTACTTAGTTGCAAACCTCTCGCGGCTTCTTGCAGACAAATAAGTAAAGGTATCAAAATAAAGAAAATCATTATCATAGTCTTTTAATTTATAAATTCTTTATCTGTCTGACAAGGGGGTCGGCAGAATTTTTCAACCTGTAAGGGGGTCGCGAAATCAAAAAGATTGAAAAACACTGTACTACTCAATCAATCGAGTTTAAAATTCATATAATAATTTCTTAGCCAATCAACCGCTTATATAAATGAACTCGGTGTTTTCCAGTCACTCAGATAACTTTTACTTGACTTTTTATTAATTCAATAATAAAAGATAATATACTGCATTGATACCGATTGAATATTATCTTGACATTATCTATTATTAGCTGTCTCTCGGGGTAGCCTCACTCCCTAGAGAACGCGTCCCCAAGGTGGCGGATAGGGGAATTCTCGTCGAATCTGTAGACCCACTATGGGTGTGCTGATTCGAAGGGTAGGAGGGAAATAAAATACCTCCCGCGGACCACAAGGCCGGAGAAGATAAACTCCGTAATAAAACCCCCGGGGAGACTTAACCTCGTTAGCCCTGTAAAGGTAATTAGTCTAGGAGATGCCAACTCCAAAATCAAATTGCACCTGCTGCCTTGTAGAGAGATGTTGGATCATTAAAGGCTAGGGCATCATCCCGAAATTCTGATGTGTCGTGCCTTGGGAAAGTACTACACTATGTTCCCAACCATCGTAACATGAAATGAGTGATAATAATGAGAATGTTTTGCCATGCAATCCGGCTAGCACCCGGCGCTCGCAGGTACCCGGGCCTGTGAGTGAGAAATTAGTTACCGAAGACTGTAGGGGGGTAGGTACCCAGGCCTCCTTATCAGTGAATGCTACTGGTCTTAAAGAGAGTAATAAGAAGCTAGTACAGCAAGCCTTTCATCCCGGTCTATTTATGTCCAGGCCTCGAAGTGCATCATTAAGTTCCATGACGGACACTAACATCCAAATCCATCACCAACCAACTAACCAGGATGCACATAACTCCAACATGACGAGCAGTATGGATCATGAAGATGTCAATCCTCCTACTTGGCAGAGAGTACCAACCCTAAGAAACGCCAAAAGGAAAAAAGTTTCCTCACCATCTCCAGAGAGAATTAATGTCACTAACCAATTCAGTGGACTTCCTGTTGACCAAAAAGAAGATAATTCAGTTCAACACAGTGAAATCTCTAAAAAAGCCAACAACCCACCACCTATAATTCTGTATGGCATTAAAGATGTTAGCAAGCTTACAGAACTCCTTGAAAGTGTAGTGAACAAATCCGATTTCCATTACAAACTAATGAATCAAAACCAACTACGGATCAACTGTGCAAATGTGGAGGTATATAAAAAGATTATAGATATTGCAAGAGCAAGAGGTCTAATTGGACATACATTCAATAGGAAAGATAAACGGCCCTATAGAATTGTGATTAGAAACCTTCATCACACTACACCAATCAGTATAATAAAGGAAACACTGGAAGAGACAGGAAACACCGTGGTTGGAGAAATAATAAACGCAAGGTATGGAACTGAAAAGAAACCAACCTACACATTTTTTGCCAACCTACAACAGGGCCCCAGTAATAAAGCGGTTAAAAACATCAAATATATATATCACCAAGCGGTAATAATAGAAGATCCAAGAAAACAGACGTCAATAGTCCAATGCCAAAGATGCCAGCAGTATGGCCATTCTAAAAACTACTGTATGAGACCATATCGCTGCGTGAAATGTGCAGAATCTCACAGAACAGCAGAGTGCCCTAAGACTGATCGTTTAACTCCAGCGAAATGTGCCCTATGTTTTGGTGCCCACCCAGCAAATTTTAGAGGCTGCGAGGTATACAGAGAAATCTTAGCCAGAAAATCTAACAAACAGTCACACATCAAAAACAGAGAACATATCAAAACAACTGATAACTTCAATATCGAACTCCCTAATCAAATGGATAGAAATAATCTAGATACCAACAACAAAGCGAAATATGCCGAAGCTTTGAGAGCTAACAAAGACAGCAAAGATACAGAAATTCTCCCGCCAAATAAAACAGTTGAACTGATGCTCTTAAAACAAGCCGAAAAGTTTGATACTATCTTACAACAAATGAGTACCCTAATCAGTCTCATAACAACTCTAATGACCAAAATCACAAAATGACTTCCCTGAAGATAGCAACCTGGAACCTGGACGGACTAGCTCCAAATAAAGCAGAAGTTGAAGTCTTACTGCATACACACAACATTGACATACTACTAGTGTCTGAAACTCACTTTACTGTCAACAGTAGTATTAGGATACAGAACTATGACATCTACGCCACTAATCACCCAGACGGCACCGCACATGCTGGAGCAGCTATTATTGTGAGATCTTGCATTAAACATAACGAACTCCCACAATTTAAAAAAGCCCACATACAGGCAGCCACTATCACATTAGAAGATCGAAACGGGGAATTTAATGTATCCGCTATATACTGCCCTCCGAAACACAAAATAAGTGAGGAGCAATATGATGAGCTATTCAAGACACTGGGCCTGCGCTTCATAGCCGGAGGAGATTGGAACGCTAAGCACATACACTGGGCCTCTAGATTAACTAACACCAGGGGCAGAGAGCTCAAGAAAAGTTTGGACAAGAACAGTCTTACAACGATCTCAACGGCAGAACCTACTAATTGGCCAACAGACCCAAAAAGATTACCAGACGTCATAGATTTCTTCATCGTAAAGGGTTTATCTAGACTCTTCCACCACGTAAAAACCTGCTTAGATGCTGACTCTAATCATGTCCCAGTAATATTGACAGTTGGTACTACAGTTCTAAATATTGAGAGTAGTCTAAAATTATATAACAAACGCACAGACTGGAACAGCTTCCGTGAACTTGTCCATGACAGACTTGAACTCAAAATTGCCCTGAAAACTGATTCTGATATTGACGAAGCTGCCAAATCAATAACAACAACGATCCAGGAATGTTGCTGGATGTCTACACCGGATGCTACAGAACGCCCACCACTACGTAAAGTTTACTCGGAAACCATACGGATAAAAATACTGGAAAAGAGGAGACTTCGAAGAGTATGGCATACTAGTAGACATCCAAGCGACAAAAAAGCGCTTAACAGAGCAATCCGAGAATTAAAAACCATTATAACTGAAGCTAACGATGTTGCTTTAGAGACCTATTTGGAAGGCCTGTCAGGTACTAAAGCGACCAACTACTCACTATGGAGGGCATGCAAAAATTTTGATCGGCCCTTATACCACAAGCCACCGCTTCGGACTCAGGACGGAAACTGGGCGAAAACCGGACAAAGTAAGGCTGAGGCCTTTGCAAAGCATCTCGGTAGAGTTTTCAAACCAAACAATCCTGGACTGAATACAGACGAGTCAGATATCGACTCTACCCTAAATCAGGACTTCCAACTAGATTTACCTCTAAAAATAGTGACACCTAGAGAGATCTCTAGAAACATCAAAGTCATGGATAACAACAAGGCACCAGGGTTTGATCTCATTGACAAAAAAGTCCTTGAAGAGTTGCCGCGTAAAGCAATAGTGTATCTCACCACCTTATTTAACGCCATTCTAAGAGTAGGGCACTTCCCAGATCTGTGGAAAGTGTCCCAAATTATAATGATACACAAACCTGGTAAACCTGCCCACGAAGTTACTTCATACAGACCGATTAGCCTACTACCGATTGCTTCCAAGCTGTTTGAGAGGTCCCTACTACATAGACTTACCAATGTCCTTAAGGAGAAGTCCATCGTCCCTGACCACCAATTTGGATTTCGGAAAGAACATGCCACTATAGAACAAGTTCATAGAGTGTGCAAGACAGTTCGAAGATCATTTGAAAAGAGAGAATATTGCTCATCAGCCTTTCTTGATATACAACAAGCTTTCGACAGAGTTTGGCATAAGGGGCTGTTATTTAAAATTAAGACCTTATTACCACATCCGTTTTATACAGTTCTGAAATCGTATATAACTAATAGAATATTCCAAGTTAAAGAAAACAACTGCATGTCAGGATTTCAAGAAATATCTGCTGGAGTACCCAGGGTTGCCAGCGCTTCAGGGGGTAAAAAATAGTAGAATAGTGACTTTCTTTCACAAAAATAGTGACATAATAGTGGGTTCTTCGTCTAAATAGTGACCAAATAGTGATATATTCTCAAGCAATTTCGGAACTTTTGTGAAATCTAGTAGACTTTTTCACCATTACAGAGCTCATTGCTAAACGAGCAACAAATTCTGATGGTAGGCTTCGGCCGCGGCTTGTCACCACCCCCCGAACTAAGCCATGCCGCCAAGCGTCTGCCGTGCTCCGGCGTGAAGTTCGGGGAAGCTAATTGTGGGGTTGGGTGTAAAGAGTTGCGTTGCACTAGTGAACCGGTCTCGACGATGTAGGTAATGTGTACGGGTAGTCTCGTCTTGGAGGGTAGCGGGATCAGAAGCACGGTTCTCCGCTGGCCGACAGCAGTGAGAAGGGAGCCCAAGTAGTAGGCCAGCTATCTACGAAAGGCTACCCCGCCAACTTGCAAAAATCCCGAGGTGCTCCATCGTACCGGTTGGCGACCGGGTGAGAGGACTGGCCACAGCAGTTCGTCCCCGCAGGCTCCAGACGAGCCTCCCATCTGTTCATCTTTCCTACATTTGGCCCATAGTTCCTATTGCAATGCCTTGCTTAACTGTCACTCACCCACTTACCTAGTTACTCCACATCAACATAACCAAAAGTAAAAGAGTAGCGTTAAACAGCGGAAACACGTCCTCTCCAAGTGCACCTCTCTAATATTCGAGGTCTGCACTCCAATCTCAACGCCGTCCATCCCCACCTTGAGACGGACAAGCCTAACCTACTCTTTCTCACGGAGACATAAATCAGATGTCCTTCAGACGCGGCATACCTATATTACCCAGGGTCGATACCCTGGAGCACAACTTCAAACCACGCGCTGGGATCTGCGTGTATGCTCGCGATGACATCGGCTGTCGGCGACTCCGTGGCCTTAAAAAACAGGTTTTTCCGTCCTGTTGATATTGGTGGGCACTGGTATAGAGCAAATCCTCTATGCCTCTGTCTACCGATCGCACAGCGGTGACCAGAAGATGATCGGGCTTTTTCAATACCTCGGCAAAACGGCGGACGTGGTCCAGCGCAAATATCCGAGCGCGCAGCTGGGCCTCTTGGGGGACTTTGACGCTCTGCTGAATTGTATCGTCAAACTCGCCTGGAGCTTTTTAGGCCAGGGTCAGGCGGAGAGTAGGACATCACAGCTTTCACCAGACAGTGGTCGGAGGTTCCCAATGGGGCATTCTCCGACGCTGAGTACTTTTCAGGATCTGTTGTAAGCAGAAGGTCCAAGCAGTTGGCTGTGTGATCAGCAACAACCGGAACGCGCGTGGTTTCGCGAACGAGCTGAGAGAGATTTAGCGTAATTGCTAGTTTCAACACCACTCTCGCAGCAAGGTCGTTGTCCTGGTATAGGTACAACCACTCACGATGATGAGTCTCACTTCTAATGGGTCAAGTTCCGAAAGTCTGGAAGCTCGTAGTTTAAGGCGATGATAGCTCAGTGGTAGTGACGTCGGATACCGGGACGAAGGTCCCGGGTTCGAATCCTACAATGAGCTTGAGCTTTCGGTGAAGGAAAACATCGTGAGGAAACCATAGCACGGTGGTACTTTGTAGTACCCGCCTGGCTGGCTACCACCCTCAAGTTGAAAATCTATCGCTAAGCACCTTTCGGTGTGTTCCGATAGCTGCACTTGTGAGCCAGCTCCTTCTAGGCTTTGTGTGCTTACCACCTTCGGCCGCATCATCACTTACCATGGTGAGATTGCGGTCAAACACAGGCCTATAAACAGTAAAAAAATAAATAAATAAATAAGGTTGCTTACGAGCAACCTGTGCGGCAGCCATGCCAATCCTTCATACTATCGGCCGATTGCGATCACTTCCATACTCTGCAAGACTATGGAGCGTGTATTGAATCGGAAGCTCCTGGCATACCTCGAAGATAACTAACTCCTCATCGATCGACAGTACGGTTTTCGGCAAAAACAGTCCACTGGAGATTTTCTTGTGTATACCACACATCTATGGAGCGAAGCCATTGCGAGACACGGGGAAGCAATTGCCGTTTCCCTCAATAATTCTAAGGCTTTCGATAGGGTCTGGCACACCAGCCTTCTAAGTAAGCTTCCTTCATATGGAATTCCTGATGGCCTGGGCGCTTGGATTTCCGATTTTCTGAGTGAACGGTTTATTTACGTGGTCATACACGGCTGCTCGTCAGACCTCTTGGCAATAAATGCCGGAGTTCCTCAGGAATCAGTTCTCTCTGCAACCTTATTTCTGCTGCATATCAACGATCTGCTAAAACCCGGTATCTTTGTTTGGGTACGCAGACGACAGCATTGTTGCAGAGAGATACATTTCCAGCGTGCGAGCCACCAGTGACGAGATCCAATTGCTTCGAGAGCCCATGGTAGAGCGTTTGAACGTGACCTTACAGGCGGTCTTCGATTGAGGCAAAGCCAATATAGTCTTTTTTGACGCCACCAAGATACAGACGTGTCTTTTCACCGCCAAACGGAGTCCATTCCAACTGGCTCCTACTTTCTGAAATGTATACTTGCACACGGTCTTAACCCAGCTCCGATCTTACCCCAACGCACCTTACGTCTAAGGAAGGTCGGGACCATCGCTACGCAAATTAAACTCTCACTTGGACGGCTTATTTTTCAAGCGGCGGTGGTGCGAGACCATTCGCGCGCACGTAGGACGCATGTCACTGCATTGGACCGCATCGCAATCGCGATAGCTTATATTGGACGCCGCGTTATACGTCACTCAGAGATGACGTAATTATGTACAGTAATACCCAACTAATATCGTACCACCACGTACGTAAAAATGACTCTTCACGTGTTGTTGTTATTAGCTCTGAAAACGATTTAAACAAACTTTCATAATCTGGCTTTTAAAATCCATAAGCAATGCTGTCTCTGCAGAATCGGTCTATGTTTTATTATATTCATACAAAAATATGTATTTACTTTTCATAAAAAACTTTATTCACATTTGTTTAAACTATAAAAAATCGTATGCTATATTTTTGTTATTATTGTTAAAAATGTTCTTCACTCCTGCTAATGCGCACACACCGACGCCTTGCTATTGTCCGAAGTGTCGATACATAATAGCCTCTTATCTGCTCGCTGTTGTCTTTGATGCCTGCATAACTAACTCGCCCTTTATCTCGCTCGCACTCATGCTAATTAAATGTTCTTGCTATCTCCTTTACACTTTGCCTTCTGTATTTTGTTACGAGAATTTGCCTCGCTACCCTTTTATTTTACAAATGACTAATGCACGTAATTGCTTCAACTCAACCGCATTAGTGATAATTTTTTGCTATTCTGTTTTACGCTTTAGCCTTTGCCATGCTTGATAATAATTCATATGACAATCTCTCAATATATTATCAAAACGTGCGTGGACTGAGGACTAAAACGATGACTTTTCTACGTAATTTGTGTATGTCCTCTTATGATGTGATTATATTAACAGAGACATGGCTTACGGATGGAATAATGGATGCCGAATTATTCGACAACAGGTATGTAGTGTGGCGTAGGGACCGTGATTATAAATTAACTGGTCAGGCTCGAGGTGGTGGAGTCCTTATCGCAACGCGAAGGGATCTTTCTGTATCCCTCCAGCCCTGTTTCAACTCATCGGCGGAGGATCTTTGGGTCACAATCCACGTTAGGCAAAAAACTAAACTCATTAAGTTACATATATGTGTCTTATATTTATGCAAACAAAACTTAGGTTATTCTTTCTCGGAACAGTTGGTACATTTTTTGACAAGCCTAAATAGTAACATTATACATAATGGGTCCGATAAGTATCTTGTAGTAGGGGATTTTAATATGAGCAATATTACCTGGATTCAGACTAAGCACTCTTACTTATTTTTATTTATTTATTTTATTTACTGTATCGGAGTGTCACAGCCCGCTCGTTCCCCCTGACTCTTACCACACTGCTCTTAGCATATCAGCAAGTTTTATCCAGCTGGACTTACTTAAGTGTCCTCCTTACCTTAGGTATTTCTATAATAAAGGCGACTATGCTTCGATAAATAACAGCATTTCTAGCACAGACTGGGGGCTTGAATTTTCGAGTAGGTCTATTGAGGATGCTACTGCTTATTTTTACACCGAATTCATGGAACTCAGAGCTAAGTACGTACCTTCAAAATTATTACATGCAGATTCATTTCCAATTTGGTACTCAGCGGCACTTAAAAAGGTTATTAAAGAAAAATATAAGTATCGTCGTAAATATAAAGTTTATAGTAATCGCTCTGACTTGCATTCATTTAACATACTGCGCGAGAGGGTCAAAACTATGGAACAGTCTTGTTTTCATGAGTACATCAACACTGTTGAAAGTTCAATAGAGAAACAACCTAAAAGATTTTGGTCTTACCTGAAATCAAGGTCTAAGACCAACTCAATCCCCAGTACTGTTCACTATCAAGATTCTGTCGCTGAATCTGGAGAAAGCGTATGTAACTTGTTTTCTTATTACTTCCAATCCACCTTCTTGAATTCAAGTGACTCCGTGGGGCATGATGTTGTTCTTCGTCTACTTCTTTTGTGAATAATGCGGTTGCTGATATTTTCTCTGTTTCTATTGATGTCGAAGATGTTCATAACTTACTTTTAAAACTAGACATATCTAAGTCAGCCGGACCCGACCACTTACCAGCCCGTTTCTTGATTGGTTGCGCTAAATCAATTGCCATTCCCATCGCTCTTTTATTTCAAATGTCACTCCAAGAATGCACGGTTCCTAAGATATGGAAGTCTGCTTTTATTACTCCAGTGCATAAGAAAGGCTCTAAAGCGGAGGTTACTAACTACAGGCCGATCTCAAAGCTGTGTATTATTTCCAAAGTGTTCGAGCGCATTATCTATAACCAAGTTTATGCAGCACTTAGTAATTCTTTTACCCCTTCTCAGCATGGCTTCTTAAGAGGAAGATCGACAGTGTCGAACCTAATCTTGCTTAACGATTACGTAACCGAAGCAATGGATGCAGGTCTTCAAGTGGATGTAGTCTATACAGACTACAGTAAGGCATTCGACAGAATAGAACATAAATTGCTGGTTGCCAAATTATCAGATATTGGAATCAGGGGTGATCTTCTGCGGTGGCTCGCATCTTACTTGGAGAACCGGTCGCAAGCCGTAGCCATAAACAACTATGTTTCTAGCTGGATCCCTGTTCCTAGTGGTGTACCTCAAGGCTCATTGCTCGGACCTTTGCTGTTTGTGATATTTTTAAATGATATTGAGCAATGTTTCAAGTTTTCCCGCCTCTTGTGTTTCGCTGACGACATGAAAATATACACCACCATATCTTCACAAGATGATGTGATTAAGCTGCAATCTGACCTTACTCGGCTAGCCGATTACTGTGTACTAAATAGGCTCGACCTTAATGCTGACAAGTGTTCAGTAGTTACATTCACACGCAAAAAAAAAACATTCATCTCTGACTACTTCATAAAGGGACAACAGCTACCGAAACAGCCATTTGTACGTGATTTAGGTGTCACCCATGATTCCAAATTGCTGTTCGATGTTCACATCAATAATATATATCTAAAGCATCTAGAGCATTGGGGTTTGTGATGCGTAACTCTAAGTGCTTCACCAAAGTTAAAACTATGAAAATTCTTTATTGTACCTACGTAAGAAGCAACTTGGAGTATGCATCACAAATATGGAACCCAAGGTATAATACGTACATAGATAGAATCGAAAACATACAAAAGAAATTTATGAAGTACTTGTGTTACCGAACGCATGTTTACTACGATTCTACTAATTACCTAGATCTATGCAAAAAACATCATCTCCTGCCACTCGCTTCGCGACGCGATATCGGTGACCTGGTGTTCCTCTCCAAAATCATTAAAGGATATATCGACTGCCCCGAGTTGTTATCGCTGATTCGGTTTAATAACCCTAATAGATGCTTGCGGCAAAGTCCTATATTACATGTGCCGATTGTGTCCTCTAATTACAGGCAAAATTCCTACATATGGCGAGTTAGCAATGCATACAATAGCATATCTAAAACTATTGATTTAGACATATTTAATATGAGCACCCCGATACTGAGGCGTCGGCTAAGTCTGCCATTCTTTTCCGAGGCTAAATAAAATAGACAACTTTATTGTTGATAACTATATTTTAAGGGTATGACGTTTTCTATGTTGTTTTCTGGTTACACTGCTGTTGTGAATATGTATATTGTATTGTATAGTATATTTTCTTCATGTTATTAAGTTATGTGTTATTATAAGTTATTTCTTATCAAAGTAACGATTTGTTAAAATCTATTATGTCTTTAGCAGTGAGGACCTCTAAATGGCTCACACATTTTCCATGCTAATTTATATACATAATTTTGTAAGCTGTTGGTCCTCCAACAAAAATATAAATAAATAAAATAAAAAAAAATATGGCTTACCGATGTACCTGCGCAGAAGATACATTTTCAAAGCGCGGGAAACGTTATTGGTCGGCAGCTGCCGCCATGTTAGCGCGCGCCGTGCGGAAGGGCGTGACTTGTGGGTGAGACGGAACTAACAGCTGCAGTGTATTATGGTAGGGATCTAAGGTTGATTGTAAGTTTTAAGCATTCTTTCGCTAATCTTCGGGGCCATACTTTCTTTTCTGTGCGAACGAAGATTCACGACGCGCCATATTAGTTGGGTAATACTGTAAATCGTACCGTTTAGGGCTTATTTTTACAATAACTAAAGATTATTGTGCTACAAAACTTTGCATAACGAAAACTGAACTTGAAAGTGATATATTTTTTCTTTTTCCTTAAAGTCATTGTAGAGATACGATATGAAAAAAAAATTACACATTTACCATAGATTTATAACAATCTATGGCCAAACTAGATCTCGCACAACATTTACTAAAAGTGATTCCACGCGGGACAAATTTGTCCCCTACCAACGCGAGTTTATCGTAGTAAGCGAGAGAGGTAAATTAAACCACTTCCGAGCTCTGAAATAGTGACAATAGTGACCATATTCCGAAAATAGTGAGAAAAGTGACAGGATTTTAAAATAGTGACTAATAGTGATAATAGTGACTCGCTGGCAACCCTGGGAGTACCACAAGGCTCTGTGCTTGGACCTGTTTTGTACACTTTGTACACGTCCGACTTGCCACAAAACGCGGAGGTTACAGTCGCGACTTTCGCTGATGACACGGCTTTACTTGCCACGAGCGATTGTCCAGTTAAAGCTTCCCGAATGTTACAAAACAGCTTGAACGAAATTGAAAAATGGCTAGCTAAATGGAGAATTGCTGCCAGCGTGTCCAAATCAGTGCATGTAACTTTTGCCCTTCGCAAAGGAAACTGTCCACCGGTCGCTTTGAACGGTACACAACTTCCTCATCACGACACCGTGAAGTACTTGGGTATGCATTTAGACCGCAGACTTACCTGGAAGAAACATGTCCAAACAAAAAGAGATGAGATTAACCTGAAGTACAAAGGTCTCTACTGGCTGCTGGGTAGAAACTCAAAACTCTCCATAGACAACAAGATCTTAATCTATAAATCAATTTTAAAACCAATTTGGACATATGGTATCCAACTGTGGGGCTCCGCCAGTGACTCCAATATAATGATAGTACAAAGGGTGCAAAACTACATTCTAAAACAAATATCAAATGCACCATGGTTTATTAGAACAACAGAGGTCCATGACATTCTTAACATACCAACGGTTAAGGAGGAAATAAATGAACATGGTTCCAAATACAAAAGCCGATTGCAAAAGCACCCGAACCAACTTGCGGGACAGCTTACTATCCCTGAAACTATACGCCGGCTTAAAAAGCGACGGGATATATTTGATGAACCCAGTCAGTAAGAGGACTGACTAAATAAAAGAAAGGGTTGCCTCCACTGGGAGTAGCACTCTACCTGTAACTAGCCTACATCTCATCTGCTCATAGTCTTCATGACTGATCGCAAGATACATTTGGAAAAAAAAAAAAAAAAAAAAAAAAAAGCTGTCTCCTACAGTTTCACCTACTTTCCCGGGATAAAATGTCTATGACCTTCTCCATACCATAGGCTATCTGCATGTCAAATTTCATGATGATCCGTTGAGTAGTTGAGGCGTGAAGGCGTAACAAACACCTTATCGAAGTCTATTATTATCTTACCTATATGGACTTTCCAGACTGGTAATATTGTAAAAATATTCAGACAATTTTATATTGGGAACTTGACAGCAGTTTTTACATATTGTTTTAAACAATTTTTTTTTAAGAATGGTAATCACCATAGTCTTTTCCTTAAATTACTTGACTCACAGTTTCTAGTTTTTTCTTCATACGTAGTTGCATGGGATGCGAGCCTATGGCTTAACAAGCTTTTTCAGGACGAAATCTCAGCCATAAGCATTTCAATATCTTTTTTAATGGATTATCAAGCATTTGAACACAATCGCACTGTGTGTGAGGAACAAGAGGCTGTCAAGTGCAGCTGCCGGATCATTCTGATAGAATTAGCGATATGTAACGAACCAAGACTTGGTTCTTTCATAATAATAATGAAAGCTAGCCTATGTAATAGCGTTAGATATATGCGTAGAAAATATCGATTTATTTTTTTAGGTTATATGCGTTTTCTAGTTGTTTACGTAAGAAGTATTTAATTTTATATGGAATATAGCTACAGTGAACTAACGATAGTGGATTTATATAAATATAATTTAATTTACCTTATAATTATCGAAGCCCTCTAGATGCTCGTTGCTAAGGTATTTGTGATTGAACATTTTCAATAGATTTTCACTTATTATGTACACAATAAATAATAAATATGGTAGAAAAATTAATGATTATTGTATATGCATGTTATAAAATACATATTTTGAATTAATTTTTCTGAATTTGAAATATAAGTTGGAAAATAACTGCAATAGAGCAAAATCGTTCGATGTAATTTGATTTGTTTGACGTCAGTCAGTTCCAGCGTTACCAGAGTGACTTCGCGATAGAATACGCACAGCACCTAAAAATAGTACGAAACTTAACTTTTGAGTACGCAGTGAATAAAAAATTATTTAAGTAATTTCTCAGATAAAGAAAGTTTATTAATTGCATTTTGTGCCGTTTGCACACCGAAACCGAAGGAACCACGAAATAACAAAAACAAACCAGCGAAACCACAAACAATAACACATAATGATGAATCATAGGACGAAACGTGGAATACAAAAGAAACACACTGGGGCGCTAGTGCTAATTTCGTGCTGAAACTTGCTTTACAGAAAATAAAATTAGTAAACTTTTTTATTTTGATTTTGAAAAGATGTATTTTTTTGCTAGAAAATGAGGAGTTTTCTTAAGATACCTCTATGGTCAAAATACCTGTCAAATCGTGTTACTTAAGGTTCAAATTGGTTCGAATTATCAACAGCTCCACAGGTATTTTGATCATAGAGGTATCATAAGAAAACTCGTCTTAAAATAGTACGCAAATTGGCGGAGAGTACCTGAGAACGCTGCCTAACGAAATAGTACGCAATGCGTAGGTACCCTAATGGCAACGCTGGTCAGTTCAAGTCAGTTGTTGTTTATATAGTTCGCCAAAAGGCAAGCAAAGGTTCAGCACCATACAGCCTTACCTTTGAAAACGTCACTTTTAACAGTGACAGCTTCGGCTGACAGTTGTTCTTGGCTGCCAGTGTATAAATGTATAGAATACATATTTTGGATACTTAGCTTTTACACAAGTAATTATTAAATATTTATAAAATACGCGTTAAAAATAGAGAAATTGTCCTTTGTTTACAACTTAATCTTGAGGGTAGTATTGCCAGTTGCTTGCTAACGGGTGGGTTATATTAGATGAGTAAAATCTTTACTCGTGGTCACTGCTTTTAATGTACATGGTACCACTTATGTCAGACTCCAAACGACTAAAACCCCACAATGGGTATTGTGATAGGCGGTAGACTCCGTCAGCTCCTCTATGGCTAGCCCAACCTAGGGCTCAAGTAGGGCAAGTTCGGTCGCTAAAGCCACCCTCCGACGCGGCGATGCCCCGATCTCTTGGGCACATAGCCTGGCTAGCTGTGGCTTTTCTGTCACGTTCTATCGCCTCCTAATTATGAAGGTTTGAGTGGCCTCCTTAGTGAGCATATCGCTACTGAGAGGCACCTTACCCCGCTACTGAGAGGTGGAGAGAAAGCTGGCTGAAGTAGCTCGTAGCTAGTGGAGGGCCATAGCCTCCTTCTGCGAAACCATAAAATAGGAGGCTGCTGAGCGGGATCGGGAGTGAGCCGATCCCGCTTGGAGAACGATCACCACCACCCCGGGGCCCAGGCGTGGCTTATTGCGACCCTTCTGCCCTGTAACCTCAAGCTTACAATAATAGCCATGGTGTTCTCTAAAGGCGACTAAACGGGGCCTTTCGGGGCGTGGGAAATCAAGGCGATGAGTCAATATTGGGTGAAGATCACACTTCCCCCGGGACGAGCTATCAAGGCGCTGCGCGTGGAGGGGTGGCATGTACGCGATTCTGCACGAGAACCCGTCCCTCTCTCTACAGCGCAGGTGGCGACCACCGTAGTAGGGTTTTACCCAGAACAAGTCCGGCATAACCAGGAGGACCCCAAGGCGGTCGAGTAGGTATCTTAAGAAGATAGTACGGAAAAAACCAGGTAGCTTATTGCGCAAATACCTTATTATAAAACTTCAACCGTCGTACAGTAATTACCCAACTAATAAGGAGCGTCGTGAATCTTCGTTCGCACAGAAAAGAAAGTATGGTACAATCAACCTTAGATCACTACTATAAGGTTCATAATACACAGCAGCTGTTAGTTCCGTCTCACTCGTAAGTCACGCCACTCCGCACGGCGCGCGCTAACATGGCGGCAGCTGCCGACCAATAGCGTTTTCCGCACTTTGAAAATGTATCTTCTGCGCAGGTACATCGGTAAGCCATATCAGTTGGGTACTACTGTAATTCTTTTAAGATTTTCAAAGGACATAAATAAATGAATATCCTGGGAAATTCTTCACACAGTCATCTGATCCCAAACAAAGCAGAGCTTGTACTTAGTATGGAAACCAGATAACTGATACCTATACTACTTTTTGTTTGTAATGAAGCAATAGTCTTAATCCGGTGCCTTGCAGATGGGACGCGCGTACACGGATTAAGACTACAGAATGAAAAAATCGAATTTCAAGCGCGCACGATTTATATAAATAAGATCCACTGATGTATAGGTACTAAGTTTCACAAATAAATGTATTTTTGATTTCAGGAACTGCATTGATTAGTCAGACTAATTTGAAGTTCAATAGATAGTATGAACTAAAACAATAACGGAAATGTAAAAAAATAAATAACCGAGAAACAATCAAGAATCGAATGATGTCATTCTTCGAAATCCCCCATCGATGAAAGTTATCAGAACGATAAGATAAATTATAACAGAAGTAATGCGTAGATAAAACATACATTGTGAAACACTTCGCTTCAAACACTCGTGTTCAAATAACATGTGAAATAATGTAATTAGTGTTATATTTGTGAATACATAATTATGGATCTAAATGTTGAAGACGAAGTATATTCGGAAGTTATGACAAGAAAACGCGGCAAGAAACGTAATACGAAGAAAAGAGCCAGCAAACAACCTGTCTCATTCATCTCATCATCTCTCAGAGCCGATGCACCCGAAGACACGAACAGTTTAGAAAACACTGACTCGAATGTAACAGACGAAAATGAAAGTGAAGATTGTGGACTTGAAATTGGTAACGAACTTGACAATTGTAGCTTAAATAAAGACGAAGAAGATACAGTATCAGTTGATGCTATTCTTAATGCTCCGCCAAAGATTCAGCTTCCTCCAGAACCTATTAAAGGTGAGGATGATCCAGTAGAAAATGAAAAAGAACATTCTAAACCAGAAACAATCCCAAGTGATGAAGAACACAGCTTACCGAGAGAGATTAACAAGAGAGCCTTACCAAAAGGTGCATCGACGTACGAATTGGAGAAGTTTGAGAAGAACGCATTGATTATCTTTAATCAGGAAAATATTGAAGGCTACAAACCGAGACTTGGGACGGAAAAAGATGTAGTTTCTTTGAAGAAAACGTTTGAGAACTATGGTTTTGAAGTTGTAGAACATAAGGATTTCACAAAGGACGAAGTTTTTAAGGAGTTAAAAGCGTGTAAGTTTATTTACATCTCTGATACTCTGATAGTTTTTCTAAGAGGCGTTGAAAGTGACAAATTCTGTACTAATGAGCGTTTTTGTTCATTATGATATGTCTTTGCTCAAAATACCTGCCAAACCTGCAACTACGAACAGCGTAGTTCGAACCAATTTGAATTAAAAAAAGATTACTGGCGCAATAATAGAGCATAGATTTTTAAAAAAAATATAGTTGTGCGAAGAAAAAGGGCGGGAAAGCGAGATACGTGCAATTTGTTTTTTTTTTTTTTACTTGCCTTTGTTTACTTTCCTCATAAAGATAAATGACATAAGACAGGTTTTTAACTGTGCCAAAAAAGAGCGCAAAACTGCAATTTTATTAGTTTAAACTTAGTCATGTCTATAGCCCTTGTTATTGCATTTGTTATTCAATTATTAATAGGTATCGATAACATCGTATTATTCTGTGCGTCATATTCCAGTATTTGCATCCACACTATTCACACTGCATTATGACGTAAAGTAGGTAGGTCTGCATAGGTACTTACTTTTTATAATTTTTTCGTGATATGTACCTATTTATAATAGGGTTTTTAAAAATTGAATATTTTTCCTTCTTAGCAATAGGGTATTTGACGACAGTTCAAATCAGCAACTTTAATTAAATGTTAAAAACGATAGTTTATATCACTGAACAAAAAATCTGTTCCGTGGTTTATATCGAAGAGTTTATATGGAGGTTTGTATGAAATATAAGCAGATGACGTCACAATTTTACAGCGTCAACTGACCTAGGTACTCTTAGTGGTTTAACGTGTAAAAAAATATCATTAAAAGCTTAAAATGTACAACATATCGGTGTATTTTTTTAATGAATAGTGTTTTACCATTTATTTTTCACACTGTCAAATACCCTATTGTCTATTACTGGTTCGCAAAGAAGAGGTAGAGTTCGGTTCCACCTTACAGAATACCGCAGCCAAATAACTTGTGTTCCTGCGCGTGAGCAAAGTCACCAGAGCTCACCAGGGAGGGGGGAAGGGTCGGTAATGCTTGAGTGCTTGAGCTTGTGCGTGAGTGATGTCTCGTATGTTGCATGCGTACAAGGGCTACGGGGCTACGGTAACCGCTTACCACCAGGCGGCGGCATGAGCTTGAGTGCCGACCTAGTTGTATAAAACAACAGTGGCAAGTGATCATGTACCCTAATGTGGAGCACACAAAGCCTCCAACTGCCTGACGCTCCACTTTACAAAACATTTTACGCCATTATGTTACGAACGCCTGCGCCTAGTGTTAAGTTTTCCGCAAACAATCACTTGCCGTGCACATTTCTCATTAATAAACAAGTTTTGGCAATGATAGCGTTCTTCAGTTCCCCTTAAAATACCGGGCCTGACTTTGAATGATACTTATATATTAGTAAGGTTGATCATGGTCATGCTCTAAGATTTAAAAAAATATATATTGTGAAAAACAAATTCAACCTTTCTACAAATTCAATCAAAAGAAATGAATAAATATTATTATAACGAACCTAACTATTAATTAAGATTACTTAGTGAAATAATATTAGTATTAATTTATCAATTAACATTTCAGTCAGTGAAAGAGACTTCACAGACTACGGATGCATCGCAGTAGCTGTTCTAACGCACGGTTCAACCAACGGCCTTCTCAGAGCTAAGGACCAACAGTACAGTGAAATTGAAATCATCAACCACTTCAAAGTATACGACAAACCTAGCTTGGTTACTAAGCCGAAGATTCTCATTATTCAGGTGAGCTATACTTTGAAGTATATAGGTAGAATCCAAACCAAACTTAATGGCGGCTGTGAAGTGCGCTGCGAGCCGGCTTTGCGCAGGTACAGTCATCTCAAATGTACCGCATATCGTCGTTTTCGCTACTGCGCAGCGTTCCACGCCTAATATCGCAACCGCCAATAAGTTTGACTCAGTCTGTATATAGTAATAATAATAATAATAATAAAAATTTCATAATGAAAATTTCATGTTTCTATGTGGTTTAGGCTCATTTGACCAGCTGCCGTGGTTGGTAAGTCCTCTACTTATCACGCTGCAGGTCGTGGCTTCGATACTCAACCAGGACATGCAGTTGTATGCATGAACATGTCTGGATGTCCTGAGTCTTAGTGTATATGTTGTATATCACTTATCTGGTTTCCATAGCACAAGCTCTGCTTTGGGATCAGATAGATGTGTGGGAAGAAGGTCCCAGGATATTTATTCATTTATGTTCATTGCTCGTGAACTCGTCCTCAATCTTGTCAGTAAAATAAATATATTTACCACAAGTATAAGTCGTAGATAATTAGCAGGAACGGTAAGGTAAGGAAAGGATAATTATCAGAAAGGAAGGAATTGTCCGTCAGATTGGCCATTCCAAAAGTTGGCCGGCTTTATTATTAAAATTTCAGTATTAGTACCTTACCTACCAGGACCACATATACCAAGAGAACTGAATTTGTAGCTACCATTTCACCTCCACGGCAAGAAACCTGCGAGATAGCTAAAACTACCTCAATAACATCGTGATCTAATACAGAATTATGCGTTCCAGATAAAATACAAAACAGTTTTTAATCAAATATATTATCATTGAATCGTACTTTCCAATGAGTCAGCGCGTGCGAATGTTTGTTTTTACAGTTTTATCAGAGAGTAGGAAGTCCGGCTGATATCAACTCAAGTGGTTTTACTAACAACAGAGTTAGATACGGTAGCATACCAAATATGGTAATGTAAGATTGAAAACCTAAGGACAGGTGGGCAATGCAGCAGACTTGTGACGATGATAACTCAGAGATAGCACAGCGCAGACTAGGGTAGTGATAGCACCCCGTTTGCTCTAGACACCAGACGGCAGGAGAGCCAAAATACCAAATGTAATATAAAAAAAATATTAATATTCGATCGTAACGTTGGGGCCAGTACCAGGATGAGTGACGCTTAGTGGTATTCCATTTTCCGTGCTTCAGAAGGCACGTAAAGCCGTTGATCCCGGTTATCACTTACTTGTGATTATTGGAGGTCTCCTAGGCGGCTTGAAATCTCCAACAGTAGGTTGCCAGCCTACCTCCACTGATCCGCAGTGGGCATGCGTGGTGGAGTATCTGCCCATTCATTTTCACCCTCATTTGTGAAGCCTTTGCTCAGCACATTATAGGCTGATGATGAGCGCTTCAATCCTACAATGAGCTTGAGTTAGCGAAGGTGAGCATCGTTAGGAAAACAGCACGGTGGTTGCTTTGTAGCACCCGCGTGTCTGGCTACTACCGTTATGTTAAAAATCTGTCATCATGCACCCACTGGTGTGTTCCGGCTGTCTTTCCAAACTAACAATTCTAGTGGCACGCCCGAAATAAGCTTTTAAAATTTTAAATGTTACAGGCGTGTCGGGGAACAAAAGGCATGCAGGGTGTCCCGGTTTTCCTATCAGGGAAGGTCCGGAAAGATCTGGACGAGGATTTGGAGCCGTACATACTGCCAGTGGAGTCAGATATGCTGGTGCTACACAGTTCTTATATCGGGAATCCTTCGCATAGGTTAGCATACTTCAATTTAAAAAAAATATGATGGGTTTTCGGTTGTTTTTTGTTTGTTATTTATTGGCTTTGGCCATTTTGATATTAAGATGAGTGATAATGTTGCCGGAGGTGTTAAAAAACCTATAAGGGAACTGTCTCTACCAGAACAGAACACAACGGTACTTGGCGACAGTCAGCATGAGGCTGGTAGCCAGCCAGATGCTATGTCATCAGCTGAGCTGTCATCGCTTGAAATGTCTAACAAGTAATGAAGCATACAAAATTATATCGCCCAAAGAAAACATGGTATGTTTTGGAATGCGCAACATGTTAATTAGGCGAAAGCTATGTGAAGGATGTTTGTTTAAGGTATATTATTTTTTCTATCGTTGAGTTTGTTTACAAAATTCGGAAGGTAATCATCGCTAATCTAGGATCTTATAAAACGTTTTGTTATATCTAATTGGACAAACAACATTTGGACTTGGCATTTAAAAAAAAATATTATAGATTATGCGAATTTTATTGTATCTTCTGTATTGTATTGGGGTCTGTGTTTCCCGACACCTATAACCTAGATGTATTCAAGGCCAGAGTGAATAGGCTTTTTCTGGGTAAGCGTGCTACATCCTCGGCCTCGTCATAACTCCTCATGGGGTCAGTCGAAGGTCAAACGCAAGCCCATTTTACATAAAAAAAAAAAAAAAAAAAAAAAGTATCAGTGATCGCCTATTTTGTTGTGGAAATAAATAGGTACCTCATTACCTATATTTAGACGTGGTGGCTGAGTGTAGACCTCTAACAACGATCGATTGGAGTAAGTTTATTTACAATGCCCATCTCGTATTATTGTTGACTACACATCTGTTTTTTCCGTGAAGGAAAACTTTGGGGGGCAAATATCTTGCCTAAAAATAATAGACCTAGGTGGTAGATTGGATCCTTTTCTAGCCGCTAAGAAGATTGCCCTCTTTGTCATTTTATACGTAATTGAGAGTTACAGCAATACTTGTAACAAGAAATTAACAATGAGGCTTCTAAAAGTAAACAAAAATCTCAATCCTACAGATGAATGTATAACTTATTGTTCCAGAGACGAACTCCACGGATCATGGTTCATCCAATCACTCTGCAACAAAATCGGGCAGCTATCCTCAACACATGATTTAGAATCAATCATCACTGAAGTCAAACGAGAAGTGGCTATCGACAAATACCACGAAGAATACAATAGAAGAACTTTCGAGATGGATAAAAACAAACAAATGCCCGTCTTAACATCAACTCTGATTAGGAAACTGTATTTGAAGAAGTTCAGAGATGTCCCGCCTATTGTTAAAGTGTCACCGAATATTACAATGTCATCGAGAAATGATGTTTTGGATACAACTGCTCCTAATACACCATTGCTCGTCCAATTTGGACCATGCTCTTGTTTCTTAGATCATTATACGTATATTAAGGACTGTTTGAGGTAAGTTTTATTGATACATATATTCGTAGTTAAGGATTTTAGTAGCATTTAGATTTGATGGAAATCATTGGGAAGATCCATTGGAATTGATATCTCATTTGTTTTATGTGATCCAAAGTCAAAGTCAACGCTATTTATTCAATGTAGGTCCTAATAGGGCACTTATCAAGGTCAAAGCTACTGAAGTTACCACCAGTTCGTTCGTTCGGCCTTCAACTGAGAAAAACAGGCAAGAAACTCCGCAAGGTTAAATATTTTTAGCCAATCTGACTGTTTTACAAAGTAAAATACATAAGCATTAACACGCAAAAGATTACTATGATAAAGCTTGTGGTTGTGGAACTAGCTCCCCGCCGTGGTTTTCCCAAGGGAGGGAGGCATGGGGTTTTTCAAGAAGGGTGTGAAGAGAGGTCTGGCGACCTTACTCACGAGCAGGAACATAACATAAAGTTAGACTACGGTATTCTGTAAAGTGAAGTTAATTCCTCAGTTGAGTTGTAAACGTCTTCATAATTTGAGGTTGATATGATATTCTATTTTCAGGTTCTATCTCGATGATCATCCTGGTGATCAGACAGCGCAGTCATTTCTAGAAGTCGCCAACACTTTAGAAGACCTCGTGGAACATAACAATGCAAAAGAGAAGGTGTCCAAAGCAATTTGTAAACATTTGAGTGCTAATGCTAAGGATTGCATATATTACAAATATTTCTATTTTTATAAGCATTTAGACAATTTATGAATTACTTTGTTTAATTATTTATCAATGTCATTCAAATTCGCAGTATATAAATCTGTTATTTCTAAGTTATAGAAGTTTCAAGCTAATATTGCATTTTATTTATATTTTCCCATCTCTTAATACTTATTGTATAATATTGGTTACAATCTTCCGGGTTCGTTCACCATTATAATTATTGACTCTTTCTTTGAGATTAAACTAAGTATATTTATCATGTAAGTCACCAGTTCAGTGCTAACCTTTTTGTATGGGAGAAAAACTGATGTTTAGAAACATTTTACAAGTTTGATCTTTAGTATTACTTTTTTTTGGTGCGATTTTAGTGATAACTAATTATTTTTATTTGCGAATGTAATGATACAATGTAGAGGAGATGAGGTCGGCTGTGTCGATGTCTTGTAGGAGACTTCCCAGACGACACCTTTGATGCTGTCACTAAAATAATAGAATCACACTACAGTGTAGTTAATGGCCCTGATTCTGTTGTTTACAACTAAACTAATTTTAATCTCACTATGTCTCTTTCTAACAAAAAACATAAGAAAAGGATGTAAGAAATTTAATCCTGTCAAATTAGTACAATGCTTGTTTTCAATATAAATTTATCTATCGCGGTTACGTCTAAATACCCGCAAATGAAGACGGCAAAGACTAATTTGACAGCTTTAAATATGTTCTATCCTTTTTCAATAATGTTTTTAGAAAGAGATGTGATGTGACTAAAAATAGTTTAGTCCGATTTACAACAGAATCGGCACCAAGTTCAAGGTAACGTCCTCAGCCGAGGTTCGTGCCCCAACTGGGCCACACGCAGGCGTAAGTACCTAAATATCAACACGGTTCAAAGCTTGCTTGACCATTTGGCCGAAGGGTGATAAGGCTAAACTCTATGTCTAAACCTTATGGGGTATTCAGTGCCCTCACCTTCTTGTAAAAATAAATAAACTACAGTACGTCCTAACCACAGATATACATCTAAATAGATGACGCGAGTGTATATACTTCGCGTGTCAAAATCTGTGCAAAAAGGGAGAATAATATTCTTCTTTTGAAACTGTTTCGCGCGGAGAGGGAACTCGCAGAAGGCTGCATTTCCACCAGAGACGTGTAGCGAGGGATGTGTTTAGCTGACAAATAGCTATTGGATTTATGTCTGTGGTCAATTTCAAGTATTACGTAGGCACAGATTTATTACAATTTTTTACCCCCCCCCCCACTCCCCCTTGTTAGCAAAAGTTAGCAAAGCTCTTATCAATGCTTACGTAAACATTGGTATATGCATTTTTCATTTAATGTAAGTATTCTATTTTTTTTATTGATTCATGAGCAGGAGTTATAATTCTCAAAATCAAAATCAAAATCATTTATTCAAATAGACCTTCGCAGGCACTTATACTCTAATACCAGTTCTCAAGGTTGCATTTGCTAAGAAGAGCCGGCAATAAACTCAGCAATTACTCTTTTCAAAACAAGCTTAGATTCATTACATAATATTTACATTCTAATCGCACTGACAACAATTGCGTGCCCCGGCGAGGCGGCAAAACTACAAAGTAGTCTGAATCTATATTTAATAAGTAAATAAATAAATGGCAAACTTAAGCAGACCAGCCCCCACAAGCAGCACCTGTTCACAAGTATGACGCGTGTGGCAGCCATCGCCCTCCTCGCTGTCTTCTAGAAAGACAGACAAGATTAGACAAGTGAATAGCACGAGGTAATTCCCCTACTCGGTTCTAAGCGAGTACCTAAACGTATTGATTATTTGTGGGAATCCCCGAATATGCGTTTTGTTTTCAAGCATAGACAATGTGTGGGTTGCCATATGGTGGGTGTAAAAAAGTAAATAATTAATACTGACGTAATCACCATCTAGACTCCGCCACCCCCCATTTCATCAAAAATAAGCAAAGCATAGACCCCCCGCCCCCATATAGTGCTTACGTAATATTTGAACGGCCCCTAACCTTAGAGCATGTCCTAAAATACCAAGTCAAAGTCAAAGCCACTACGCAACTAAATTATCTTCTATCATTTTCTTTTAATCGTAGGTACCTAACCTAGTAGGTGTTCAACTGTACAAGCTCTGTCTCTTATTGATGGGTATGACCTCAAAAACCCATCCAATAGCTAATTTATAAAAATAACCACATGTAGCCCTTTTAGTAACGCGATATTTTAATGAGGGACGATGTTTTTCACATATTTGTTCACTGCCTACGCTACTATGTGAATTTGTTGCCAAATAAATTCATTGAAAATATGACGCTCACCGCTATTATTTCTTCACTAACTACCAACATTCTATTAATTAAATAGCGTCTAAAATCATTATGAATTTAGTAGACAACACATCCCTCGCTACACATCTCTGATTGACATGCAGCCTTATGCGAGTTCCCTGTCCGCGCGAAACAGTTTCAAAAGAAGAACATTGTGCCCCATTTTTGCACAGATTTTGACACGCGAAGTAAATACACTCGCGTCATCTATTTAGATGCATATCTGTGCATACGACCCACCTTGCTTACCACCTTTGGTCATACCATCATACTAATATCTGAACATGGTGAGATTGTGAACTAATATATAAGGTGTAACGGAAAGGGTATATACATCCGAAGGGGGTGAAGACTACATCAGGTACAGACTCTCTATAAAAAGTTTCAGCTCAAAATACATTACTAAAAAATTCAAACAAATTTTTTTAATTCAAGTTTTTTGAATTAAAATCATAACCAACATGTCACCGGTCAATGAGGGTCATTGTCATTTTGCGTCCCTTACTAATATTAATATAAAATTTTATCTTCCGCGATCTGTGCGCCTCGTACCAAAAAAGTGGATTACTGTAATGTATATACAGTTTCCGTTACACCCTGTATATGTTACCGGCCAAACCCGATTTTAGGCTAAACTAGTTTGGCCTAGGCCGAACTAGTTCTTCTTATACGCGATAGGATAAACCGGTATAGACTAGGCCAAACTGATACATCCTAAGCCCGGTAGGAGAATCTAGTTTAGCCTAGGCTGAACTAGTTTATCCTAGGCTGAACTAGTTTATCCTACCACACTTCAGGATAAATTGGTATCACCTATTCTATACGTGTAGGGAAAATAGCTACCTAAAGAAAACTTGTAACTGAAATAATTAGTTCTAATATTAAAAGAAAAGAATAATCATGATTCATTCAGGTACTTTGTAGTACCCGCCTGGCTGGCTACCACCCTCAAGTTGAAAAGCTGTCGCCAAGCACCTTTCGGTGTGTTCCGATAGCTGCACTTGAGAGCCAGTTCCTTCTAGGCTTTGTGTGCTTACCACCTTCTCGGCCGCATCATCACTTACCATGGTGAGATTGCGGTCAAACACAGGCCTATAAACAGTAAAAAAAAAAAAAAAAAAGCCTAAAATTGGGTTTGGCCGGTAACATATATAAAAAACCACAACACAGTAAAAAAAACCGAATCACGCAATGAGCTTGCTGTAACTTTATGTGAGAGCCAGCTACCTTCATCAGTCATCATCTAACTATATCATACTGCTTACAACGTTGTCAAACCGTCACATTGTGAATGACGGTTTGACAACGTTGTAAGCAGTATGCAGTATGATATAGTTCACAATTTATCGGGGATTTTATAATCTCGCTAGGTAGATTATAAACTAACGGTTTTCACAAAAAAACGGTGACATATACATACAATACTGTAAAGCATAAAGAATTTGAATTACAATATAATCGAAAATTCCACATTAAATCTGTATGCATCTATCAATCTATATAGAGAACAAACAAAAAAGTCTTTTACTCGTCTCCTTTGTTTCAATTATGTTCCGGATTAAATTTGTTGGACCGATATTTAGGTTGTTTCTTTATTTTTATGATAAATAAAGTATAAACGGATGTTTTGGATAATGCATTTTGTTCATATATTTACAAACTTTTCAGTAGTCGAAGCTCTTTGTATTTAATTTGAACAACAAAACGAGACATTTTACGGTAAATTATATATTGAATGGGAAAATAATTGTCAATCTACGTGGCTGCAGACTGTTGTACGTATAACAAATAAACATCACTAACGACTAGTAAGACCTCTTTTAACAGAGGTAAGCGTTTATTCAATGGTTTATTCGTTTGTTTGCAACACTCGGGGCATCCCAGTGGAGCTGCTCTTTGAGCGAATAAACGCTATGCTCTACCTCTCTTGGATTAATCCTCTGTGGTACTACTGAATAAATGGTTTTTACCAAAGAAATTGGATGGATTTTACCTTGACTTTGTTTTTTTGCATAAAACGGCCATCTGGGGCCCAATTCTCACTTCCCTCGAACTAGCCTTCGAATCGAACTTACGGTCCGAGTCCTATTCGACTGTAAAATTTCGAGGGGCGGAGTCAATTCGAACGGTCCCGACCAATCAACGCTCTAGCTGACTGGTTTCCCTTCTAAATATGCCGGCCTCGAAATTGCCAGAATAACGTAACGTTCGTAAAAGTTAGAATTCGTGCTTTTTTCGATCGAGCGATCAGTTTCGATTGGGTGAGAATTAGGCCCCTGGTGCCAAACTTAACTTATCTGGAATTCAGACAACTGATACGCTACATTTTTTTTGTTTTATACCACTAAGTTGGCAAACAAGCATACGGCCCGCCTGATGGTAAGCAGTTACCGTAGCCTATGGACGCTTGCAACACCAGGGGCATTACTCGCGCGTTGCCGATCATGAAGAAATTTTTGTAATACTACATATTTGTAATATTACTTAATAAAATTCACCTGTATATAGGGTGAATTTTTCAAGTGGGCATGGATGGCCTAATCCTAAAGTATGGGGAATAGCGAAAAATTTTCAAAAGAGTCTGGAGGCCGATAAAAAAAAAACTTGGTTTAAAAAATCTTGATGTGTGTATTAAAGTTTAATACATTTTTGAATGGACCCACGCACTATCTGTGGCTTTACTACGCCTCCAGAATTTTCTCAGTTTCCGGCCTGGCAGTAGGTATCTGCGAATTCTTAATTTCCTAACCGAAATCATGTGTATTTCATCATCAATTCAACTATAATGCAAAATATTATTTCCGTGGATAAAAAAATACAAAATAATGAATGCAATGTCTTGGCATCATCTTGCATAATGATGTTAATGGATGCAAATTACAAGATGCAATGTTAGAACATGGATCAAAGAACTATTAAATTCACATTTTGTGGCTTTTATATGGTCGGAAGAAACTTTTTGTGATCTAAATTAATGTTCTCGGTGAGGATGCACCCAAAAGTGGTAAGCACACAAAACCTGAAACTGGCTCACTTTAGGATGGGAGCCAGCCAGGCAGGGGGGTATTACAAATTACTCTTCCTCAGGGGAACGATTTGTTCAGGGGACTGGTTACAGAATGTCCCCATTTTGAATGTTCAATGTTTCTTACGCCAATTTCAAGCGCCCATATAACGTAAAGTGGTTTGCGCATGAAACGTATAGCAATAGACTTATAATACTTATGTATGTACCTATTCATATTGCATTAAAAACGTTATCCATACTTACTAATACTTATACTTACTATACTTACTGTGTGTGTTTGTATTTTTGTTTGTTTGTTACGCTTTCACGCCTAAACCGCTGAATCGATCGCTATGAAATTTGGCATGCAGATAGCCTATGGTATTGAGAAGGACATAGGCTACTTTTTATCCTGGAAACGCGAGTGAAACCGCGGGGAACAGCTAGTAGAATATAAATATAGGTTTTTTTTACTGTGTATTGGCTTGTGTTTGACCTTGTCGAAGGTGGTATGCACATAAAGCCTAGAAGGAACTGGCTCTCAAGTGCAGCTGTCGGAACACACCGATAGGTGCTCGGTGACAGATTTTCAACTTGAGAGTTACCACCGTGCTATGGTTTCCTCATGATGTTTTCTTTCACCGAAAGCTCAATCTCATTGTAGGATTCGAACCCGGGATCTTCGTCTTGATATCCGACCACACGGTATCACTACCACTGAGCTATCATCGCCTTAAAATATATTAGAAATATAGACCTTATGAAAAAAGAACATCTTATTTACAACAAATATGTAAAAAAAAACAATCTATAATAGAAAATTTCCTCAAGCCTGCCGCTGCTTCCGATTAACGGCAGGGTTCCCAGAAGGCTGGCAGCGTTTCCTCTTTGGATAGCCAAGCTGACGCGTTGGCGGAAAAAGCTCCCCGCCCGCTGGTCTCCGGAGGACTCGATCAATTTTAATGACAAAGTGCGAGCAAAACGGCGAACTTCGGATCCCCACGGTCCCATAGTCTCGACCGCAAAAGGCATAAAAATATAAATGGGTCCGAACGATGCGTATTTTTTGAATTTTGAATTTTCCGTATTGGCCGCAGCTGCCCCTGCAGCTTTACAAGTCGCCGGTAAGTGAGATGGTGCGAGTGTATCGACACATGTGGCATCCCACACCAGCGACTTGCCGACACTCCAAGGGATCAAAGACATACCATCCGGTCTCTTGCCATCGCCCCGCGCAATACCGACTGGTTCCAGTATGGAAGGCACGTTAGCGACAACAAGAGCCCTGCGGATAATGTCATTAGACCTTAATATACAGATCGTTATTTATTATGAAGGTACCAACGTCTGGTATTAAATAGTTTTTAATTTATAATTTATACATACATAATCCAAAGCCACACGTCTCATGCATGAATTACAAAAATACATCCTTTAGGAAAATTGTTAAAACTAATTAAATGAAAAAAAAAAAACAACCTTTTGGTGTGATTGTCTTTACCTAGCTAGTATTGTAATAGTTTATTGTTTTCTGAAGTCAGATCTAGATCCTAAATATCAAAGATCCTTTGGATGCAGTCATCTAGCACACCTATAATAACTAAGTCAAGGTGACATCTTGTTCCGAGGTTTTGTGCGATGACATCAATACACAAAAATGTGGGCGTTATAGCGGAATAATTGATGATTACGCATGCGAGCTATATCAAATGATAAGGTTTGTTTACTGTTTGTAAATACATTTGTTTGATACCGTAAGCGAATTAAAAATCTAATCACACAGATCCGATTCGATCAGATACCGATCCAGCTTTCGAGTCGGAAGGTGATGGGAGGTAAATATAATAATGTAATTCAGAGGTCGCTCAAATTTATAAATAACTTTTTTTTTTATAAATAAACAAAGTAAAGCCTCGCTAAAGATTTTTTTTATTTATTTTTTGTCAACAGTTTGACAAACAGGCCGATGGGCCATAAGTGGTCACCGCCGCCTATGGACATTTGCAATACCAGGGGGATTGCCAATGTGTTGCCGACCTTGTAGAGCTCTTTTTACGCCTTTTTTGAAGAACCCCATATCGTAGCGCTGAGGGAAAACCGTAATGGGGAGCGTATTCCACATCCTAATGGTCCGCAGTAAGAACGTACGACTAAAACGTTGTGTGGACGATCGAAGCGGATCGAGGATATGAGGATGAACTCCACATCGCCGGCGAGCGGTGCGGTGGTAGAAAGGTGATGATGGCACTAGGTCAAAAAGTTCTCGAGAACACTCCCCATTATACAGACGGTAAAACACACAGAGTGAGCCTATATCTCTCCGAAGACTGAGTGATCATCGGAAAAAGTACATAACATACTCCGAAAAAATATTTTACTTAACCAACGTAAAACGCTATTCTCATTTCTCAAGCTCATCATACGAACTTGATTAGGCATTTGACAAGCGTCTTTTAGTAGGTATCTTTCCTCTGATTAATCAGGAGGCATCCAAAATTAGTCTTTTTTCCATGGTAAACAGTACTGTTTTCGAAGACTTAAATACAATAATGTATTTACTTGAATCAAACGTTACACACCTGCATTTATTTGTTTGCATGACTCAGTTCTGCATATGCACGGCCAAGAATAATCTCCAATTACCCGATCATTCATAAACTTATTGCTTTGTATTAGAGTTTACTTTTGCAGTTGAACATTGGCTTATAAGCCCATTTCAAACATGCATTTCGGATACAATATAAGTGCAAGTCAGTGCGTATACAGGTAGTTGTTTGTTTTGACATAACCAGGTTATTTTGGTTGGTTACAAATGGCTCTAAAATGGATATTTTCGCAGTTCGTTTCTGTTATTTTGTGTAGATGATTCCTTCATGTTTGCAAAATTTTCTGCCCTATAACCAGAGATCGGATAAATAAAATTTACGCTACGCGAGCCGAGCACAGGCGAAGCATGAATTCGCGTACCTAGCGTAGACGAATTTGTGAGCCTCGAACGAGTGTTCGGCTCGCGGTCAACGCGCTCCGCCAATTGTCAGTTTTTTGACGAACACAGGGATTCGCACCGGGAAGCGCTCGTGGTGTAGCATGATTAGCCGTTCTTAATCGATCGGCAAAGTTAAGCTACGCCTGTCGTGGTCGGTACCTGGATGGGTGACCGCCTAGTGGTATTTCAAATCGACGGTTTCCGTGCTTCGGAAGGCACGTAAAGCCGTTGGTCCCGGTTATCACCTAATTGTGATAGTCGTTAAGCTAGTTGGATGCCTCCTAGGCGGCTTGAAAAATTCCAACAGTAGGTTGACCACTAGCCTACCTCCACCGATCCGCAGTGGGCACGCGTGGTGGAGTATTGCCCGTTCCCTTTCACCTTCATTTGTGAAAGGAGGCATGTGGTCAGCAGTGGGACATTATAGGCTAATGATGATGATGATGAGGGATTCGCATATCGCGCTCGGGTTGTAAGCTCGTTGTACAGTGGCAGAATGAAAAGGTTCGTCAGTTTTCAACTTGATTCATTCAACGTATGACGAGCACATATTACCTTTTGGAACTGAATAGACAAAATACACTGAATTAG
This sequence comes from Polyploca ridens, assembly GCA_951394255.1. Lineage (NCBI taxonomy): Eukaryota > Metazoa > Arthropoda > Insecta > Lepidoptera > Drepanidae > Polyploca > Polyploca ridens. The sequence continues at coordinate 2,871,756 of OX596265.1, read as the reverse complement.
AGAAAATAATGATTTAACTGTTCGTTAAAGTTCAAAATTATTCAGATCAAATTTGTTCGACTGTTTATCTTTTCAACAAGATTTTTTTAATTTTATGTTTTGATAAACTAAAACCTTCTTGTTGGTTTAACCTGCTATTGTTATTTATGTCAATTTAAAATTCAAAATAGGGCAATGTCATCATTGAAAAAAAATACGCCTTAAATTGTGTTTGACGTGATGTAAAAACAAGCAAAACCTTCTTCGATAGCATACGTCACATTTATGTACATGTGACGCACTTTTTCTTCCTGTTAGGAACCTCACTGGTAATATGTTGGTACCATTGAATTATTACGCTGTTGGTACATATAATAAAATTGATTCTTGCAATCTGGTGCAAGCGAAAACCAACTCTAACGTGACGAACCTTTTCATTCCCTGACTGTACATCGCGAACACGAACGAAGAGCGGCTCGGCTCGTGCTCGGTTCGCGTAGCGTAGACGAGCCTTTATGCTTTATTGTTGCAGCAAATGTAACAAAGTAAACAGCTGACCAATAGCCCTTCTATTAGAACTTAATCATGTTGTTTTTCAATGATATTCCTTTATAACATAATTTTAGAATTCAGAGTTAATAGGTCATTTAATTCAATAAATAAATATCAATTCTTGTTACATATTTCAAGAGATATCTTCCGGGAATTAATGAGGTAAATTCTATTTATTTATTATATTTATTTAAGTTTATACATTATGTACCACAATTCGAGCGAAATAAATCATTTATTCAGGGACGTAGCTACCGCCGTATCAACGTCCCCGGGTTTCAGGGGCCCCGTACGTGTATAAGCGAAAATTCATAAAAATCTTTACACTCCATTAGGGCTTTGCGGCAGACAGGTAGAAAACATTTGGATTCAAGGCCCGTCTAGGGCAAGCTACGCCACTGTTGTCATTATTATCCCCATATAAATTGGTGACGAAAGTAACACATGTACTACATAACGGCGGGTAGGTACCTACAGACAGTAGCGGATACAGGAGGAGTTCTAAGGGGCTCAAGTCCCTCAAAAGCATCTGGTCCACCCCTGATAAATCTCGATAAAGGCTATCCTCAGTTGGTTCAAGCCCCTCAGCCACCAAATTCTGGATTCTCCACTGGGTACAGATAAAATGAACTTTATACGTGAACTGAATGATTTCGCCAATTTAGGCGATATCTTCTTATAACTTATGATTTTTGGATACTACTAAGACAAACAACAGGGGCGTAGTTACCGCCGTATCAATACGGGGCCCTCGGGCTACAGGGGCCCCGAACGTGTGTAAGCAGAAACTACTAAAATTGTTACCCTCCATTTGGTTTCGCCGCAGTCAGGTAGAAGGGCCCTCCAACAAATTTTGATACAGGGCCGGCTAGGGCAAGCTACGCCACTGACAAATAAGCATACTTCCCGTCTGATGGCTTGCGGTTATTGTAAGAAGTTTGTAACAACCACGTGCGACAAGTTGCTGTACCGGTTTAGGACATAGCCACAGATTATACGATATAATCCTCTGTGACATAGCGTAGTGACATCACTACCTTGAAATGAGCGTATTCTTATTTCAGAATTATTTTTCAAATAAACCTTCTCAGGCATTTATGAACAGTGACTCTATAACACGTTCGGAAGGTTGCATTTGCTGAGAAGAGCCGGCAATAAACTCAGCAATTAATCTTTGCAGAAAAAGCTTAGATACTATTTACATATTATTTCATTAATTTATACGAACTACGAGAGCTTTGCATAAAACAATGACGTCAAATAACCTATAAATAAACCTGAATCACTATAACGACACGTACACTAGTACACCTATATCGTATTAATGCAAATTACATTAGTAGTGCATCATTGACTAATGCCCGGTTTCAATAAACAAAAACGAATCGTTTTGCTTACGAATGGTAGGTTTTTTTATTGCCTAACTGGGCATATAGATCATTTCGTAAGCTAATTTTACCTGTGATAGCTACTTCCATATGGGAGGGTCTGCTATGCAAAGCTTTGAGGTATTTGCTTCATTATTAGTAAAGATATAAGAGTCTTAATTTTAATAAATCTTAACCGATACCGGTCCGTAAATTATTGAAACCGGGCCTAAAGGAAGTACGTATTCCGATAGAGCACCGATTTGTAGAACACCAAAGCAATTCCCCTTACCCCCTTACCAAAGCAATGCCCCTTAGCACGCGCCAATGTTTTATTTGGTTTTCAATCGCGAAGATATACATATAGGTCAATGATTTCAAAACTAACGATAGGCCCACCGGAACATTTTGCAAAAAAACTCCTTCATACAAGTAAACAGTACCAGCATTTGTTTAATTCTATGTACCTATTATGTTTTTGGAAAAATAATTACGGTTTTCCCTCAGCGCTATGATATTCAAAAAAGGCGTAAAAAGAGCTCTACAAGGTCTGCAACACATTGGCGATCCCCCTGGTATTGCAAAGGTCCATAGGTGGCGGTGACCACTTACCATCAGGTGGCCCGTCTGCCTGCTTGTCAACCTGTTGATATAAAAAAAACACGTAGAGAACACATTTCATTGTTTTTGTTACATTATTTCTTAAATCTCTGTATGGCTACGGATATTGCCATGGTATAGTCCCACAAACTTATCTGGCCCGGAGGCCAAAAGAGGAACTAGCGACGCGACGCCAGTTTAAAATGACATTCTTTCTGCCTTTCGCCATCGGTTGTTTGCTCCACCAAATGCGATAACAGCGCCTCTCTCACCGGGCCAAATAAGTTTGTGTAATATATTTCGTATTAATAATTCCGGAAGACTTCACTTGTATGACCTAAACACGAAGCTCATTGCAAGCTTAGGTACGACTTATTATAGAATTTACGAGGCAAAGCATCGATCCCACACGAGCAAAGCCGCATGCAAAGCTAGTTTATTTATCTACAAAACAACAGTTATGATACCTGCGGGCTTGAGAAAACACGGGCGGGTATTTTCGCCGGCCCCGTACATAGTTCCTAGCGTTTGAAATGTAGGAAGGATTATCTTAGTTGTGTGTTGTAGTGGTATATTTATAGAAAACGCTGTATTTCCTTATAACCGTCGATCGTTACTACGTAATATGGTTTTGTTTCCATTCATTCATCATCTTTTGACCATCCTTTGCCTCTCGCCTCTTTCAATATATTTTTTTACTTTGGTCAAATAATGTAAGCCGATATGGACTTTGTAAAACCTTTTGTTATATTGAAAGAAGGTTATATTCTATTACTACTACTAACTAATCGCGACCTATACTTACATTATGAAAAAAATGCATTCCGGAAACTGAGTCAACTGGGTAAAGCTTTAGCTCACACTCACGTTGCCGACTCTGAAGAAATCTCTTCACACCCTTTTTGAAGAATCTATTAATTTTTTATTAAATATTCCCAGGATATTTATTTATAACAAGAAGATAAATAAAATAGTAGATACGTGTGTATCAAACGCATAATATGGTAACTAGTGTATGTAATGTTTCGCATAGTAGTGTGTGAATAATTTTTTTATTACAATAATGTATTTTAAATGCATTATTATATCTAAATATTAGGTTTGTGCACTTCTTCCCCATATAAACTACCTATGCCAATCTCACACGAACGTGCGCGCAATAGGCTAAAAAAAGGAGCGAAAGTTTTTAATAATATGTAATAATAACGGGATATACATACAGTAAAGTTACTGTTTCTAACGTCTACATCTACGAATACGGTAAAAAGCCTACGGCCCGCCTGATGAGCGGTTACCGTAGCCATATGGACGCTTGCAACACGCGTTACCGACGTTTCAATGAGCTTTAAGTAACTATTACACCGTCCTATTTTTAGGATCCTAACTAGGAAATAGGAACGTGTAATCGCAGAAAGAACGGTTAGTGTCCTAAGTAGTGAGATAGGAAGGTCCCAACCGCTCTACTTTCTTAAACAGGAAAGTGTAATCGCGTCGCTCCGATTTAGGACGTTTAGGGATGTAACATTGTTCTTCAAAACATCGATGTTTTGAAATAATTATATATATAAGGCCCTTCTAAAGTCTTGGCGTATATTTTGAGGGATGAATGTATAGGTCATTAGTAATCAAAAAACAATAATAGAAAAGTAATCCGTACATTGAAAATACTACATTATTTATAAATTATTACTTGGTACTTACTTACATAAAGTTCAATTTTATTTTTTATTTTTAACATAAAGGAGCTCATTTGTATTCATTAAAATTTTAATTAGTGTGATCGGTTTGAGAGAATAAAAAACTTAAAACATCGGAAGATCATCGATATAAGTATCGTTATATTTTTTTTAAATCGACCTTTGTTACATCCCTACGAGTCGTCCGTCCCGCTTTAGTATAGTTGCTATACTCTTTGCCGCGTCCTATTTAGAAAGCAAGATAGTGTAGTGTAATAGCTTAGTGTAGTAGCTTAGTGTAGTAGCTTCCTGCTTCCTAGTTAGAACCATCCTAGTTAGGATCCTAAAAATAGGACGGTGTAATTGTTACTTTAGCGACCTTATTACTATTATACTCATTGGCTGCGGTCTCTTCTCTTCTCTCTTTCTCTTGGTCCTTCTGTAAGGTGGAGCTTCGTACTTCCCCAGTCGAGCTGCTCTTTGAGCGAATAAACGCTACGCTCTACCTCTCTTAAAAGTACCTGTACGCGACAAAAACATGAGTGTCAAAAGTAGAACCGTAGCGGCTAAGTCCGTAAAACTATTTGGTATGTTTTCAAGCCGCAGTGAAAGCAGATCGAAGCTGACTGAAGAACGACAACCCTTGTTTAACCTAAGGTCAAGATGTCAGGGTTATTTATGATTTGCACGTTTGTCTGCATGAAGTTGCTATGATAGACTGTCTAAAGGTTAAGCTTTGAATGAATGTTTTTCTTATTGTCTTCCATCTTAGATTATTTTTGATCAGTTAAAATGGGTTACAAAATTATAATACGCGCAGCGGTACTGCAGGGCTATTTTAAAACGTCGGAATCGATATCGGAAACGCATTCAAAAAATTCCGAGGCGAATTTCAGCAAATTGCTATTATAAATTCCGAAACCTTTTCGATAAATCGAATTCTTATTTCCGTAAAGAAACATCAAAATATTCGAATACGGAAATTAAAAAAGCAATTGCGGAATATCGCCTCGGTAGTTTTTGAATCCGTTTCCGATATCGAATCCGAGCGTTTTAAAATAGCCCTGCTGAAGTTCTTTTTAGGGTTCCGGACCTTCAAAGGACTTAGTAACTTGCGGTGTTATGAATTAAGCGACTTTTTGCATGTTAATTAAAAACTTGTTGGCATAATATTTTGGAACAAATAATTCGTTTTTCTGTTTTTCACTTGAGCCAAGCGCCGGGTCACGTTTCCATAGCGACTGTATTTAATTTTATTTATTTTATATCTAGCTGTCCTCCGCGGTTTCACACGGATAAAACGTAGCCTGTTTCCTTCTCCATAACATAGGCTATCTGCATGCCCAATTTCATGATGATCCGTTGAGTAGTTGAGGCGTGAAGACGTAATAAACAAACTCACTTTCGCATTTATAATATTAATTAGGATTAGGAAACCTGAATACTTTTCAAATAAGCTATTAATTACAAGAAACATTAATTATAAAGTGTCTAGCTCTAATCAGATTTACATTAATCAAACAAAGAAAAAATAATAATCAAAATAGTTAATACATCGCGAACACGGTCGCACTTGACGCAGTTATTGAATGATTAAAATTCCAATGTTGCACGGTTTATTTAGTATTCTATATTTAACCCTCGCGCCACAAGCCACCGCTGGTGTTCCATTACTGGAGGTAAGTACTATTGAGGATTGGGGCCTAGTAGACCGAATTCACTTGCGACTATTTTCCGTGCGTATTTTAAATTGATGATACCTATTTTTTTTTTTATTTATTCGACACATATGTATGTAATATTATTGGAACTGCAATATCACATTATGATAATTTATTAGGGCTTCCAAACAAATATACAAAATTTCATAGGTACATGTCTGTAGTTCAGTAGTTTTCAAGATATGGATAAATATGTGTGACGGCTTATTGATACGAGCTACGGGTGTGGTGTCAAAGGAAAAACATCTCAAAACCTTGGTCAAATTCTAGTGCATTTAAGAAAAACTAAAAATGACGAAATAAAAAAAAGATTAAAAAAAAAAATCTACTTCAAAATACACTAAAAAGTATGAAATAACTCTAATCTGACACTGATTTGAAGTCAGCGAAATATTTTCAATGGAATACGTCGTGCTCTTTCGCTGACCTCAAATCAGTGTCAGATTAGAGTTATGTTTTATTCCTTTAAATATCTATGAATAGCATTATAACAACTACCACTAAGGTAGCAAACAAGCATACGGCCAGCCTGATGGTAAGCGGTTACCGCAGTCTATAGACGCTTGCAACACCAGGTGTATCAGTCGTGCGTTGTTGACGATACAAAAACTTCACAAGCAGGAGTATGAAGAGGGTAATCAAAAATTGGAATTATTTTATGCAATTTGGTATACCGAAATCTACACCATAAAGCAAATTCTTTGAAGGTGCTACTTTTGTAGCCAACCAATCTTTAGGTGCCGATCCCACAGAGAGAGTTCTAGAGTTCTGCGTTCAGACTTCTGCGTTCCGCATTCACTATTGTGCACACAGCAAGCAGTCTACAGTTCTAGAGTTCGCTACCGATCACACGTCATACACTTGTTTTACCTTTAAAGTTTTACATTCCACAAAAAAAAACCTTGCTGAGTTTCTTGCCGGAGTCTTCTCAGTTTAAGTGTATTCCGAACCGGTGGTAAATTCAACTGTAATTACCAATTTAACGTTCATAAGTGCCTTACTAGGGCCTAAACTAAATAAATGACTTTTTGATTTGATTTGATTTAAAGGCACCGCATAGATTACATTGAACACGAAACGCAGAACTCTAAATGCAGAACTTTAGAACTCTCTCTGTGGGATCGGCGCCTTAATTGTAAGAAAACAAATTCAGAATTCATCAATTACATCTATCGTTATCATCAGCACATTTGTCACATTTGGAAAATCATTCTTTTATCTCTTTTTTAGTCTTAAATAACCGTTCCAAGGCAATTGAATTGCATCCAGCATTTCCAAAAGTTCGAAAAACTAGTTAGTTTTATTTCTGCGACAAAAAGTCTTCAGTTTATACAAAATACTGTATCAAACTGCCTAAGCTCATAGCAATATCCCGTCTACAATCCCGCCTGTTATTGAATGGCGTTTAGTTTTGAATCAATGGTGTATTTCAGGAGAATGCGTGGGCGCACGACGCCGATCACATTTGAAAAATGTTAAATATTTCAAGTGTGATGATGATTAACTGGTATTGGTAAGCTGTCAAAACGTAGAAGATGCTTTCTTTGCAACATAACTCATGATTATCAAGAAATTTGGTCTAGACAGCGTTAATGGCGATAAATTGTAATCTTTTCAAAAACGGGCTTGCGTTTGGCCACTGACCCGTCCATAATGGACGTGAAGAAGTCTAAGATGGAGCACAATTACTCAAAAGTAACCTATTCCTGGCTTAAAAGTCCCTATATTGTAGAGTCAGGAAACATAGACGCCAAGCAAGTTCCAGAAAAGACGCATTTAAGAGTGCGTACAAAGCCAGAAAAATATGGCAATGTCAGAAACAAACTTATGTCTAATCTTCGCGTGGCATGAGACGGAGATAGCGTGTATCGCGGAACAAAAATGAACTAAGCGCTTTTTATCTAAATAACTCGTAAAGTATATAATATTTTAAAAAATCGTTAGTAGCAGCCCTAGGTCATATGTTAGTGATATTATTTATCGAATTAGATACATCTTGAACGAATAAAAACGAAAATTAATTATTATTAGAGGTAGCTTTGTGATTTTATTCTATCGAGGAAAAAAGTAACCTGTCTTTCTTTGACCGTCTCAAAATTGACCATGAGACATAAACACTGAAGAGATGAGTTGACACTATTTTTAGCTGGCCAGAGTCATTCTGTACAAGTTACTACGTAATTCATAAGAAACAAAATGAAATGCAAACACGTCAGTTATACTTAAGAGAGGTTAACCTTTCGATTTATTAAAATGAAAACGCATGTAAGAGAATAAAAACAATCATAATAACATTTATTATCGTTATATCAACCCTTAAAACCCGTCGAGAGACGAATAACGACACAAGTGGGTCGTGTGCTCAAAACAGCATTATAAATAAAAAAAGAAATTTTATTTTATGCCAGTTTAAATTTTTTGAATGACTAAATTGTGACGTTTGTGCTGGATAAGGACCAGTGGCGCCAGTTTCTTGTTAATTACTTTCATTACGCATAAAGCTTGGTGTCAGTTTTTTTTTAAATTAAGACTAATGAAACGGTAACCTACATTATTATGAAGTTAAATACCAACGCATTATTGTAACCATAGAGATAGAATTTTAAAAGAGCGATTGTACAAGACTAGAGTATGAACGAACTGCGCCAACCTACTAAATACATATATCTAATGAACACCGTTATTGCCGAACTATTACCGAAAATGACAAGGACCTCATATCGTCATTTTTTCTGACAGTAAATTACTAGTGTACGCACAGACATAAATATACAGGTATATAAAACCTATGTATTTTTATATACCTGTATATAAAAATACATAGGTTTTCATACGGATGCAGATGGAGGGACTTGCGGTATCTATTTAGATTAATAATATCACAAGATAATCTTGTGTAATGTCACAAGATAATCTTGTGTAATGTCACAAGATAATCTTGTGTAATGTCACAAGATTGATTTAGTTAGGCTGGCATTCGATTTTTAACGTGAAAATGAAGCTATCCTATTTGTCAGCTAAACACATCTCTCGCTACACATCTCTGGTGGGCATGCAGCCTTATGCGAGTTCCTGTCCGTGCGAAACAGTTTCAAAAGAACATTCGGCCCCAATTTTGCACAGATTCTGACACGCGAAGTACTTACACTCGCGCCATCTATTTAGATGTATATCTGTGAGTGTACGATACATATTTATGAATGAATGCGTATATGCAAATTCTCACGCTTCAATGTTCGCTATCACTCGCACTGCAAGTGAGGCTGTCTACTTGACAACGAATTATAATCTTTTTAGAATACCTTCTTGTTAATTCAACATCAAATTGGGTCCAATTTAACGGACCAAGTGATAAAGCAGCTCTTTGTGTAGCTAACTGTTTTACAAAAAAATAACAATTGATACGTCCTTACAAGAGAAAATACCTATACCAATTATTTCACGGTTCAATGCACCTCTCAGCCTTTGATACATCTATATCCTGTCTAGATCGATGTAATCGTATGATATTAAGAGGAAAGGATGGCTGCAAGAATTTTTAAACATAGGTTTTTAACATATCTATTGCTGTCGCTCTGTGCCCGAGCTATCCCGCCCGAGGGCAATAGAGACAACTACAGCTTGGACCGATCATACCTATTTAAATTAGACCAATACGCTATTTCATAATCCGCGGTTTTCTCCTCCAAAACTAGATCGATTTAAAAAAAAAAAAAACAAGAATCATAATAATTAGGGCTTTGGCTATGTCTGTCGGTTTTCCTTTGTTTCATTATATTCGTCAAATTTGTTCGCTGGACGTCTGATAAGGGCATTAAAACTGGAAAGTTTTTGTGATTTTAGAAGGCTCCTAATTCTTATAATAATTAATTTATAGAGAAAAACACAACCGAAGGACATACAATGGTACCTACAGATTGCATGGTAAAATAATCATTGCTTTAGTATCATTATCTAGAGAGGAAACTGAGGATTACGTTTGTATGGAACAAACGCCACCAGCATTTACTCTTAATGAGTAAACTATAGTGTATGGTGCAAAACGGCCTTTTTCTAGCATTAGAAGTCAAGAATAAAAGTAGGAGTAGGAGAGTATGAAACGCACGTGAAATGACAGGAACTTCTAAGGCCTATACCACACGGTGAGCTACTGCAACACTAGTTTGATAGCTCATTGAATATTCTCTCCACAGATATTAAAAAAAGTCGGATATTTATTCGCTAACAAAAAACTGTGTCACTCAAGTCGGCCACCACGCTGTACGTACAAGCCGGCACGCACACATTCACACATTAGTTGAGCGCGAGTAAACGACTCTGTGTAAACGGCGACAGAGTCTAATTTCCCGCGGAATAGGCAACTAAGGTGTGCGTGAGAGGTGGCCGACTCCATAGACACAGTTTTTTGTTAGTGAGAATATGTCCTCCGTAGTCTGTGATTCTCTCATAATAATTCTAGCCTGTTTTGAAATTCAGCGAAAGCATTGAGCTATTATTACTACGTATAGAGAAGCTATCGTAAGCAAAGGTTATGTTCCTTTTTTTTAGAGTCAATTAAAGTTCTCTTTAGCGCTGAAACAATTATTAGTCATCTAAGCAGACAGTAGAAACGCTCTGAACGCTTTTAGGAGTATTTTTCTCGCAAACACCGTGATTTCCACGGCGCTTACGGTTTTGGTTCATCGTTCTACAGCAACAAGTGTGGTCAAATGGCCTCACTTGAACGGAACATAGTTGTGATGTGTGGTGTCTTCTCTATACGTAGTAATAATAACTCAATAACATCAAAAAAAAACTCAATGATTGAAAGACGATTTTAACTGATCTGTAACGCGATTCAAAATGAGTTGCGCCATGTGCGATTTTATATAAAGACAGTATAATAAAAGTAACTCGAGTCGGAGTGTCATAATTTTTCAGTTGCACCGTGTGTTCAACGCTTAAGAGGACTCAATTCGTCATACTTTTCATATAAAACCTCTGTACTTATCATGGCGTTGTTAAACATTTTTCGTTTGATGTTTTGAACAAATTAGTATCTTATGCACTATATCTAGCCGTGTATCTAGGCGTAATTAAAAAAAAGTGTGAAACAAATTCAGTCAAAGCCTCCGAAAAATAGCGTTTTTGCCTGAACTTTGGCCATATCTAATCTAATAATATATATAAAATGCTTTTGTGGGTACGTAAATACGCAGTTTTCTCAATCACCACCAACCCCAATCAACTTCCCGTTGGGGTGGTAAATACCCCTTGGTCTCCAGGTGGTAGTAAGGGAGTTTGGTCGCGGTGGGTGGAAGGGGGTGGTTGTGGGTGGCGAAAATGTTAAAACATATATTGCTGTCCTTTTCTAACGATTAAGATCGATTTAGAATGTTCGAGAAATTTCTTGAATGATCTAGAAAGTTCCAAAATGAGTAAAACGGTTATAATTGATCTGGAATGTTCTAGAAAGTTCTAGAAATATCTGGAATGATCTAGAAAGTTCTAGAATGAATACAAACTATTATATTCGATATAGAATGTTTGAGAAAGTTCTACAAATTTCCGGCTTCATCTAGAAAGTTCCAAAATGTCCAAACTCTCATTATCGAGTTAGAATGTTCGAGAACGTTCTAAAATGAGTGCAATTTATTATAAACGATTTAAAATGTTCGAAAAAGTTCTAGAAATTTCTAGAATGATCTAGAAAATTCTAAAATGAGTGCAATTTATTATAAACGATTTAAAATGTTCGAGAAAATTTTAAATATTTCTAGAATGATCTAGAAAATTCTAAAATGAATGCAATTTATTATAAGCGATTTAAAATGTTCGAAAAAGTTCTAATTTTTTTTTGGATTGATCTGGAAAGTTCAAAATGTGTACGAGTGTTATTATTGATCTAACTAAAAGAACCAAATCGAAATCGAAAATAGAAATCTATAATATCTGTTAAAAAATGTATCTTTATATATTTTTTATACCACTAAACATGCGATGTATTTTAACCCGAGCAACGCCGGGTTTCGCTGCTAGTGTACCTATAAATTGTAAAAGTAAAGAAAACATTTAGATACCAGGCTTGCAAATGTATTGGAGATTCTAAATAACAAACTTTTTTTTCACAAACTTGTAAGATTTTTTCACAAGAAGTATACTTCTGGAACAAGTTTTATGAATGCGAAATCATGAATGACGACCTAGCGAAGCGGCCGCGAGTGATCAGCGGAATTTACCGACTGATAACCGACGGCTCTGATGCTGTCTCTCTTTTTTCGCAGTCAAATATTACGTTGGATGAAACAACAAGCTTTTAGACTATGCTTGCGTTGAAGTTGCGCCGGCCACAGAGGGCCACCTTAAGTACCAAAAAATATCCCAAAAATAATCGTCAGCCATAAATTCAAAGAAAGCTAAAGTAACTATTACACCGTCCTATTTTTAGGATCCTAACTAGGATGGTTCTAACTAGGAAGCAGGAAGCTACTTATTACACTACACTATCTTGCTTTCGAAATACGACGCGGCAAAGAGTATAGCAACTATACTAAAGCGGGATGGACGACTCGTAGGGATGTAACAAAGGTCGATTTAAAAAAAAATATAACGATACTTACATCGATGATCTTCCGACGTTTTAAGTTTTTTATTCTCTCAAATCGATCACACAACATAAAATTTTAATGAATACAAATGAGCTCCTTTATGTTAAAAATAAAAAACAAAATTGAACTTTATGTAAGTAAGTACTAAGTATTAATTTATAAATAATTTAGTATTTTCAATGTACGGATTATTATTCTTTATGGTGATGCGAGAGCGGTTTAGTGGACTGTATTTAAGGCGGGAGCCTAAAGTGTAAGGCAGGGCTGGCTGGCACCTCCTAGGTGGACCGGAACAAATACCTAACTTATTCCTCAAATGCAGTAAGGAGAAAAGATAGGAGAGAGCGGGAAAGGACTTACCCCAAGCAAGGCGGCACACAGGCCGCGATCGGGTGCGGTGATTGTCGAAGCGTAGGCGGCGGCGTACGGTGGGCTAGGGCCCGACCGTTACGCGATATGCGGGAACAACGAGAGCGAGTAGATGACGCGGCGGCGGTGAGCACGCGGCTCCAATATCTGAAGCGGTGCGGCGCGGTCGGGTGAGGCAGCGAGGGTGCCTACGATCCCGACGACGAATTACGAGCGACTGCTCTAATCCATCTCTAGTGATGAACTGGTGGTGGCAGATGCGCACACCATTGGCGTGGGATAGTGTCCAACACATTTTATTACACAACACAAAAGGGCACGAAAACAAATGTTCTGTTTATTGGCCAGCGCTTGGGGTAATAAACCAATAAAGGAGGAAGGAAAACAAAGGTAATAGGCACAACGGGAATTCTAGAAAGCGGACATGTGGCGGGACTCTAGGAAGCGGAACAAAGGAGTTACTGCATCGAGGCTAACTAAACTAAACATTAAATATGCGCCAAACCATCTCCCCCGCCTGAAAGGGGATGAAACATCCTCTTTCACAATCAAAAGATATGGAAGGACAATATGCGAAGCGAAACAATAGTGACTAATGCGAATCTTAATTGCGAGACATTTAGAAAGAGGTAATAAAAACTAATTGAATGTACAAATAACTTAAGACTAGATGCAATACAAACAAATACTACTGCGAAGGTAAAGGGCACAATTTTGCAACTGCCCTGCGATAAATGCCGGTTTTAGTTCTGACATCTACCAATATTTTTGTCGTATTCCAGTTTTATTGTAGGGTTTTCGAGATAGCGAACGTTCAAGTGACAAAGAGCGGCGTTCGAGGAGTTTACAGGAGTTTCCGAGTAAAGCGGGATCATAACGAAAAGGTAGCGAGATTTGATAACGTCCATTGTCATCGCGAGTAGTAGTTTGTGTAGAAATAGTTTCACATTGTTTCAAAGGTGTCAAAAGGTCGACCTTCGAAGGAACATCTTCCAATTCAAAAAACTTCGATTTCATTGTACACGGTTCAAAGGTACAAAAAGAGCGGGAAATACTATTCGAACCAACAAGGGGAGCGGTCCCTACGATAAGATAGCCAAATAACGTTTCAATAGCGATCGGTTCGTTAGGCGAACGCGATTTTTTATTTGACAACAAAATGCGTGCGAATATATCACTACCTAAAATCATATCGATATTACCGGGTGACGCGTAGGTATCGTCAGCGAGCGGTAAGTCATTTAAATAGATTGCGGTGGGACGGCAGCTGACTTCGCGGCGTCAGTCGTCGTACTAAAGTGCAACAGCGAGTGATGGTTGCGAGAACAGAATCTACAAGTACTAGTAGATTTACAAATGTTGGTAAAATGCTTATCACTTAGACAGTTAAAACATAACCTTTTCGATTTTGCGAAATTATACCTATCTTGCGGCAGCATTACTGTAAACTTAGGGCAACGATACACATTATGGGAATTTGTTTGACAACATACACAATTATTATTATTATTACTTTGAGCGAAAAAAGACTTATCATAGGTATTCCTTTGCGTTTTGTAATTCGACTTCTCCATCTTAATATTAGGTTTGGAACTATGCGCGGAGCGGGGCGGATTATTATTTACAATATTGGCGCGACTTAAAATACGATACTGATCACGAATAAAATCTATTAAATCCGAACTTAATTCGTACCTTAAGTTTCTTACTTAATCCGAACGCAAGTTTTTATTATCCCTTATAAACATTTCAAAAGAGCGTACCGTGTCTAGGTCTAGACGTCTCAAACCTATGTGCACGAACATGAATTCGGCTAGGTTATCGATGTCGACATTTTTTAAAGCGGATATTACTGTGGCGTAGCTATCAACGAAGCTTTCGAGTGCTGAGGGAGTGGCTGACGTCACAGGCGTTATTTTCAGAAGATGATCCAAATATGTTACGGCAAGGGCGCGTTTATCATTATATTTGTTGCAAAGCGCGGACCACAACGACTTGTAGTTATCCCCGGTAGGTATTAAACCTCTACAAATATTTAACGCTCTACCGGTCAATTTACCTACTAGGTATTGCATCTTTTCTGTATCATTTAGCGTGTGATTTTCATGAATCACAGATTTAAAATTTTCATAGAATAATGGCCATTTCTGAATGTCACCATCGAAACTACACAGTTCTAAGCGAGGTAACTTAAAGTGTCTCGTGTCTGAATGCACAGGCGGATTTTCGGATACGGGTTTTAAGTTACCATATTGCGTGGATGTTTGTTTATATAAAGTCGATTGTCTATACTTGACACGAGAAAATAGTTCGTCAAACGATATAATTTGCGAGAAATTTGGTACATAGTTAGGGATCAATTTTGACTGAATTACGTTTTTATCGTTAATTGCAGTCATGAACTCTGAGCGAATGGTGTCTACGTTCGAACAACTCATTAAAAATAATTCGGTATTTTCCGAAGAAGAAAGATTATTTGAGATATCGTAACTATGCTGAATTTGTTGAAAATATACTTCGGCTTTACTTTCAACTAGCGATAATTGCCTTTCTAACTCTATTTGGGCTTCTTTCGCGCGGGCGACAGAAGCAGCGGCGGTCTCAGGAGGAGCCATTTCTATAGCGAAATCAAAATCTATTTAAAGAGAAGAGCGGAAAAAGATATCCGAATGACCAAAACTTTTTGGTGATCCGGCTCGTATGGACCAAACTTTATGGTGATGCGAGAGCGGTTTAGTGGACTGTATTTAAGGCGGGAGCCTAAAGTGTAAGGCAGGGCTGGCTGGCACCTCCTAGGTGGACCGGAACAAATACCTAACTTATTCCTCAAATGCAGTAAGGAGAAAAGATAGGAGAGAGCGGGAAAGGACTTACCCCAAGCAAGGCGGCACACAGGCCGCGATCGGGTGCGGTGATTGTCGAAGCGTAGGCGGCGGCGTACGGTGGGCTAGGGCCCGACCGTTACGCGATATGCGGGAACAACGAGAGCGAGTAGATGACGCGGCGGCGGTGAGCACGCGGCTCCAATATCTGAAGCGGTGCGGCGCGGTCGGGTGAGGCAGCGAGGGTGCCTACGATCCCGACGACGAATTACGAGCGACTGCTCTAATCCATCTCTAGTGATGAACTGGTGGTGGCAGATGCGCACACCGTTGGCGTGGGATAGTGTCCAACACATTTTATTACACAACACAAAAGGGCACGAAAACAAATGTTCTGTTTATTGGCCAGCGCTTGGGGTAATAAACCAATAAAGGAGGAAGGAAAACAAAGGTAATAGGCACAACGGGAATTCTAGAAAGCGGACATGTGGCGGGACTCTAGGAAGCGGAACAAAGGAGTTACTGCATCGAGGCTAACTAAACTAAACATTAAATATGCGCCAAACCACTATTATTGTTTTTTGATTACTAATGACCTATACATTCATCTCTCAAAATATACGCCAAGACTTTAGAAGGGCCTTATATAATTATTTCAAAACATCGATGTTTTAAAGAACAATGTTACATCCCTAAACGTCCTAAATCGGAGCGACGCGATTACACTTTCAGTTTCGTTTAAGGAAGTAGAGCGGTTGGGACCTTCCTATCTCACTACTTAGGACACTAACCGTTCTTTCTGCGATTACACGTTCCTATTTCCTAGTTAGGATCCTAAAAATAGGACGGTGTAATAGTTACTTAAGTCCTTGAGCTTTCGAGAAACAAATTCCAACGCATTCGAAAACGTTTGGTTATTGCTGTGGATTGAGCTCTGTCATTTGGTACGCGAGCAGCTGACAACTAATCTCAATTTATAGGACATCAGAAGCGTAAACTGAGGGCTCGACGGGCCTCGGCGATAAATCAATTAAAATGGTATCAAATAATATCGTTTAATCGTCCCAACTCGAAATAACGTGGTCTGAATTGTTAAATACACATTAAAAACATCAAAAGCGATTCTTGCGGGTATTTAGATTCAATAAACACGTACGTTTTTATTGCTTTGTTTGGATTACTTTGTGGTTCCCAGTAGATTCAACATGGGTTACGAGACGTTGATGGCATTTTAGTGTTTAATAAATATTATGGTACAGTAATACCCAACAAATATGGCTTACCGATGTACCTCCGCAGAAGATACATTTTCAAAGCGCGGGAAACGTTATTGGTCGGCAGCTGCTGCCATGTTAGCGCGCGCCGTGCGGAGGGGCGTGACTTGCGAGTGAGACGGAACTAACAGCTGCAGTGTATTATGAACCTTATAGTAGTGATCTAAGGTTGATTGTAAGTTTTAAGCATTCTTTCTGTGGGGAACCCGGATTAAAGAGCACAACTTAGTTTAGTACGTTGCAAATATTTTATTCAGAAGAGAGTTTTTTCTGACAGTGAAGTTTTTTATAATTGCTAAGGCAACAAGTACGTCACACTCCCCGGCGAGAAAAACCGGAAGGATACTAGTTTAAAACATAATCAAAGAGGTGCTGTGGCAACCTCTTGGCTCGACTAGGTCGCACGTCATCAGTGTCGTTATGTTTTGTCATTTGAGTCACACGTTCCCTACCAGTTGAGTCAAAACCGTCACGTAGCTCCAAAGGAAATAGCCGTTGTAAAGGCCTAACCTTGGACCCTCCTGCAGTTCTTATTTCCGCCACCCTAGCAACACCATCGGTACCGACACAAATCTTCTCGACGATGGCTAATGGCCATGACACTCGCTTGCCTTCAGTCTCTAATAAAACAACATCTCCAATTTGGAGTGGTACGTGACTGATGTTGTCGCGCCTCTGTATCAAGGAGCTTACATACTCATCCCTGAAGCGTCTTCGTAGATCCTCGCGCAAATTTTGACAATATCGATGTCTCATATTGATGGCTCTTGTGTCGACTGCATCGAGATCGTCTGTGTGGTGGGACATCAGTGGCTGTATAAACATTGACGGAGTTAATGGTCGCAACTCTTTTTCATTACCTGCGTAGGTTAGGGGCCTACTGTTGATTACCGCTTCGCAGTCGCAGAGCACCGTTTGTAATTCAACTAAAGTAAGTGAGGCCCTTCCCAAAATCCTGCGAAGGATTTGTTTCAGAAATCCGATAAGTCTTTCATAGATCTTTTAGATTAATTTCATAGATTAATCTTCGGAGCCATACTTTCTTTTCTGTGCGATCGAAGATTCACGACGCGCCATATCAGTTGGGTACTACTGTACATGATTAAGGATTTTAAATGCTGATAGGTATTCGACAGCCTTAGCCTATAGGACTGTTATAATCATCATCATCATCATCAGCCTATAATGTCCCACTGCTGAGCACAGGCCTCCTTTCACAAGTGAGGGTGAAAGGGAATGGGCCGATACTCCACCACGCGTGCCTACTGCAGATTGGTACTCGTAGGTTCAACTTAGTGGTTATCGTACTGTTTGTGTTTACAAGCCGCTTAGAAGGCCTCCAACTAGTTTAACGACTATCACAGTTAGTGATAACCGGGACCAACGGCTTTACGTTCCTTCAGAAGCACTGAAAGCCCTCGAGTTGAAATACCACTAGGCGGTCACCCATTCAGGTACCGTCTGAGGACGGTGGTAGCTTAACTTTGGCGATAATTTTTATACTTACTAAGGTATAATTTTAGTCATACACAAAAGCCTATTGATTGTAAAAAAAGCCTCTTACCATAGATATAGAATATTAATAGAGTGATTGGACTATTTGAGTATGTGCCGTGACAAGAGGGCGAATTACAATATTTGACTTTTGTCTTTCTTTGACATCCGACGTCAAAATGGGACAAAAGACAAATAAGGTTATTTTAACCTTGTCTTAAGAGCTTGTGGTAGGCCCCAGGTCAGATATGATCAACTCTGCCTAGAGACGAACTGCGCGTTCATAGTTTGAACAACTAAATACATAATGAATGTCAATTTCTCGTTTTTCATCGATACTTTTGCCGAGAACAAATGACAAGGAATTCATATCGATATTTTTCTAACAGTAAATCACTAGTGTACGGTACATTTATGAATGCATCTATATGCAAACTGCTCACACGTATAGACACCTATCAAATAAATTTTAGAAGGCTGTGATGACTGATCCTTCTGATGTCATCATTTGATGTCAGGTAATTTGTCGTCACCTCTCGATTCCATCATCATTTGCGTGAATCACTATTCTAGGAGCATCACTATGGAATTACGTCACGATGTGGATTCAAACAAG
This sequence comes from Polyploca ridens, assembly GCA_951394255.1. Taxonomy (NCBI): domain Eukaryota; kingdom Metazoa; phylum Arthropoda; class Insecta; order Lepidoptera; family Drepanidae; genus Polyploca; species Polyploca ridens. The sequence continues at coordinate 2,852,699 of OX596265.1, read as the reverse complement.
ACTAGACTTATTGGTAGTCAAAGTCATATGTATAGATAAATAAGCTTTTATCAGTGGACATTTCTGCTGATGATGATCACTTTTACAGGATAGTAGGAAGTAGGATTATGGGGTTACCGCACAATATCCTATAAGGCGGCAACTGTTCCTGGCTCGCTTACAGACTAGACAGGAATTTTTCCGTTGCTCAAAAAAAGGACACCACGTGTCGGGCGCCGGGCTGCAGGACCTTTACATGCTTCATAAAGTACTTCATTAGGTTTTGGATCTGAATTACTTTCCCTCCTCAACATCAAAACAAGACATAAAGGGCCTTATCATACTAGCGGTTTGCGAGCGTTTTCAAAGCGGAACGGACGCGCATCGAACACGCCGCGGTTGCGCAGCGAAGACGTCGCGGACGCGTGGCGATCACGCTACGTTTTCGTCGCCTGTGCGCGGCGAGTTCGCGACGTACAATACACTCGGCAACATAATGAATTCCGACGAGGAAACACTGCTGTTAGCTTTGTTACTTCGAAGACGCAGGAAACGAAAACGAAAGCATCGACGAATTTGAATTGAATCGACTGAAAGAGAGCTGAAAGATGAAGATTGAAATGATTTATTTATTATTGACCTGAAGTAAGGCTCGTAATTACTATAAGGTCTGTTTTGTACGAGTGTACAAAATGGCGTCCCCAGCGCTATTCACGGCGTGCTCGTTGCTCGTCCGCGACGTATTCGTTGCACATGCGCGGCGTGTTCGCTGCGCGTCCGCGACGTATTCGCTGCGGGCCCGCTCCGCTTTGAAGACGCTCGGAATCCGCTTGTGTGATAAAAGGCACTAAGAGTGTGCCCAAGACATTTGCACTACAAGTGTATAATAATAATAACACCTCAACCCATCATACTACAACCCAATAATAAGAATGTGCCGATTATATAATACGCAAATAACAGTTCTCTACATCAGTGTTTTTCAATCTTATTGATTTCGCGACCCCCTTACAGGTTGAAATATTCTGGCGACCCCCTTGCCAGACAGACAAAGAATTTATAAATTAAAAGACTAAGATAATGATTTTCTTTATTTTGATACCTTTACTTATTAGTCTGCAAGAATCCGCGGGAGGTTTGCAACTAAGTAGGTAAATTGGACGCCCGCTTGCGCGAAGTCTACCTTGCCTTTTTCCTTCTGCCGGCGACCCCCCGACGAGGTTTCGTGAACCCCCTAGGGGTCGCGACCCACAGATTAAAAAACACTGCTCTCCATCATTGATGTTCTTTTCGAATAAAAAAAAGTCGGAACTATCCTCGCTTGAAATAATTTCCAACTATTATTGTAAGTTTCGTGCAGCTTATCATGCTGTGCGTTTACGCCCTTGGGTCTCAATCTGGAATAAATATGTTATCTGTTTTCCATAGTCTGCAGTACCAAGGTCTGCTTTGTTCGTGTGTGAAGAATGTTCCAAGATATTTATATTTATTTATAGCATAGTTTTATTATAAATAAATTATATTTGGGTTGGTATTTACGTCGTTTAACAATATATGAACGTGTTTACAATAATATGGTTGTAGTAGCTCTCTCTGCACATGCATCCCCCTAGCTAAGTGAAAATTGAATGAATTTGGAACAAATGCAGTAATTTTAAAAGATCGTATAAAAAAAAAAACTTTGCTGAGTTTCTTGCCGGAGTCTTTTCAGTTTAAGTGTATTCCGAACCGGTGGTAAATTCAACTGTATGTACCAATGTAACGTTCATAAGTGCCTTACCAGGGCTTAAACCGAATAAATGACTTTTTGATTTTGATTCCAAGGTGTCGCTTTCCCCAGTGCGCATTGGAGCATACGGAAATTTCTGATTTCGTCACCACTCATAACATCTGTATTTATTTTTACAAAGGACCTCGATCCCATATTGGGTTTTTAGGGCAGGAGAATTTACCTTGAAGGATTTATGTTCGCAGTCTGGAACATTATGTTCTGCATTTAAATTTAATGGTGTTCAGTTTTTTTTTACGTTGGCGTCGCGTTTGTTTCAGGTGTCGTTAATTTGAGTAGCGGTTGATAGAGGTCGAGCATAGAGGCTGAATGGCTTTGTAGCTTTGCTATTTTAGTAATGTATCGAGTATGTGGCTTTTTGCCTGCTTGTGTGGCTGCAGAAAAGTTTATGAATTACCAATAAAGCTTATTATAAAACAATATTTTAAACAATATTTGAATTAGTAGATGTTGTATATTTTAGACTAGCTGTCCCCCGCGGTTTTACCTGTGTAGATTCTCGAGATAAAGAATTGGTTGTGCTGGCGTCAAAGGTAAAAAATAAAGGATGCCAAAGGATCCATGACCTGGAAAGGAGAATTAGAGCAACACTCAAAAATCTGGATAAAACAAATAAAATCTTCAGCGCCTGCTCTATGGCGTGCGTCACTTTTGATCTGGAATGTCAAACAAAGCGCGCGAAATGCTTTCCGTGAACGTCATCCACAAATAGGTAGTCGCGGTCTGGCAACAGAGTACCGCTCGTAAAACGGTCGTCAGGTGTATTAAAGACCTAGACAGACATGATATTTGGATAGAAATAGCCAATAATTGGACTGTTTTACAAAAAACTTAAACCGACTTCAAAGTACACTAAGAAGTAATCAAATCCTGATCTGATGACAATGGGACCATACGGGAAGTGTATCTGTTCAAATAAAAAAAGAATTTTCCAAATCGGTTAATAAATGACGGAGTTATGAGGTAACAAACATAAAAAAAATACATTCGAATTGAGAACCTCCTACTTTTATTGAAGTCGGTTAAAAAAGAGCTCCTCAAAGTCTGCAGCAGATTCGTGCAAGCCCCCTGGTGTAATAATACCAATAACACCGTCTGCTTGCTGATTTTAAATAACTGGATAACTATTTAATATACCACCTATACCACTTGGCAGCGACCTTGATAGGCTAGCCTATTGGTTTTTTTGTTTTTGTTTTTTGTATAGCTTTAATTTTTTTTTTGTTTTCTTATGTTTTAGTTATTAGTATTTTATTATTTAGTTTAAGTTATTTAGTATAGTTTTGTTTTAATGTATTGTTTAGCTAGAAATAAATGATTTCATTAAATACCAACGACATACGAATGTACGTTTCCCAAATATTGAATAAAAAACATAAAAAAAAACCATAAAGGGACTATCATCGATATTGTCAGGGCATTTATTATCAAATAAAAAAGAAACATAAATAATTGTCAATTTTACATGCCTTTAAATTCAGTCTTCAGGAATCCGTAAGTCTTGCACCTATCTTGCTTGTCTCAACCACTCTCTCATCAATTTGCGTATTACCAAACTTAAACGCGCATGTCTACAGAAGCCTTAAGCCGTCTTTCAAAATGCACTAAATCATTTTTAGCTCCAGATACCGAGTGAGATTTACAACTTCTCGGCTGATATTAAATCTACTCATAGATGAAGTTTAGTGTTGTATCTAATAAATATTACTTCATAATACTCTAGACACATAATATTAATAACTAAGCTTCGCAAACAATGTCTAGACTTAGAAGCCATACTAATCAGCTGTTATTAGGGCTGTCAAAATTAACAAAAGCTTTTATTGCTGCAGTTGAATAAAAAAAATGTATTATAATAGGGATGATTCCTAGGTAAAAAAATAATAATTCTAATAAGTGCGTCAATTAGATTATCAAAAAATATTGGGCACGTATTTCTTTCTTACCAAATTATTAAAAAAATACAAAGATAAAGTGAGTCAAAGTTTAGGAGTGAGAGAGCTCGTAACTTCACTTTAGAGTAAAAAGTGTACTCTAACGATATCTTCGTATTTTTTGTTTAATTGACAAATGAAAAATACGTGTCTAATATTTTTTGATAATGTAAAAGACGGACTAAATAGATTTTTTTAGCCATCAAGCCCTTTTATGGATTTTATAATTTTTAAGTGAGTAGAGCATAGCGTTTATTCGCAGTAGAGTAGAGCAGCTCGACTGGGGAAGTACTAGTAAATCCACCCCACAGAATACAGCAGCCAAATAACTTTATGTTGTGTTCTTGCGCGTGAGTAAGGTTGCCAGCAGAGCTCCTACGGGGAAGGGTTGCTAGCGTGTGATTGATGCCTCGTGTTTTGCATGGGTCCGTATGGCTACGGTAATCACTTACAATCAGGTGGGCCGTGTGCTTGTTTGAAAATTTAGAAAAAGTAATTCATTCAAAAATACTATGGACAGTAATTATAACCAATAAAAAGTTTTAGGTGTAGGTAAACTTTTCAACCAAGTCAAATTTGAAAATGAACACTCAAAAGAACTTTGAACTTAATAACCTCAAAATATACACGTATATAGTATTCTTTGATCACGAGTTCGTAATTAAAAAAAAAAACAAAATAATAAATAAGATTTTTTTGTCAACCCTAACCTACTAACTAACCTAATTCGTTGAGATTTTGGCGACGAAATAGTATCAATAAATTGTATCTCTCAGTTACGTTATCACATCCTTAAAGCTTATCCTAAACTAATCCGCGAATTATGTTGGTATAAAGACAGGTATTTTATCTGAGCTAGTTTTAGGCCACATTTTATTCAGGTGTGGGACTAGTGGTTTCATGTGGGTGTAGCATGGAATGGCCATAGCCAAATATAACTACTGGTTATCAAAGAAAACTCCCTAGCAATCCCATTCTGCAACTAGTAAGTGCTTTTGTTTGAGTTAATGTTCATTATCTACTGGTTTTCGACGCTATTGAACTAGTAGACTACCAAAACTGTCAAATATAAATTTCGACACCACTGATAGTTCATTTTACATGCGACCTCCTCTTTTATCCGTATAAAAACTGAAATTCTGAAAAACCTTTTCTTAGTGGATACCAAGTGGATACTCATACTTACGTTATACGGGGTGGATACTCAATAATACAATAAATGAAACCACGTGAAGTACTAATAAATACTATCAACTTTGACTATGGGACCAACTTCGAAATCGCAAAAAAAATTACATGTCTCCTCGGCAAAAATGTATGAAAAGCTGTAATTTTTTTGCGACGTAAGGCGCCGATTCCACAGGGAGAGTTCTAGAGATCCGCGTTCCGAGTTCTGCATTCCGTGTTGACTATTATACACACAGTAAGCAGTCTAGAGTTCTAGAGTTCTGCAATATTCGCTACTGATCGCACATCACACACTTTTTTGCTTTTAAGGCCCCACATAGCTTACAGTCAACGCGGAATGCAGAACTCGGAACGCAGAACTCTAGAACTCTTCTCTGTGGGATCGGCGCCGTTATACGGGGTGGATACGACAATAAATGAAACCACGTAAAGTACTCATAAATACGATCAACTTTTACGTTGGGACCAACTTCGAAACCGCAAAAAAAATACATGTCTCCTCGACAAAAATGTATGAAAAGCTGTAATTTTTTTGCGACGTTAACGTTGAATCTGCCACCAGTTCGGAATACACTTGTGAAGAAACTGTGAAGACTCCGGCAAGAAACTCAGCAAGGCATTTTTTTTGCTATCCTACCCTATTTTGGCGATGATAGCTCATTGGTAGTGACGTCGGGTACCAAGACGGAGGTCCCGGGTTCGAATCCTACAATGAGTTTGAGCTTTCGGTGAAGGAAAACATCGTGAGGAAACCATAGCATAGGTGGTAAGGTACTTTGTAGTACCCATCTAGCTGGCTGTGTTCCGACATCTTCGGCCACATCATCACTTACCATGATGAGATTGTGGTCAAACACAGGCCTATAAAAAGTAAAAAAAAAACCCTACCACCGCGACATGATTCCCTTTCGACCTCACAACGGCATGCGACCTTTTTGAAGAACTCCGTACTGTACTTCCTTGAGAAAACCACGGCTGTAGTAAAGTTGCGGTATAAAAGCGGCATTTATCTCCTAAAGTTCTATAACGGTTGTCGGTTACTCATCGTACTATAAACACTCAGTCTCCATTCAACAATCAAAATGACATATTCGTAGATGACATGTTATTATAGATATTCGTCAATAACACAAACAATTTATTCACATAATTAAATGACTAATGGTGACGGATAGCTTAATTAATATATTTATACAATTGATATATTATAAAGTATTAATGTCTAATTAATTCTACGAAAGTTCAACTGTACTAAACCGTATGATGACGGATTGTGTCATAATTGTTCTGACGTTCGGATGACGGATTGTGTCGTGATTTCTCTAACGTTCGCTTATTAGCAGTGGCGTAGCTACCTAGGAGCTAGACGGCGCAGTGCCCCGGGGCCCCTAAGCTCAGGGGGCCCCTCGGATTCTGACTTACAAACTATAAATTGAACACAGACATATAAGAAGAAGCAGACGAAGCATTCGCAAAAAATTGCGTAACAATAAAATAAATTAAATAGTTTAGTTGGGGCTCTAGTTTATTTTTTGCCCTAGGGCCTTTGGTTACCTAGCTACGGCACTGCTTATTAGGTTGGCGATGATAGCTCGGTATATTTAGAACCGGTGTAGTCATTATGTTAACGTTCATAAAGTGCCTTATCAGGGCCTAAATTGAATAAATACTTTTTGAATTTTATAGTAGTGATGTTGAGGTTGTGTGTGATGAAGGTCGTGAGTTCAAATCTTACAGCTAATTTGAGATTTCAGTCAATCAACTTTTTTCAAACTAGGTTATACATTCAAAATATGTGGCTTGGCCGTTTCACTACTACGAGAACTATTTAATTACAAAAAAGTAATGAGCTGTGAATACATTTTTCACCTTACTCCCATGTGATGTGATGGTAGCGAAACGGCCAAGCCATATATTTTGACTAAGGTGTAGAGTTTGTGAAGTTAGAGTTGTTTGTAGAGTAAGTGCATGTAGAGTTATAAGCTTGGCTTTACATGAGATCTGATAACTTCTTGACAGTGCGAGCCATATGTCTTGGCAACATTTTACATAAAAATGTTTTTGGTGGGATTCATAATTTTAGGATAAACATTATCAAAAAAAAATATTATCTGTTTTATTTTTGTAGCTGGTTTTTTTTTTTTAAAAGTATTAATATTTTACACATTGTTTTTGCTTTTATATAACAATAAATTTAGTTTTAATTTAGAGTGAGTTAATATTTTTCTTGTATTAATTTACTGTTGGTAGCAAACCAACAGTTTAAATAAATAAAAACATAAAGAAATATTTATGCCACATTTCGACAGCTTATAGGAGGTAATAAATGAGTCCTTTAACCTTTAAAATAATAAGAAATACCGTAGACACGACAGAAACGAACCATCAATGGATAGTTACGACTTTGTTTATGATGTAAAGATGACATACATACAAATAGTGTAGGTGTGTGCTATTTGTATAACGATGATCATTTGTCATAATTATAATAATAAATAATCAAAATTTTGACTTATGTCGTTCTTACTCAGTACCGTTGAGAACTTCTAAATGGTTTTAATAGTATGTTACGATACTGTGACTTAAGTGACGAGTATCGTATACAATTTTATAGCACGTGTGATATAAACCCGCACTTAGGTCACTCTTTTTCCGCGTAATACTGGACTTTTTAGTCACGAAGAAGCGTGAACTAAGTGCGAGTTTAGGTCGCAATGGTCACACAGTGCTATATTTTTTTTAATGAATGTGGCTTAGGTATTTGTATAAGAATTGAAAGCTTAGATGGGAATATGAGCTGTCATCACACTGTTTTAGGTTAGCTGGCGATTGGCGACCGATTATTATCTACGTGGATTGTTTCCACTATTGACTAAAACCACACTAAAACTGCCTTTTTCCCGCCTGATGGTATAACTGTGCGAAAATCTCTTCACACCCTTAAATAACACCATGCTTCCTTGGAAAATCCCCAGCGGGGAGTTCATTCCACATCTTCAGGTCTGTGGTACTGAAGGTATGTTAAAGTTTTGACTATAGACCTCTTGAAAAAGAAAGATGAGCACTATGAATGAAGTTCAGTAGAATCGGGTATTAACTTCAATGTTAAAACAAATTGAAGGAATTACCCGCATAATATAGATAATTCATGATGATAACGTAGTAAACTAATATCAGCTAGAAATAAGAATTATTGTATGATGGGGAATTCTTAATTTTTATATGATAAAATCATATATTTCAATACGTCATCGTTTTGTATTTGTATAGCAAACTGCGCATGATTTTGATCACACTTTATTCCCAGGTAAAATTAACAATCGAAAATCACACAAGACCGAGTCACGATGTTATCCTTGCAGGTGTATGTCCTGATGGTAAATGGTTACCGTAGCTTCATTATGGATGCTTGTAAAAGGTTACACTCCTTAGTGTCCTACAAATACTCTTCAAACCCTTCTTGAAGAACCCCTTGGGAACGCCAAACTAGGTTCAGGCTGAAGTCTTACAGGTGCATTTTTCAAGCGGGTATGGGTGGTCAAATACTTAAGTAGAGGCATTAGCGAAAAATACTCAAAAGAGAGAGGCCGATGTGGTAAAAAATATGAAACAAAGTCCGTCAGTCGGGTACGCGGGTGAAGCAATAAATGCCACTTTACGAGCAAGTGTGTTGAAAAATAATGTTATATCAATGGACTTCCCCCTATATCATCATAGTAAGAACATAAGTTCGAGAATATGACATTGTCATCAAAATTGATCGAATCCTCCGGAGACCAGCGGGCGGCGAGCTTTTTCCGCCAACGCGTCAGCTTGGCTATCCAAAGAGGAAACGCTGCCAGCCTTCTGAGAACCTTGCCGCGGCCGGCTTGAGGAAATTTTCTATTTATAGATTGTATTTGTACATATTCGTTGTAAATAAAGATTAGCAATAAAAAAAAACGTTTATGTAAAATAATATTATGAAATGTGGTAAAGAACCTATAAATACCTGAAACAATCTCACCGTATTTTTATCAACCTACTTTTCTTTTTAGGTGAGTCATAGATTGAAATGAAAATGTATTTTTAATTATTTTCGCACTATTAGTATAAGTACTAGCTACTGCCTGCGGCTTCGCTTGCGCTAATGTAGATTTTGTCAATCAATTCAGGTTCAGATTGTGACCTACTTCCAATGTTCTCATTAAGAATTTCCTGAAATATCTTAGTATCGCAGGGTTTTTTTTGGAAACGGATAAGGATTTGAACCTTGCAACACCCCCCTGATATAACGACTGTATCGTGTTGTGACGTCATAGAGCTTTTTTTCTATATTTTTTCATACAGAAAAAAATAGTGTTCCCGGGAAATAACTTTTAGACGGACGACCGGCTTCCGATCACCATGAAAAGCACTTTTTTTATTATTTTGTAAATATGAAAGCTCTACTTGTAATGAATTACTCATTACAAGTAGAGCTTTCATAGATTTCAGACTCAAGCCGGCTTTTCACTATGGGATATAATATAATAGGAATATACTTATTACATCTTGAGATATAATATTTTATCGCTCGTCATACATTTTGTTGAAAAAATATTTATAGTTTGGGATGTAATATTTATTTATTTATTTTATTAGGGTAACCAACAAGACATACACTAACTTAAATTATCTTAATTAATCAATACATAAATTGCAAGTGTTGCCTCAATTATAGGCTACCACAGCATGCAATTAATAATAAATTTTACAATATCACAAGATTTTACTACTTATATCACAATATTCAGAAAAAAAACGTCTAAAAAAGTTATCAAAAAGTTAAAAGGAATGAATATGTCAATGTAATTTAATTTACAATGATAATAATAATAATTCAAATATATAAAAACTAAAAGATTAAATAATTTTAATTTCATTCATAATTATGCCAGTTACTAAAAATTTCCCTCGGGAACACTACTTTTTCTGGATGAAAAAATATAGAAAAAAGAACTATGAAGTCACAACACGATACAGTCGTTATATCAAGGTGTAGTAAGGTTCAATTCCTTATCCGTTTCCAAAAAACCTGCGATACTAAGATATTTCAGGCAATTCTTAATGAGAACAGAGGAAGTAGGTATGCAAGTATTATAAGGAAATAATACATAATAGCATTATTCATTCCTAAGCATTAGATTAGGTAAATATTATTGAAAATTATGAATTGAATCATTGTTCTCCGTAAACTATTATGTCATAACCTAGTTCCAGATAATAATATGCGTAAATCTAAAATTGTTCCATGAAAATGAATGCCAGCGCCATCTTTTGGTTGCGACTGAAACGCTTAGGAGATGCAAAATTTAAAAAACCTTATTTGAATATTCTATTAATTAAGGTTTTATCTATACTAATATTAGAAAATTTAGTTTGTTATTTCATTATTATTATTTATTATTAGTTTGGATTGGGCACGGGCTAATAATTACCGCGGGGGACTGCTAGTCAGGGTTGGATTCAGACCCCCAAAAAAATATTGTCTATGGAAAATAAAATTATACTACTTGTCGAAAATTATACTACGTTTCGCGTTTTTCGTCCAGTTTGTTATGAATTTAAATAAAAATACATTTGGAAGGAAATTTTGGTTTTATTGTTGTAGTACAAATCAACCAAATTTAGGCAAGTAGATGTTTATTTCAGCCAATTCGTCAATCGGAACTTCGTCTTTGGCATTGACACGACATAGCATGTCGTCAGATGGAATAAATTAAATACACATTAGGTACATTTACTTTCTTTCACCGCATGAAAGTATCAGGAGTCATTAGAGCGATTTACTACAACTACAACAACAATTACAGCTTTATTTCGTAATTAAAGTAATATTTTTTAATTTATTTCAACCAGTAACAGTAGCAATCGACCTAAAGGTAAAATTATGGTATTTTCGCGTAGTATAATGGCATTACGATTCTACATACTACACATCATAAAATTATGGTACAAATAGTATAATTATACTACGAAATCCAACCCTGCTGCTAGTTCTTAATATTAGGTCTTTACCCATGAAATTGCCGTTTTGTATGAAAAAATTTAAACGATTTTTTTTCATGTATATTTATTTTATTAATCGAAGTAATCACCCATGCAATCAATGCATCTTTGCCAACGCAGTGGCAGTTTATTGATGCCCTTCTTAAAGAAATCAGCTGGACGGGAGGCAACAAATTCTTCAAAGGCATTTTGTACTGCCTCTCGGGTATTGAATTTTTTTCCCGCCAAGAAGTTATCCAAATTCTGGAAAAAGTAGTAGTCTGTAGGCGCAAGGCTGGTGAGTAGGGCGGATGACGGAGAACTTCCAACCCCAGTTCTTGCAACTTGGAGACCGTCTGCTGTGCAGTATGAGGTCGGGCGTTATCGTGCAGGAGCAGCGGAGACGAGCGATTGACCAATGCTGGTTGGAGATGTGCCAGCTTCTCCATCATTGTGTTCAGTTCTTCACAGTACACATCCGCAGTAATGCTCACCCCGTTTGGTAAGAAGCTGTGATGAATACCACCGGCGCTAGACCACCAAACAGTGACCATTACTTTTCTAGGGGTAAGTTTTCGTTTAGGGCATTGTTTAGGTGCTGAACCAGGAACCAACCAACTTGCTGAGCACTTGCGGTTATCAAACAGAATCCATTTTTCATCGCAGGTAACAATGCGGTTCAAAATTCCTTCATTTGTGTGTCTGTTGAGCAGTGCAAGGCACGTTTTGACGCGTCCTTCGCGCTGGCGATCATTGAGTTCGTGGGGCACCCATTTGTCAAGCTTTTTTACCTCGCCAATTTGACGCAAATGGACCAATATTGTTTTGACGCTAACGTCGAAAGCTGCTGCTAATTCAGCCGTCGATTGTGTATCATCAGCTTCCACAATCGCCTTTAATTCGTCGTTGTCGACCAAAGTCTTCGGACAACCACGAGGTTCAATTTTCAGGTCGAAATTCCCAGATCGGAAGCGAGCAAACCAATAACAGGTGTTGCGTTGGTTTGTAGTGTTAGCTCCGTAAACGTCGTTGATGTTGCGTGCCGCTTGTGCCGCGTTGCTGCCACGACGGTACTCATATTCCATAATTACTCGAATTTTTAACGTATCCATGATGACGAAAAAGATTGAAATGCGATGAAAATGTAACACTAATCAATAAACAAATGACTACTTTTGGAAAAAGAATTCCATGTTTTTAAAATAAAATTAATTTGAAATTAGAATTCTTAGCCAAACAAAAATTATTTTGATTTGAAATGGCCAGTACTGCAGAACGGCAATTTCATAGGTAAAGACCTATGAAATTGCCGTTCTTATTCAAAGATAAGATCTTTATTCAAAGAAATATCATATTCCTATTGTTAATTATTATTATACCATTAAAATGCTAAGTTACCTAAAAGGCTGTATAAAATTTTCTTATAGGTAAAATTACTGTAAGTTTTAATCCCATCAAAAACATTCTGTAAAAAACTAGCCAAGTCTCGATGAAATGTCTTGTTTATCTCTAAAACGTAATGGAATCTAGACATAGTCGTGCCAAGTCTAAGGTTCCTTACTGCGATTTCTTTATTATTATAGTTAATCTTGTGTGACTTGGCCGTTGAACATTCTTTATACGTTAGTCAAGTACAGATTGGTGCAATGGTGTCATGGAACACCCTTCAACGGCCAAGTCACACAACATTAACTATAATAATAAAGAAATCGCAGTAAGGAACCTTAGACTTGGCACGACTATGTCTAGATTCCATTACGTTTTAGAGATAAACAAGACATTTCATCGAGACTTGGCTAGTTTTTTACAGAATGTTTTTGATGGGATTTCACTTCTTTTTGTAGAAAATGAAGCGGCCCACCAAGTTGAATATTTTTTGTAAAGGCGGTATGTCGATATCTCTAATAGTTTGGTTGGGCTCTTGTGTTTTCTAATCAGGGTCACCAGGTACTCCAGATCTGCGATTATCCTAGTTTTTATAGTTTTCCCTTTATGTGGTCATTAAACCCTAACTCTGTACCAAATTTCAGCTCTCTGAGTTTATGGGAAGTACTAGTTCTATTTTGATGATCATAAGTGAGTGAGTGAGTGAGTGAGTGAGTGAGTGAGTGAGTGAGTGAGTTTCATAAATGTGAAACTTTGCTTTCACTTAACTTCGGAACTAAATGACCTACAAACTTGAAATTTTGGATTTTAAGTATGTGATTATAGCTTACTGGATGACGAAAATTTCTGCGTTCGGGTCTTATCCAGAGGTTCTCAAATAGGGGCCTGAAAATGCGGCGAAATGGTTCCAGTAAAGGATGGTACGGCAGTGTTTGCTTCGCGCTCGACTCGGCGGGGGCACTGCCGTGCCCCCCGATGCACAACTTGAAATATCATTTTAATTGTGATCTAATGAAAATTAATTTTGATTTATCTACATAGTTTATCTACCTTAAACCCGCGGCTGTTTCAGAATTTTAGCTGTAGGAGTTTTTTTTAAATAATCCTGTACTTTTTTCCTTTAGGTGGAGGTACTTCCCAAGTTGAGCTGCTCTTTGAGCGAATAAACGCTACGCTCTATCTCTCTTGGTTTAGTATATTTATCACATAATTTACGAATAGTTTTGACGTATAATTCTAAACAGTATGAAAAAATTACAGTGTAGGTATTGCTGTAAAGTGCATCTACCCCACATACATATAACATTTTTGGGTAAAAAATATTTGACTTACTTAGTCAAATTTTAGGGAAAATAGGCAAAGAATTGCTTTTGATTTCGGCTACATAAAACTCTCGTTCATAAAATTAAAACAACAAAATTAAATTTCAGATCAAAATCAATCCATTTTCTGAAAAAAAAAAAACAAAGAAATAAAGTAGCTCATTCATTAGTTAGATCATAATTGAAATTATCTTACATGTTGTGCATTAAAACTTAAAGAAATACAGCATTTTAACTGTATCACGTCTGTAAAAAAACGTGTTTAAAAAAAAATACTTCTCATTTCAAATTGTATTTGGAACCGTTGTAGAGTCATTTTGTTTCAACGTTCATAAGTGCCTTATCAGGGCCTAAATTAAATAAATACTTTTTGAAATTTGATTTGTAAAATCACGTAAATCAGATTTTAATTGTTTTCCTCGCCCGCGCGGTACGCGAAACGGAAAACTTTACTCAAAAATATAAAAAACTGCAAGATAGGAAAAGAGATAGGAAATAAATAATTTTTATTTATTTCCTATTTTGGGAGCCAGTGACCCTTGTGTTTTTGTAGTAATACAATATTTAGATTATAAACCAGAGCTCATAGGGGAGGGGGAAAGGTCGGTAATGCGTGAGCGATACTTCGAGTGTTGCAAGCGTCCATATGGCTACGGTAACCGCTTACCATCAGGCGGGCTATGCTTGTTTACCGACTAAGTCATCTAAAAAAATACTATTTCAGAAAAAGTCTGTTCTTTTTCTGAAAAAGTATTTTTTATAATTTTTCTTGTATCCTTTAAAGTACTATATACATCGTTAACGATACCGAATAACCTTACGCAAAATAATGTCTTTATCATGTAAAAAAAAAAACAATAAAGGCTTGGTTAAGTAACCAGTCTTGTCGAAATAGTGGGCAGTACCTATTTAAAAAAAAAGTATTGTTGGTTCCCCGTGATATGGGAAGTAACCTATGCCTAACATTTTATTTGTACGAGCATTCAGTTTGAACTCAAATTAATCCGGAACTTATTACCTGAGCTAAGCCTGAGCTATGTGCTTCTACGATGGGGGCGTCCCGTTCCGTCGAGTTTGAAAAATCTGCCGAAGATACTTCAAAAAGCAGCCTCATCTCGTACATAGCAAAGTTGATGTTGATATATTTTGTTGTATATTTTTTTCCCGCCATATTAAAACAGATGATCGTTGGCGCCAAGCGCAGTGCATTCGCAACGCGCACGCTAACCGCACGCATGAAAGAACGAAATTACCGCGCTTCGATATTCGAATATTCAGTGACGGTTCTATATTATTTTTAAAACTTTTTTTTAATAGCCAGTGTAAAATTTATTTAAACGGCTCGTGTTACTATGGCTTCATGACGTTTTTTTTTCAATTTTAAGGACCGTTTTCATCTGTGAAAATTTTATTATGAACTAATTTGCGTTTGTTAAGGCTGTTTAGCATTTTCAGACAGTTTTGGTCTATTTTACTTGGTTGTGCTTAGTTGTTGCTGAAGAGAGCTGTCATGGCGAACACGTAAGTGAAATATATTTTAGCATAACTAAATATTTAAGTGTTAGATTGTTTTCAGTGAAGGAAGTGTTTGTGAGAATTTGCACAACTTACATTGATAATTAGGCGCCAAGCCGTGGAAGTGATATTCATAGTATAATTAGCTTATTCAAACTAAGAAGACAATACTTATCTACAAAACGAATATTTCAAAGCGTTCATAATTAAACTCAAAAGCGTAACCTAAGAACATCATAACTTTTTATGAAACGCATTATAAAAAATAAAACTTAAAAACCATAAACTTTTAATGTCTGCCATCTGAGCTTCGTCCGTAAAATTGATTTTATTGGTTCCGCATAATCAGTTTTAATTCGACATCTTTTGTTAAAATATTTTTTGGCAATTATTTTTCATTCCATGACATGTTTTTTTTTGTTTGGAAAAGGACTTATATCAGACCGTGGGAGACTACAAACACAGATACATCTTGCAGAACTTAATTTTATTGTCTTTATTTCCGGTTTAGTCTTTATTAGTAACAGACAGTACGTTTACGTTATGCTTTGCAATTTTTAACGGTTTTTTATAAGTTCTTAAAAAAAAAAAACTCTATGTCAATCATCCTTTTAGAATATTTCTGTCAATGATTTGTTAGTACTACTACCTCAGAGTTATTAATATACTAAAGTTACCTACTATCGGTAGGTACTTATCGATTTATTTAAAACGTATAGTCAAGTCAAATTCAGTTGACGTCCTTAAACTGAAGTTTTAGTAAAACTGTCACTGTTCTACTAAAACTTTTCACGGACTTTTTGAGGTAAATAGAAAAGTCACCATTCAAATTCAGTTGACGTCCTAAAACTAAAGTTTTAGTAAAACTGTCACTGTTCTACTAAAACTTTTCACGGACTTTTTGAGGTAAATAGAAAAGTCACCATTCAAATTCAGTTGACGTCCTAAAACTAAAGTTTTAGTAAAACTGTCACTGTTCTACTAAAACTTTTCACGGACTTTTTGAGGTAAATAGAAAAGTCACCATTCAAATTCAGTTGACGTCCTAAAACTAAAGTTTTAGTAAAACTGTCACTGTTCTACTAAAACTTTTCACGGACTTTTTGAGGTAAATAGAAAAGTCACCATTCACACATTCATTTCACTTCACTTTACTGATATACTCTGTAATTGATTTTTATTGGATAAAAGGCCACCGATAATAATAAAACAAATAAAAATTGATAACATTCAATAAAACTCAAAATATACGATTTTATTTACCCAATCTAAGTTCTGTCAAAAACTTACTACAATATTATGTATAAACAAAATTTTAGGGTTCCGTACCCAAAGGGTGCCAATGGGACCCTATTACTTGTACGTAGTATTTATATACTCTGAGCTATTACTAAGCCTTCGTTGTCCGTCCGTCCGTCTAGTCTGACTATCAGTGGGCTATATCTCATGAACCGTAATAGGAACACTTCATGTGCGAGTCCGACTCGTACTTAGCCGGTTTATTTTTGTTATAAAATCAGAGCCACAGAGAAGTTTATGTTAAATTTAAATTACTTATTAGCATAATATTAAGGCTAGATTGTAGTATGAATATGGAACACTAAAGAAGGTGTAACCTAGGATAAATAAAAAAAAAAAAAAACTGAATTGATTGTCCAAAATATCATCATTGAAGCCATTGTAAAAATATATGAGAAATGATCTAAGTTTGCTAGTTCACTAAACTGTGTTTAAGGTTATGCTCCGCATACAAATGAGGAGTTTTAAAGTTCCTAAATACTTCGCCCTTGGCAACAGGTATTCAATTCTGAACGCCAATAGTTTTTTACTACATGCTACCTTTTTATTGGAATATGTTTAATGACGTTTTTAATTCAAATGTCATAATTGAAAAAAAAAATATGTGAACCTCCTTTTAAAATACATTAACTAAATCGATGATAAAAATGCATAAATTATCGAGTGACATTCAAATCGATTTGTATTTCTAAAATTAGAACGATTAAATTCATATTCTATTTTTAAACATGATAACATTTTTATAGTGTTTTATTTTTTAATTTATTTATTAAGACAACAGAATACAACCAAAAATAGCAACAGAATTATACGCATTATAGATAAAAACTAGACTACTAACTAAATTTAAAAAAGTACTAATGGAACCTTGGAGGTAAAAATGTAACCTTGCTTAGTTTCTTGCCGGATTCTTCTCAGTTGAAATCCGAGTTCCGAACCGGTGGTAACTTCAGTAAATGTGACCTTCATAAGTGCCCTTCTGGGGCCTAAATTGAATAAATGGCTTTGACTTTTGACTTATGATGTTTTTTTTTTTTTTTTTTTTTTTTTTTATTTGGGTAAACCAACAGTTGTTAAAGCTAGATTAATTATATTATTATTATTTATAACTTAAAAATAATAGTTCCGGGCCTAGCGTTTACTTAGTAGGCAATTATTTTCTGTAACCTACAGCGGTACACAATATATCTAAATTCTGAATAGGCCTGTAAATCTTTTATCTGTGGGCGTTTTCCAATTATTTAAATTCTCTTCAGAAAACATAACAACAACTTTATAACAGTATTGCCACAAACAATCCACAATAATTTTTACGACTCGGTCAAGTTTACGTTTAGCATAAAGTATTAATTTTACGGATTAAGAAATATACGCAAATAAATATGCGGTCACCGTTTTGTGGCACAAAATCGTTAAATACAAGTCTTGGTATAATATTCAACAATATATAATATGAATAAATTTGCAACAATGTTTTTATTATTTTGTACCTTGCTAATAATCAAACATGGTTGATATTGATCAATTACATAATGAAATTAACTATATACATTTGGTAAAGGTAACCGGTTGCCAAAAATCATTGATAAAGTTAACCGGTTGCCAATATCAACTTGATTTAGTCCAATGATCTTCATCACGTCCCGATAGTGATATTATGTCTTGGATTAAGATAATAGTATATGGTTTCCTTCTGACGTTAACCGTTCATTCTTTAAATTAAAAACTTACCAAGTGCGAGTCGGACTCACACACGGAGGGTTCCGTGTAATATTAACTAACTCAAATTTGCTATGAAAAAAAAACGCCAAAAATATTGAATGAAAGGTAAATTGCGAGATTTATGACGTATTAAAAAAAACTACTTACTAGATTTCGTTCAAACCAAATTTCGGTGGAAGTTTGCATGGTAATGTACATCATATATTTTTTTTAGTTTTATCATCCTTTTATTTTAGAAGGTACAGGGGGGGGGACACACATTTTACCACTTTGGAAGTGTCTCTCGCGCAAACTATTAAGTTTAGAAAAAAATGATATCAGGAACCTCAATATCATTTTTGAAGACCTATCGATAAATACCCCACACGTATGGGTTTGATAAAAAAGCATTTTTGAGTTTCAGTTCTAAGTATGGGGAACCCCCAAAGTGGCTGTGACATACGGACAGACAGACAGACAGACAGACATGACAAATCCATAAGGGTTCCGTTTTTTGCCATTTGGCTACGGAACCCTAAAAGCGTTGTTAGTGCAGAGAATGAATATTATTTATAAACCATGTGCAGTAGTTTTTTAAATATTATTTACACAGGTGCCGATACACATGAGTTCGCGTCTTATCTATTGATAAGAAAGATTAAACCACCTTTCATCAGGACCTTATCGTCTTTTATGTTTCCGCAGTGATTTAATATGGATAAAATATTAATAATAGGTTTAGTAACACTACGTTGTAATAGCGCTACACTATACTTATCGTAGATCATACCTAAGTCTTTGGAATTAGGAATTAGTTCTAGTTTACATTAATATATACAAATACATAGGTGGTTAAGAGGTTACTGCGAGCCAGCTTCATATAAAATGAAGTTTATTATTGATTGGGATATCAAGGAACAAAATTCAATGAAAATTTGTAAACACTATCCGATAACCTATATATTTGCCAGTGGAAAGTCAATTCCCGCTAAGTTATAATTTCTCAAAGTTACAAGAACATAAAATCTCGCATTTTTTGATACAACCCATGTTATTTTATTTTTATATTTATAAGTACCTATACAATATTTGTGGGTTTTCCTTGCCAGGGGTTTCAGAATTTCATATTAAAATATACGTTATAACAACATATATGTCAAGCTATTTAATTAAATATAGATACCACAAATAAATGTCTAAAAACTATTCCCATAAATGAATATACCTTAAAACAATCTTAGCACATAAACGAATATGCCAGCATCCGCAGTTAGTCGGCAGACAGTCAGACAGTCCGCAACCGGTTACCACATCCTCTACCAAATTAATGACTGGAGGTTGTCATCATCAAACTGCTTAGGGATTTCTTTATCAAGGTACTTTATTCGTCTTCGTCATTCGATGAACGCTCCATTATACTTCACAACGTTATCATGGCGCCTTCAAGTCAATGCCTCGTGTATTATAAATAAAAACATTAATATGAATACAAATTTTAATGGACTATGAAATTAAGTATTGAAATATTTATTTCTATGTTTACGTTTTCATACAATGATATTAACATATCAATGGCTCTACAAAGAGTTGCCTTTATTCCGTTAAATATTTAAAAATATTCTGTTACCAACATGACAAATAGAAAATACATTCGAGTTTTAACCATCTGTCAAAATATTAGGCTACCTAGTTCTTGCATGAAGTACTTACTGTAATTTTTTTTTCTTCTACGGCAACAATACTACACGAAGTCTTTATGTAATACTTTTGTTGCTAGATATGGCTCTTATAATGAAGAAATACGGAGTCAACATAAGATATTTGGTAATTCTTATCGGCGATATTTAAGGAATACAGAATATGTGGATAAATTAATAAAATATTTCGATGTTAATAAATACTAGAGCCCGGATGTTATTTTGAATTTTCAGATGAGAATAGATAAGACTTATGCTTTTTGTATAAATACAAAAAAAATGTGCCATTTAATTTGATGATTGCACATGTATTGTATGTTGTGGTGTTATTGTGGAGCCTTGGATAGAAAACTTTTGAATACATCCTGATTACCCCATTAATTGCTCCTAATTACTGTTATCGGGTAATTATTGCTTGCTGCAGCAGAAAGCAGAGACATCGAGAAAACTCACGTATGGCTTTACTATCTCCTCTAGTGTTGCCATTTTAAACTGATAACTGGATCATTTAATAATTATTTAAAAAAAACTATAAAACGGCACAACCAATAATAATCGCAATCGATTAAAGTTTTAACGTTGGCCGGAAAAAAAATACTTAGCCCAAAAAAAGTGTGTGCAAAATACTGCGTAGCTCTTACATTGAGCTATTATTAGTACGTATAGAGAAGCCGCCACACATCACAACTATGTTCCGTTCAAGTGAGGCTATCCGGCCACACTTGTTGTAGAACGATGAACAAAACGCGTAAGCGCCTTGAAAGTTACGGTGATTGCGAGAAAAATACTCCTAAAAGCGTTCTGATAGCGCTACGTGTTTCTACTGTCTGCTTAGACGACTAATTATTGTTTCAGCGCTAAAGAGAACTTTAGTTGACTCTAAAATGATGAGACATAACCTTTGCTTATGATAGCTTCTCTATTCGTAGTAATAATAGCTCAATGAGCTCTTACGCATGTTTAAGTTACGCTAAAAACTCAATCGAAAGATACTCCGATGATGTTTATGCGTAAAGAAAATAAACGATGGTAGCAAAATAATTCTATTTTGTTTACATTATTTGTATATTTAATGCTAATTGGTTACTGGAATCGGGTATTTTGTTATTTTTCTCTCATGTGAAGTATTTTCGCATCTTCTATAGGTAACTTTTTTCGGTATGAGTAGAGAACTATTATTAGACTTTATTATTTTTGATTAACAGGACCATGAAGTCGGTTAACTAGCGTACGGCCCGCCTGATGGTAAGCGGTTACGCAGCCATATAGACGCTTGCAACACACGGGGCATCACTCACGTGTTACCGACCTTTTCCCCTCCCCAATGAGCTCTGGCGACCTTATTCACGCGCAGGAACACAACATAAAGTTATTTGCCTGCGGTATTCTGTAAGGTGGAGGTACTTCCTCAGTTGAGCTGCTCTTTGAGCGAATAAACGTTACGCTTTCTTAAAATTCAGAATGGTCTGAGCGGATGTTTTTTTTTACCAAAAAAAAAAAAAACAGTTGATGTTTTTTATTTACCAAAAGAAGTTCTCCAGCCAGCCGTGACTTCTGCGCAGCTTAATCACCCTAGGTTTTATTTTTAGAAAAACCCAGACACTAATATATTATTCTAGATCCAAATATACAATTCGTAACAATTATATTTTAAATTAGTTTTAATTATAATGCAGACATGTGACTGAATTCTATGCATGAATATTTTAAACTCGTTAATTTGACAGGATAGTGTTTAAATGTGAATGAATGTTGCCAATTTGAATATTAAGTAGATTACGAACGAAACCTTTTAGCATACACGAATTAAAAGTTTGCAGAACCTGCATAGGTGCACAGATTAGATTAGATAATTATGTAAAAATAGTAGTCTGCTTTGTTTATATGTATGTCGGCTTTCCCTCCGAATTATTGGCTCGGGAAGATATAGGTTGACATTCGAAAAAAATATTGTCTCACGTCTAAATTGATTATGCGTCTCTTTCTCTCTCGCAGTGTCATTAGGATTGTCATATTTCATTCCATGCTATGGACGTCTGCTTAGCGTAGCGAAATTCTAAGACTGTAGAGTATCTATATACTCTGAGCTAAGACTATGGTTTCAACCGGGGTCTGATTTTAAAGTGATAATAAATTTAAATACTGTAATCATTAATCGAAACTAAAATACATAAATGTGCCAGTCTAACATTTATTTTTCGCGATTTGAATTTGGAACGCATTATTTTTTCAATCCGTTTCAATTCGGTCGAGAGGTTTTATAATGTATCATAATTTAATCGCAAATGGCATAATTTTGATCCGTTATTTTATTATATTCGTAAATTTTATTGTAAGTGATTTATTATTTTGTGTATAATAATGGGATATAATAATTTATACTTATGGTAATAATAAATAAATATCCGGGACATTCTTCACACACGACAACCTCTGCTTAGTTTGGGATCAGATTGTGTCAAAATTGTGTTCCATCTAACGAACTTTCAGTGGTGTCGGAATTGTGACATTTTACAGTTTTGGTAGCGCCATTATGGCGTCATAATGGAGTCATTATGGCGCCATTATGGCGCTATTGTGTTAGTAGGCACTGATCTGATACCACTGAAAGTTTATTGAATGGAACACTATTGTAATAGCCCCTGTTTACTACTATAAAACATATAGATACACTTTTAGATACATTCAAATACCTACATAATATCTCATCGATCTCTGTGAAAAAGTACTAAACTACCTCAGGACATAAATACATGTTCATGCAGATCCGAAAAGAACGGTAAGTAATCGTGAATCAAGTAATAAATAATATTTAAAAAGAATAACATAAAACTGTTATCTCGTAATGGTAAAAATAACCTCAATCCTTTTTTGAAATTCGAACATCGATCTACATTTGCATTGAGAAATGAAAAAAAAATATATTTTTAAAACTGGAATGAAATCCGTTGCAAAAGAAACGGATACTTGCAGTGACATTTGATCCGGCGCCGCAGATTAACGGGTTAACATTTAACAGAGCATGTGTGGAGAGATAATAATAACAGATAGAAAGTTGTGTTTATTTTTACTTTTTACCGTTGATTGTATAGTAATTACCTACTTAAATTGATATTTACTTGATTGAAAGTGCATTTCACAATATTTCTATATTATTGATCTAAGGCAGTGTTTCCCAAACATTGTTCTGCGATGGCCCAGTAATCACACTGCCCCTTCGTGACCCACTTAATACTTTTAAACTCAAGCTGGTTCCTTCCAATTAGGTAAAATATTACACATTTATTAATAGTAAAAATCTTTTATTAATACTACGTATTTTGGTATCGCCTATTTTTTTTCGTCACAAAATTTTTGTGCGAAGTATGGAGTTGCTGCTTATTTTTTACCAAAGAATCCAAGTTCGCGGAAAATGTTGCGACCCGGTATTTATTTTGATCGCCCGGTACTGGTTCGCGACCCGGCTAATAGGAAACGCTGATCTAAGGCAATACATACAATTTGACCTTTGAATTCCACTTTTCGAAAATGCAGCAATTTATCTATAAAACTATGTATTGTATTACTAAATTTTTATGTGGTTATAAGCCGATCGATTTACCGTTTGGGACAGTGGGGGGCGAAGTTTCCGATTTGCTCGTCTTCAAAATTGATCAAGGCCTCCGAGGACTAGCGAGCGGGGAGCTTTTTCCATCTATACATTAGCTTTGTTATCCAAAGACTAAACGCTTCTAGCCTGTTGGGAACCTTGCCGAGCGGCAGACTCGAGGAAATTTTCTATTTATAAATAGACTAGCTATCCCCAGCCTATAATACTCATAATGTAGCTTCTTATTAGTGAAACAATATTTCGAATCCGACTGGTAGTTCCAGAGATTAGCCCGTTTAAATAAACAAAAAAAACTTCTGCTTTATCATATTAGTATGATATAGTATAGATGTTAAAATTAACTCTTAGTTTATAAGGTGTTTCTTTATAGTCTGGCGTATCCTATCAGTTTGGGCACATATTCTTGTAATATCATTCAGTTGTCCAAACAAGACATTAGGAGCCCAGAGAATGGAATCCCAAGGTCAAAATTGATGCTCTTAATTAGCACTCCTCGTTCTTACTGTTTAGAACAGAGGCTCTCAAAGTTTGAAGTAACGCCCCTTATAATTTTCTAATTCTTTATCCATTTGGAGCCGAAAGACTAGGACCACAGTTCTTCTAATTGCTATGTCATGCCTGATTCCATTATCAATACCTATTTAATTACTATAAGTATTTATTTAATACTAGCTGACCCCCGCGGTTTCATTCGTGTACGGTTTTTTGTTTGCGCGTAAACATATTTTTTTTACAGTGAAAGTGCCGTCAAAATCGGTCTAGCCGTTTCGGAGATTAGCCGGAACAAACAGATAGACAGACCGACAACAATTTGAAATTGTTTTTTTTGTATTCTTTCTTACCATACTTTCATGTGCATTTAGTAAAAACGCTGTTTTTTTGACATTACATACAGAAACTTTAATTTTAATTATATGTTTAGACAATGTCTTCGTTAATACGTACTTTTTTTTTTGGCTGATAGAAACTACCTACTACATTGCATTGTCAAAATAGTTTTTTTACTCGACGAAGTTATTTTATACGAATGTAGATAATTATACACAGCTTTTCATTAGTCTTTATAGACTCTACATCCTAACTATCCTATTATTATTATTATCCTAATTTATCCTTCCTATCCTAACTATTATAAATGCGAAAGTGAGTTTGTTTTTTGAGCGCGGTGGACACCTAGTTTAACTACCATAGGTTATCTGCATGCCAAATATCATGATGATCCGTGGAGTAGTTGAGGTGTGAAGGCGTAACAAACAAATAAACAAACAAACTCACTTTCGCATTAATAATATTAGTAAGGATTACTAAAATTTCTGTTCAATGAAAACAGAAAAGTTTGGCATTCGCTGAACTAATCAAACACACGCACGTTATCTCCTTGTATCTTAGTTGCGCAGGCTCAGTTAACGCCGAAATGTTTTGTCTGTCCTTATGTCTGTTGTTGTAAACGTTTTTATTTAAACTAGATAAGGCTGAAATTTGAATGAGTATCTCGGTTTTTTCCTGCGTATTTGGGTCTTCAATTTTTTTTTTTTCCTTAAGTCAAAATATTCAGTGAAGGGACTAGAAGTGCTTTCAAGAAAGCAAAGTACTTAGTACTAAGTTACTTTACTTTACTTTAACCACGCAAGATAGCTTTTTGAAGTGAAAAGCAACATTCTAATGTATTTCAGATGTATTTATAAAACACCGAATCGAAACAAGAAAAGGGATTTTAATGTGTTAAGGAGGCCCTTCATTGCCAACGCAACTTCAACGCAAGCATAGCCTAAAAGCTTGTACTTTCACCCAACGTAATGTTTGACTGCGAAAAAAGAGAGACAGCATCAGAGCCGTCGGTTATCAGTCGGTAAATTCCGCTGATCACTTCCGCTTCGCTAGGTCGTCATTCATGATTTCGCATATCATAAAACTTGTTCCAGGAGTATACTTCTTGTGAAAAAAACTTACAAGTTTGTGAAAAAAAAGTTAGTTATTTAGAATCTCCAATACATTTGCAAGCCTGGTATCTAGATGATTTCTTAATTTTTTCAATTTATAAGTACATTAGATATGGCCAAAGTTCAGGTAAAATTTGTGCTAAACGCTGTTTTTCAGAGGCTTTTATTGAATTTGTTTCACACTTTTTTAATTTTTGCCTAGATACACGGCTAGATATAGTGCACAAGATACCAATTTGTTTAAAACATCTAACGAAAGATTTTTAACAACGCCACTATCAGTACAGAGCTTTTGTATGAAAAGTATGGCGGATTGACTGATCTTAAAGAAGGAAAAAACAAAATAGGCCCTACCACACCGCTGAGATATCATCCTTATCATCAATTATTCTCTACATCCTGAAAATAAAGAGTATTTTCAAGCACACGCACAAAATAAGACTTATTTACATAAATCTTATCAATCTATATTCTATATACATCAATTCAGTTCAGTTATTCTAAGAAGCTCTACAAAGCGATTTGGCCTAGATATTTAATTGATTCAGAGAACAGTTGCTCTAACAAATTGAAGTTCAAAGTTATTACAATACATTAGTCGTTAGGATTCTTACTCTATGGCCTTAGTTTATGACAAAATAACATTATTGTCGCCTTAAAATCGTATTATCGCCTTTTTTCTGAAAAGACAAATACCCTATGTATTTGTCTTTTCAGAAAAAAGCCGAATGTTAGTAGATATTGAATCTTTTTTTTACGTTTGTAGAGGCCTCAAGGTATTACAATATCTTATTAGAATGACCCTTAGAAGACTAGTCTAGAATACATATTTGAGTAAGTAAACCTCTTTTCTTGGCTTTGATTTCATTCAAAAAAATAGCCATGACCACACATATAAAATTTCAAAAAAAAAAAAGGAAATTCAAGAAAGTTTTGAATGTCTTCCAATATTGTTACATGACCAGCATACTCATGACATCTATGCATCTATTCTCGTATGTAAAAATCAATGGGTATATTATAACTATTATGTTTGTAATGTTCCTAACCATTCATACAATTGCGATGAAACTTTGCCGAGTTCTTCCATCCTCTTCATTGGAACTATACCGGGTGTATTTCGCATGGTAACGCAAACTTCGCGAAAAGGCTACACCTAATGCCACTAATCAAATTGTGAAAGTCATTCACCTCGCTAATGATCGGTTATAGAAATTATCATTTTCGAGCGCGCAATGTATTGTGAACTAGTATGTCGCTGACTGCAGGCGAATATCGCCATAAGACACCGTTTCTAGTTTTATTTACATTGCTACTTTTAGTGAAAGTAATGAATTAATAACTTATTTATTTGAAATCTCTTTGGGTTAGGTAAGAATAACGATTATGAACAGTCTAAAGTAAAAAAAACTCATTTTTTTTTTTTAATTTGGGAAAAACCGACGAAAAATTTCAACATGGGGGGGTCCAGAATCATGTCCTGGACCCATGGTATCCGTTTGTGCGGCGATGTCCCTCATAGTTTATAGTGTCCGACTGAAGGTTTCTAGCAAGCGCCGAAATTGATCGAATTATTACGAATGCTCGAGAGTTTTTTTTTTGACAAGTTGCAAGTTAATTTTAATCATATCGATAAGTTGTTCATAAAATTGTAAAAAAAATATTCACATTTAGTCGATCTTGAACTGAATTTCTTAGGATTATTAAACCTTCAGGTTCGGTTGCGGCCAGAAATCGACCTTCAGTCGGGCAGTAATTGGAACCAAAATAATTTAAGGAGCATGCTCAAAGCTTGAACCGCCGTTCGTGGTATTCCCAAGGAAGAATAGGTTAGAAATCATGAATAAGGGTGTGAAGAGATTTTTTGCAGGGTCGGTAAGCAAGCGTATATAATACCGTCAGTATTAGTAGTAATAGTACGCTTGCTTACCATCTGAGTGGAATAAAAAAGTACCTACTTATGGAACACTAATAGTACTTTAATTGTTACTTTGAAAAACCGCAACAAATGTCTGTCCGTATGTTGGCTTAATTCCAGAAGTGCTTTTTATTCTTGTGGTTTCTACTAGAAAGCTAATATTTATATTCTGTGTACTTTTTATGATTATGACTCAATAAAGAATTAGGTTCTTCAGCTGGCGTGAAGCCGTGGGCTGTCCCCATTTCATCATGACTCAGATTGACTCCACCTCTATTTTCAAATTGTTTAAATGATACTCAAAAGTAAAAATATATGTGAGTAACAATTACTCGGCAACAGCTGACATATTTCCGTACGTATAAAAACAAAAAATTCTAACTTTATTTGCGTTCGAAACACCCCCTTATTCATAATCGCTTTTTAACTAAATCAGTGTAATAGTGTGCCCCGTCTCATTCTTTCGATCACCAAATGTCACCTGTCAGATAAAGACTTCGGAATTTTAGCTAATCAACGTTTGATAACTTTAGTATGAATAAGGCGGTTAGGTTACATAACGCACTAACCGCAAAATTTTGTTGGTAGGGGTTGCCGGGAATAGTATAACCATACTGTTATGCCTAAGGGTGAGTAAGTGGGCCAAAATAAATCTAAATGTAGTTTTGAAGAAAGTTGCACATAGGTCATGAGTTTTGACACCCACAAACATTTGTGTGTATGTCTGCTTGCTTTACAAGAAGCCTCGGAAGCCTCGTAGGCGGCTTGAAACCTCCAACAGTAGGTTGACTACTAGCCTATCTCCACCGATCCGCAGTAGGCACGCGTGGTGGAATATCTGCCCATTCCCTTTCAACCTCATTTGTGAAAGGAGGCCTGTGATCAGCAGTAGGACATTATGGGCTGATATCAGTTATTGTTTCCCATATTACAAGCTCTGCTTAGTATGGGATCAGAATGCCGTGTGTGAACAATATCTCACGAGATTATTACCTTTAGTTTGCTAGATCCGGTTTCCTAACTGCAGGTCTAATTTAAGGTACTAACCCACAGACCTATTATGTCAGTTAAACTGCTAATTTTGACGTATAAGTGTCAATGAGCTGTCAAACACGTGACGTCATTCCCACGTGAAGTGTTTGGAATATTACAATAATTTTAAAGGGAACTTAACACGATGATAGTTCACTCGTAGTGTCTCGTAGTCCCAGTGACATGGTCGTGAGTTCAAATCCTACTAGCTTGAGCTGCCGGTGAAGGCATAGAAAAAACCTCAAATCAATGGACTTTTTTCATCTTTTTTTGTTGTTTTGATTTGACATTATTATTGGAATATTTTTAACATTATTATTTATTTATTTAATTAATAATATGGATAAGCATAATCGGGGCACGGCGTATGGTAGACTGTGTTAATAGGGAACCCTAAAAAGGGTTTTTGGAAATATCGAGATAGAATTTTATTGCCCTCAAAAGTCAGCGAGAGTTATGGTTTGCCAGCCTTTTATGCAAATCTTACAGTTTTAGTAGTCTGTCCCTAAAAACAATCGACATTTCGACAGAAACCTTTTGTATTCCCTTCACATTCATGACATTCTAAGTAGCCCTGATGATATCATGGTAAGCCAAGCTATTTACAGTCATTTTGAACCTTATGCACATTACATTTAGAGCGAGATTCCATCAAATATCGAATGGTCAAGCCAGTGTTACCATGTCGTCGTAAATTTTGTCCCGTATAAGATTTATTCTCTGAATGATTTATTATCTGTAGTATCGAACCGATTGTTTTGTTATTCGAGAACTTACTTAAAGTTACCGTCGTCTTTTTAGGGTTCCGTACGCAAAGGGTGCCAACGGGACCCTATTACTATGCCTCCGCTGTCCGTCCATCCGACCGTCTGTCTGACTGTCAGTGGGCTGTATCTTATGAACCGCAATAGGTAGACAGTTGATATTATCACAAAATCTGTATTTTATTGCCTCTATAATAAGCAATAATAATAATTAAAGGGCCCCATATAAGAAATATCTTTAAGAGTGCGTACCAAGCCAGAAAAATATGGCAATGTCAGACGAAACACGCGGAACAAAAATGAACTAAGCGCTTTTTATCTAAATAACTCGTAAAGTATAGAATATTTTTAAAAATCGTTAGTAGCAGTCCTAGGTCATATGTTAATGATATTATTTATCGAATTTTTATCTTAATTAGATACACCATGAACAAATAAAACCGAAAATTCATTATTATTAGAGGTAGCTTTGTTATTTTTTTCTATCAAAGAAATTTCATTCCATTATGTTTTTGCTCAGATAGAACCCTCGCGTATATAATGAAAATACCCATATAAAAATATTTTTTCATTTAAATACTATTTACTTGGGTAAATTTCAATTCTAAGATTGTTATTTTGCTTTATACGCACTCTTAAGGAGCCCTTCGTGTGAGAGTCCGAATCGCAATTGGCCAGTTTTAATAATTCCATATGTGTGGATGGTACGAGAATGGTACAGCCCGCCTAATTCCAAATTCAAATTATCTTTCTACACCTCATACTTTTTTGTGAATTTTATTTTATTCAATAATCAACAAAAAATCAGCAAAAAGTTTGTATTGACATTTGAGGTACCTAATCATACCGCTTCTTCTTAATGTCTGTGTCATTACGTTATTATCATGATTTTTTGTTGAAATATGTAATAGTTACTTTTGGTAACATATTTTTCATTAAATGTTGTGGTGTGTAGATAATTTGAATGTGTGAAATGAATAAACTGTGTAAGATTTCCGAAACCAAAAAACTGCTGTAGATAAAATGGAGTAGGTAATAGGAATCGGTCTAAGCAACTCGGGCCACGCCATGCATGCAGTTCCAAATATTCCCATCAAAATATCAAATATTAGACCATATGTGTGACAAATGTATCCCAACTCCCAAGTATAACAAAAATAATAATTGTCCCACTTCTCACGGCACTTCAGTTTGTATGAATTTTGACATTTCTAAAAATACCGTGCCAATTTTTTTAACGTTTCAGGGTCATTCCTATATGCAATTTAATTCTGGCTGCCTGAACTTATTTTAGTAATATCAGTGCGGCTCGCAGGGTTCTACATCTAGCCTTTTTCTTAAATCTATCTCGTTCACTCATAATTTTAGTAATTATTGGTAGTACGATCATAGAGTCAACTGTATGTAACGTGTATAAGTGCCTTAACAGGGCCTAACTGAATGAGCTTTTTATTGAAAATTTTTATATACCTATTTGACAAATTTTTTTATACCACTGATGTGGAAAACTAGCATACGGCCCGCCTGATGGTAAGCAGTTACCGTAGCCTATGGACACTTGCAACACCAGGGGTATCACTCGCGCGTTGCCGACCTTAGAACCCCATGTACTCCATTGGGAAAACCACGGCGGGGAGGTCATTCCACAGTCCGAGCGTCCGTCCTTATCTATTGATGACCTCTTTTTACATAATTTCTGTTTTTTTAAGCTTTTAGTTATTTTATAATTAAAATTAAATATGCTATGTATTAGTGAAAATAATTTATATCGTTTTATACATAGTCAAAGAACAACTATGAGTAGATACGACAGAAAGGTGAAGTTTTTTACTAATAGCTGGGGTATTTATCCACGTTTGCAACTTCATATTATATTATTATTTTAAAATTCCCCTGATCATATTTTTTTAATACTCCGTTTTTTTTAAATCAAATTTAGTTTTTTCTGAAATGAAAAATAAATCTGCAATAGCAATCTTTCAAACCGGTTTTAGAGTTTGATTATAAGTGCTTGTAAAGGCCTATTTGAATATAAATGATTTCATTTCATTATTTTAATTTTGCTAGTGAAGATAAATCTTCTAATTGGTAACATTTACTGATACAATTTTCAATATTAATTTGTGGAGCGATATTTCCTAAAAGCTTTAATTTAAAAATAAGCACACATCTGAATTCCATTACCAATAACGATCATTTATGTCATAAAAAGTCATAAATATCAATATGATATCCTGCACGTGGATTACGTAACATTATTACAATCAGTTTCATTCGAAACAGCTTCCTAATGAAACGAAATAAAATAAATGTCGAAAATGTTTGCATATCCAGTAACCAGAACGCAAAAAACCGCTATAATAAACCGGTTTCAAATTGAAACTGTTTGCAACAAAGTTACGTAATAGCCCAACAGATATGAAACGAGAGGGAAACATAAATTATAATTGAGGCTGATTAAACGAAATGATAGTTGGTCATCGCATCAACTCAGAAATTATGGAATCGTCCGTCATAAGATTAAAATGTGATTTACATAATATAGAATAGCTTCGTGAGAATAACTAGATTACAATTTTGATTGGTTCTGTCGCACGGGTAACCAACCAGTTAACGAGAAACGGGTTACAAAAGATATATTTATCTGTTGGTTGAGAATGTAGGCCTATTTTGTTTATCAGTGGCGTAGCTTGCCTTAGACGGGACCTGTATCAAAATTTGTTGGAGGGCCCTTGTACCTGACTGTGGGTATAGATTTTTACGAATTTTTGCTTACACACGTTCAGGGCTCCTGTAGCTCGGGGGCCCCGTATCTTTGATACGGAGGTAAATACGCTCCTGTTGTATATTATATATCTGCATGCACGCTCTAAAGGAAAGAAACAGCCGAAAAAAAAAAACTAAAGTCTTTGCACTTGCATCCCCCTGGCGATCATGTATTTGAAAACGAAGATCTAAAAAAAACTGTGTTTCTTGCCAGGTAAAGTTAGAAGTGGCTTACCATTTCTCCTGAGTATTCCTTAAAGTGTAAAGAATTGACGTTAGTTAACGCATAGGTACTATCGCATCGCATTTGAGAATACTTACCGTTAGAGGTGCTGCGCCGTGCCTATTGAGAATTTACTAGCGTCAGTTCTTTACATACAGTGGGCACTGGGCCTTTTCAGAACAAACAATTTTAAAGTTAGAGAGACCATGATAAAATAAATTCACGTTAGCTCAAGCTGTTTATTGCAATATTCATAAAGTGGCCATTCTTTATTTTAATGCATAAAAATGCGTAAATAAAACATCTAAATATTTGTTTATTTAGGCATACAATTATAGATTGAACACAATCATAATATGAATCATTAAAGTAAAATAAATAATTTCCCACACATAATTCCAGAAGAGGTAGAAAAATTGCGGATTAGTATTTCGAATCAGCAACGGCAATACCAGATTCCTCCCGGATGCAAATCCTTTGTAGGCATAAAAAAGCATAAATGAAATATTCATATTTTCTTAATCTACAAGTCATCGAACCTGCTAACAAATTGCTCCGATAACAGTCACAATTCACTTGTATTTAAGGTTTTGATTGCGAAATAATCAATTTTAACCATGCCAAGGACTTTGGTATGGTTATCGTTATTGCATTTGTGACGATTCGAAATATGCTCCAGAGTATGTGCTAAAGTTCTGTGCTTTAGGTTCACCTTACGCGCCGCAGGTCGTGGGTTCGATTCCCACACAGGACATTCATTTGTGTGCATGAACATGTCTGCATTTCCTGAGTCTAGGTGTAATTATGTATATTAAGTATGTATTTACTAACAAAAAGTAGTATATGTATTATATCAGTTATCTGGTTTCCATAGTACAAGCTCTGCTTAGTTTGGGATCAGATGACCGTGTGTGAGGTATGTCCCAGGATATTTATTTATTTTATAAATATAGAATAAAGCGGATTTTATCCCTTTATTAACTATTTACAAAACGCGTTCAGGTGATGCGGCGTCTATAATAACATTACCGATGAATATTAATTCATACCCTGATTTTAACCGACATTTTTATTTCCTCAACCACCCATGACTACATAATTGATAAGTCAGAGAATTGCGAGAAGGAATTCTACGAAATGCCTTAGGTTAAACCTTCATAAGGGACCTCAGAGTTACCAAAGATTGCTAACTTTGGCCCTTGTCTTGCCGGCAACCCTATTTCAAATAAGAATCACCTGCATCATCAAACAAACTATTGATAAACCTAATTGTAAAGCAATAAGGCGCATTTCTAAGAAAGAAAAATAAATATTCAGGACAACCCACAACATTACATTACAGTCCTACGAAATATAAAAATTAAATTAAAAAAAAAAACAGAACAAAAATGTAATGCTGCATAATGCCAGGAATAAGTCTCGACTCAGCATTGTGCTTAGGTCAGTAAAAAACTAACCCTCGCGCTGGTTTTCAGTCGAGGCCCACGTCCATTTCTGTATGACATTCTAAAGCCCATCACAGACGTAGCTATAATATATATTAATATAAATCAGCAAGGCATATTACGATATATTTTCAATACTAATCTTTGAGTGACCGCACACGCAGCTATAATATATATTTCTGTTACTTCACCAACTTGTACTGTAATTTACATTATAGCTCGGCATATTAATATATATTATAGCTACGTCTGTAATGGGCTTTAAGCGTCATCCGGGATTTAATTTGTAATAGGGTTGTACAATGTGCCATCGATCTTGGCAATGTTATTATTATTCTTTTATTCGATTCTTATTTTTCTATCTCTTGTTCCAGAATACCTTTACTGCTGCTGTTCTGCGCGACTCTAACAGTGGTCCTAGCTTATACTGGAGACGATCTACCTAAGATCCCATACTGCGGCAGCAACCGACAATGTTGCCGAGACAGGCAGGACGCCTGCTCGCACGAAATACTTGGTATGTCACTTTTGATTTGATTTTTGATTTGGTCGGGCCAGTTGGCGCAGTTGGTTAAGAGTGCGTACCAAGCCAGAAAAATATGGCAATGGTGCCGATTCTGTCGTAAATCGCACTAAACTAATTTTAGTCACATCTCATCTCTTTCTTACGAACATGATTGAAAAAGGATAGAACATATTTTAAGTTGTCAAATTAATCTTTGCCGTCTTATTTTGCGTGTATTTAGGCGTAACCGCGATAGATGGCGACTAAATTTATATTGAAAACAAGCATTGGACTAATTTGACAGGACTAAATTTCTTACATCCCTTTCTTATGTTCTTTGTTAGAAAGAGACATAGTGACATCAAAATTAGTTTAGTTGTGAACAACAGAATCAGGGCCAATGTCAGATGAAACAAACTTATGTCTAATCTTCGCGTGGAGATGAGATGGAGATAGCGTGTTTCGCGGAACAAAAATGAACTAAGCGCTTTTTATCTAAATAACTCGTAAAGTATAGAATATTTTAAAAAATCGTTAGTAGCAGCCCTAGGTCATATGTTAGTGATATTATTTATCGAATTTTTGTCTTAATTAGATACACCATGAACGAATAAAACTGAAAATTCATTATTATTAGAGGTAGCTTTGTGATTTTTTTCTATCGAGGATATTTCATTCCATTATGTTTTTGCTCAGGCAGAACCCTCGCGTATATAATGAAAATACCCATATAAAAATATATTTTCATTTAAATACTATTCACTTGTGATGGGTTTTTGCGTAAAAATATTAATATGGAAAACGAGGAGCCTCCTAGGATAAAGGTAAGGACTTACCAGGAACTCCTATGGTAATCCAGCACAGTGATAAGCACTATTTTTTCATATCAGTTCACAAATCACAAAGTTCAATGTTTCTCGGTCTGTAGCGTTTTTCGTACTGAATGTTGCGGGGTTGCGGGGCGCGCGCGTTTCGTTTTACTCGCACACACGCGTTTGGCGATGCGTCGCCGAAGTATCTCGAAGATTCCCGAAGCTCTTTTCTCGCTTTCACATATGATGTGGGAAAAGGAGAGGAATCGGGAAGTAGAGGCTCGTCATTGAAACTCAATATGAGTAGGTTTCTACTATAAATATTATTATAGGTATTTTGGCCTAAACATCCTCCGCCGCCTTGAGAATACGTAGTGTTCTCAAAAGAAAGAAAAAATAATTAATTATAAGAACTAATTACAGATTATAATAATTACAAAAGTACTGAATATAAGATGCGGTATGATTAATTTTTATTGTGAGGGTAATGGACATAACTTGACAATGGGTCTTTTGAATGATCCATTTGAAGTTTTTACTAAAGCGACGCGGATATTTCCATCCTTGCCAGGATAAACTTGTGATATTATGCCCAACGGCCAACGTAAAGGGGGAATATCATCTTGATGTATAAGAACCACAGTACCAATCTTAATGTTACTTTTATCAATGAGCCATTTCTGTCTAACTTGAAGATTATGTAAATATTCTATACGCCATCTTTTCCAATAGCTACACACCATCTGATCTAATAATTGTTTCCGACAACGTAAAGATATGGTTTCCTCGGACACATTCTGAAGCGGCAATGAAGTCAATGGTGAAGCCATTATAAAGTGAGCGGGAGTAAGAGGCTCCGGGTAGGGATCCTCAGATAAAATGCAAAGCGGTCTAGAATTTAAGACTGTTTCAATTTGGGTAAGAACAGTGAGGAGCTCTTCATATGTGAGGAGCTGCGAACCGATAACACGGTATAAATGAGTTTTAATCGATTTTATATTAGATTCCCACAATCCTCCGAAATGTGGGGCGCGGGGTGTAATCATTTTCCATTCAATGCGGTACTGATCGGTAAGTAGTTCTTGTAATTGAGCTTTAGCTCCGACAAAGTTAGTTCCGTTATCGGAGTAAAGAAAAGAAACAGGTCCTCGACGGGAAATGAATCGCTTAAAAGCGGAAATAAAAGTATCTGATGACACATCAGTTGCCAATTCGATGTGTACAGCTTTGGTTACTAAGCATATAAACAAACAAATATATGCCTTTTGGCTCTTTTGACCTCTGCGTCTACATAATGTTACTTTAATGGGTCCAGCATAGTCAACGCCCGTATGCACAAACGCTTTGGTCTCCTGAACGCGGCAAGAGGGTAAATCAGCCATTTTTGGGCTGAGAAATGAAGGGGAATTTTTAAAACAAAAGTTACATGAATGTACTCTGTGTCTAATGACACTTCTAGCGGACAGTATCCAATATTTCTGGCGCAACAGTGAGCTCAGAAGATTGGCACCAGTATGGCAATGAGCACGGTGAAAATAGTCTATAAAAAGATGAGTAACGTGGTCATGTTTAGGTAAAAGAGCGGGATGCTGAGCTTCATACGGAAGATTTGCATTTGAAAGTCTACCTCCAATTCTAATAATTTTATCTTGATCTATAAAGAGGTCAAGTTTTTTAAGCGGGGAAGATAATTTAACCTTTTGAATATTATTAAATACATTTTGAAAATGAACTTGTTGTACAGAGCGTATTAAATATACTTCAGCTTTATTTAGCTCAGAAGCTGTGATGCGGCTGTGACCTTGATCACGAGAAATTATGCGAGAAAATCTAAGTATGTATACTATTATACGTAATATTTCACGCGAAGCTACTTCAGCAGCGCGAGGGAATAGGTTTTTCTCGTCCGAGCATAACTGGCGCAGAGTGCGCATGGCTAAAAACGGACTGGACTTAAGACCGAATGCAACTCGGTTAAATTGAAATACGCGGATCGGATCATTGGGATCAAAGCGGAATAATATTTTTTGATATTTTCTATGCTCATCAATAACAGCAATTTGTAGGTACATTTGTTTTATATCTGCTGTAATAGCAATGGGAAATAAGCGGAAGTTCAGTAATACAATAAACAAGTCAGATTGTAAATTGGGTCCCGTATGTAAAATATCGTTTAGTGATATGCCATTGTGACATTTAGCACTAGCATCGAGTACTATACGAACTTTTGTTGTTTCTTTGTCTTGCCGTACGACGGGATGGTGCGGTATGAAGTACCCTTTATCATGGTCGTCAGAATCGGAAGGCAATATTTCAGATAAGTATTTTTTATGTAAGTACTCCTGTATAACCTCATTATAACTAGCGTGTAGCTGTGGATCGCGTAGCTTGGTACGCTCCAAAGCAAGTAAACGGCGGTGAGCAACGGAACGGGAATCACCTAACACGTCAGGATCCTCACGAAAAGGTAACGCGGTGCAATATCTGCCTGCGGAGTCCCGTGAGAAGTTGCGAGAGAACAGCTGTTCACACTCCTTTTCGGCCGAGCTCATAAATTTTTGCTAGGGAATTTCTTCGAGCTCCCAAAACTTAAGTAGGGAATCATCTAAAGAAATAGTAAGGTCATTGGGACCAGAAATGAAAAAAGTCGCGGTATTAAAATAAGTGGATGCATTTTTATTAATATTAGAGTTAGCGGGAACGTCGCCCATAAGAATATAACCGAACACGGTTTCAAGGGCAGAAGGAGCGGGAGGTGCAATAATTTTTTGACCTAATAATAAAAATGGGAACAATTGTGCCCCGAGAACTACTTCGACCTCTCCGGGGATGTGCCACAGAGGGTCAGCGAGCGGTAAGTTACCTAAATGTTGCACTATAGAAGTCTCAACATATTCAGTCGGTAACCTGTCAGTAATGCAATCAGCGACAAGAGCGGTAATATTATAAAAATATTTTTTATTTTTCGCGGTTATTTTAAGTTGAACGTAGCCGTGAATGGGACGCGAAGTGGATCCTACACCCTTTATAAAAGAATTGCTAAGCGGTATTATATTTAAATTTAGTTGTTTACAACAGGCAGTTGTAATTATGTTGTTTTGAGACGCGTTATCTATTAAACATCTAACTGAAATATATTTATTGTCCTTATTAGACGCATAAACTTGAGCGGTTGATAAAAGTACAGTAGTATGGGAAGGATTTAATTTATTAAAAGAATCGCGTTCGTTATCATTATTCTTATCAACTCGCGCTCGGGTGCATAGCGACACCGGTTGTGGAGCGTCCGTAGCGTTAGAAGGAGACGCAGTCGGATGCGCGGGCGAGGCTGCGCACGGGAGCGGTTGCGGCGTGGCGCGGGCGGCGGCGGACGGCTGCGCGCAAAGCTGCGCGTCCTGCGCGTTTGGAGACGGCGCGATGCGGTTATCGCTATTATCAAGACGCGCCGAGTGAGAGGGACGCGAGTCAGAAACTATTTGTTGCGATTGCGAATTGATATCCAAATGCAAAAGAGAATGATGGTGTTTATTACAAGTTTTACAACTATACGACGACTTACACTGAGAAGCAGTATGCGTAAGGCTGAGGCAGTTTACACAGCCTCTTTTAGATTTAACAAAATCTAAACGATCTTTAGTATTAAGTGCTTTAAAAGAGGAACAATTAAAAATCTGATAGTGATCAGATTTATTACAAAATAAGCAAGTGCTTTTATTATTATTATCGCGTGTAAGGAAAGCATGGTGGACTGTGTTTGAATTACGCGGTTGAGACCGAGAAGCCGGCGGATTATTAAGGTTGCTACCGACTGGGGCGGTTCGCGCGGAGCCAGCAATTGGCGTAGAAGTGCGATCTAATATTTTTACTTGCGATTTAATAAAATCAACAAAATCCTTATATGAAGGAATTTCTTTATTCCTCATAAACATTTCAAAGGAATTAGCGGTTGCGGGATCTAACTTCTTTAAAGCTAAAGAAAGTAAGATAAAATCTTTCATATCTTCAATACCTAACTGTTCCAAAGCAGATACAGAAGCGTGGAAAGTTTCAATGAACGTATTTAAAGACGCGGAATTATTTAATGCGGGTTTAATATTGAATAAATTAGACATGTAGTGTGAGCCTAATGCTCTTTTATCTTGATATTTTTGAACTAAGCTGTCCCAAATAGAATTATAATTATCACCGGACGGTATAATAGCTGCCGTGATTTTTAAAGCATTTCCTGTTAATTTACCTACAAGATATTGTACTCTTTGAGAATTCGAAAGATCAGGATTTGAATGTATATTAGATTTAAAAGATTCAAAGAAGACGGGCCAATTTTCTATTTTTCCATCAAATGACGGAATTTGAATTGGTGGTAGTTTGATACGACCTTTATATTGGGACGGAATAGTATTCTGCGCAGACACATTCGACGTAGTATTTGTCTTATTGACGATAAGAGAACGAACCCTTTCTATTCGGGTGTACACTGTATCAAAGGAAATCATTTTTTTATAATCAATCTTATATTCTG
Source organism: Polyploca ridens (assembly GCA_951394255.1). Classification (NCBI taxonomy): domain Eukaryota; kingdom Metazoa; phylum Arthropoda; class Insecta; order Lepidoptera; family Drepanidae; genus Polyploca; species Polyploca ridens. Next base: position 2,813,343 of record OX596265.1, on the reverse strand, counting down.
GATCAAGTTGCATATTTAACGCGTTAATTGTATCTAAATTGGCACTAAATTCATGACGAATTGTACTTATAATTTCAGTGTCCGCCATGAATGTCTCTGAGGAACGAAGGTCTGCACTCGCGGATGTGGAAACATTCTTAGAAGAATCATATAAGAACGATAATTGTTCAAAAATAGCTTCATTTTTAGCTTCCAATATTTTAATTTTAGTTTCAATAGCTTCCATTGTGAAAGATTGCGTAATAATAAATTGCAAAATTACCTAATTAAAGTAAAATGTTGTAGGTAAGTAGGTATATCCAACAGTTTAGGCACAGATTACTAAATAGTTACTACGTAACAGATAAATCACTCCATACAAAATTTACAATACCTACTGCTATAATAGCCTACTCTTTTGAGTCGCTAGACGCTGCGAACGAAAATGCACCTAAGCTTACGAGCGTAAATTTAGTTTTGCTTTGTAGCTACTCGCCGCCGCGTGGTTAGCGTGAATTGCCAGGGGTGCCTCTGTCGATAAATATCTCAGTACGTATTTATAGTAGCCTATATCTGGCTTTATTATACAAAAATATTTTTTTCAATCCGACTGTTTAAACACACAAAAATCTCTTCCGCTTTATTATATTTATATAATACCCACACTGAATCTATAGTACCTATATGCTGATTAATATAGCTAATATTGGAAATGTATAGCTAGATCTGTAGCCGTGCGTACAAGGGGAGTTAAATGGTATATTTTTATAGTTCAAATATCATGCAACCGGAATTCTGAGTCATATTTTGTTTATAGTATACAATAAACGTGGCCTCTAGATCTATAACATAATTATAAAAGGAACCGAAAGGTACTTAGAACCTTCGATAGAAAGAACAACAACAATTCGATCGAGATATATGCGTACGAACGCGCCACGCGGCTGTCGGCAACCAACCGTGAAATGGACATACGACGGTCCGGCGGCCGGTAGGCAATTAGCGCGCGCAAGTACATGGAGTGAGAGATGCCTGGTTTAGGCACCTAATATAGGTATGAAAGTTTATTTCAAGTCGACAGACAAGGCTCATAGATTGCAATTATATGCGTAGTAATAGTACAAATAGTAAGTACGTATTGCGGTTATTAGTACACCATATGATTTCGTATAATAAGATACGAATCGGTACCTATAAAATCTAAGTCCTAAAAATATGGAGGAGCGGCGGCGGTATTGAATACCTAACTACTTTTTATCACGATTGGCGTGGTAAAAATGGCGGGAGTACGAAATATCGTATTTATATAGTCTAAAACCTATTTATGAGGTATAAGACTTGCGTATTATGAGGTATATACCTATTTAGAGGCATAAAACCTATAGAAAGCGGGAAATTATACGTGATTTGATATGAAATTAAATTGCTGTAATGGCTGACTCAAAATGAATCCGCTCGAAGGCGTACCAGAAAAATGATGGGTTTTTGCGTAAAAATATTAATATGGAAAACGAGGAGCCTCCTAGGATAAAGGTAAGGACTTACCAGGAACTCCTATGGTAATCCAGCACAGTGATAAGCACTATTTTTTCATATCAGTTCACAAATCACAAAGTTCAATGTTTCTCGGTCTGTAGCGTTTTTCGTACTGAATGTTGCGGGGTTGCGGGGCGCGCGCGCTTCGTTTTACTCGCACACACGCGTTTGGCGATGCGTCGCCGAAGTATCTCGAAGATTCCCGAAGCTCTTTTCTCGCTTTCACATATGATGTGGGAAAAGGAGAGGAATCGGGAAGTAGAGGCTCGTCATTGAAACTCAATATGAGTAGGTTTCTACTATAAATATTATTATAGGTATTTTGGCCTAAACAATTTGGATAAATTTCAATTCTAAGATTGTTATTTTGCTTTATACGCACTCTTAAGGTTCACCTTACGTGTCGCAGGTCGTGGGTGCGATTCCCACACAGGACATGCATTTGTGTGCATGAACATGTCTGTATGTCCTGAGTCTGGGTGTAATTATGTATATTAAGTATGTATTTACAAACAAAAAGTAGTATATGTATTATATCAGTTATCTGGTTTCCATAGTACAAGCTCTGCTTAGTTTGGGATCAGATGACCGTGAGTGAGGAATGTCACAGGATATTTATTTATTTATTTCTTATTTATAAGACTGTCATTTATCTTGTTGCTAAAATAGGTCTCATGCAGTTAGATATTTTTAATATAATCCTTACTAAAAATGGAATTGGGCATGGACTCACCGCAGATACTGGAATGGACTCGCCACAGATACTTTTTTTTTATTCCTAGTCACAATTTTGTCCATGAAATTGAATTGTGTGACCTTTTTAAACCCCCTAATCAATAATATTGAAAAAAATGCGTGTCTAAACATCTCTTTGGTTTACTGAGAAATGGGTCGTTTTATTTTCTTTTATTGGTTGTCTGCCTTCATATAGCTCAGAATATGACTCTTGGCATGAGGTCTATTGATCCGTAGATCTAATTTAAGGCGATGATAGCTCAGTGGTAGTGACGTCGGATACCGAGATGTAGGTACCGGGTTCGAATCCTACAATGAGCTTGAGCTTTCGGTGAAGGAAAAACATCGTGAGGAAACCATAGCACGGTGGTAGGGTACTTTGTGGTACCCGCCTGGCTGGCTACCACCCTCAAGTTGAAAATCTGTCGCCAAGCACCTTTCGGTGTGTTCCGATAGCTGCACTTGAGAGCCAGCTCCTTCTAGGCTTTGTGTGCTTACCACCTTCGGCCGCATCATCACTTACCACGGTGAGATTGCGGTCAAACACAGACCTATAAACAGTAAAAAAAAAAAAAAAGATACATTTTCTGAGTTATGGGGTAGGTAATAATGTATTCTGTGTTTAGGGCCAGTGATTTAAATCAAAATCAAAAAGTCATTTATCCAGTTTAGACCCTGATAAGACACTTATGAACGTTATTGACTCTACTGCCAGGTTGCAATCACTAAAAATGAGATTCCGACAAGCAGAGACTAGCAAAGCATTATTTGTGCATGTTTGTTTTGATAATTATCATCATCGTAAGCAGGTTCGTTCACTACTAACCCAGATTGGCTTGTACCTTTAGTACTAACTCTACTATATTTCCACAGGCACCTTATGCTACTGCGACGAGTTCTGCAACCAGACGAGGTCCCACGATGACTGTTGTCCTGATTACGAGGAAGTCTGTCTTGGCATCAGGCCCACGTCGCCTCCCGAGCCTCTGTATGAGTCTTGCCGGCATAATGGCAATGTGTACTTACCTGGTGAGAAGAGGATGGAGGGCTGTAATAGTTGGTGAGTTTTTGCTGAAAATTATCTGTGTTGCCATAGGATAAGTCCGTTCAAAGTCAAAGCTTTTATTTAGGAAATGCTGGTGGCGTTTGTTCCATACAAACGTAATCCTCAGTTTCCTCTCTGGATAATGACACTAGAGCAATGATTGTTTTACCATGGAATCTGTAGGTACCACTGTATGTTCCTCGGTTGTGTTTTTCTCCATACATTAATTATTATAAGAATTAGGAGCCTTCTAAAATCACAAAAACTTACCATTTTTAACGCCCTTATCAGACGTCCAGGGAACTTTTTTGACGAATATAAAAAACAAAGGTAAACCGACAGACATAGCCAAAGCCCTTCTTATTATGATTCCTACTTTTTTTTAATCAATCCAGTTTTGGATGAGAAAACCGGGGATTACAAAATAGCGATGGTATAATCGGTCCAAGCTGTAGTTGTCTCTATCGCCTTCGGGCGGGATACCTCGCCGGGCACAGCGCTAAAAGCAATTTTTCGAATTTCTTGCAGCCATCCTTTCTTGTTGACTCTAGTAGAGCACCTATAGAAGTTAAAGCTACTGAAGCTACCACCGATGTTTTTAATGATGGAAATTTGGGCTCAATTTAATGTTGTGCGTATTGAATCCTTTTCACCAACCACAACCAGTTTGAATGTCTATTATGATCAGTCATCTTTGTATTTACAGATTTTCAGTGACTCCTCAACATAACGTTAAGAGAATTTGTTTACGCCATTCTTTATTTCGCGACACTAAAACCACAGATTACCATACAGATAAACAGCTCCTAAGAACGCGAAATGTTAGGTACTTCACTACATGGGCATCGATGTGTGTGTGAGCGCTCACCGACGGGTTCACGTACGAGAGCCGAGAAGTCGCTTCGGGTGTTTCCGGCGAACCCGAGGGTCTGAGAGTCGGGGGCGACTCGCGACCGAGCGGCACGCCTCGATACCTACATCGCGTCGTGTCGCTCGCTGCTCGTTACCGCGATACCTACTTTGTTTTTAATAATTTTAAGAACTTATAAACTAAATGGTTATTTATTGCAGTGCGTGCATAAATAATTCCAGGAGGAATATAAATATATCTTATTTTACATACTTACCTCAAAGATCGAGACAAGTAATTATAATTTATCCAAATGAAGTAATTTTCTTTACTAGGTAGGTAAGTATGTAGGTACGAGTAATATTTTTTTAGTGGTGGGCGAAATTGGAGTCATGTCATCTAGACACGCGGTAGCGTGTCAAGCCAAGTTCAAGATATCTTTTACTGCAATACTTATATGTATTTAAACTATTATAATTTAGGTAATAATAATAATAATGTTATTTTAGGTTTTTGAGTGTGTGATAATGACATTATTGTCATTGTTTACAATGGTTGTAATAATGATTAGGTGCAGTTGAACGTTATATAAAACGTTTATAATAACATTAATTCTTCAGTATTATAACGCCTAATAATTGTAGTAGGTTTGGAGTTTGGGTAGTGTAATTTATCAATGGGAAATTGGGAACTAGCAAATCCCACGAGTTTGGGCGAGCGTGTCGTAAGGCTAGGCTCGTTGTAAATCTACACTTGATACCGCGATGACAATGTGCAAAGCGGCTAGGCTCGTGCTCGGCTAGCGGCCTAGCGTAAACGCACCTCAATATATTACCCGTAAGTAAAATGATTTACAGTGTGAGATGAGTGTGTGAGAATCAATAAATTATATTTATAATTTATAATTAGTAAAAAAATTACCCAACTTTCTAATTAAATTTATTTGCTAGTGTGACAGCCCTACAAGAATAGGCTAATATAATAGACGCTTGTAGGGAGCTGTTGCTCTGTATAATACAATCCTCTGTGCTAAAACCTTTTTGAAAAAAAAAAAGATTACGCAACGGCGACAATATCAATTTTGATAGATACTGCAGACAAACATTTAAACTAGTTACCGTTATCGATTGTAGATTTGTCTATCATGTTGCGAAGTTTTACAATGGGACCGAATATCCAAGGAATAACCTAATATATTTGTTAGCAATCAAAACAGCTTTATTCTCAATTTAAAAAATATCCGAAGCATATGCCATAAAATGTCTTATGTGTGCTCATTCGGAGCCGCAGTATATTTTTTATGTAGTTTCATTTCGCGGTACGTTAAATAAATTATCTGATTCATCCACAGCGATAAGAAATCTCGATGTTTACACTTTTCTTTATATCCGAACATTATTTGAAAAGATTTTACTGTGGCGCCACTCAAATTGCGTTCTAAATTCAATTTTTACAAGCTTTTAAGCGTTTCATTTTAATATTCCGGGCATTGAGCTCTGCGAAATTGTTGCAGATTATAAATAACGTAGTGTGTGAATTCAGACAAATAATCTACATAGTTGTATTACGACATACTGTCGGCAAGGAATTCTGTAAATAATGGGTTCTACGACCTATATCTCGCGGTTTACGCGCCAATTAGAGCGCTCAAAGAGTAGTCGCTTCTACCTTTCTATTCTATGTAGTTCTGATGTTCTTATTTCAAAAATATCTTTATTGAGTTTATATTGTTCATATTTATTTTTAATTCTTCATGTAGTTTTTTTGTATAACGGAATATTTATGCTATAATAATTTATATAAAAAAATATTTAATCATTAAACCAACATTACGGAATTTGTATTTTCCGATAGATTAGGAATTTGAGTTTAATAGATAACGCTGATAAGGTTGACATGACATTGGCCATACTTTCATGTTTACTTGGTAAACATATGCGTTGATTCCATAGAGATAGGAAACTCTAGAGTTGACATTGAGACTAGATACCTATACAGATTGAGAGAAGGCTAACTAGCCTTAAATATTTCTTGCCTAAGGTTTTCACAGTTGATGATCATAATTTTGATTTTTTCGTTCATCGACACTTGTCAGTGGCGCGACTAAATTCAAGTCGCAAACCAAAGCAGGAGCACCGCAAAAGCAAGTGCACTACTTGTAGAGAACGCTTGCACGAACTTACCGCTACAGTATCTCATATCATATCAGCCTATGGATGTCCACTGCTGAACAAAGGCCTCCCCCAGTGACTTCCACTTCGAACGGTTTTGGTCTTGCATCCAGCGGCGCCCAGCGACTCTGACCAGATCGTCGGTCCACCTGGTGGGAGGGCGTCCCGCTCGGCGCGCACCAGTACGTGGTCGCCACTCGAGAACCTTTCTTCCCCAGCGGTTATCGGCTCTTCGAGCGATGTGGCATGCCCATTGCCACTTCAGCTTATTAACTCTACGAGCTATGTCAGTCGTTTTCGTTCTCCTACGAATGTCCTCATCGCGGACCCTGTCTCGTAGAGAAATTCCGAGCATAGCTCGTTCCATAGCTCGCTGAGTGACTTATTTATGCGGCCAGCAGTAAAAGACCACGTCTCTGTCCCGTATGTCAGTCTACAGTATCTATCATACTCATAATGCATGCATTTCTATTTATTAATACTGAGTGGAAGGAATGTATCGCACCAACTGACGATACGACTAATATAGAGTATGTCCTCTCTAGTCATACATATTTTCTCAATGGTTCATTCAGATACTTATAAAAACATGGGCGCATATACACCGTATCCAAAACTTATATCGCTCTTGGAGTTTCTTATTTGTAGTCAAAAATAGATGTTTATCTTTATGTATAAACTATCTATGTACTTCGGTAAAAATCACAGTATTATCTGTTATACTTGACTGATAAAGGACCCACGTACGTATCTCTTACCACCGAAATTACCGAAAGTTTGAGTTCTTGTAATATATAATATATAGGGTGACCAGTAATTAGTAAACGATACTTAGACACATGATTGTACTCATGATAACAAACAACTTTACCAAAAGAATCATTTTTTTAAATTTATTTAGCACATAAGCCCATGATATTTAGTACCTAACAAGAATAAGAATACAGCATCAGCTTTTATTTAATTTAGTTATTTATCCCTATTTGTTTCTTTGGGAAAGTTGTTTGTCATCATGAGTACAATCATGTGTCTAAGTATCGTTTACTAATTACCAGTCACCCTGTATACAATATGTTCTAAAATACAACGATAAGCGGGCACCAGAGGGTGGACCTGCTCATGACTACTTGAGAAAATACAAGAAAAATCATTTGACATTCCTGAAAAAGTTCTCTCAAATACGATGGGACCAAATCCGAAATCGCAAAAAAAAAAAACATTTTACATAGACCTGACTCACTAACAATTTCGTTCTAGAATCATTAAATTACAATGTCCCTGAAACTATTTATTGTTTGTTTATTTTTTATTTTGTACAATTGTTTTCAATTTACTCTTTAACTGGCGACACTTACAGTTTTTGATTGACTCGCCTCAATTTGGGTTGACAATTTGACAGTCTGTAATTTTGATCATTGAAACTATTAAATTGTTTCCTTGACAGTGATCGTGAGATCGTAGGTTCAGTTCTGTAGCAAAAATATCTACATTTAAGCACAAATCCCCGAAAAAAGTTTCAAAGTGGGACCAGTGCTAAGTTGGCAACAATAGAGCCACTAAAAAGGTCACTCGGGCATTATTGCTCAATTAATTTTTGTTCCCGCATTCACAGCAGATTCAACGCAATGATAACATTAAATTATAAATAAATAATAAATAAATATCCTGGGACATTCCTCACACACGGTCATCTGATCCCAAACTAAGCAGAGCTTGTACTATGGAGACCAGATAACTGATATAATACATATACTACTTTTTTTTGTAAATACATACTTAATGTACATAATTACACCCAGACTCAGGACATACAGACATGTTCATGCACACAAATGCATGTCCCGTGTGGGAATCGAACCCACGACCTGCGCCGCGTAAGGTGAACCTTAACCAACTGCGCCAACTGGCCTGACCGACGAATTGTAACAACGAAATGGCAATTCTGATAGGTACTTTAATATAATAAATTCGAAAGTGAATTTTTTCGTTAGCTCTTGACACCTCAATGGTACAACCGATCGAGATGAATTTTGGTACGCAGGTAGCTTACGTCATGGAGAAAAACATAGGCTACTATTAATCACAGGAACGCAGGTGAATCCGCGGGACAGAGTTGTTACTCATTTAAAAATAGACAAACAGGAGTTACTTCAAAAATTCAAAAAATACGAGAGACTTCTTTATAGTTATAAATTCACTTTCAAATTGGGTCAAGAACCAACAAAAATACACATTAAATACAATACAACATTCTATTGCCTAATCTCTGAATGGATCGCTTCTGAATTTATGCGACGTAGTGATGGCAAATATCGATAAATCACGAATCCACTTTGCTTCAAACTGATATATTTATCGTGTGAAGCGGATTTGAGATGTCTATCGCAGCCTTTTTATTTCGTTTTTGAGTCCATGCTCGGAAGTTTTCAATAAAAGTGAGGTACCCTGAGTTCCACGCACGGGTCGTGGGTTCGATTCTCACCCAAGTCAAACATTTGTTTTTATAAGTATACTATTAAAAGTACGTACTTAGTAGCTACCTATATTAGTATTCTAGTTAGTATATAATTCTTGTGGGCAAAATCAGGCCTGATTTTGCCCACAAGCTCACCATGGTCATCGTTGATGTGGTAACGTTGGTAAACACAGTCTTATTACATGAGAACCTGCCCCCCTAAAAAGGAAGCTAAAGCAATATTGCTAACGCAATTCATTTTTTCGAATTCTCGTCAGATCCTACGTAATTTCAATATTTTTTGGTATACTAGTCACTCATTATATACAATTAAATTCAATAAAAGAGTCGGAATTGATGAATTGCATAAGATCTGCCGTAAATTCGAAAATATGAATTGCGTTAGCAATATTGCTTTAGCTTCCTTTTTAGAGGGGCAGGTTTTAAGATAGTCCCGGCTCTTTTTTTATATGACGTTAGAAAGAGAGGGATATATTTATGACATAGGTTCTGCTAGACTTGGAAGGGAACTAGCTCTCAAGTGCAGCTTTCGGTTCACACCTTTAGCTATGCCCCTATAACTAGTATTATTTGCTATCACTGTGAAATAAAACTATATTAAATAACGTCTAGACATCTTTTCGCACTAATCTATAGTTCTCAGAGTTAGTTTTATCAGAAAGAGAATGTGTGACACTCCAAGCAATTATCACTCTTATGACAATATTATATATTATGATTGTTTCGTGTGGTGCACAAATGAGACAAGGTCTATATTTAGTCGTGACCCAGGTGTGTTGCAGTTCGCACCGTCATCAATCGAGTGGGATCTGGCGTTTGGCCATTGAGTTACATATTTTAGTGATGTGACAACGCTTAGAAATGTTGTCGATGAAAATATATTTTTACAAATTCATATTACCGTTAAAATAAAGGATTTCAGTGAAAAATCCGAATAAAATTCCCCCTTGAACTCGCTTAAATAAGATGTGCCGGATCATTCATTAGAATACATAGGCTAATAGTAAAAATAATTTAAGTAAACAGATAGGTATCTAATAATCTTTTATTAATCTTGGTAAATTTGACTTACTTTTATTTTTGTAAACAAAAGTGAAAATGAAGATATATAAATAAATCAAATATGCATACCTTGATGAAAATATTATTTACCGATAAAACTCATGACGTTTTATCTGATTACTCATTGGAATGCATAGTGGATTGTTTATTTACGATAATAATTTTTATTTGATTGCATATCCGTATTTACTTTTGAAAATATGACAGATAACTGAAATAATTATCATAAAATTTATTTAAATGTAGAATAACAGTGCTCCGACCTAGTTTGGTATACTTATATGTATGTATTTCCAAAACTCTTGCCTCAGTAAGCATACAAAGCCTGAAAAGGAACTGCCTCTGGCAGCTGGAACACATCGGTAGGTTTGGTGACAAATTTTCATCTTGAGGGTAGTTGGGAGACAGGACGGGTCACTACAAAAAACCCTACATATTTTTTGTAGTGACCCGTCTTTCTCTCTTAGTTTTCTTCATAATGTTTCCCTTCGCTTCAGGTTCAATCTTTCATCAGCTTAAGATTATAGTGATAATACTCTCCATAAAATAAAGGAGATAGAAATATATTATCCTATACGTATTGTACATTACTTGTATTAGTTGCAGATGTATTTTATATCGGTGCCAATAAATTTAATACTAGAGCAAAACATTAAAAAATGTGTGTCAATGATTGATCAATTTATTGATTGTTGGAATTGAAATCGTAGACATAAATGTTAGCTAGCTCCAGATATCTCTCGAGTTGATAATACCTATTTAAAAACGAATTTATGGGCTAATAAGTCATAGAGGACTAATAATTTTGCGCTTATAAGATGTTGCTAGTTATGACACTTAGGACTGAGGTGAGGTTACTCTGGTGTTACATATAATTGTATCAATAATATGAAAAGCCGTCGACAATTATTTGGATTTCGCTATCAAGTGATACAAGCATGAAAATGCCTCTATGGTTTTCTACGCGCTGTTCATCAGCCAAAGGTTGCTTTAAATAGTTTGAAACATTTACTGTTATTGACTCTTATATCCTTCTCTCCTATATTTTTAGCTTTTTTTTTTTTTTTTTTTTTACTTTTTATAGGCCTGTGTTTGACCGCAATCTCACCATGGTAAGTGATGATGCGGCCGAAGGTGGTAAGCACACAAAGCCTAGAAGGAACTGGCTCTCAAGTGCAGCTGTCGGAACACACCGAAAGGTGCTTGGCGACAGGTGTTTGGTGAAGCTAGGGGAAGAATTAACGTAATAAACACATACTATTGCGTTTGAGTTAACTATAAATTAGTATGGGAGAAATGAGTACTATGAGTATTCCGCTAGAGGCTCTGTGCCAATTCCTATGAAGAAATGTCGTAAACGCATACGCGTTAATAAGCGATTACTAACGTCAATTCTTAACACTCGGGGTAAAGAAACTATATACTCTTATATGTATGCTTTCGCGCCATGAATTCTTCACCTCTGTCCAATGTGGTGCCATAAAATGTGCGTTGCTAAAGTATTTTTCCTACAAACTATTTATGCTCTAAACGACAGTATTGTGTAAATTAGATTATGTCACGTTTTAAACATCGGTATTTTCTTGAAAATAGTGTTGTTGTTTGGCACAATACTAGTAGATTATTGAGATCGATTCTTATTTATTCCATAAACGTCTACGTTCCGTTTTACAAGGTTTTTAAGGTATCTTTGAACGTGACTTGGTATAATTTTACATGTTATTTGTTCTAAGATTTTAGTGATGTGGAAACTTTTAAATCGTCCTTCATTGGCAGATATTTCTGTTAGTGTTTTTTTAAATGTGTTTCACCACTATCTTATCATAACAAGGTATATAAAGTCTAAAAGGGAGTTGGGTCTCAAGTGCAACTGTAGGAATGCTCCGGTAAAGTGTTTGTTTACCCGCCTGGTTAGCTACCACCCTAGCTAGCCAGGCGGGTTTCACAAAGTGCAAGGAACAACGAAGTGACCTGAGTTATAATTAAGGTCCATTTGTTATGTATACTGAACTAAATCTAGTTATAGTTAGATGAATAAATGTGAACAAAATTTAAGAAGTAAAATATTTCATTTGTACAAACTTAAAACAAATACGTAAAATTTCCTCAATCATGCACAAATATTTGAAGCTGAATTATTAGGAACACGATAAGGTTTCAAGGAATTAGTTACGTTTCAAGTTATCGTGCGTACGTACTTGGCCTAAATTCTAAATTCAGCTGTTTTGTTAGACTACTATTTAATATAGCTAGTTTTTCCTCAATATGCTTAAGTAAAAAAATTACTAGCAGCTTAATAAAAAGAATTTAATACTTTTATATTTTTTGATTAGATTATAAAATAAAGATGAATCATTGTCGATAAATAAATAAATAGTTATCGAGATACTAAATCGCGTGCGCATTATATTCGCAATTCAATCATTTATCTTGAGATATTATAGCAAATCAGAATTACATTCCTGATATCTGACAACCAATACATGTTCTTGCATTCCAATGAGATCTGACGTAATACACGTAACATAAGTCACGGTTTAAAAACAAACCATTTAACATTGTGATGCCATTTGCTGCCGTCATGGTTTTCTAGCATTATTATGACGCTAATGACTAAACACCAATAGGCAAATATTTCCTATAACATATCCCATTGAGGTTAATATACAAAATCTAATCTCAGAAATTTCTTAACTTTCATCAACTCCAATAGTGATATGAATTAAACTGCATTGAAACATAGATATAAACATAAATCTTAAAACATGAAACACAGTGTAAATACGTTCAGCTAATTTTAACATAAAACTATAAAGACATATAGAATCGTATCAAATAAATAATTAATTATTCTATTAGCGTCGGAGACACAGTAATTTCCCTGTTCAAGACTTATTATCTATCAAAAAGGTGTCAGTATAAAGTAGTTACTGAAGTAAACCACCGACTGTTTAATGTTGGAAACAGTCCAATAGAACCGCTGTCTACAATCACCACTCAGACAAATTTATAGTTTTAGAGGTAAGTTGGCTGGCTTATTAATGGTGTCGGCCATTAATTGAACACTATTGTTGATTTACAGTTATTTACTGTCCTATCTTTCTATTATCTTTCAGCCATTTAATATAATAGCCTAATTTTGACTTAATAAAGAATTTAATGCTACTTTTAATACGTAGATTTGTTATATAATGAATTAAATGACAATAAAGTCTTAAAATATATATGTGATTATAAAACTGTATAACTTATCAGGTAATTAATTATTATAAATTTTCAAATCAAATAAAATAATCAGGACTTTTATAATATGTTTACACAAGTCACAACGTGCGAAATATTTATTACACCGCATTAAGATATGAAAAGAAAACATTAATAAAGAAATCAATCATTTTCATGTCAGTACATTATCTACTTAATATACACTATAAATCCTATCGTCTATTTTACCGAAATAAACTGCAAGGTTGAATGCATTTACATCAATCTTCTACTAAGAAAGGTAATTAATCATCGATAGCGCGTGACCTTGCGTGTCCCATCTCTACGCTTGAAAGTGACAGTGACATTTCACATGCATCTTGACACGTCATTTGGAAAGATTCATGTTATTGCATTTATAAACGATGTATCCTCTAATAAAAGCATGAACTAGTTATCCGGACATCCGAGCGTCCGGATAACTAGAACGTAGTAGGTAAAGATATTTTTGCTTTTAATTTTGAAATGTAGGATGGTACTTATGTTGATTTTACGATTTTACTAATTGCTAATAAAGATATAAGTACATTCCTAGTCTTTAAACAAATAAATTATGTAAAATATGTCTTTAATAAATAAAGTTTAAGACCTCACGTTTGTACCTACGTAATTAAAACTATTGTTAGGTACTATTGTTGATATTTGAACTACATAATTCAAGCAGGTACCTACTTACGTAGGTACATGTTTTTCGATGACTACAAAATGGGAAGTATGACAAAAATAAACGGTGAAATCCAGAAATAAGTCAATAAGATATTGTCCTAGTTTTCCGTCATTATAAATGTTAGGCCCAAATAAAAAAGACATTGAGAAAATGGTTTTAAAAGTAAACATAGTTTTATTTATTTGACGACATTTTTGTTGGACTATCTATGTCATCGTCAATTAGTACCGATGTCGTCTGTTTTTTTATTTACATTCTAGAAATATTAGGATTTATTTAAATTCTAGTCAGCTGGCTGCTACCCACGTTACATGCAGTCAATGCCCGTTTTATTACGTAAATAAATTTACGAACGTGAAAAATCGTTCATGAAAAGAGTGTGCTTATAGTAATCAGATTTTATGTTTATTAGGTATATGAAGAATTATTAGTTCTTTTTGGATCAGTAGTTTGTTTGTTATTGTAATTTTGTTTCAGATTTTGGAATAGTTGTTTTCTATTTATGAAAAAGAAATCAATGAGCACTCAACGACTCAACATATTCCGAAATATATGGTGTTTGCTAGGCTGGCTACTACATTCAAGTAAAAATAGATTGTCCTATCGCTGTGTACCGGCAATTAGGTACCTGAGAGCCTTCTAGGCTTACTTACTGATCGACCAAATATTATGGATAGGCGAGATTGTGGTCTAACGCAAACTTGGTAAAAAATTAACAAAACTATTATATATTTTTTTATTAATTACTACATATGGAGAAGCTAAGCAAAGGTTATTTATGTCTAATTTTTTAGTCTACTAAAGTTCTCTGCGCTGAAACAATAATTAGTAGAAACACTACGTAGCGCTATCAGAACGTTTTTAGGAGTATTTTTCTCGCAAACACCGTGATTTTCACGGCGCTTACGCGTTTCGTTCATCGTTCTACAAAAACAAGTGTGGCCGGATGGACTCACTTGAACGCAACATAGTTGTGATGTGTAGCGTCTTCTCTATACATAGCTATAGTAGCTCAATGTATCTATAGCACATAGATACAATTTTATAAAATAACGTTGTTTTATTAAGGTTATTTTGATTTGGTGGGCTGTAAGAAAAACATCGTAATATTTTTGAGGTAGCACATTCAAATGCTTATATGCTTACTATATTTACATATGAGGTCAAGACCTCATTTATTCGTGATAGGTAAATGATAATTCTTGAATAATTATAGTTTTTTTTTTACTATGGTGACAATGGAGTGACACGTCATGAGAGTCATGGCAAAATGACGCCAGCTTATGGGAAATCTTGTTTCAATAATTCATTATCAAGTGTGTGACATCATTTCTTTATTTCCGCGTGAATAATAAATAAAAATGAAGGACAATCAGCAAATGTTATAAATTATTAATTTTATAATGCGTTTACTGGAGTGGAATAGTGACTCTCAAAGTTTTGGTTTAAGCCCCTCGTGAAGGTTTCTCGTAGGTTTTTTTTATCATAACCAGAAAATACATCGTAAGCCAAAACAAGAATTTGGGTAATTACTGAAAAATATTCAGATAAAAATATATAATGTCCTAATAAATTAGTGAATTTCCTCTTGAGGGATGAATGTATAGGTCATTAGTAATCAAAAAATAATATTAGAAAAATAATCCGTGGGAAAAAACAAAATTCCGAAATTGAACTTAATATCAGTACAAAGTATTAATTTAACCATTTATCAAAAAAAAAACACGGATTATTTTTCTAATATTATTTTTTGATTACTAATGACCTATACATTCCTCAAGAGGAATTTCACTAATTTATTAGGACCCTGTATATTTTTATCTGAATATTTTTCAGTAATTACCCAAATTCTTGTTTTCACCAGGGACCCAATTCTCACTTCCCTCGAACTAGCTTTCGAATCGAACTTGCATTAAGAGTGCTAGTTTGACCGAAAAATTTCGAGGGGCGGAGTCTATTTCTTGATTCCTGTATTCTCGACACTAATCGAACTAAGTTCGAGTGTAAGGAATAAATGTTGTTGTTGTATGATAGATACAAATTGCAGAATGCGTTTCGTTTCACTTGATAATTGCGTTTTGTTAACGTACGCGATAATGTTATATCTTAAATACAAATTTAAAAAGATTTTAATATTTAAAACATCGTTTTACACTTTTTATATCTTAATATATCCGGAATTCATAAGTTAATCAATTTTATATAATAATTATAAATGAATATGAAAAAATATTGGCTGTGCGTAACGAAAATCCTTAGGCTTATCTGTCATTACGTTTCCAAATGACAACCTAACTGTTTGACGTTTAATAGTTCGCATTCGAAATACGTTTCGAATGGTCCCGACCAGTCGAAGCAGTTCGAGCGCTAGCCCTCGAAAAATGAGAGAAAATGGCGTCCAAGAAATTGTCAGAATAGCTTAACTTGATTTACATTCAAAAAAAGTACGAGTTCGAACTTTATTTCGAACGAGTGATGAATTCGAGTGGCTAAGAATTGAGTCCCTGAACGTATTGTTTGCGATCGCAGTGTAATAAAATAATTTCTTACCGACTGAATTACTATTTGTTGTTATATGTTAAAATTAGATTACCCCCCAAAATTAATAATATCAAAGTATTTGGTAATTATATTATAACCATTCCAACTTTCCTGAAAATCTTTTGTTTTTTAATTCCTGACATTGTTCCTTTATTACCAGGTATATTATTTGTAAAGCACTAGTCGGATAGGTAGGAATACAACTTTATTGTTCCTACAAACGTCTGTATGAATTGATATCGTTACTTTGTCTGGTGAAATGAGTACTACTTTAATTTAGTGCCGACAAATATAATATTTGTCGTCCTTATTTAAATCATAATTTCACACCAAATTACAAATCCATTTTTTTATTTTAAAAGTTGATGTAATTTGAGAACCACTGACTTAATGGTGAGTTTTAAATAAATAACGCTTGTCTTACTTGAGATTAGAGTTGAGATTCAATCTAACGAATAATTAGATACCAATCAATTTTTATGTCATCAATATCATATATAAGGTCCTAATAAATTAGTGAACTTCCTCTTGAGGGATGAATGTATAGGTCATTAGTAAACAAAAAATAATATTAGAAAAATAAAAATATTTTACCCCCGGATTATTTTTCATCCCTCAAGAGGAAGTTTACTAATTTATTAGGAACTTATATCTCCTATTACAGAGTTGCCAATTTTTCTTTAATCATTGGATGCCGCCGAATGCAAGCTTTGTTGTGATAATGGCTCAATTTTGTGAAGTTACGGATGTAGTCGTTATAGCTTAGTTTGCAAATGGCATGATGCAATTTGGATACTTTTTATCCCGTGAAAACATTTAATCCCCTTGGTGAGCCTGATTCTGAGACCCTGAGCATTCTTACAATCTCCAGTCAGATTGTCTAGCTAGTCCTTGTCCTAAAGTATGACCTTGTAAGTTAGAGGAAACAGATCATGTAAACAGATAAACAAAAGCCATTTAAATCATAAGCATATTTGAAACTAAAGTATTACCAAAGGAGCTACTCAAGTGGCAACCCTGAACGTTACTATGTCGTATAATGACTTCAATGTCGCCAATCATTTACTACTGTCGTCAACAGTCAACGATTACTATCAATGATTGACAACACATGTATGATGTCATCCAATCAATCAATGGTCGAATGACAGACATGGGATCATTATTAGTGTTTATTGAGGCTATAGCCTATAATATATGGATGTTAGGGTTACTTGAAATCGAAATTGGTTTGTTCCGGTGTTTTGTAAGCACTTCATGGAAATGCCTTGAGTTGATTGTTGGATGAGAGGTTCTGTGTTCACTTCTGTGATCCATATTTGGTAATGACCCTGAAAAAAGGTGACCACTAACTTTGATAGATTGGTGAAATTTGTGTAGGTGAAGCTTACTCAATACTTCACTCCTTTGGCGATAGTAGATGCAAAAACAAATGTTTTTCTTTTTGTCTTTTAATGTCCCATGATTTGTATTAAACCTTTTTTCAAGATACATCAAAGAGAATACCATTTCTATTCCTTTGCATGTGTTCAAGACAATACTTACATATCCTTGGATATTTGAGGTTATTACTCAAAGAAGCCTCAACCTCTTAGAAGTTTGGATAATTTTTTCTATGTTTTAAAGATGAGTTCCACAATCGAATACCAGATAGTAAAGATAATCAAAGTCCAAACGTAAATAAAATTTTGCATGCTGAGATCGAGATTTCGATGGGGCTTAGTATGCAGCAGTCACGTGATTTATTTCATTTATTAACAGTTTCACTTCAGTTTTAAATTATGTCATAAATATTATATATTCCATACAAACCACGCTGACAGAAAGTAGCTCTTATTTTCCTACTGTTATCACTAGATGCAGTTTTCACAATATATGTTCATCTCACAAAAGTTTGAAATGCACTGGAGTTGAATTAACGGTTAGTTCTGAAATACAGGCCAAGTTCAGTGTCAAGTCGTGACCGCTTTTAAGATAGTTACAGGTTTTTTATTTCCTGTTCTGATAATTACACTAATTCGGTCAAGTAATATTAAAATAGTCCCTGTTGTTAAGAGAGACTGCTGTTGCCTGTTTAACATGAGGTATTGTATATTTCCAATAAATCGTTTTTTTTATCATTCGTGTGATATCATCTGTTCTAAAGAAGTATTTTGTATGTAGGGGGCAATCTCTGGAACTATTGAGACCATTCTAAAAATCTTTCAGAAATAGAAAGCCGCGTTATCCTTGGGACCCGGCTTTTGAATTGCATTTTAAATTGCAATTTGGCATTCGACTAAAGTTTAATAACAACATCATCTAGGTCCTAGTAGATTATCTTATGCTACAGGTTTACCTCTAGTATAGGTATTAGATGGTATGGACTGAGCAAGTATAATGAATTAGCTGGCATCCTTTTTATTGTAATTTAATATCTACATAATGTCATATTAGCTGCACTTTTGTACATTTCTTTATTCGTGAATAAATATTTAAAAAAATATTAAATTAAATTCGTTGCATAATGAAACTGGTTCAATATTGCATTTTTATGATTATATTTAAATTCTGGAAAATGCATATGTAAACAATTTCCATTGATAAATATGTTGTTTACAATTTAAGCCTATTGCAACAAAGTTAATACGTAATCCACGTAATTTTGGACTGATTATTAGATCCTAAAGAATCCTAACCCAACTGTAAATAATAAATAAATATCCCGGGACATTCCTCACACACGGTCATCTGATCCCAAACTAAGCAGAGCTTGTACTATGGAAACCAGATAACTGATATAATACATATATTACTTTTTGTTTGTAAATACATACTTAATATACATAATTACACCCATACTCAGGACATACAGACATGTTCATGCACACAAATGTACTGTAAATTTAACGTACAAATATAAATTTGAGTGTAATAAAGCAAGACTTTAGACTTTGCATAAGCAAGCAAATACTACCGGACAATCACCTCATTTTTACACGCTTTTGCTATTTTTATCTAATAAACAATGAATAAATTAATTTGAATGGATTTTACGTGTTCATTAGGAGGCTTTAGTTAAGATGTTAATTGGCTTTGTTTTATTCGAACACTGACACAAATATAGCATACACTGACACATATATATTTTGAGAGAGGTAGAGCATAGCGTTTATTCGCTCAAAGAGCAGCTCGACTGGGGAAGTACCTCCACCTTATAGAATACCGCAGCCAAATAACTTTATGTTGTGTAAAGTTGTGTTCCTGCGCGTGAGTAAGGTCGCCAGAGCTCATAGGGGAGGGGGGAAAGGTCGGTAACGCGTGAGCGATGCTTCGTGTGTTGCAAGCGTCCATATGGCTACGGTAACCGCTTATCATCAGGCGGGCCGTATGCTTGTTTACCGACTTAGTCGTAAAAAAAAAAAAAAAAAAATAGCAGAAACTTTAATCTACGTTTGGTGGGGCAGTAGGCTGTCACGCTATAGGTCTACAGGATTCCCACCCAGGACATATTGTATGCACGAACATGTCTGTATGTCCTGAGTCTGGGTGTAATTATGTATATTAAGTATGTATTTACAAACAAAAAGTAGTATATGTAGTATATCAGTTATCTGCTTTCCATAGTACAAGCTGTGCTTAGTTTGGGATCAGATGACCGTGTGTGAGGAATGTCCCAGGATATATTATTATCCCACCGATATCACATATATAAATATAATATTATCACATTACATTAATTAGTAACATCATTAAAAGTTTCCTTAATTGAAGGATAATATTCTGTTATTTATTTCACTTATTTTCATTATAAACGAGCTATTAATAATTAAATTATTTATAATTTTCTATTAATATTCTAGTGACATTGTAGATACATTTTAATTATAATCGTGTATTAATAAATACTTTGATTTAATAAATTAAATGCAAGGATAATTATTTCCGTCATATTGGAATTTAAAAGCTTTATAAGAATGCTGTTTAGTCACGCAATGCAGCAAGTATGTTTCATAACAATACTTTTCCGTGACTGGACTTGCTATGAAGCAAAGCTTTTCAATATTATTGACACCAAATAGGGTTATAAAAAAAGTTGAAGTAACAGTACCTGCTGAGCTGACGGGCCAGTTAGCGCAATTGGTTAAGAGGAAAGGATGGCTGCAAGAAATTCGAAAAATAGGTATTTAACAAATCTATTGCTGTCGCGTTATTGCTGGGATATAAATGTATGAGGGACGATAGAGACAACTGCAGCTTGGATCGATTAAACCTATTTAAACTAGAAAAAATCGCTATTTCGTAATCCCCAGTTTCCTCCTCCAATACTGGATCGATCGATTATTTTTTTTTCAAGAATAGTAATAAGAAGGGCTTTGGCTATGTCTGTCGGTTTTCCTTTTATTTTTTATATTCGTAAAATTAATTTATGTAGAAAACACAACCGAGGGATATACAGTAGTACCTACAGATTGCATGGTAAATTTAATCATAGCTCTAGTGTCATTATCCAGAGAGGAAACTGAGGATTACGTTTGTATGGAACAAACGTTTCCTCTTAAGATTCACCTTACGCGCCGCAGGTCGTGGGTTCGATTCCCACATAGGACATGCATTTGTGTGCATGAACATGTCTATATGTCCTGTGTCTGGGTGTAATTATGTATATTAAGTATGTATTTACAAACAAAAAGTAGTAGGATATGTATTATAACAGTTATCTGGTTTCCATAGTCCAAGCTCTGCTTAAATTGGGATCAGATGACCGTGTGTGAGGAATGTCCCAGGATATTTATTATTAAAAAAAAAAAGTACCGTCCTATCACTGCATCGAAATGTTTAGTGTGTCCTTGGCTTAGCCAATCAGAGTGCATTATCGGTGGGGAATTGGCGGAATAGGTTTGAAATAAAATTAATGTCATTGCGCTTTTTTGGGGTAATTGTTCGATGTATTGCAGTTACACCACGGTAAGTGTAGTCACAGGTGTCAACCAACCACACAAAACACTTCAAGCTTGCATTTCTAGAACAAGCAATTCCTCTTTTACAGGTCTAACAACTCAAATAATAATAAAAAAATGATCAGCATGGGTTTTCCATGTCATATAAATAGCAAATGTATTTTTCACTTTCTTTGTAACAGTAGCTAACGGTGATTCAATCATAAATTATTCAACCATTTTTATAGATACAAAAGAGACAAGATCCAAAAAGGGGACAATAAAAGTTTGACAATCTCTGCCAAACAAAAGTCCGCGAAACAAACGCCTACGATTAATAAACATTGTCAAGAGCGTGAGGATTAGATTTGTTTGTTCTTTGTAGTGTCAATCAATATGTCATTGGGCCGGTCGGTCCCTTTGTGGACGGCCTTATATGCAGCTTCATTATGAAATCATAGTAACTATGATGACCTACCTGGAGCCCACAGACATAAATCTAAATAGATAACGCCCTCCATCTGTATGAGAACCAAGCGAGTTACAGGATTTATTGGAAACTTATTAGTGGCTTAAAACATATTTTTTATTTCATAAATAGAATAATTGTATTTAACAAAGCTGTTAGTATACCTTAAGTATATAAATATATAAATAAATTTAGTTAGACTGTCATAAGAGCTTTAACGTGAAAATGAAGCTATCCTATTTGTCAGCTAAACACATCCCTCGCTACACATCTCTGGTGGACATGCAGCCTTATGCGAGTTCCCTGTCCGCGCGAAAGTTTCAAAAGAAGAGCATTGCTCACCTTTTTTGCACAGCTTTTGACACGCGAAGTACATACACTCGCTATTTATATCTGTGCTAGGGCCCACCTAAATCTGCTATTTTAAATCATAAATGTCATTCTGACACGATCCCATTCCCACGTTTCTTGTATGGGGGCCCCTTTTTAATTTTATGATTTGTTATAGCCTATAGCAGCAATAGAAATACACATTCTGTGAAGATTACAACTGTCTACCTATTATGGTTCATAAGCAGCGTTGCCAGACGTCCCGATTTTGGCGGGACGTCCCGATTTTTAGCCCAAAATTAAATGTCCCGCGCGGGACAGGCCCAGTCCCGCTTTTCGAGGATTACTCGACGGTGAAATTGAAATCATCGTTGGACGTAGAAGTGGGTAATTGTAAAGACACCACTACTCAGAAATGATACCAGCTTTCCTGCGACACGTCTTAAACATCGCAGTGGTGTCGCGTCAAAGTGCGCTAAATGTCACTGAGACGTACAAAAATCAAACTTTTAGTTCTAGTCAACGCAATCAAAAGATACGGCCGTATATGCCGCATATTTTGACGCCCGCTAGGGAATCAAAACCTATAGGGTACTTCCCGTTGACCTAAAACCATGAAATTTGGCAAGAATTCGAAAAGCGTTTTGTAGTAAAAAAAATTACAACATAATCGGTAGAAAGGGGAAAAATCTTCGTGACTACTCCCGTGACGAACGAACTATTTACATACCTATAAGTTTCTATGGAACCCTCGGTACGCGAGTCCGACTCGCACTTGGCCGGTTTTTTTTAGTATGTCCCGCTTTCGTCGATAGAATCCCGCTTTTTTTACTGTAGATGGTACAAAATCCCGCTTTGCCCGAAAAAAAAACTGGCAACGCTGTTCATAAGATACATCCCACAGACGGACGGACGGACGAATAGCAGAGGCTAAGTAATATGGTCTCGTAGGTAAACATTTGGTTTTGATACAATCATATTTTCGATTTATTACACAGCAAAAGTTCCCTGGGAGAACTAACTTATTATTGTATCAGAATATTTTTTATAGATCTAAGATATAATGAATCAAAGAAAAATCTTTACATAAAATAAAACACCATGACCCTAATTTACAAGCTTTTATTTAACTTGCAATGTATGTATGTATGTTCGGGTGGAATCTTGCAGGTCGAATTTCACCCACTTCCAGTGGTCGGATTGACTTGATATTTGGTATATATTAGTATATTGGATGACAATGCAAGTACAGTCAACAAAAAGTACAATCACTAAAAAAAGCTTGAATAAAAAATGAAATTATTAACTAAGGACTTATTAAAACATTATCCATATTTACTAGAAATCTAACATTCAAATCTCTTCAACAGTGAGTGCATCACAGATCCGGAGAACCCTCGGAAGAGTTACTGGGGCGCCTGCGAACGTGACACCTGCATCATCAGCGATGAGGTCCTGTACGGCGTCAACCGCCCTGGAGGCAGCTGGAGGGCGTATAACTACTCGCAGTTCTACGGCAAGAAGCTTAAGGATGGATTGGTTTATAAACTTGGTAAGTGAAGAACAGGAAGATAGTTAGGGAGCTCGTAAAGTGGCAATAGGCTGGCCACATCGCTGTAGCCGATAAACAATCGGGAAGAAAGGCTTTCAAGAAGCGACTGCTTTCAGACTCACAGTGAGAATGCTCTGAGATAACAACAAGTGATATCGCAGCGGAGGAAGTTAAACGCTTGCTCAGAATAATTAAAAATTGCTTGTTTTTTTTATTCGGCCAGTAGGTACTTGATGGTTTTTTATACAACGATGTCTGTAAACAAACAAAGTCGCCTGATTTAAGCGATTATCGTAGCCATATTGACGCTTGCAACACACGAGGCATAACTCACGCGTTACCGACCCTTCCCCCCTCCCCAATGAGCTCTAGCGACCTTACTCACGCTCAGGATCACAACATAGGTATTCTGCTGCGGTATTCTGTAAGGTGGCGGCACTTCCCCAGTCGAGCTGCTCTTTGAGCGAATAAACGCTACCCCAAGTAGCACAAATTGGCATTAACGTATAAGCTATCACATAGGGTCGACATCGGTAACTTTAGCATTTAAGAGTGCGTACCAAGCCAGAAAAATATCGCAATGTCAGATGAAACAAACTTATGTCTAATCTTCGCGTGGAGATGAGATGGAGATAGCGTGTTTCGCGGCACAAAAATGAACGAAGCGCTTCTTATCTAAATAACTCGTAAAGTATAGAATATTTAAAAAAATCGTTAGTAGCAGCCCTAGGTCATATGTTAGTGATATTATGTATCGAATTTTTGTCTTAATTAGATATACCATGAACGAATAAAACCGAAAATTCATTATTATTAGAGGTAGCTTTGTGATTTTTTTCTATCGAGGAAATTTCATTCCATTATGTTTTTGCTCAGGCAGAACCCTCGCGTATATAATGAAAATACCCATATAAAAATATTTTTTCATTTAAATACTATTTACTTGGGTAAATTTCAATTCTAAGATTGTTATTTTGCTTTATACGCAGCCTTAAGAAGACTTATTAGAGAGTACAATCGAACTGCAAAAGCTGAATATTACGCTTTCGCCTGTTTATCGACTCTATTAAGCACCAGAGAAATACCTAGTATTGTAATGTTGCGAATGCTAATATAGGTGTACAGGTCAGTGTTAATCAGCATATTCTGAATTGAATACCTCAAACGTACCCTTAAAATGCTTGCATTTTAAGAAATAAAATGTGAACTGCTATAATTCAATCAACTATTCGGTGACTTCAATTAACAATGATATAATGTGTCTTGATGCACATAATTGAACTTTTATAGTGATAATCAGCTTATTACACGCAATCTAATAATAGCACTTATCTAGCCCACATGATTACT
The DNA here is from genome assembly GCA_951394255.1 of Polyploca ridens. Taxonomy (NCBI): domain Eukaryota; kingdom Metazoa; phylum Arthropoda; class Insecta; order Lepidoptera; family Drepanidae; genus Polyploca; species Polyploca ridens. The sequence goes on along the minus strand of OX596265.1, from coordinate 2,788,397 downwards.
ATGGGTGAATTCATATGTTGCTAAATTACAGCAAACTGCTATAAATTAGATCACATGTAACCTACGACGAGATATGGGTAACACACACTCTAATAATCAGTTATTATTCTACATAAAAGGTAACACCCACCCTTATAATCAGCCAATGTTCAGCTCTTGGGGTAACTGTTTCCCTCATTAATGTTTAAATAACGCTAATATAATGCAAATAAGAACAGTTATTCAGAGTTCCATTCATTGTGCCCAAATCAGAGTTATATCAACTGAAATAGCGCTGCTAACGCTCTTATTCAGCAGGCTTGTGCAGCTTCAGATACCATTGTAGACAGTAATTCAGCTGTTATAAATCGCTTTTGTGCTACTTGGGACGCTCTATTTCTCGATGGTAGTTACGCTGATTGTAGTGACGAAGACCGTGGTTATGAATCCTTGAACGGGAGGAAAACAATACTACGGTGGTAGGATAAGATTTAAGTACAGCATGTGTGTCGTCAAGTTGAAAATCTATCGCCATCCTTCCCCCTACTGATGTCTTCCGACTGTTGCATTTGATAGCCATGTTCCATCTAGACTCTGATAAAGTCTGCAGCACATTTGGAAATCCCTCTGATATTGCTAATGTCCATACGCGACGGTACCTACCATAAGATAGACCGCCTGAAAGCATGTCAGCCTTCAGACATAAAAAATCCGGCCAAGTGTGAGTCGGATTCGCACATGAAGGGTCCCGTAAAGAAGTTTATTTTATGGGGGCCCCTAAATAGAAATAAACATTCTGTGAAAATTTCAACTGTCGACCTATTACGGTTCATGAGATACAGCTCAGCCCACTGACAGACAGACAGACGGACGGATAGCGGAGGCTTTAATAGGGTCCCGTTAAACCCTAAAAAATACTACTTATCTCAAAATTCAGATTAAAACTTCTAATAAAAGGACATTTTCGTAAATCCTAATGGCCATCAAATAAATTAATGTCCCACGTAAAGTTTTAACTATCCATAATATAATATCAAAGCCATATAAATTCTGAATTGAATTGAATCGAAATAATGGTCCGTCGTGACTGGTCACAAAATGAATCAACCTTAATGGCTTTTATTACCTGACTCATAAAGGTTATAATTGTCAAATTTGACGTTGATAATGAATCAATATTAAATGCAGGACATTTTAATTTGCATACAAGTAGTTTGAACAGGGTCTGTGTGAGTCATTCAATAAATCCTAATCCTTACTAACTTAATATTATAAAATGTGTTAGTTTGTTTGTTACACTTTCACGCCTCAACTACTCAAGCGATCACGATTAAATTTGACACGCAGATAGCCTATGGTATGGAGAAGGACATAAGCTAATTTTTATCCCGGGATTGCGGGTGAAACCGCGGGGGACAGCTAGTAATTGATACACTAAATTAATATTGATAATCCCTTGGTATTCGGTAGTCCCATTTCGACAAAACAAGAACATACGTTTCTGAAAGACAAAACTCGCCTAAAACAGTAGTTTATTGGGATTCGCAGGTATGTCTGCCATAATTACAAAAATCATGAATAATTAATGAAAATCTCGCAAATAGTAAACGTTCAGTACATTTGACGTTTTTAGAGACCCACTACACTAGCGCCTCTACAAATTTTCTTATATCCTTTTCTTATGATATTTGTTAGAAAGAGATAAGTTTTTGTCAAAAATTAAATTTTTAATAAGTACAAGCTTTTTTGGTGACTGTACTTTTTGTTGACTGTACTTGCATTGTCATCTAATATACTAATGCATACCAAATATTGAGTCAATCAGACCACTGGAAGTGGGTGAAATTCGAATTGCAAGATTCTACCCGAACAAACATACATACATACTTTGCAAGTTAAATAAAAGCTTGTACCTAATAATATAGTAAGACTTAAGTTTAGTTTGATAGAATCAGAACGTATGTCTTCAGAAGAGCAAAGATTGTTGTTTATTTTTAGAATCAATGCGATTTAATATGCTTTTTAAATTGGTAACAGTAAAAAGAAAGTAGATCGACCAGTATCAATAGTTCTAGCCATGATCTAGCTCGCATGTCCAGCACTAGAAAGTGACAGTTCGAAAGGTAAACTTTCACATTTACACTTTGACCTTTATTACCATTGTAGTAAGTATTACAATTGATATACTCCGGTTGTGAGTTTTGGAATTTGAATTTAAATTTAGCAAGGGTTGTCCCAATTAAAAAGTATTTTAATGAATATTTGGTAATGTTCCTATTTTAAAAGTCTGTAGTTCAAACTAATTCTACTAATATTTTAATGCGCAAGTTTGTGTGTATGTTTATGTGAAGGTTGGTACTCTGTAATGGGAAATGTACATAGAGAACTTTTAATCCTGGGAAAACATGAGATCCGTATCACCGCAAGGCGCAGACTAATAGCTACAAAAAATATGAACGAAAATAAAAATAAAGTACTACTTGCTTTCTTCGCTATTTTCTTTGTTAGTTTAAGTAAAACTAACAAAGAAAATAGCAAAGATAAATAAGAAAATAGTAACTAGTGACGCTTTTACGAAAAAAAAATCAATATAATTTAATTGACAGTGCAATCAACATTGTAATCATATCATATCCGCAATCAAATTAACTTTAGACATTTCTTTGAAGTTCTTTGACAGTTAAATTATAGTTCGCACATTTCATTCTCCATGTCCGAGAGGCGCGAATTTAATCTGAATTAATTAAAAAAGGTATTCAATCAACATTTCAGGGCGTTTCACAATTAACAAGATATTTTAAAATGGATAATTTCCGTAGATATTTTGAAAATTCGGAAAGCTGTCGTCTCGTCGAGTCAGCCAGATAAAAATAAAATTATTCTGATATGTATAGTCAACAAGTACAAAATATATGTATGTTACCTTAATCAACAAAACAAGAGAATGTTTTCATGTTTGGGACAACTTTAGAAATTCATAAGCTACTTTGTTTAGTAAAAAATCTCGCTATCAAATAAAAAATACAATATTTTAAACCAGCAATGTTTAAGTGAGTAATGTTTGCTCACCCTCGTTTGTGAAAGGAGGCCTGTGCTCAGCAGTGGGACATTATAGGCTGATGATGATGATGATGATGATGAATGTTTAAGAGTGCGTACCAAGCCAGAAAAATATGGCAATGTCAGATGAAACAAACTTATGTCTAATCTTCGCGTGCAGATGAGATGGAGATAGCGTGTTCCGCGGAACAAAAATGAACTAAGCGCTTTTTATCTAAATAACTCGTAAAGTATAGAATATTTTAAAAAATCGTTAGTAGCAGCCCTAGGTCATATGTTAGTGATATTATTAATCGAATTTTTGTCTTAATTAGATACACCATGAACGAATAAAACCGAAAATTCATTATTATTAGAGGTAGCTTTGTGATTTTTTTCTATCGAGGAAATTTCAGTTTTTGCTCAGAGAGAACCCTCGCGTATATAATGAAAATACCCATATAAAAATATTTTTTCATTTAAATACTATTTACTTGGTTAAATTTCAATTCTACGATTGTTATTTTGCTTTATACGCAGTCTTAAGTTGTATGTTTTTGAGTTGTTATAGTTTTTGAGTTATGAAAGGTTCAAAAGTGGCTCACACGGTGCTGCTCGCCAGTTCTCTTTTTTGTCTTGAACTTGGCTTGACACGCTACCGAGTGTCTAGATATTTTTAGAATTTAAATTGATTTTTTTAATTAGGTATTTCAATTTATGGCTTATCAGCAACCCTATTGATAGGCACAATTTAGCAACCTTCCAGAAAAAGTTACTTACACGATGACGTCACAATAATAGTTATGGTTTGATATTGATACAATTCCATAGAGCCACTGTTCTTTGGACAAACCATTGGTCGACCAATGTAATTTGAATCTTGGATTAACACTACATTAAACTGATTTTATCTTTTTATTAATAGTCGTGTCTAGACTGTCGTCACTTGTACCGTTGTTTTAGGGTTCCTTGAATATTCCATTGAAAACCATTAGGTATGCATACGAGTAACTAGATACTTAGTTGAAACTAATGCTTGATCAAAAGCGTAGCTAGGCTTAGATCCCTATGGAACGCGGGTGAAACCAAAAGGTTTTTTTTATACTACTTAGGTAGCAAACAAGCATACGGCCCGCCTGATGGTAAGCGGCTACCGCAGCCTATAGACGCTTGCAACACCAGGGGTGTTACTCACGCGTTGCCGACCCTGCAGAAATCTCTTCAGACCCTTTTTGAAGAACCCCATGCTGTACTCCATTGGGAAAACCACGGCGGGGAGCTCATTCCACAATCTGAGCGTCCGCGGAAGGAAGCTCCTTTGAGACCGCTCAGTTCGAAACAATTCTGGTTTCAATATGTGAGGATGGACTCCCTGTCGATGGCGAGAGTTGCGATGGTAGAAGGTGTCCCAACGGACACCTTCTACCATCGCAACAAGCGGTAGAACACACATAAAGAGGCAAATTCTCCTCAGACTGAGGGGCTCTAAACCGTGTGTGAGCTCGGGATCGTCAACAATTCTAGCAGCACGTCGCTGAACCGAGTCTAAAGGCGCAAGCTGGTATGCAGGTGCTCCCGCCCACAGATGACAGCAGTACTCCATATGAGGCCGGACTTGCGACTTATAAAGTTGTAGCCTCGATGTGAAGTACTGCTTCGCTTTGTTGAGTACTCCGAGCATTTTGGATGATTTTGGATGCTTGTCTTGGTGGAAGTTAATTTGTAATAAAGTACTAAATTATAGGTTCAACATGGCACTGGTTAAGATCGATGCTCAGCATCAGGTCGCAAATCACTGAAATATTTAGCCATATTGTTCTATGAAGGTAAAAAACTTGAAAAAAATCAAATTTCCCACCTCACGCTGACCAATTATTACAGTCGTCATGCCAAGTTTGATTCAAATCTGTTACATCATTACAGTACCTAATTGAGTAAACACCGATACAGATTTGAATAAGGTATTTGACGGTGTGAAAAATAAATGGTAAAACACTATTCATTGTTTAAGACATCAAAAAATACACCGAAACGTCCTATAAGTTGTATATTTTAAGCTTTTAAAGTTTTTTTTACCAGTTAAACCAAACAGAGTAGGTCAGTTGGCGCTTTAAAATTGTGACGTCACATGCTTGTATTTCATACAAACCCTCATATAAACTATCGTTTTTGACATTCAATTTAAAAGTTGCTGATTTGAACTGTCGTCAAATATCCTATTGACCCATGAAATGACAGTATTATTTTGTGCAAGTATGTTCTTTACATATTAGACTTTAGATAGCATCATAAATTGTACAGAACCCAAGCATACAAAACAAGATCACACCTCAAGAATTTTAGACACAAAAAACACAGTTTATTTTTCACGACTTATTTATTCGAATTGACACGTCCATCTCAACTTGCTGCTTATCTTAATTTGATATAGTTTTTGTGATAAACAAAAAACAGTCACGCGACTGAGAAATCACAAGGCATCTAAAAGAACCATTATGTTTTTAAATTGACTTTTATGACACAAAAGAATTTATTACGATAATCTTTTATATGATTCAGTCGCTAAGTAATTTGATAAAGCTACTTGGTATGATGGAACTGGCTTTAGTGAGGCGACTGATGGTAAGTACATAGTCTGAAAGGTAACTGGGGCCATGGAATAAATAATAGTACCTGGGGCCTAAGTTTGCTAAGGTACAATGATGTTCCAATGAACTATCAGTGGTGTCAAAAATGACATATTTGACACTATTGTCTCCAGTATACAATAGTAGTCTTTGCACTATTGGTAGTCTACTAATTCAATAGCGGCGACTAATTATGAATTTAAATAATTAGCATTGTATTGCTTAAGTGGCAATGGGATCGTGTGAGAATGTAATTTTTGATTTATAAGAGAGATTTGGGCCCCTGGTCAAATGCAGCTGTCTGAAGACACTGTTGGCTTGACGAAAGTTTTTTAACTTGAGGCACAGAATATTCAATAGTACTACAGTATTTATATACTCTGAGGTACTACGTACTACAAAGGATCATGGCGAGATTTGTACAAAAAAATAAAGATTTTTAGAGACGTTGGAATGACGTTATATTTGATCCTTGGTGCCTAAGGAACAACTATTCGCGACCAAAACCGTTATGTTGCTGTTATGTTTTGCGGGGTCTATAAAATATTAACATGTTGCTGGTAATGTAATCTCAACATTGGAAGTGATTCAAAACCCTCTAATTTCTTTTATTTTTTTGTAAAAATCAATGTATGGAGCTCGCCATGATTCTTTTACTGTTTCCCCCTTATTACGTGAGATGGTTTAAAGCAATTAAGTCTAGCATAGACCAGGTTTAAAATAAAAACAGTTAGGACTCGTACAAACATTCTGCGTCACACTGATCCATACTTAAGTCTTAAAGTGCAAAACTCAACCATCCATAGAGTGGTTAACCAATAATATCCAGTAACACAACACCTCTTTCCAGGTACCCTGCCACTGAGCCGTGAAACGAGACGCATGGGTGCTATCCGATACGACAAGGACATACCGTATCCCGTTGACTTTGACGCCAGGAAGCGGTGGCCGAACTACATATCGCCTGTCGTTGACCAGGGATGGTGCGGCTCCGATTGGGCCGTGTCTATAGCTGGAGTCGCTTCTGATCGGTGAGTTTGAAGAAAAGGTTATTGTGCATGAATTTGAAAGGATTTATCAAATCAGACAAGAAATAAAAAATCCAAAATCGATTGCGTAGTTTTAAAGAACTAAGCGCACAGATCGACAGAATTTAGAACTTAATTTGTATTATCCGGGAGAGTCTGCAATGCTATATAATTACCACATCAAAGTTTATATTGACAAGTCTAAGGCCATTGCAAAAACATTTGCATAATATTAATGCATAGTTTCGGCAGCAATTATTTATTATGAAAGCAGCAAATGCATCTTTTAGCCGTATCTACCCTCCCTTTGTTTCCTCAGCAATGTAGCCTTGCACCCGTACCTAGCTCCTTTTGCTTCTCCAGCAATGTATTTTTTTTCCTGTACCTTATCTTCTTTGCTTCTTCAGCAATATAACCTTGCAAACGCAACTATTCTCCTGTTGCTTGCCCAGCAATCTATATCAATAAAATATGCCCGTAAGCAATACATTAGATTACTACCAATTTGTAATCAAGAATCACCATCCGTCTACAATTTTATTCCCGGAGATATTAATCACAACCGCACAACCCAGTCACTGCCTATAAAGATACCAGTCTCTCGTACCTTACAACCCAGTTTTTCGTTTTGCATAAACTTGAGAATGTGGGGAACTAAAAATAGATGCAACGAGGACCCTTGACGTTTCGCCTCGTCTCTCAAGAGCCCCTCTGTTTTGCATTTGCAAGATTTGTTTAGTATATCTTGTTCATATTCGTAAATAAACTTGCAATGTGGGATGCTTCAATAGTAGTTCTCTGGCATTTGTGCTTCTTTGACCTCGTCATTGTTATTTTAAGGGGTCGTTAGAGATATGATTATAGCTAAATAGTATTTATTTATTCTAAAGAGTTATGGGATATAAATACAAATACGTAATGCACAATGCTTTGCAACCATTGAGCTATTATTACTACGTATAGAGAAGCTACCATAAGCAAAGGTTATGTCCTATTTTTTTAGAGTCAACTAATGTTCTCTTTAGTGCTGAAACAATAATAAGTCATCTAAACAGACAGAAGAAACACATCAGAACGCCTTTAGGCGTATTTTTCTTGCAAATTCCGTGATTTTCAAGGCGCTTCACGTTTCGTTCATCGTTCTACAACAACAAGTGTGGCCGGATGGCCTCACTTGAACTGAACATAGTTGTGATGTGTGGCGTCTTCTCTATACGTAGTAATAATACCTCAATGCTTGTAACACGTCTTTCATTATGTCGAGGGCACGAGGCTATCGTTGTTGCCGATTATCGATAAGTACAACCTTACCAGCAAATCAAGTCTGCTATTTTAAATCAAAAACTACATTCTGATACTATCCCATTGCAACTCTTCTATCATTGAGCCAATGTGCGTTGTTGACTAAATTCATAATTTTTTTCGACACTATTCAATTAGTAGACTACCAAAACTGTCAAATCTGTCAATTTTGACACCATTGGAACATAATTGTAGTAGCAGACGTGGGCCCCAGGATGGCATCGTTTCCTCTTTGGATGGCCAAGCTAATGTGTTGGCATTAGAGTATTAAATTCTATACATATACATTTTATGGAAACTAGAAAATCTGCTATTTCTGCTTTACAACGACTTTTAATGTCAGACACCTTCCCGGGCTTATGCACAACAATTTACTAAAGTTTTATTGCAATCGGATGAATGGTATACGCTACACGATACAAACACACAAACAAATGTTGATTTATATTACAGGGTTATTCAATGCATTCCTACCATACTCCATACATTTGTTTGCTCATATATCACCAGTAGTATCAACATGCTTTACGCCAAGTATGTAATTATTATTTTCACCTCAAAATCTAGTCGAGGTTGTATTGTTTTAACACAATTTCAACAAGTTTTCATCATCATCAACTTTTAATGTCCCACCGCTGAGCACAGGCCTCCTTTCACAAATTAGGGTGAAAGGGAATGGGCAGATAATCCACCACTCATGCCCACTATGGATCGGTGGAGTTAGGCTAGTGGTCAACCTACTGTTGGAGTTATAAAGCCGCCTATGAGGCCTCCAATTAGCTTAACGACGTGCTAACCGGGACCACCGGCTTTACATGCCTTTTAAAGCACGAAAACGCTCGATTTGAAATACCACTAGGCGGTCACCCATCCAGGCACCAGCCACGACGGTGGTAGCTTAACTTTACCGGTAGATTAAGAACAGCTAATCATGCTACACCACGAGCGCATCCCGAATATCGTATTCCTAATATAAGTTCAACATGTATCTACCTGCTTATAGATTCCAGTCTGACGTTCCTACTGAGGACCATTAGGATGTGGAATGAGCTCCCCATTACGGTTTTCCCTCAGCGCTACGATATGGGGTTCTACAAAAAAGGGGTGAAAAGAGCTCTTCAAGGTCGACATCGGCAACACGTCGGCAATCCCCCTGGTATTGCGAATGTCCATAGGCGGCGGTGACCATTTACCAGGTGGACCGTCTGCCTGTTTGTCAACCTATTACCATAAAAAAAAAGATAATTCCTAAATGCACCAATCCCTATCATACAGGTTCGCGATCCAGTCGAACGGTGCTGAGAACATGGTGCTGAGTCCTCAGACTTTACTGTCGTGCAACGTCAGGTCCCAGCAGGGCTGCAGAGGTGGACATATTGACGTCGCATGGAACTTCGCTAGGAGTCATGGGTGAGCATCATACTTTACTATTGAGCAATTTGCTTTTATCGGCAAGATGCCGGTAGAATTTCCTCCCACACGTTGTCGGCATCCCGCTTATACGGGAAAACGCTTCGCTTCATCCTTATATGCGAACAACAAATGAGTGGAATTCACTTCCGGGGTCTGTGTTTCCCTTTTAACCTAGACGTCTTCAAGGCCACAGTAATAAGTTATTCTGGATACCTAAATGTGTTACATCATCCTCCTCGTCTTAACTCCTTCTGGGGTCAGGATGGGCCAAACGTACTTAAGCTGAAAAAGCGTGTTTTTCCGACTCTAGGATCAAATATTTTCCAAGAATAAAAGAAGAGAAATGACATTTATTTTGGACTCATGGTGAGTGGCTACCGGCATCAATGGATATTAACATCTCACCAAAAACATTTTCATGTAAAATGTTGCGAAGATGAGACCATATGGCTCGCACTGTCAAAAAGTTTTCAGATCTCATATAGAGCCAAGCTTATAACACTATACGCCCTAACTCTACAAGCCCCTAACTTCACAAACTCTACACCTTAGACAAAATATGTGGCATGGCCGTTTCGCTACGCACACATGCTCCCAGATTACCAGGAACTTAAGCCCAGAAGGCATCTGACTCTCAAGTGCAACAGCTAGATGCTTGACGAAAGATTTTCAACATGAAGGTGGTAGCTAGCCAGGCGGGTACAACAAATTACCCTACCACTGTGCTATGGTTTCCTCACGATGTTGTCCTTCACCAAAAGCTCAAGGTCGTAGAAGACTTTAAACCTTCGTCTGATTTATTCATCGCTTCTTTTACCTTACCAGTTGAAGGCCAGTTGACGTGGTTGTTTCGATTCCCACATGTCTGCATGTCCTGAATCTGAGTACGTAGTAAGATATCTGGTTTCCATAGTACAAGCTCTGCTTAGTTTGGGATCACATAGCCGTGTGTGACGAATGTTCCAGGATATTTCTGTTCTCTAATACTAATCATCCCTTTCCAGGCTGGTAGACGAAGACTGCTTCCCGTACAAGGCCGAGGTGACCAAATGTCCGTTCCGTCCCAAAGGGTCCCTGCGCGAGGACGGGTGCCGGCCGCCTGTCATGCAGCGCACGTCGCGCTACCGGGTCGGCCCTCCCGGCCGCTTGAACAAGGAAAACGACATTATGTATGACATCATGGAGTCTGGACCTGTGCAAGGTAGGTTCAATTTCCTTTTTCAGGATTTTGTATCTTTGGGAGATTGTTTTATGTCTGTTACCATTGGATATCGAGGAAAAATCTGATTCCGCAACTAGTCAGTGCTTTTGAACAGTAAGGACCAATCACTGCATCGTGTGTTCTTAACTTGGCCAATCAGAACGGACGTGTCCTTCACTTAGCCAATCATCGGTGGTGGGAAATTGGCGGATTATATTTCAAGCAAAATAAACCAATGTCATTGCGCCATTATAGAGAAGCTATCATAAGCAAAGTTGACGTCACATTTTTTTTTTGAGTCAACTAAATTTTTCTCTAGCGCTGAAACAATAATTAGTCGTCTAAGCCGACAGTAGAAACACGCTGTCAGAACGCTTTTAGGAGTATTTTTCTCGCAAACACCGTAATTTTCACGGCGCTTACGCGTTTCGTTCATCGTTCTACAACAGCTAGTGTGGCCGGATGGCCTCACTTGAACGGAACATCTTCTCTATACGTAGTAATAATAACTCAATGCATTGCGCTTCTTTAGGTTCCTCCATTTTGAATTAATTTTTAATTTATTTCCTAAACAAATTTTTACAAAACCATTTAAATGTGATTTTAAAACTTAAATAACTGAAGTAGTCAGATGCTGTTTCTTAGCGATTCTTATCAGTTGAAGTCTGACTTGGGAACCGATGGATCTTCAGTAGCTTTGACCTTCATAAGTTCCCACTTAAAATCCTGCCTTTTATTTTGATAGTTTATTTTTGTTTCGGGAAAACCACATTGCATATTTTGTTGGCGTACAATTGGTTTAGATAATACACGTTAAACCTAGGTCTTAAAGTGGTCTTAAAGTAGGTATTTCAAATATTTGACTAATGAGATGAATTATCAAAAATTCCTCGTCTAGAGGTTAAATAACTGTCAAATTTTTGCCTTTCCATTTATTAAGTTGTAAATATTTAAACTGATTGTCATCTAAATTAAATAAGGAATGCACGAGTTTCCCTCCAGTTTATAGACGTTAATCTCTCGTTATAAGAATACATTCTACTATCAGTGAAGAACAAAACATTTATTTAAATATACTTAATCACTTGGCTCGCGGTTAAAAATATAACAATGACATCAATTGTTATAATAGGACGCGTGAAAAGAGCTACCTATTACTTATATACTCAATACCTATTACTTAGTTACAATCAGTGGCGTAACAATAGGGTGGCAGAATGTCACGGGCCGCCGACCCAAGAGGGCCCCGGCCCAAGAGGCCGCGAGATTTTTTACATTGTACCTGAGTATTTTATTTTATTTGAAAAGTATATTTTTATAAGTTCTGCTTAAAATCCAAAAATAATATAATCATATTTAATAATATATTTTTTTAATAAATATCTTATTGAAATTAAATTGTTATTTTTATTTCATTGTAAATGTATGCAGGTTTCCTCACGATGTTGTTCCTTCAACGAAAAGCTAGCAAATAGATGATGAATGCATTTGAGATATTATGTTATATGGATGTGAAATCTCCAAGCTAGCGTGGGGACTGCAGACCATTCCCTCTCGCCTAAGAGAAGAGACCTATGGCCATTAGTGGGACATATACAACGTGTAATTGAGTACGCTGAAAATCTCGAAGTTTATTAAAATTAAACTGAGTACAACGTGACGATTTTTACTGATAGGGCCCCATCAAAAGAATTTTCCACGGGCCCCAGATGGTATAGTTACGCCACTGGTTACAATTACTATGTCTGTGGTACACAATCCACAGATAAGTATAAATCTAAATAAATGCAAGTTTTGACACGCGAAGTACCTACATACAATCACGTCCTCTATTTTATTTTATTTAACTTTTCTTTAATGAAACGGGTCAGGTATATCCAGGGCATTTGATCTTGTGTCGTATATTATACTCTGGAGAAAGTTGGGGAACAGGGGTGTTCCAGCTGAAATTATTAAAATGTTTCTATTCTGGTATGCCAACCAATTGAACTCTGTAAAATAGTCCAACTACTGGACTCTACTGTGACATGGTCTATATTTTCTTACATTAAGGCCAGGTCTAAGCTCAAATCTCAAAAATGGGTTTCATTGAGAGTTAAGTATGACGTAACGCAATGAAATACCTAACACAAAAAAATTCTGTGGTCTATCCACAATGGGGGTTTTGAGAAAAATTTTAACGGAATAGAATATTAAAAAGTGCTTTGATATTCCCATTAAAAAATTCGTTTATCGTAAATTTTATTTTTAAGAATATATAAGACTCAGAATTATATTAGAATGTTAACCGGACAGTTATTCAATTTAATGTGTATATTCTGTATAATCTAAAGAAAACCCGTAAATAAGAGTCCATTTCATAGAGTCGACACATTTATGATTTACCATTATCAACCCTATTCCAGTGAAAAACGAGAATCGTAGTCCGCGCCATAACAATTTAAAAAAAATATATGAAGATGATATAATAAAATTACTTTGCTCCTTCAATTAATAAGGATATAAGGTATTATTAAAAAAACAACAAGCGCCTATGTCATGAAATCACTGAGTTATAGTTAGGTATTTAAAGATGGATAAAACGCTTAAACGTTCATTTATTGGTGCCTCTACCCTACGTCTACCAAATGTACTATTTTTATTAAGAATGACATTCTGACACGATCGCATTACAAATGCATTACCATTGAGCCAATGTGCGTTATCTATTAAATTCATAATGATTTTCGACGCTATTGAATTGGTAGACTACCAAAACTGTCAAGTGTAAATTTTGACACCACTGGTAGTTCATTAGAACACAATTGTAGTACAGTAGTACCCAATTAATATGGCTTACCAATGTACCTGCGCAGATGATACGTTTTCAAAGCGCGGGAAACGCTATTGGCCGACAGCTGTCGCCATGTTAGCGCGCGCCGTACGGAGGGGCGTGACTTGCGAGTGAGACGGAACTAACAGCTGCAGTGTATTATGAACCTTATAGTAGTGGTCTAAGGTTGATTGTTAGTTTTAAGCATTCTTTCGTTAATCTTCGGGGCCATACTTTCTTTTCTGTGCGAACGAAGATTCACGACGCGCCATATAAGTTGGGTAATACTGTAGCAGACTTGAGTCCCAGAAATGGAAAGTTTTCGCAAATAATACCTACATCTTTATGATAAAAAAAAAAAATTACCTATATTATTTGAACGATAGGCATCTAACATAGCCTTGTGTATATTTTTTTATCTGCATGTCTTTAATGTAAATAATACTCATTATGATGTTTTGATAAAATATTGAGTACGATGAGATAGTTTAATCCATATGCAAATGACGTCTCGAGAAATTCTATATTTTAATTTCTTTTCTTCCACACATGTGGCACAGGCTTGTGAATCACCATGGTCGGTGATGATGTTGCCAAAGGTGGTAAGCTCACAAAGCCTGGGAACAAGCTCTCAAGTGCAGCTGTCGAACACCAGCAGGTGCTTAGCGACAGATTTACACAAAGTAACATTGGCCAAAAACTGTACGATAAAAAAGTATGAAAAAAATAATCTTTTGTCAAAATTTCAGTTTTTTTTTTTATGCCACTTAGGTGGCAAACAAGCATACGGCCCGCTTGATGGTAAGCAGTTACCGTAGCCTATGGACGCTTGCAACACCAGGGGTATCATTCGCACGTTATCATAGGAAAACTCCTCATTAAGCTACCCTTTGGAGTAGACCTGTTTAATGAGATACATTTTTGGCTACGCTGCGAATCATAATTAGGTTTTTTTTTATTTGTTATTTACCTGCTTATAAAGTATATTTTTATTCCAGCTGTTATGACGGTATACCAAGACTTCTTCCACTACCGCGACGGTATCTACCGCCGGTCGAGGCACGGCGACAACATGCTGAAGGGACTCCACAGCGTCAGGATTGTCGGATGGGGTGAGGAGTATGGAGACAAGTACTGGGTAAGTTTTACAGATTTTCCATCCATCCAACGAGCCTTTTGTCTAGCCTCCCAGGAATTAAGTAGGTTATTTTTTTGGGTTTCGAAGGGTGCCAAACGGGACCCTATTACTAAGACTCCGCTGTCCGTCCGTCCGTCAGTCTATCTGTCAGTGGGCTGTATCTCATTAAACGTAACAGGTAGACAGCCGCGAGTTTTTTAATATTGTACGGAACCCTCCGTGTGCGAGTCTGACTCGCACTTGGCCGGTTTTTATATAACCAAGCCTGCAAACTAGTTTACCTATGGTCCACCTGGTGTCAAGCGGTTACCGTAGCCTTTAGACACTTGCAACAGCGTTCTCTAAACCCCCTTTCTGAGTCTGAATCCAAATGCACGCTCATTGTATTAGAAAAGAAAAATAGACCAGGGTTCTAAGGGCCTACTACGAAAAACGAACGATATTGCGATCATCGTTTTTAATCAACTAGCCAATACAATTGCACAAAATTTACGTCTCGTCAGTTTTGCTGCAATTCTATTGGTTAATATTTGACAACGATGATCCGAATATCGTATCATTTTTCGTAGTAGACCCTCTGTACCCAAAGATCCAACGCTGGCCGTCCGTCCGTCTGTCTAATAGATGGACAAATAAAATTTTCACAGAATTTTCTATAACAAATAATCGAAATAAAAGGTTGAAGTTTTTTTGTTGTTGCGCCTACTATTAATTTCATAGCAAAGTTGAGTTAGGGGGCGTCCATAAATTACGTGAGGCGTTTAGGGAGGGGGGGGGTCGCGCCGAATCTCACCCAATCTCACGTAGGGGAGAAGGGGGCTCTCAGCAGAATTACGTAATTTTTTCCGCAAGAAACAGTGTAAAATTGCGAGAATACTGGGCGTTAATTTTCGAATTTTTGTAGCTCCTTTCTGAGTATTGTATTGTTCGACATTTTCACTGTGATCCTAGACTATAAAAACATAAGTAAAGTATACTTACTGTTGATTTGGTAAATTGGAAAATCCAACGCAACCAACGTATTTAAGCATAAAATAGAAAAAAACCCTACATTAATATAAGGTACCGGGTAAAAATACCTATATTATAATAATAATACAATAAGTGATAAATATAATAAATAAATAATACAAATGATCTCCTCTCTCCTGTATGTTGTTATTTTTGCTGTGCCCGATAGGGTCCACAATGTTATTTAGACATAATTTACCACCTAAGGATTAATATTTGTATTGTGGAATGCAAATAATGAATATGAAAATCTCACGTGTGATTAGTGGGGAGGGGGAGGGGGTTGAGCCAAATCTCACGACATCTCACCAAGGGGGTAGAAAAATCGCCAAAATCGCCTCACGTAATTTATGAACGCTCCCTTAGTTACTGTAAATTATTGTACGGAACGGAAACTTCCGTGGGCGACTCCCAATTGACCAGTTTAAAAAAATAAATTAACGTGAACCTTCTTTCCAGACCGTAGCCAACAGCTGGGGCGAAAATTGGGGCGAGAATGGGTATTTCAGAATCGCTCGCGGCTCCGACGAGTCCGGGATCGAATCCTTCGTGGTGACAGTTCTGAGTGACGTCACAGAGGCTTACCAGCGAAAATAACATCGGACCCATCTCATCACCCCTTTGTGCGTCATCACCAGAGCGGTGATGACCAGTAGGGGCGTTGTGTTGTTGAATGTCACCAGGGATTTTGGTTGACTTAGGTTATTTGACGAATTACCAATTTGACTTTTCCAGGATTTGTCTTATGACTGAGAATGTTTTAGACTATACATACTTTGTTCATTATTTAAATATCTGTGGATTTAATGTCAAATGCAAATAAACCTTATTGGTATATAATTAAGTTAATTTTTCTTTGGCATTCTTAAACGTCAAACAGACAAGGAATATTGTCCAAAATACGTAATAAATACTAATGTACCACTCACGGATAAATTTAGGATTTTTGTTACATAAGGTATTTTTTAAACCTTTAAAAATGTGTTCGAGAAAAGACCAAATACACTCCCTTCGATTAATTTAAATTCAAATTTTAAGGCTTTATTTTCAATTTTTTTGTAAAAATAGTTTAGCCAACCAAAATCCCTTTTAAAAATGTATAAACTTAATGTACGACTTAAATAATGTTACTTATTTAGAGTACGATCTCCGACCGAGTAGGTATGTAAGAGATTATTTTTATAAGTACTTTTATCGACACAGTACAGCGATGTTCAGTAACCCGATCTGCTTTACTGAACATCATACTGTGACTTTATTTTTGTAAAAAAAAAGTGTAAGAAAATATTGAAAAAAATGTGCTTTTAGTTTTCATTAACGTATTTATTGTACAGTTTAACTGCACTTTTACATGTCTTGTGAATCTTTAACTGCCATTTTATAATCTTGTCTTTTTATAATAATATTTTTTATAAAAAATAAAATAAAACAACTTAACTAGTCTTAGGATCATTTATGCAACAAAAAGAAATACATATAATTAAGTAACAATATTATAAATATCTCATAAAATATTTAAGATACAATAAAATTATATTTTTAGAATTATGTTATCATTTCTATAATTATAATTAGGTTAATAAGAAATATTCACAGCTAATGGAATGCAGATTAGTCTAAAATTTTGTTAAGAGTTTTCAGATCACAGTATTTTCAAATATATTTTTAGAAAATCGTCCAAAATAAATAAAAAGAACAATAATAATTGAAAATTATCAGCATAGTTTCAGAATTACAATTATAAACACTTCATCCTTAATTACAAAACAATACTAGAGTTGCACTACTGTGACATTTATGTACTATGATATTACAGCTCTATTAGTATTTAAGCAAATACCATCTTTAACATGCAATGTATAAGATCGATATTACCTTACACAAATATTTCATAATGATGCAACTTAAAAATGCAGTAACATAGTATTTATTTTTAATATACGTAGTAAGTAATTACTTAAATGTAACTTAAGTAAATAAAGTTATTAAAAAGTCTATTTTTTGTTCATTATATCCCCTTCTCAAATTGCCACAGGATTCTGGTTACATTACATTTTCGTAATTGACAGATGGATTCTATACAATATATATTTTTTTGGTAAAATAAACACAAATTCTGGAGGCTGTTTTATTTTGTATTTAATACATGTATAGATTTGATTGCATAAAATAGGCTTTTTAGGGATCCAAATGGCCTATTTCAAGCTATCATGGCTGAAACCTGGCCCCATCTAACACACAGGGTGTTTTTTTGGTTGGCGACAAGCGACCCAGGAGTGGTAGTACAAAAAATACATTTCCCAGAAATGGACTTAATTCCTAATAAATACTGTAAATGCGTTGAGATATACCTTATTCAATTTCAAATAAAATTACCGCAAAGTATGGTCACTCAGCATGTGCACGGACTAGAGCTAGGCGCAAGCCGTCATCGCCCCAACCCTTTACTCCCTCGCACTCCTTTTGAGTATTACGTCTACACTTTAGCTTTATTACATGATTTTCCAAATAATATTTTTTTTATTTTTATTATTAAAAAAAAGTATTGTATTTATATATTTTTTAGCACCAGTATCATTTATATTATCGACCCTGAGTAGCTCGTCGCTGACCAAAACAACGACCTGTATAGTCTTTAAAACACGATAGTATGAACATGTTTACCCTGCCTAATTATAATCTCAGCCTGCACTTAAGTTCATACAACCAAAAGCACCTGCTTTGTAAAGATTTATGTTAGGTCTGTGTAGCCCTTTTTGTCCCATTGCTGAGCACAGACCTCCCCTTCACAAATGAGAGTGAAAGGGAATGGGCAGATACTCCACCACGCGTGACCACTGCGGATCGGTGGAGGTAGGCTAGTGGTCAACCTACTGTTGGAGTTGTCAAGCCGCTTAGGAGACCTCCAACTAGCTTAACGACTATCACAATTAAGTGATAACCAGGGGCCCAATTCTCACTTCCCTCGAACTAGCCTTCGAATCGAACTTACGGTTCGAGTCCTATTCGACTGTAAAATTTCGAGGGGCGGATTCAATTCGAACGGTCCCGACCAATCAACGCTCTAGCTGACTGGTTTCCCTTCTAAATATGCCGGCCTTGAAATTGCCAGAATAACGTAACGTTCGTAAAAGTTAGAATTCGTACTTTTTTCGATCGAGCGATCAGTTTCGCTTGGGTGAGAATTGGGCCCCAGGACTAATGGCTTTACTTGCCTTCCGAAGCACGGAAAATGCTCAAGTTGAAATATATTCAGATTACGTACTTAAAAGTGATTACATGACTTTCCCGATCGATTAAGAACGGCTAATCAAGATCGCTGTGATGACACCAAAGTTCCATCACAATCGGATGAATAAATAAATATCCTGGGACATTCCTCACACACGGTCATCTGATCCTAAATTAAGCAGAGCTTGTACTATGGAAACCAGATAACTTATAAACTTTTTTGTTTGTAAATACATACTTAATATACATAATCACACCCAGACTCAGGACATGCAGACATATTTGTTTATGCGCTATGCATGGGTGGGAATCGAACCCACGACCTGCGGCGTGATAGGTGGAATCTTAACCAACTAAGCCAACTGGCCTGACCAATTATACAACTTTTTCTGCAGTCTAAACATATGGTACATAAACGGAGCCTCCATTGCTTTGACTAACATTATTTTTTTCAATAAATAAGCTATAATTTTGATAGTAATTCGGTTTTGTTGAATAAATATGGTACCTCTGCTCAGCACTGAGTATTATGGGGCTGGAACATATTTCTTAGATATACTTTCATTGGCTAGTAGACGCTTTACTTTGACTTGCTTTACTTCTTGCCGCCTTCTCAACATTTGATGCTCGTGTCTGAAATAATACAAATAAGTATACCTATATATACAGCGTGGAAAGAGACCAGTCAGTAAGTTCAGGTACTAGGCTCAGCATAACCAGGAAAGCAACAAAAACACAGAACGTGAAAAACTACCGAGGCTATTTTCCGCAATTGCTATTTTAATTTTCGAATTCGAATATTTTTGATGTTTCTTTACGGAAATATCAATTCGATTCATCGAAAAGTTTTCGGAAATGAAAATAGCAATTGCTTAAATTCGCCTCGTATTTTTTTAAATCCGTTTCAGATATCGTATCCGACGTTTTAAAATAGCCCTTCTGGAGCCTAGTTTTTAGTGCCGCGTTCTGCGTTTTTGTTGCTTTCCTGATTATGCTGAGCCTAGTTTTTTCGATTCTCCTCTTCCCCACCATACTCCTCTCCATACTGTTTTGGCATGTTTGTAGCTTATTGAGATGAGCTTTGGTGAGAGCCCATGTTTGGCATCCATAAGTTAGTATGGGTAGAATGCAGATATTGAAGAGTTTCCCTTTCACAGCAGTACTCATTTTCTTATCTTTCATTATTATTTTTTAATGACCAGTATTGTTTCCAGTTTCTAAGTGGAAATGTAGTAAATACTCAAATTCAATCCTAATAATGAAATACTGCTATTTGCTTACCTGTAATGTCTGCACCCTTTTGTGCAGTCCCGTCATAGTTTTTGATATGGAAGTTAGTTTTTCTCTATTGGTTGCAATGTCAGCCAACTGGAAATTGATGTTAACTCATTATTACAAAACCTATATATAAGCATTAAAGGATAAGATATTAATACTTGTAACCAGCATAATATCTAGAGTAACTGGCTTCCAGGGCAAGATTCCAGTATTGTGATGAATTTATCAAATATTGTTAGTTTTTTATTTAATTCTTCATCCTTTGATGACCAGTTAAAATGTTGATTTTAAGGTCAGCTCACACTGAGGCGCGACGCGACACAGCGCGTTGGATTCGCCTCGCGGCATCAGGAGTCAATTGAGACAAATTCTCACTGAAATGTGTAGGGTCATTATTGTACTTCATTGTCATTGTTACGTTCCCCGTTGTCCCTAGGTCAACTCTTTGAAATTATTTTCTATGGTTACAATACACTTAATGTACATTTTTCTCGTAGTTAAGGGTAGTATGTAGGCTAGATCGCGCGCCAAAACCAGCATTCATTTGTTACTTTGCAGTTGTGTTACAGGCACGCACACATGCATCAGATCCAAACTTGACGTTGCGTCAAGTTAGGTACGTACCGCATAACGTGGTACCAGCCGATAAAATTCCAATATTATTAAGTAACATTATATTTAATTTTCTATTTAAATACCTTTTCTAGTGGCTTATTTAAGCGCAACCAAAGTTTACATAATTATTAAGCAGAATTGATTCACTACTTATAAGTAAAGGAAATTCAGTGCTATGCCTTATATTAGTACTTTGGGTGTACTTACGTTAACGTTTTTTGAAGAAGTAGGTACTAATCCATAGTAACTCTGTTTGTTTAATAAGTAATAATAATAAATAGTAATAAGTTTAGTAATATATAATAATAAAATAAAATAAACATCCTGGGACATTCCTCATACACGGTCATCAGCAGGGCTATTTTAAAATGCTCGGATTCAATATCGGAAACGGATTCAAAAACTACCAAGGCCATATTCCGCAATTACTTTTTTAATTTCCGAATTCGAATATTTTTGATGTTTCTTTACGGAAATATCAATTCAATTCATCGAAAAGTTTTCGGAAATTAAAATAGCAGTTGCTGAAATTCGCCTCGGTTTTTTTAAAATCCGTTTCCGATATCGAATCCGACGTTTTAAAATACCCCTGCTGATCCCAAACTAAGCTGAGCTTGTACTATGGAAACCTTTTTGTTTGTAAATAAATAATTACACCCAGACTCAGGACATACAGACATGTTCATGCACACAAATGCATATCCTGGGTGGGAATCAAACCCACGACCTGCACCGCTATAGGTGGAATCATAATCAACTGCACCAACTGGCCCATTTGTTTGTTACGCTTTCACGCCTAAACCACTGAACCCATCGCATTGAGATTTGGCAATCAGATACCTATAGTATAGAGAAGGGTATAGGCTACTTTTATCGAGGGAACGCGGGTGAATCCACGGGGGACAACTAGTATCATATAAAAAGGTAAAGTTTGTAAGTTGCATGTACGAGGCTTTGAAATTACTAATCCGATTCTGAACATTCTTTCACTAATAAGATAAGATAAATATTCTTTATTTGTACACCATATAGTAGAAGACGAAACAATACAAAAAAGAAGAAGTGATACAAAATAAGATACAACCTTTGGGTAACAGGATATATGAGAATATGGAAGGTTTAACAGATAAGAATACACTTTGATAACGTGAAAAT
This sequence comes from Polyploca ridens, assembly GCA_951394255.1. Classification (NCBI taxonomy): domain Eukaryota; kingdom Metazoa; phylum Arthropoda; class Insecta; order Lepidoptera; family Drepanidae; genus Polyploca; species Polyploca ridens. The sequence continues at coordinate 2,766,568 of OX596265.1, read as the reverse complement.
AACAGCTCTAGAAATATAGAAAGAAAGGCAGGAAATGAGGAAGTTTATAGCGTGTGATAGCGTCAAATAACAAGAGATTTAAAAGAGTCTAACGTCGGGGCCCGTCTTATAGTCTGAGGGAGAGTTTTAGAGACGTACAGCTTGGATAGTAAAAGATTTTGAATAAGAGTGAGAAGTGTGACTGGGAGTTTGGAAGTTAAGTTCCATGGGACTATGAAGAAGATGATGTTGAGGTTTAGTACTCGAAGCGTTCCTTGAGATAGCGAGGAGCTTTAGGATTAAATAAAACAGTGTATAAGAGTGGCAATTTGTGTGTATTCCGCCGAAGGCGGATAGGAATCCACTTGAGTTGTAATAGGAAGCTACATTATCCTCAAATGCTTTAGGCTAATTTTCAATATATTTGCAATATAAATATCATGTAGTACAGTGCCTAATTAAGCCAGTGCGAGGCCCTTAGCAAATGTTATCAAGGACCTTCAGCTCAGGTTATCTACTTTAATGGTTTATGTGCGGATCTAGCTTTCAGATTAAAAGAGATGGTTGCACAGAGACGTTTCACGACTTTATTACTCTTTTAAAAGATTTGGAAGCCATTCTATATTATGTTTATAATATTTGTCACGCATTGTAATTTAAGTATGTCAAGAAATCCTTTTCAATGATTATTATACTATTGGCCATGCAGCGGTTCTATCCCTTACTTATTAGTTAGTATACGCGAACGCAGGCCATTTAACGTGGGCCGTAGCCATTTATCCTGCAATGACCAATTCAGTACTGGATACTTCATAATTAGCTAACGAACATTTATTAAATTCGGTATAGCGGCGACTGATAGGGAGTTCTGGGAGCACCCCCCCAACCCACTACGACTCGTTCGATGATTTTTTAGTATTTCATATGCAATTATTCCGCAGGGTTTCAAAACAGCAGCTTTCCGCAGGGTAAAACAACGTTAAACCGTCGCTTCGGAAATGCCCTGTATGAGGAGAAGAAGCGACGCAACAAACTCCTCACGGGCCCAATGTGTTTATTGTCGTAATATTACAAATAAATAATCACTTCACTACACTTAACACATGTATAGTCTTAAATAATTATAGGCATCAGAACCGGGTCTAACAATTATTGCACTGAGGTATGTACAGCTCGAGCGCTTGTGATAAACTAACTGATAAACAATGAGGCTGAACACTAATTAAACCAGGACAAAATGCTCATCCATGATCAGATTAAAATCACGGAACTTCATACACCCAGCAGGATAGAAAACCAAAAAAAATACTTTCGGGAACACAAAAAGATATGTTATCCTGGATGTTTCTCATCCCATTAACCAAGATACTTAAGTTTACAAACAAACATTTGATAGAATACAGTCCCATATATTATGGCCATGTTACGGCCCTACAGTACACCAAAATCCAAACCCAGAAAACAGATATTTACTTTAAAAATCAATCGGCGCATGATATAGAATATTTTGACTACTATACTAAAAACCTTGCTGAATGTTGTGCCTGAGGCAACCAAATTGACTCTAGAATAATAACGAAGAACAAGAAATATACAAGCACATACCGAAGCTGAAATGGACAAGGAGCCTCTCAACCACAGAAGCTATACCCGTGCATGGAGGAGATTAATCTAATGAACAATAAAGATATAACAAAATCCAACCCAGGAACAAAAAATCAAAATAAGAATGAAGACAATAAAACCCCAGCACTCAACATACATCAACGCTCATCCCTCATCTATAGGCTGAACAGTCGGTCGATTGTGGTCAGCTGGTTGCGGTTAGCTGGCCGTCCTCTCCCACCCCAGAGCGTGTCACTCCTATATAACACGCACTCCTTAGTTTCTCCATGGCTATTCCGATACAACTATTCAGGTACCAGTCATAATAAACTAAGTTAGTTACATGGTGGTTGATGTTTGAATGGTTGTATAGGACATGGGTCGGTCGTTGTACTGGCTGAGAGTAGTTCTAATCATCATCATAATAAAATGTATTTCAAATAATAAAAACGTGTTTCTCGTATCGAACGACAAAACTTATTGAACAACCTGGTATATTAGCTCTAGAAATAATGTTATATATGATGCACCGGTGCCGAGATATCTAGTTATATAGTTATTAAAATGGATAATGCCCACAATGACTTTTAGGCGTAGTAGTGTGACGAAGAGAATTAAAAATTATAAGAATTTAAATTGTAAAGATTTGCAAAGAGGCTTATTAAGTTATGCTTAATAAAATAAAACCTACAAAGAAAGTATCTAGTAACAATAATAGCTATATAGTTAAAGAATATAATATAAGAACAGTGAATTATTTACAAATGGCCGTATCCATCGATATAATTTTATTCTACTAGCATTTTACTATATATACACAGCGTTACCAACATTCACTCGGTTCGAATTAACTGAACTGCGTTCCGTTCACCTTACTTTAGTGTGCCTTCGACATTCATGCAGTGTGGGCGCGTACGGAGCGGCATTAATAATACAAGAAATCAAAGTCAAGTAAGTAAACTTATTTGTTTTTCAAGTGAATAAATAGGTAATAATATCGTAATATCACAATAGAAAAAATATTTCTTCATTTAAATGCCATGACTGCGGTGTAAATTCTATAGGAACGACACGTTGAACGAAACGCGTAGGCGCTATGAAATTCATCGGCGCTTAAGATGTTTTGGTCGCGCGAAAACTATAATCTATAAGCGGCTGGCGCTACATTTTTGTATAGTTTGGTTAGACACAGCTTGCACTGCAATAGTCAGTCCACTGCACACTCGCTTCGCGCAGGCCCCCGCCTCAAGCCCGCTGTCATCAAGCTCGACGGATTTTCTGTTCGGAACGTGAAATCTAATAAAATACATATATTATATCGATGGCCGTATCCTAACCTTCTGTTCAGCATCGACGATTCATTAAAAAGCCACATGATTAAAAATAGAATCATATTTATATTTTATTAATAAGACTAGTCTATTTATAAGCAAGTAACAAAATAAAGCAATCAATGGCTGAGAGGGAACAAGGAAAATATTTTGGCATACGGGACTTTTCAAAAAGACTAAGGACGTATCAACCAATCGTGAAATTGATACCGATTACCATAAGAACAATAAATTTATCAAAATGTCCATTTCATAACTCTAATAATGTAAAAAATAAAAATGCACTTATTATGTTCTTTTTGACAAGCGCATGTATACAGATATATGGATGACGTAATTTCCGGTGTCAATAAAAAGCGACGTGGTGTCACCTTGGGACACTGGGGGGAACTGAATATTTTCGCGATTGCGTCTTGTATATAAAGCTTCATATGACATTTCATAGAAAAATGTATGGACAAATGGCGTCGCAAAATTGATTCTTATTAATTAATAAATTACGTTATTCTCGTACAAAAAAATTAAAATGTGGCCCCACGGATCTGTTGTACATATATTTGTGATTCGATTTAATATAAATTTATTACAAAAAGGATTCTTATTTTGATGGTATCACTAAAGAGGAAAACCTCGATTTTATGATTTTTGTAATATTCATAAGGTTTTTGCTATTTATAAAAGTAAAATTAAAAAAAAGGGCCAACACCGATCTGTTAATTGGTGTCTTGGCTTTATGATTATGTTCATATAATAAGATTTCTTTCATGTTTTCATTCATAAACCACTAAACTAGCGAACCCTGTTTATGACGTTTAGCTTACATACCGCCCTTAAAAGTTATGTTGAATGGTTTGTTCTGAATCTCCTACTGAATCGATTTATGTAACTTTAAATCCCATCAAAAACATTCTGTAAAAAACTAGCCAAGTCTCGATGGAGCTGCTTGTTTATCTCTAAAAAGTAATGAAAACTAGCCAAGTCTCGATGGTATCTCTAAATCTCTCTCTTCTTTTTGTAGAAAATGAAGCGGTCCACCAAGTTGAATATTTTTTGTAGAGGCGGTATGTCGATCTCTAATAGTTTGGTTGGGCTCTTGTGTTTTCTAATCAGGGTCACCAGGTACTCCAGATCTTCGATTATCCTAGTTTTTATAGTTTTCCCTTTATGTGTTATAGTGTCATTAAATCCTAACTCTGTACCTTTCAGCTCTCTGAGTTTATGGGAAGTACTAGTTCTATTTTGATGATCATGAGTGAGTGAGTGAGTGAGTGTCATAAATGTGAAACTTTGCTTTTGCTTAACTTCGGAACTAAATGACCTAAAGACTTGAAATTTTGGATTTTAAGTATGTGATTATAGCTTACTGGATAACGAAAATTTCTGCGTTCGGGACTTATCCAGAGGTTCTCAAATAGGGGCCTGAAAATTCGGCGAAATGGTTCCAGTAAAGGATGGTACGGCAGTGTTTGCTTCGCGCTAGACTCGGCGGGGGCACTGCCGTGCCCCCCGATATCTATATTAAAAGTTACATCAATCGATTCAGAAAATGTTTCTGAACAAACTGTTTAACGATTTAGCATCTTAATCTGTTACATGTTGTATATCGGTTTTTTAAGAAACTCGGTCACTGTGGTTTCTCAAGAAAAAGACCCGGTACCGTATTGTGTAGTATATAAAGCTCTATATTGTATCAGTGCACATTGTCGCTTCGCATCTCAGTGTGAAACTGTGCACTGATCCTATGGTCATTATTTCAGAAAAGTAAGATTTACCAAAGCATCAAGTATAGCATCATTTTGTAGATCTTCCAACTTTCGTCTCTCTGACGTCAACATACTATGTACTGCTTCTTGTCTCTCTCTGAAAATTATTTAATATTAATAAAAATTGCTGTCTAGAATCTGAACCAAACTTAATGGCGGCTGTGAAGTGCGCTGCGAGCCAGCTTTGCGCAGGTAGTCATCTTGAATGTACCGCATAGCTTAGTTTTTGCTACTGCGCAGCATTCCGCGCCTAATATCACAGCCGCCAATAAGTTTGAATCAGTCTGTACCACAATTAAAAGTTAAAAATAAACCATTTTGTACAATAGTAGGGTATTTGCAAGCCATATTTACTTATAGAGAATTTAAATCTGGTCACAAGATATTTATATCACTGAAATGCGGAGATCTCGTGTCTCATACAGGAAATAGTGATGAAATACTTAACATGTACCAACACCCTTATTAGTTATTTTGTACTATAATTAATTTAATTCTTATAATTATGGTGCACACAACTAAGTGTGAATGTGTGCGTGCCAGCTTGTACGTACAGCGTGGTGGCCGACTTGAGCGAAAGTTTTTTTTTAGTGAGAATACGTCTGCCTTTTTTTTACGTCTATGGGTGCGAGTATATTTTATACTAACGTTAATTCCTTTAAATGAGTATTTATAGTAGTCAATGGTGGTTCATGTAACTCAAGTAAGCCTTTAGCTAGCTGTAGAACTGCTTTAGTAGCTTCTGTGTGATCAGGTTCAGGTGTATTGGAACTGCAATAAGTTATAAAGAATTGAAAACATATTAGCAGTATGAAAAGGTTATAAATATATTTTCATGAAAATACCTGACTAATTCTTCAGCCATTTTGAGGCAATCAAGTTTATACAGAATATTATTTCAAATTGAGTTTATAATATCACAGTTTCTTACAAAATACGGAATGTAGAGAAAAAAGTAAAGTAAACAAAACAAAGACGTGTCAGTCAGTCAGTCTCAGCCACAGACAATTTTTTTTTTTTTTGTTAATTTGTTCATGACCATGGATACAAAGTCCTTCAGTCGCATATATTTTATTTATAATATCACTCTAATATAGTCCGCACATCAACTTTCACATAGTCCAAATGATCAGTCACCGTCCAGTCATGTTTTAGTACAATGGTGGTCCTTGTACTAAAACTTTTCATGGAGATTTTGAGACAACTTGTAAAGTCACGATACACATAATTCATTTCATTTCACTTCACTAGTGCACATGGATTGATCTATATTGGATAAAATACCACCGATAATATGCAATAAAACTCAAAATACACGAATTTATGAAAATAAAAATGAATACGCTACGTCACTCTGCAAGTTCCCGCCAAAAAATCCACAAAACTCGCCACAGACAAAGGTAGAGCAGTGTCGCCAGTGGCCGATCACTCTTTGATTTTGACGTGTGTCATGTTATGTTGCCAGTAGTTGTAGTTTTATCCATTCCATTGTACACAAACAAAGTTTCCATATAATAATAACTGCCAGGAAATTTTGTTACATAATTACTACACTAAAAATGTTCCACGATATTACTCTAACAAGGTTTATTTAATATCAGAAATGTCAAATGAATTAATTCTGCAGGAAAATATTTAATGACTTTTTGGCGGGAACTTGCAGAGTGACATAGCGTTTTCATTTTTATTTTCATAAATTCGTGTATTTTGAGTTTTATTGCATATTATCGGTGGTATTTTATCCAATAAAGATCAATCCATGTGCACCAGTGCAGTGAAATGAAATGAATCATGTGTATCGTGACTTTACAAGTTGTCTCAAGAAGTCCGTGTAAAGTTTTAGTACAACCACCATTGTACTAAAACATGACTCTAATGACTAGTGACTGACTGAGGACTATGTGAAAGTGATTTATTGTGACTAGAACTGATATTATAACTGGAAAATGGCAAAATACACAAGCCGTGTGACGCCAACATATTAAAATAAAAAAAAAAAAAAAAATATTTAATTAGCTTTTAACAAAATTTTATCCAATAAAGAATAATCCATGAATTCATACACGTAACGTGAAACGTAACGCAATTTTTTATGGCCGCTAGATTCCCCTTGCTTGTTTTGACGTTCTTTCATTTCATTTTCCGCTAATCGAGAGGGGATTTTCTTATAAGCAATTAAAAAATCGTTCGCGACAACCGCCGCGTATTATTTGTTAAACGTTACGCAAAACTATCAATCTGGAAGTTTTGCAAGTTACTAGAGAGGACGCCGAAATGACGTCCATGGCCAGAAGACGGGAGCAAGACGATTCGGGTGAATACTCAGACGCATCGCAAGATATCGAGCATAATAACTCAGGGAATGTGAGTACGGAACATCCAGTCACAATGGCATGAACTTTCGTTTTGGCGCTAAAAGTATTACGGCGTACTTTCTCCGGCGCATTCGCGTGACGGAATGCCCATTTCTTTTCGTGATATTGAGGTCATGAATTGTGTGCCACTCACTAAAACACCGCCGATGTGTTAAGACTTTAATTTTAGTATTGCTGACGCGGCCACGTCGATTGTAAACAAATAAAATTTTATAGTTTCAATCATGCATTTGCTGAAGGTGGAAGGTTGTTTGCAGGATGGGGTGGCACAGGAGTCTGATTACGACTCGCGAGGTAGTGAGTTTGAGCATGATCCTGAACGAGATGTGGAACATGATCCCGAACGTGATCCGGAAGGTGATCCAGAGGATGATCCAGAGAACCAGGTAATTTATTCTTAATTTCTATGTTCATCAATCAATACGATCTAAGAGGTATAAAATAAATAAATTTACCCACTCAGTACATACACAAACAAATGTACACCATATTGTATAAACACACACACAGACACACTTTGTGCCCTTGGTTTTATTTGCTTCAGATCATATTTATAACCCATAGGATTCTCCATCAAACAAAATTAATCTCCTACACAAACAATCTTAGTAAGTTCCATTTTTTTCAGTTGAATAATGATTAGTATTATTATATTCATTGGTACATATTATTATTGTATAAAGGTTTATTATATTGCTATCTTACTTGGATTTCAGCTAACCAAAGTAGGTACTATTTGTTTTGTTTAAGACACAATTAGCCTTATACAAGCTCTTAACATTCATATTTATTAAATAATAATAGGCCTGAAGACCCATTAATTTAACATAAAATGTGCAGAGGTGGTAGATGCTTCATGCCTAATAAAAGAAGATAATTAAAAATATATGACACATTATTAATTTACTATAAAATTGTTGACATACATACATGTTATCAAATCTTGGAGGAACAGTTGTTTGAATATACTGGAGAGGAACAGTTGTTGGAAGAAGTGATGATGCAAATCTAGATTCAACTGAATGGTGGTTGGAATAAATAATATTATGTACTTAATCCTTTGACGATCCGCACAGGCGAGGAAAACAATTGTTAATTTTTAACCGCAAGTCAAGGGATTAAATGAACTTTATTTATCATACTGTAAGAGTTATATTTAGTAGTTATTACATTAATCCTATCCATCAAACCATTAACCGAAAGAAGCACAACGTTCATTTTGGTTGAAATATATTCCGCCAATTTCCCTTGGTTCCCCTTCAATAAACTTGGAAGCAAAAATTTTGTATGAATTATTGAGTAATTTCTTTTGAGAAGAAACTTTTTATAGAGAGTCTGTACCTGATGTCTTCACCTCTTTCATCCATATAAGTACCCTTTTCGTTACACCCAGTGTATAGACGAAAATAATTACAATACTCCTGCCTCAGTTATACATTAAGTTTAAGGCGATGATAGCTCAGTGGTAGTGATGTCCAATACAGAGACGAAAGTCCCGGGTTTGAATCCTACAATGAGCTTGAGCTTTCGGTGAAGGAAAAAATCGTGAGGAAACCATAGCATGGTGGTAGGGTACATTGCAGTACCCACCTGGCTGGCTACCACACTCAAGTTGAAAATCTGTCACCAAGCACCTTTTGGTGTGGACAGTTGCACTTGAGAGCCAGTTCCTTCCAGGCTTTGTGTGCTTATCACCTTCGGCTACATCATCACATACCATGCCAACAGTAAAAACACAACAGTAAAAAAAAAAACATTTAAATCAAAACATATTTAAAATTATACCTAAAATAATTGGACTGTTTTACAAAAACCTTAAACCGACTTCAAAGTACACTAAGAAGTAATCAAATCCTGATCTGATGACAATGGGACCAAACGGGAAGTGTACCCTTTCAAATAAAAAAATAATTTTCCAAATCGGTCAATAAATGACGGAGTTATGCGGTAACAAATATAAAAAAAAATACAATCGAATTGAGAACCTCCTCCTTTTTTGAAATCGGTTAAAAAACAAAATAGAAGTAAAAATCTGTTTATGCCATTTACTCGAAACTGCGAAAAACCTCCTTACTGCACTTCTAATAAGCGCGGCAGTGTGCTGGAATTACAGAACCAATTCTAAAAAGTTTATTTATATAAAAAATCAGTACATATATGCACCTAGGTCACATTTCAATCTGTCTAGACCCAGTCCCAAACTAGATCAAGGTTGATCATTATAAATTATAACGCAATTATGTTCTTTGACAGCACAGATGATTTGAATACTAGTTCATTTGAAATCTCCCTAACTGAACCATTTCAAAAGGGCTTTAGTTTGCATTTCTTAGGGTCTATTCAATTGCAAATAATAATTTTACTCAAGTGACGCTTTTATATCTATGTAAGGTCATAAAACATCTGCTTGTGGTATACTTTACCTTACTTGTATTTCAACTCGAGCGTTTACTGTGCTACGGAAGGCACGTAAAACCGTTGGTCCCGGTTATCACTTAATTGTGATAGTCGTTAAGCTAGTTCGATGCCTCTTAGATGGCTAGAAAACTCCAACAGTAGGTTGACCACTAGCCTATCTCCACCGATCCGTAGTGGGCATGCGTGGTGGAGTATCTGCCCATTCTCTTTCACCCTCATTTGTAAAAGGAGGCCTGTGCTCAGCAGTGGGACATTATAGGATGACTAGTAAAATTGTTAATATTTTGTAGGTACCTAAGTTTATAATAAACTAATACTTTTGCAGAAACATACAGACATACTGACTTTTATGTGTAGGTATATATAATTTTGATAGACGGGCCAGTTGGCGCAGTTGGTTAAGGTTCACCTTACGCGCCGCAGGTCGTGGGTTCGATTCCCACACGGGACATGCATTTGTGTGCATGAAAATGTCTGTATGTCCAGTCTGGGTGTAATTATGTATCTTAATTATGTATTTACAAACAAAAAAGTAGTATATGTATTATATCAGTTATCTGGTTTCCATAGTACAAGCTCTGCGTCGTTTGGGATCAGATGACCGTGTGTGAGGAATGTCCCAGGATATTTAATTTTCACACACAATCTTGTTGGCGTGTATATAATATTGTATCCTAACCAATAATCTAGCTGTCCCCCGCGGTTCTACCCGCGTTCCCAGGATAAAAAGCTTATGTCATTTTCCATACCATAGGCTATCTGCATGCCAAATTTCATGATGATCCATTGAGTAGTTGAGGCATGAAGGCGTAACAAACAAACAAACTCACTTTCGCATTTATAATATTAAGTAAGGATAGTTAGTATGAGACTAAGTTTATTTGTTTGACACTATCACGCCTACACGCTGAACCAACGGCGATGTTTGGCATGGTGTGGAGAAGGACAGGCTACTTTTTATCCCGGGAACGCGGGTCAAACCGCGGGGGAGTACTGAAATATAGTTGAATAATCTGAAAAAAGGCAACATTCACGTTTACTCGACTACATTCTAATGCTTCTAAATTTCAGTAAAACTATAAATTATAATGTGCTTTACACAAAAACAGTTAAACTTTCACTTAATAACAGTTCTTGAGATGACAATTCAAAAGCAACTATCGAAATGGTTTTGTTAAGAGTCTGAATGTATTTAATGAGAATGGTGCTGATTCTGTTGTTTACAACTAAACTAATGTTAGTCTCACTATGTTTCTTTCTAACAACAAGCATAAGAAAAGGATGTAAGAAATGTAGTCCTGTCAAATAAGTCCAATGCTTGTATTCAACGTAAATTTAGTCGCCATCTATCGCTGTTTCGTCTAAATACCCGCGAATTAAAACGGCAAAGACTAATTTGATGACTTTAAATATGTTCTATCCTTTTTCAATAATGTTTGTAAGAAAGAGATGTGATGTGACTTAAATTTGTGTAGTGCGATTTACAATAGAATCGGTACCAGTATCTAAAAAGGAAAACTCAAATCAAAATCAAAAAGGCATTTATTTAAGCACTAATGAACATAACAGACGACTGCAAGGCTGCAAGGATTTACAATAGAATCGGCAGTTCGGCACCAATGAATGTTGTAATATTCATTTATTCATTAATATTACAATGAATGTTTAAACAAGAACCTTTACGTGGTATTCATCGATTACTCGGAAGCCTTCGACTGCGTAAGCCACAGAGTCATATGGGAGAGTCTGGAACAACAAGAAATACCCTCTAAACGACACCAACATTATTATCAAAATCAAAATCGGCACATAAAGATCCAATTACTCATTTAATTATTGACGGGCCGTTGGCGCAGTTGGTTAAGACTCCACCTATCGCGCCGCAGTGGGTTCGATTCCCGCACAGGACATGCATTTGTGTGCATGAACATGTCTGTATGTCCTGGGTCTAGGTGTAATTATGTATATTAAGTATGTATTTACAAACAAAAAGTAGTATATGTATTATATCAGTTATCTGGTTCCCATAGTACAAGCTCTGCTTAGTTTGGGATCAGATGACCACGTGAGCAATTTCGATGGACGAAAGGATATTACATATATTAAATCGGGTATTCTAATTAGTGAAATCAATTGCTGAATAATTGCTGGTGATTTACAAATAATTTATTCAACCCAATTACTTAAGTTAATGTTGGATGGATTTGTTAAGAAACGAATTGCTTCAGGTTATGTAGGAATATATCTTACTCCACTTTAGTTTCACGAGCAATTTGGATGTCATTGTGATTTATAATACATTGCAGTAATTTGACGAATGTTTTGATTTATGACGCGAATATGCCGTCATAACAGTGTTTAAATTGTATTTTTTATTAGTTTTTATTTGCGCACAATTGTTTACTGTATCTGACAAGCATTTTAGAAATGAATGACCGCTTTTTATAAAAAAAATTACGTAAAAGACATGGAGGAAAGAAAGAAGCGGAGGTGCCGCAAGGCAAAATCTCTTTAGAAAGAAGCGTCGCCAAAATGCGGGTGAGAGGGGGACGAGGTAGGGCGATGGCTCCTCCCCATGATGGAAAACCTGCCCATTATTTGTAAATCCATCTAACGGTTAATGGAATGATTACAGTGTAACTGAACTAGCTATTTGTCATGTTAGTTCGTCTACCCGCCACTATGGCGTAACATAGCACGAAACTTTGTTCCAGAACATACTATGTGCGTTAGTATGGCGGGACCACATTATTTATTATTACCCAACTGCGGGCGAAAGCCTAAAGGTGGGTAATGGCCCTGATTCTGTTGTTCACAACTAAACTAATTTTAATATCACTATGTGTCTTTCTAACAAAGAACATAAGAAATTTAGTCCTGTCAAATTAGTCCAATGCTTGTTTTAAATATAATTTTAGTCGCCATCTATCGCGGTTACGCCTAAATACACGCAAAATACGACGGCAAAGATTAATTTGACAACTTAAAATATGTTCTATCCTTTTTCAATCATGTTCGTAAGAAAGAGATGAGATGTGACTAAAATTAGTTTAGTGCGATTTACAACAGAATAGGCACCAATGTGTTCCTTGTATGGAGTGTCGGGTAGGTAGGTAGGTAGGGTAATTAGGTAGGTAGACAGTAAATCAAAAAGATGTTAAAATCAAAATGGCAAAAAACGGAACCCTTATAGATTCATGTCTGTCCGTCCGTATGTCACAGTCACTTTTTTCCGAATCTGTAAGAACTATACCTATACTGTTGAAACTTGGTAAGTAGAGGTATTCTGTGAACCGCATTAAGATTTTCATACAAAAATAGAAAAAAAAAACAATAAATTTTAGGGGTTCCCCATACTTAGAACGACACTTTACACTGTTAGAACTGAAACACAAAAATTTTTTTTTCATCAAACCCATACGTGTGATGTATCTATTGATAGGTCTTCAAAAATGATATTGAGGTTCCTAATATAATTTTTTTGCGAGAGACTCTTCCAAAGTGGTAAAATGTGTGTACCCCCCCCCTGTAACTTCTAAAATAAGAGAATGATAAAACTAAAAAAAATATATGATGTAAACATTACCATGCAAACTTCCACCGAAAATGGGTTTGAATTAAATCTAGTAAGTAGTTTCTTTTTAATACGTCATAAATCGTAAACCGCAATTTACCTTTCATTCAATATTTTTGGCGATTTTTTTTCCTTAGCAAAATTGTATATTACACGGAACCCTCCGTGTGCGAGTCCGACTCGCCCTTGGCCGGTTTTTTTTTGTTTTATAGAAATCATTTTCATCGAAATTAAGTGAACATATTTTTGAATACTTTGTTGGTGTCCAGTTCGGTTTCTTTATTATACGTATCCATGCATTTCTAATATCTGTATTAACAGGGAATCTAAAATGATGACAAAAAATAAGTTACCATTAAAAAAAAAATTACACGAAGATAATAAATTCGATAAAATAGTGTCTTGCTGGTATGGTGCACACATTTTTATTTAATCATTTAGTACTACTACTTACCGACAGATGGTGCATTTTTATTATTTTAAATTCTTCTTGTTTTATGTATCAAGGTATGTAATTTGTCTATGAAATAAATTATAGGAAGCAAAATAAACTTAAGCAAGCTATTTGAGGCGAAATTGGTCACAATAATGTGCACTGATAATGATAAAAAGACGATATTGATAAGAAGTGGTTAGAATGCATATATTCGACAACAGATGTCTCTAGCTGCAATCTGGCGAAAAACGAGAAAACGTGATTTAAAATGAAAATAAAATGTTTAGGGACTTATACGTAAAATGTTATGCCATCAATATGTTTCAGTTTTGATCCTGAACAATTTTTGCATCCTACAACAGCGCACTTCATTATTAAAGCAAAATAACATCGCACCCGAACGGGATGCCGATTCATTCGAAACTAAGGTTTTTGGTCCCGCCCACTGTGACGTCATGACCTAATTGATGGCGCGTGACCTAATTGCCTTGCGGCATCTCCGCTTCTTTCTTTCCTCCATGGTAAAAGAACTACTATTATTACTAATGTGTCGAGATAATTTATAAAATCATGATTAGTTCTTAAAAGAGCTCATTCATGTCATGTCCCTTTTACTGTAATACGAGTTCTAGCAGCTAAGAAGTAAAGTCCTCTCAACCGTGATATCCGAAATTAGGACTTCGTTATGAATAGGACCCTAATACTAGTCCGTAAGGTTGAATTTGCCGAGAAGAGCCGGTTATTAACTTCGGAATTACTCTTCGAAACAAGATTAGGTGCATTACACATGTCCAGTCATAAAACTGTTTTAAAAAAAACTTAAACCGAGTTCAAAGTAATCAAATCCTGACCTGATGACAATAGGACCAAAAGTTAAGTGTCCCCAAACAGAAAATTATTTTTTAAATTGGTTAATAAATGTCGGATTTATGTGGTAACAAACATAAAAAAAACAGCTTCAACAAATGACAACAATTGCGTGCCCCGGCGACAAAACTATATGAACCCTATCAATATTTTAAATCAGTAAATAGCAGACCAGCTCCTGTTCACAATTATACACATCCATCGCCCTCCTCATCCTATTGGAGGAAATTGGGCCATATGTCTATCTGGTTACGCATGAAAACAGCTTATTTAAATATTAACATCATGTTTGCTTGATTGCAGGAGAAGGAACGCCGTGTGGACGATGACGAGGACCGAAGCAACCCCCAGTATATACCGAAGAGAGGTACTTTCTACGAGCATGATGACCGAACTGCTGCAAGGTGAGACCTTCGTACTTGGAGAGTGATTTTAAAAGTTATATGGAGGAGAAATTTATCGTGTCTGAGTTATTAGCATGGTTGTAGGGTAAGCGCTCGTGGTGTAGCATGATTAGCCGTTCTTAATCGATCGGCAAAGTTAAGCTACCACCGTCGTGGTCGGTATCTGGATGTGTGACCGCCTAGTGGTATTTCAAAGCGAGCGTTTCCGTTGTTCGGAAGGCATGGCGTTGGTCCCGGTTATCACTTTATTGTGATAGTCGTTAAGCTAGTTGGATGCCTCCTAGGCGGCTTGAAAAATTCCAACAGTAGGTTGACCACTAGGCCACCTTCACCGATCCGCAGTGGGCACGCGTGGTGGAGTATTGCCCATTCCCTTTCACCCTCATTTGTGAAAGGAGGCCTGTGCTCAGCAGTGGGACATTATAGGCTGATGATGATGAGGGTATTTTGTAGTACTTGCCTGGGGTGTCTTCTACTTTCAGGTCGAAAATTTGTCGCCAAGCACCTGAAGGTTTTATCAGGCAATTTCACTTGAAAGCCATTTGTATTCTCGGCAAGAAGAAGAACATTCTCCCTTTTGTATAGATTTTGACACGCGAAGTATATACACTCGCGGCATCTATTTAGATGTATATCTGTGATATACATGTATTGTCTTATCATTTATTACTGTTGACACATAGTGCTGTTGTTGTGGTCACAGATATAGATATAGTTAGTTAACGTAAGTATCACGGTCTGTATTAAAAGCGTGGCGTTTTTTGACCACCTACTATTTCATCACAAGCACTATTTAGAGACGAAAAACCAACTCCCCAAACGTGTCTTTTTTGACTACCTACTATCACGTCACAAACACTGTTTAGTGATAGAAAAAACCAAATCAATTCAAGTACACCGATGCAATGTGGGTGCGATAGTGGCCACGTTAAGCATTTTATGCTTAAATCGGGTACTAAATCTGGCACGCGAAGTAGGTGCTTTTGCGTTATCTAACTATATTTATATTTGTGGCTGTGGTTACGTTAGTACTATTATTTATTCTGTGCTGTGGTATAGAGTTGATATTAGACTGACGGTCGCTCGCACTTGGTTTTACGATTTTCACGGGGCACGATAGTATTGTTTTCGCCTCAATATAAGAGCGTGGAACTCCTGGCTCTGTGAATACCTTAGTATTATAAATAAGTATATAACAGGTACATATATATACTAGTACATATAACAACATTAAATAACACAAGAAGCCGCGCAGTAAAGCGGTATTGACCGAACTATTCACTGATGCGTTAAGCATATTGACTTGTAGAAAGCTGGCGGGATGTTACGAGCTGTTTTAGGGTATACGTATGCATTTACTAGCTTCCGTCGGCGGTTTTACTCGAGAACACGAGGGATTTAATGTTATGCCGGTATAAAAAATATCTAGGACATATTATATGTGTTTGCCAAATTTAATTCAAATCCGTTTAGCTGTCTTTTTTAAATTAAATAGGCTTGCGTTTGGCCACCGACCCGCCCGTAAGGGTCGAAGACGAAGCCTAGGATGGAACACGCTTACCCAGAAGGAACCTATTCACTCTGGCCTTGAAAGTCCCTAGATTGTATGAGTCAGGAAACAGACGTCGGAAGCAAGTTCCACTCCCTTGCTGTCCGCATTATAAATGAGGATGCAAAACGCTGAGTCCGTATTTTCGGTATGTCAACAACGTACGGGTGAAACTTTTCCCGGCGTCTTATGGTTCGGTGTAAGAATGGGAATTAGTTTCACAAACATCGAAACATACAATCTTTTAAATTATCTTGTCTTGGTAAAATCGGGAAGTACTCTCATTCGCGATTTGAGGGATGCGAGTATCAAAATATGTGACATTAATGGTCGTGTCTTTAGGTTTCGTCGAGTTTTAACGTATGTATGAATATACAATATATGAAGCGCTCGTGGTGTAGCATGAGTAGCCGTTCTTAATCGATCGGCAAAGTTAAGCTACCACCGTCGTGGTCGGTACCTGGACGGGTGACCGCCTAGTGGTATTCCAAATCGAGCGTTTTCGTGCTTCGGAAGGCACGTAAAGCCGTCCCGGTCATCACTTAATTGTGATAGTCGTTAAGCTAGTTGGAGGCGTCCTAGGTGGCTTGAAAAATTCCAATAGTAGGTTGACCACTAGCCTACCTCCACCGATCCGCAGTGGGCATGCGTGGTGGAGTATTGCCCATTCCTTTCATCCTCATTTGTGAAGGGAGGCCTGTGCTCAGCAGTGGGACATTATAGGCTGATTATGATGATGATAATGATGAATATACAAAAGGTACATGTCACCTCGGCCAAAATGTATGAAAAGCTGTAATATTTTTTTGCGATTTTGAACTTGGTCCCATAGTAAAAGTTGATCGTATTTATGAGTACTTTACGTGGTTTCGTTTATTGTCGGATCCACCCCGTATATAACATCTCGGGTGAAATTCGCGAGTCACAGCTAACTGTTTTCAGGATTAGAAGATATCGGTGACAGTTCACATTTTCCGGTTCACTCATACTACTTGCGAGTAACTAATATAATATTTTACAAAAAATATTTTAATTTCCATTTTATATCATTGCAAAAATACAATATATATCGCTATATATAACTAAGAAACAATTTCAGCACATTAATACTATAGCTTGATAATTTTAAAAATTAAGAAATAGGATGTACTTAAAATACTTGCTGCATGAAACGGAACATTGACCTATAGTGATTGACAATGCTTGATCGACAGGGAAATTCAAAAAAGTATCGATATATGTTATATCGATTATTTTTGAATTGGTTTATCACTATCAAAATATTTTTAATTACCAAAAAATTTCGATATAACGGTACGATATCAAAGAGAGAGAGAATATTCTTACATTATTAGGTAAATATCAATTAACAAACATAATTTCTCATAAATCCTGTAATAATTATCTGAAATTAAGAACAACGATAATAGTACAGTATGATACATATGTGCAAAGTTGGTAATTACACACGAGGCGGTATTAAGCAGTAAGACAGTGATAAGGAAATATAATTTGGAAAATAAAAGCACTAAAATGAAAATCGATTAGACTTTCTTTATTAACTTTCTCGATACGACAAAAAAATCGATTGGATATCGTTAAAGCGCATGACTATAATTGTCAAAAGTGAACTGTCACCGATATCCTCTAATCCTGAAAACACATTAGTATTATCTTAACAAAAGATATTCAAACCGCGATTTTAATATCTTTTGGATATATATATATCTTTTGGATTTAAGGCGTCGATCCCATATTTTAAACAAACAAATTTTTAGATAATTTTGTGTAACAGTGGTGAAGAATCAAGCAACACGACAAGCGAGACGCTGTCGGAGAAGAAGGAGGGAAGCGAGACGCCGGCCGAGCGCCGCCGGCCGCCGCGCAAGTCTGACGTCATCAACAAGTGGTCACACGACAAATTCAATGAAAATGAACAGGTACAGTCGCGGACTAGAAATGTTTACCACCTTATGGTATATAATCGCTTGCTCATTTCTGTTTCATAAGGTTGTCGGAAATAAAATGACTATTAAACTAAGTATTGAGTTCGAATGACAAATGTCACAATATAATAAAAAACATTTGATTAAATGTGTTTAAATAATCAAAAAGTCATTGCCAGCCTTTTTGCTATATTCGATTCTTAAAAACATTTCACAATTGGATGTAGTTCAGCAAAAACGAAAGTTCCAACCCACAGAAAGTACTAATTGAGATAATGGCAATTTGGCATTATTTATATGTATTTAGTCGTTCAAACTGAACGCGCAGTTCGTTTCAAGGGAGCGTTGCACATACCTCACGGCATATACTCTAGTATAGTCGCTCTACAAATATTTTATCTCTATGGGACATACAATCCAAATCCAAAGTTTCGAGTGATAATATTAAAATCTAATTTCATATTACACAGATGCCGAAATCCCGTGAGGAGTTAGTGGCGATCTATGGATACGATATACGAAATGAAGACGCGCCTCCACACGCCAGACGTAATAGGAGATACGGGTAAGAGTTCCACCACTCAAAGTACCCTTGTAGTACCCGCCTGGTATGTCGCCAAGCACCTATCGGTGTGTTCCTACAGCTGCACTTGAGAGCCAGTTCCTTCTAGGCTTTGCGTGTGCACCAGATTCGGCCACATCATCACTTACCATTAGCTTGTGGTCAAACAAAAACTTTTTTCCTAAAAATCATGATCATTGGTGCCGATTCTGTTGTAAATCGCATTAAACTAATTTTAGTCACTCGACATCTCTTTCTTACGAACATTATTGAAAAAGGATAGAATATTTAAAGCTGTCAAATTAGTCTTTGCCGTCGTCTTTTGCGGGTAATTAGACGTAACCGCGATAGATGGCGACTAAATTTATATTGAAAACAAGCATTGGACTAATTTGACATGACTAAATTTTTTACATCCTTTTCTTACGTTCCTTGTTAGAAAGAGACATAGTGATACTAAAACTACTAGAACGAGATCAAAACTAAGATCAAGTCTTAACAATAGATCGTGTTAACACGTTCGCTGCCGGTCTCGCACCGGCGCGAGGTATTATTTATTCCTTTTTTTTTTAACAAAACCACCACAGAACCTGAAAAAGTACATAGGCAATAACATTTGAAATGTTTTCCAGTCATGTTAAAGTAATATATACAGGTCGTTGTTTTGGTCAGCGACGAGCGACTCAGGGTCGATAATACAAATGATACTGGTGCTAAAAAAAATATAAAAAAAATACTTTATTTTTTTTTAAATGATAAAAATAAAAAAATATTTTTTTTCAAAATCATGTATTAAGCTAAAGTTTAGACATAATACTCAACGGGAGTACGAGGGAGTAAAGTTGTGGGGCGATGGCGGCTTGTGCCTAGCTCTAGTCTGTGCACGTGCCTAGTAATCATACTTTTCGGTAATTTTATTTCAAATTGAATAAGGTATTTCTCATCATATGTACAGTATTTGATGGAATTAAGTCCATTTTTGGGGAATATACAGGTCGTTGTTTTGGTCAGCGACGAGCGACTCAGGGTCGATAATACAAATGATACTGGTGCTAAAAAAAATATAAAAAAAATACTTTATTTTTTTTAAATAATAAAAATGAAAAAATTAAAATTTTGAAAATCATGTAATAAGCTAAAGTGTAGACATAATACTCAACGGGAGTACGAGGGAGTAAAGGGGTGGGGCGATGGCGGCTTGCGCCTAGCTCTATTCTGTGCACGTGCCGAGTAACCATACTTTGCGGTAATTTTATTTCAAATTGAATAAGGTATTTCTCAACATATTTACAGTATTTAATGGCATTAAGTCCATTTTTGGGGAATATATATTTTGTACTACCGCTCCTGTGTCGCTTGTCGCCGACCAAAACAACACCCTGTATATTGTGTACTACCGCTCCTGGGTCGCTTGTCGCCGGCCAAAACAACACCCTGTATAATATTTCGGCCTCTAACGGTCGCCCTTACTCGGCAGTGAACGTGTTAATCGAAAATGAACCTAATGTCATTGGTATAGGTTCCAAATTCAATTGTTTTAATCTCGACTCAAAACTTGAATTGAGCATTACCTTCTAGAATACGGACCTTAGATAGACAGCGGAAAAACGCATACCATTCATTTCATAATTATATATTTTTCTAATTGCATTCAAATGGAGGTACCGAAATTGGCGGTTAGTCTTAATAAAACATTTTCAGCATGTTTTGTTTTTTTTTTTACATATACAGGAATATTTTTGACTTATTTTTAAGTTTGAATGTATTAATCAATTGTTCCATACAAACATTTAATACCTACTCATATAAAATGTATGGAACCACTGATTCATTTTCGAGCAATCAGATCAAGAGTACTTTTAACCCAGAAAATTTTATTGGTCATAAAAAAATAATCCTGTATAGTTTAAAGCAAATCATATATATGATCCAAAAAGCTTTATATATGATCCAACATGCTTTATATATGATCCAAAAAGCTTTATATATGATCCAACAAGCTTTATATATGATTTAACAAGCTTTACACATGATCCAACAAGCTTTATATATGATCCAACAAGCTTTATATATGATCCAACAAGCTTTATATATGATCCAACAAGCTTTATATATGATCCATCAAGATTTATATGAATGTGATGTTAGTATGATGAAATGAGAATCAAAACTGAATTTGAAATCGAATAATGAAATCAATGAGGGCTACCGCGTTTGAATTCGCCGCGAGAGGCGCTAGTGTAGAAATGTCAAATGTTCTGAATGTTAATGTTTGCGAGTGATAATTTTCATCGTGGATTTTCTTTAATTATTCATGATTGTTGTAAAGATTGTACTATCCCTGATTAATAATGGAAGACATACCTGCTAATCGCTACCAACCACTTTAAGTCTGTTTTTGTCTGTCGGAAACGTATGTCCTCTTTTTTACAAGCTTTTATTTAACAATGTATGTAACTATGTTCGGGTGAAATCTTGCAAGTCGAATTTCACCCACTTCCACTGCAAGTGGGTGAAATTCGACTTGCAATCGGATTTACTAAATATTTGGTGTACAGTACATTAGTATATTGGATGACAATACAAGTACAGCGATCAGAAATTACAGTCGCCAAAAAAAGCTTGTATTAAAAATGTTTTTAACAAAAACTGAGGCATAATCTATATTTTGCTGCGGACCTTACCCACTAGTGGCGCCATCTGGTGACCTCAGAAACGCTAGCTCTCACTGTTCTCGATATAACATTCAGAATTTTGAATTTTGTCTCGGATACTCTCACCACTGCGTTATGCACCTAATTATTTATTTGCATGATTTCATCGAAAGTTGTCACTATTTTTATTTATTACTAGTCGATGTCCCGGGATAACAAGTGTCCTATGTGTTAATCCAAAACATATTCTATGTGTGTGTTAAATTTTATCCAAATCCGTTCAGTAGTTTTTGCATGAAAGAGTAACGATCTTAAATCCACCCTCACAATCTTTCGCGTTTATAATACTAGATGTCCCACGCGGTTTCACCCGCGTTCCCGGGATAAAAAAGTAGCCTATGTCCTTCTCCATCCCATAGGCTATCTGCATTCCAAATTTCATGATGATCCGTTGAGTAGTTGAGGCGTGAAGGCGTAACAAACAAACAAACTCACATTTGCATTTATAATATTAAGTAAACTTCTTTTCATGTCAGTAAACCTTGTTTGCTTCTCTTAGCAATCTTCCATCGAAATTAATTATACTCCAAGCTTCTGTCCTTCGGTTTTCGATGGTGTTAATGATTAGACAGAGATAGAAATATAGTGTGGTCCCCTCCCCTGACAGTCGTGGTCCCAACAAGTACACCCGCACTTGGGAAGACGAGGAAGCGTACCGGAGACAGAGCGCCGCGCAACCGCCGGCCAAGCCTCCCAACCCTGAGGACTTCCCCGAACTAGATGCACCTAATACTGCCAGGAGACACAGGTATGTAAGCCCTTAAAATCGCCTTAAAATAATAATTCACAATGCCCCCCCCCCCTGATATTGAGATGATAGCTCAGTGGTAGTGTAGCGAACCACTACATAATGAAGTTCACATGCTGAAAGATAGATGGCGTGGTGCCACATTAGCCTGCATCGCGCATACAATGCCACAACAACCTGCATCGCGCTTACGAAGTTTTCTCGGCAATCTGCATATATACAACTGTCCGACATGTACAGTTGGACCGCGGTCCCTACGGCACGATGATTTGGTGGAAGATCTTCCCTTTTAAACGGAGGTGTCATCCAACCTTGCATCTCCAAAGTAGCTTGAGCTTTCGGTGAGGGAAAACATCGTGAGGAAATCATTGCACAGTGGCAGGGTACTTTGTAGTACCCACCTGACTGGCTACCACCCTCAAATTGAATATGCATCGCCAAGCACCTATCGGTGAGTTCCGATAGCTGCACTCGAGAGCCAGTTCCTTCTAGGCTAACACCTTCGGCCATATCACTTACCATGGTGAGATTGCGGTCAAACACTATACACGGTAAAGAAAAAAAAACTACGCTGAGGCGCAAAACAGATAGAGGTGACGTGACGAGCATCTGGTGCTATATTTATCAAAGTGACGCGGCGCAAAACAGATTCTTTCATACATTTTGGATCAGTTGTGCGCCCGACGCGTCTGTCTTGCGCCTTATGTTATGGCGCCGTCGTAATATTAAAATCGGCTTCAAACCCTCCGGAACCACTACTGTCCATTTTTTACTGGAAAGCGCCGAACGGGACGACCTCCCACCAGGTGGAAGATCTGGTCAAAATCACTGGGCGCCGCTGGATGCAAGCGGGCCGAAACCGTTCGAAGTGGATGTTAATGGGGGAGGTTGGTTCAGCAGTGGATATCCCTAGGCTGATATGATGATGATGATGAATGTCCATTTTTCTTGAGTACCAGGGGCGAGTACTCTGGCGGCGTGACCTACCGCAGATGGTCCCAGACGCCTCGTAAGGGATTGCCTGGTATAGTGTGCCGTCTTTTATGACCGAGAGGTTGGTAGAGATGGCCACTATAGAAAATCTCAGTATTTAACAACCCCCTTGTTATTTTTGTCCATTTTTATGATGATAACGATTTTGCTATAATTTTATCGTATTCTAACAGCAGCAGAAAACCCCGTACCCCACGCCCTCGTTCGAAATCCCAGCCGACATCCAATGAGTCACTGGAGAACGGTTCCCAGCTCCGTCGCAACGCCTCAATCAAGTCACCTAAAGGGAAAACACCACCGAAGAGAACCGAGAATGTTGCCAGTAGGAACGTTAGCAAACCGGCGATGAAACAGGATATTAGGAAGGAGAAGATGCCCGCTTTGGAGAACCTCACTATTACTGCGTCTGTTATTAACAATGGGTGAGTTTTTTTTATGTATCTTGATACTATTTTTCTTAGCTTATTAGCCACTACGGTTCGAAAAAAGAGTTTTTTTTCTTACGTACCTTTTTGTGTAGTAAATAAAAAGTTATATAATGGTGTTGATTCTGTTGTAAATCGTTCTAAACTAATTTTAGTCATATCACATCTCTTTCTTACAAACATTATTGAAAAAGGATAGAACATATTTAAAGCTGTCAAATTAGTCTTTGCCATCTCGCTGTGAACTGACCCTTAGAGAGACCTGCAGGGAGAAGTTGGAATCAAGCCAATAACGTTGGTTAGTTTTTACCCGATTGTCCCGGAGGGTGGGTCATTGATGAGTATGTTATTTTCTTTGTGTGTTATCTAGTCAGAGATGTTGCACTGACTTTGAATAGTAAGGACCAATCACTGCATCGTGTGTTAACTTGGCGAACCGAGTGCATGTGTCCTTGACTTAGCCATTCAGAGCATGGTCCCGTTGGCACCCTTTTGGTACGGAACATGTATTATGGTTCAGTATTCACTAGAGTTCTTACATTTGTCGAAGTTGGACAAACAGTTTTAACGGTGATTCTATACCGAACGGCAGAAACGACGCTACAGAAGACGAGATATTGGGTCCACCCAATTTTGTCACACAGGCTATCCGCGTCGAAAGCGCGCGCTCAACTGAATGAAAATATAGAAAACCAAAAGCGCGCGCTGACAACAGTCTAGCGGTAGCTTTATTAAAACGTGCGTTAGCGTGTGTACGGCCTGAATAAAATGTATGTAGTGGTAAACGCGCGTTGAGCGCTTGTCATCTGAACGTACTCTAAAATTCCATCCATTCTGTAGCAGTGGCGTCCAAACGTCAACTAAGGTTGCCGCTGAAAATCAGTGTTGTGGCTTAATACCACAACAATATTGCTGAGCGGCTACCCTTTTTTGGCAGTATAATAAATTATTTATAATTAAGTACGTATTAGCATAGTTGATTGTTTTACTGTCAAATAAAAAGCTATTCTATTCTAAGCTATTCTATTCTATTCTATTCTAAAAATGTGTGTTGTTGCAGCAGTGAGGGGCCGCCGCAGCGGCGCGTGTCCGCTGTGGCGCAGCAGAGACCGGTACCCACTGACCAGGGCAGGAAGAAACCAACACAGGTCGCTAATGTTATCAACAATTTAAAAAAACATACCTACCATACCAAAAAAGACGAGGTTCTCAATAAGGTTGTTTTTTTCTGTTACCTCAGAATTCCGTGTCATTTATTAACCGATTTGGAAAATTTTTGTTTGGTCAGGATTTGACAACTTTTTAGTGTACTTTGAAGTCGGTTTAAGTTTTTGTAAAACAGTTTTTCATAGTGTATAGACCACAATCTCACTATCGTAAGTGATGATGTGGCCGAAGGTGGACACAAAGCCTAGAAGAAACTGACTCTCAAGTGCAGCTGTCGGAACACCGATAGGTGCTTAGCGACAGATACTCAACTCGAGGGTGGTAGCCAGCTAGGTGATTACTACATAATACAATGCACCGTGCTATGGTTTCCTTCAGGGAAAGCTCAAGCTCATTGTAGGATTCGAACCCGGCACCATCGTCTTGGTATCCGATGTCATTACCACAGCATCATCCACCATCATCCATCGCCATGTTAAAAAAAATGGGGATGGCTTGATTTATTTTCTGCAGTGTATCGTTATTATTAGAAGTCTATTGGTGTTAAGAATAATGTATTTCCAGCCCCAGCAACAAACCAACCCGCCGAACAACAAGTCGCCGCCGCAGCAACAGCAGAAGCCGCAGCAACCGCAGCAGAACCAGCAGCCGCAACAGCAACAGCAACCTGCATCAGGTGAGTTGTATATTTATTTTTTATATAAAATACGACTTCAACATTCAAATGGCGGAGTATACCTGTATTTTCCCTCACGCCGAATTACATTACCATCTAAAAGTACTAAAAGAAAAAAGAAATTTCCACTTGAAATTATAGTAAGATGTACATAGTTAACCGAACTAAAAGAAATCATATCATGAAATTATAAAATCCTATACAGGGTGACTGGTGATTAGTAAACGATACTTAGACACATGATTGTACTCATGATAACAAACAACTTTCTCTCGCTTCCCTCCAATATGGCGAGGAGGGCGATGGCTGCCACACGCGTCATACTTGTGAACAGGTGCTGCTTGTGGGGGCTGGTCTGCTTAAGTTTGCCATTTATTTATTTACTTATTAAATATAGATTCAGTCTACTTTGTAGTTTTGCCGTCGCGCCGGGGCACGCAATTGTTGTCAGTGCGATTAGAATGTAAATATTATGTAATGTATCTAAGCTTGTTTTGAAAAGAGTAATTGCTGAGTTTATTGCCGGCTCTTCTCAGCAAATGCAACCTTCCGAACCGGTATTAGAGTATTAGAGTCAGACTTTTCATAAGTGCCTGCGAAGGTCTATTTGAATAAATGATTTTGAATTTTTTGAATTTTTTCCCAAAGAAACCTTGTTTTTTTAAATTTACTTAACACTTCTCTTCTGTATTTAAGAGCTGTGCTCTTGTCGGTGTAGCTTCTTCCATTCCGCTCTATCATTAGCAACATTTTGCACCTCCTTATACGACACGACGTCTATTTTTGCCTTTACTTGATCTATGTAACTTATTCTTGGTCTTCCTCTCCCTCGCTTTCCCTCTATCTTTCCTTCTACTATGTTTTTGATGAATTCATCGTGTCGTATAAGATGGCCAAACATCATTCCCCTCCTATTCTCTATCGTCTTCATAATGTTCCTTTTCTCTTTTACTCGACTCAATACTTCCTCATTTGTCACCCTCTCAGTCCAGCTAATCCTCTCCATTCTCCTCCAACACCACATTTCAAAGTCTTTCCCTATCCCTTTGTGTCATTGTCCACGTCTCACACCCATACAGTGCTATGCTCCAAACGTATGCTATTACTTAGCACATGAGCCCATAATATTTAGTACCTAACAACAATAAGAATATACCATCAGCTTTTATTTAATTTAGTTATTTATCCCTATTTGTTTCTTTCGGAAATTTGTTTGTTATCATGTGTCTAAGTATCGTTTACTAATTACCAGTCACCCTATACCTATATTTTGACGGGCCGTGGTTGGTTAAAATTCCACCTATCACACAGCAGGCCGTTGGTTCGATTCCCACCCAGGACATGCTTTTCTGTGCATGGACATGTCTGCATCTCCTGAGTCTGGGTGTAATTATGTACATTAAGTATTTACAAATAAAAAGTGTATTATATCAGTTATCTGGTTTCCATAGTACAAGCTCTGCTTAGTTTGGGATCAGATGAGTAATAAATAATAAATAAATATCCTGGGACATTCCTCACACACGGTCATCTGATCCCAAACTAAGCAGAGCTTGTAGTATGGAAACCAGATAACTGATATAATACATATACTACTTTTTGTTTGTAAATACATACTTAATATACATAATTACACCCAGACTCAGGACATACAGACATGTTCATGCACACAAATGCATGTCCTGTGTGGGAATCGAACCCACGACCTGCGGCGCGTAAGGTGAACCTTAACCAACTGCGCCAACTGGCCCCGTCAAATATAATGTCCCACGATATTTATTTATATTCTATCTGATACATAAAAAACAATCAAAATATTTAAAAATAGTTTAAACAATTCGAAGGCGCAGAGCCACGCGGTGGAAGCAAACGTTACAGCAGTTTGAGACAGCGGCCCCTAGCTGAGACATACGCGCCGCAACAGCAACAACAGTTGCCGCAACAGCAGTTGCCGCAACAACAGTTGCCGCAACAACAACTGCCGCAACAACAACAGCCACCGCAGCAGCAACAACAGCTTAGATATCATGCAGGCAAGACTGATCTGATATTTTTCGTCATTTGTATTTTCGCCTTTAGTCACTCACTTTGTCATATATTTTTTTTTTTAAATAGATTCTGTATATCAATTTTCTCGAAGCAGACCGCTGGTTTCGATCGGGAAGGTACAACTAGCCTGGCAGCGTTTCCTCTTTTATAAATGACTAGCTATCCCCCGCGGTTTCACTCGCGTTCTCTGGATAAAAAGCCTATAACACTCGGGGATAATGTAGCTTCCTATTAGTGAAAGATATTTTCAAATCCGACTGGTAGTTACAGTAGTACCCAACTGATATGGCGCGTCGTGAATCTTCGTTCGCACGGAAAAGAAAGTATGGCCCCGAAGATTTACGAAAGAATGCTTAAAACTTCCAATCAACCTTAGATCACTACTATAAGGTTCATAATACAGTGCAGCTGTTAGTTCCGTCTCACTCGCGCGTGAGCTCGCTCGGCAGCTGCCGACCAATAGCGGTTTCCCGCGCTTTGAAAATGTATCTTCTGCGCAGGTACATCGGTAAGCCATATCAGTTGGGTACTACTGTACAGAGATTAGCGCGTTTAAACAAACATATTATAAGTATGTTGTATGGAACAGGTCCCGCCCCCGGGGAGTTCCCGCCGCACCAGCCCGGAGCACCGATACCACATCCACAGCAACTTATACACCAGGTAACACAACACAACTAATACTTGAAGAGAAGAAGATTTGAAGAGAGGTAGAGCGTAGCGTTTATTCGCTCGGCGAGCAGCTCGACTGGGGAAGTACCTCCACCTTACAGAATACCGCAGCCGAATAACTTTATGTTGTGTTCCGGCGCGTGAGTAAGGTCGCCGGAGCTCATTGGGGAGGGGGGAAAAGTCGGTAACGCGTGAGCGATGCTTCGTGTGTTGCAAGCGTCCATATGGCTACGGTAACTGCTTACCATCAGGTGGGCCGTAAGCTTGTTTACCGACTTAGTCGTATAAAAAAAAAAAAACTTATATACACGATGGATAACAATAAATAAAACCACGTAAAGTACTCATAAATACGAACAACTTTTACTATGGGACTGATTTCGAAATTGCAAAAAAACAGCTGTTTTATACAAAAAGTCAATGTATCCTCCGCTAAAATGTGTGAAACAGCTGTTTTCTGTAATTTTGAAGTTGGTCTCATTGTAAAATGTTCGTAGTGATTCGCGACAGTATTGGTTTATTCGGCTCATTGTGAATGTTTTTTGTATAATATAAGCCATATTTGAACATTCCTCTAAAAACCGTAAAACTGTCTTATTTTACTGAATGTACAATAATTGGACTGTTTTACAAAAAACTTAACCCGACTTCAAAGTACACTAAGAAGTAATCAAATCCTGATCTGATGACAATGGGACCAAACGGGAAGTGTACCCTTTCAAATAAAAAAAGAATTTTCCAAATCGGTTAATAAATGACGGAATTATAAGATAACAAACAAAACAAAAAAACTCGAATTGAGCACCTCTTCCTTTTTTTGAAGTCGGTTAAAAATATTTAATTATACACAAAAAGTATCAATTCCACAATATGCCATATTTTTCTACGAAGGTAAAAATCAATAAATACTTCCTGCCTCATGCGAGTATCCTTAAACCATGTACCGTAATAAATAAATAAATAAATAAAATCTGTTTATTTCAGGCATTATTCGACCCATATTACTACAGTTAGATAACAAAAAAATAAATTTCAAACAATTATACATAAAAAATTACACACTTATCGACGGCTGCCGTTCAGTCACTTCTTATTTCCATCCAAATGATACTATACAAAACAACGTAATGAGGGGGTTAATGTAATACATATTATGTTATTAGCAGCAAGTCCACCGCGCGGGCGGTCACGCCGCGTCTCCCCCGCACCAACAGTTGCCGCAGCCGCAACCGCTCCCGCAGCCGCTCCCGCAACCGCTCCCGCAAGGAATGCCGCAGCCGCAACCGCAGCATAATCAACAGGTACCATTTTAAGGCTTAAAAAGAGGTTTAATCGCTCTGGGTAGTAAATGCTAATTCTGTTGTTTACAATATTTTATCTCACTATGTCTCTTTCTAACAAAGAACATAAGAAAAGGATGTAAGAAATTAAGTCCTATCAAATTAGTCCAATGTTTGTTTACAATGTAAATTTAGTCGCCATCTATCGCGGTTACGTCTAAATACCAGCAAATGAAGACGGCAGACTAATTTGACGACTTTAAATATGTTCTATCCTTTTTCAATATGTTTGTAAGAAAGAGATGTGACTAAAATTAGTTTAGTGCGATTTACAACAGAATCGGCACCAATGTATACATACATCCAGCAGGTGCGGCTCGGTATCTTGGAGCAACAGCAACAACAACAGCAACAACAGCAGCAACAGTTAGTGCCGCACCAACACAACCTCCCGCTACATAATCTGCCGCAACAGCACAACATTGGTGACTGGCATTTTTTATTTACACTATATTTATAAAGGCGATGACAGCTCAGTGTTAGTGACGTCGGATACCGAGACGAAGGTCCCGGGTTCGAATCCTACAATGAGCTTGAGCTTTCGGTGAAGGAAAACATCGTGAGGAAACCATAGCACGGTGGTAGGGTACTTTGTAGTACCCGTCTGGCTGGCTACCACCCTCAAGTTGAAAATCTGTCGCCAAGCACCTATCGATGTGTTCCGACAGCTGCACTTGAGAGCCAGCTCCTTCTAGGCTTTGTGTGTGCACCAGATTCGGCCGCATCATCACTTACCATGGTGAGATTGCGGTCAAACAAAGGCCCATAAACAGTACAAAAAACAAAAATATATATATTACAAACGAATCCCCCCCCCCCTCTCAAGACCCTTACCAGGGCGGGCGCACTTGTCACGCGCGGGCTGCACCTGACGAGCGACTCGACGCTCACAAAAAGTACTAAATTCATCGCAAATTCTATCGAGTTTTTGTATGGCCGCTCAAAAAGCCAAAAAATATTGTCGATATTAATTAAAAATAACGTAATAATATACAAATAGGTAGTACCTAGACACTCAACAACAATGTACTTATTATCAGTAACGTAATACATTACATTACTCCTCAGTCAAGTGTATTTTACTACCAATTAATATCAAAAGGATTCAATTTGTTTTCTCACTACACCCCACCCTACAGTTGCCGAGAAGATTGATTACAGTAGAAGCGGCTATATCAAAGGGATAAGTAATACAGACCCTCGCAGCGCGGACTTAGGGTGCATTTTGATTCATTACGAGCGCGGCAACGGTCGGTAGGTGATTATAACGAAGGTCACATCGAGGTGTGCGAAGTATTATGAACGTAACCTACCTTGTAACTAGGTTTAAACTCGCATGTTTGTTATCAAAAAGTTATACTTCTGTTGTACTAATTATTCTGTGCCCTTACGTAAATATTAAATAACACCTTAACCCTAATGCTAAGCTTCACCTGCGTGTAATGCCATTAATTAGCGCGTTATTTGACGAAGTACACACGGCTACAGATCAAGCTATACTTTCCAGTATAAGCTGATCTCGCATTGTATAGGATTTCCGTTCAAAGAGTGGTCAGCTTATTTGGAAATGCATAGCTTGATCAGTACGTGGATTACGTATCTTTATTGCAATGAAATTCAGATTGAACTCACCTTTGAATCGGTAGAAATATTACAAAATCGGAAATGGTTCCATTTCTAATGAACCACTGTTTGTATTTGCGTTATTATAATGTAAAAAAGTTATCAGAAAACCGCTATATTGCACCGATTTCAATTCGAAAATGATTGAAATTTAGTTACGTAACCGCCCCCCCACTGTAGCCGGTGCGTACGCAGTTATGGCCGGATGTTAGCGCACTAATTTGCTAATGGCATTATTAATGTCGTTAGACGATAGGCGATAGCAAATCAAATGATAATATGGCCATCCATTTAGTATGTTTAGTGCATCATTTATTACACGTTAATTAGACATTACGCGTCACGCAGCTCTAGCATTAAAGAAATTCATAATTTTGGAAATTTGGTTATTTATTTTTATTTATTTCAGGTCCAATGCCCGCGTCGCAAGCCTACGCTCCGCCCGCGATGATGCCCGCGCAGTACATGCAGGTAACTGTATGTAAGCCAACACAATATACAATCATTTATAACCACAGCTTTACTAATTTATAATTACTTAAGAAATATGGTGAAGTATCGGTCAAGGAAGAGAGAAAATATATCTATGCAACGTCTGACAGAGAGGGTATTTTTTTTTTACTGTGTAAACATACGATCCCTCACCTTTTATATGGCTACCGGTAAGAAATGAATATTAACAGAAGGTTAGTTTTGAACCTGGACTATCATTTTTTTTTACTGTGTATAGGCCTCAATCTCACCATGGTAAGTGATGATGCGGCCAAAGGTGTAAAGCACACAAAGCCTAGATGTATTGGCTCTCAAGTGCATTTTCAATTTGAGGGTGGTAGCCAGCCAGGTACTATACCACCGTGCTATGGTTTCCTCACGATGTTTTCCTTCAACAAAAGCTCAAGCTCATTGTAGGATTCGAACTCGGGATCGTCTCGGTATCCGACGTTACTACCACTGAGCTATCATCGCCTTTGAACAAAGCGTTCGTGAACATATTCTATCAATTTACCAAATTTCATTCAAATTCCTTCAGTATTTGCGTGAATGAGTACAGTATAAGGCACAAGTCGTGAGCACAGATAAGTAGTAGTGGGGGCTAGCTCGCGCATGTACACTTTTGGCCAAATCACAGTAGCCAAATGACACGCGAGAAACCAATAGACGACGAGCATCGACTGACGAACCAATCGTATGCGGCTCGGCGCTCCCCCCTTCTTCATTCCGCCAGACCGAAAAATTAACTACGGCGCAGGTGTCAGTTTGTGCTCACGACTCGTACCGGTTACTGTAACAAACAACCATCGTCACAAACTTTTGCATTTATGAGTAGCATAGGTGAATTAAATTGTACAACAATTTCCTTGCGCGAGTGTCACATTGATCCAGTCTTGAGTATTGATATCGCTTGAAGCCAACGCTAACCGGGCCAGCTGGCGCGGTTGGTTAAGAGGAAATGCTGGTGGCGTTTGTTCCATACAAACGTAATCCTCGGTTTCCTCTCTGGATAATGACACCAGAGCAATGATTATTTTACCATGTAATCTGTAGGCACCACTGTATGTCCCTCGGTTGTGTTTTACTATATAAATTAATTATTACAAGAATAAGGAGCCTTCTAAAATCACAAAAACTTACCATTTTAATGGATGGAAATTAATATAAAATAACAAAGGAAAACAGACAGACATAGCCAAAGCCCTTCTTATTATGATTCTTGTTTTTTTTTAAATCGATCCAGTTTTGTTGGAGAAAACCGGGGATTACGAAATAGCGATTTCGTCTAATTTAAATAGGTATAATCGGCCCAAGCTGCAGTTGTCTCTATCGCCCTTAGGTGGGATAGCTCGGGCACAGCGCGACAGTAATAGATATGTTAAAAACCTATTTTTAAAATTTCTTGCCATCCTTTCCTCTTAAGACTCTGGTTAAGATATCGCGCCGCAGGTCGTTGGTTCGATTCCCACACAGGACATGCATTTGTGTGCATGAACATGTCTGTATGTCCTGAGTCTGGGTGTAATTAAGTATATTAATTATGTATTTACAAACATAAAGTAGTATATGTATTATATCAGTTATCTGGTGTCCATAGTACAAGTTCTGCTTAGTTTGTGATCAGATGACCGTGTGTGAGGAATGTCACAGGATATTTATTTATTTATTTAATATTGTTGCAGAGCGGTACCGGCGCAGTGTTCGGCGGCGCCGGCATGTTCGCGCCGCCGCCCGCGCCCGCTTACCATCCGCACCAGATCTACCCACACCACAACTACGTAAGTTATACCTTATTACTATGACCATAAGGTATTCTATGTGTGTCGAAAAGTGCGCGAATTATACCCCTTTGTTAATATAACTCCTAAAACAGCAGTATTAGGATAGGTTTTCGCATGAATTTATTGTTTACGCCAGCCACGCCTAGCTAACCTTTAAATTTTTTAAATACAAAGTGAATTACAATTTTAATCTTTTGATAGTTTTCTGTGTTTGAAATGCCTAGGTATTACAAGAATTCAGGTATATTCCAGAGGCTGCATTTGAATTGGCCATCCCTTTGAATTGATAGTGTAATATATACCTTATAAGTCTTATAACAAAGACGAAACTCGAATTTCGAATTGCATTGCTCATGGCCTGTCAAGAGCTGACTTTAATGCATTGGCATAAGGTATATAATCCACTGTTATAATGGGCCTGTATCGCAGGCTTATTCTGTCTTATACAAAAGATGGTTTAAAGCAAGTCTTTTAGATATCCCTTTTTTGGTATAGGCGTTAGAAAGAGACGGCCACATTTGAAACCCAGGTTTTACATACTTTATTCCACAGATATACATCTAAATAGATGCCGCGAGTTTATGTACTTCGCGTGTCAAAATCTGTTATAAAATGGGGCACAATGTTCTTCTTTTGAAACTGTTTCGCGCGGACAGGGAACTGGCTGCATGTCCTCCAGAGATGTGTAGCGAGGGATGTGTTTAGCTGACAAATAGGATAGCTTCATTTTCACGTTAAAATCGAATGCCAGCCTAACTAAATCAATCTTGTGACATGGTAGGTACAAAAAAGTGACACGCTTGGTTTTCATACGGATAGAGGGACTTGCGTTATCTATTTAGATTTATTTATGTGCTTTAAACCATCTTTTCTGAAAATATGTTTACAAATTACGACCTTGTAACGTTGGTCATAAGCAAACTTATCCAGTGTCTTTGTGAGTTCGTTTATCCCAGTTTTGAGGTCGCGTATTGATACTAATCATTGGCAATTTTCAGTTGGTGCCAGTTATAAACCAGACCAAGTCGAATGAGGTAACTAAAGGAGCGCTTAAAAGTGTGTTATCATTTCATTGCTAAAGTAATATCAAAATTGACGAAATTTTTTGATAAAGCTGATTTTCCACCAGTTAGGGCACTTATCGAGGCCATGTCGTTCATAATTTTACTGTCTCGATTTTCGGGTCTCTATAGGTGAACAAATGGTGCCGAATCTGTTGTAAATCGCACTAAACTAATTTTAGTCACATCACATTTCTTTCTTACAAACATATTAAAAGCTGTCAAATTAGTCTTTGCCGTCTTCATTTGCGGGTATTTAGAAATAACCGCAATAGGTTGCGACTAAATTTATATTGAAGACAAGCATTGGACTAATTTGACAGGACTACATTTCTTACATCCTTTTTCTTATGTTCTTTGTTAGAAGATATAGTGAGACTAAATTAGTTAAGTTGTAAACAACAGAATCAGCACCACTATTAAGGTTACTTAAAATTTTCAAAATAATCCAGTTCACATTTACAAATTCTAAATAGGTATTGCGTAAGAAGAAAATCATGAATAGGGAATATTTTAGAATATGGGACCAACATTGAAATCCTTTGAAATTCAACTTTATTTCTTAAGTCTTACAGTTAACATTTTGACCGAGTAATATTGATATTGTTTTCGCGATGTCTTTATTATTAATTTTCTATTATCTCTAACTCAACTTTTTTTCTATGTCGCAAGTCCTGGTGGAAAAACAGCTTTACAGTATTTTTCATGTCAAATATCATTAGCGCATTAATTTCACCAATTTGAATCATTCATTTTAAAATAACCCTTTAGGAGCTTTCATTATAAAAGAAATCATTTTATGCGATGTTTTCAAAATTCACTGCTTAAATTTGTGATAACTTATTTGCTGGGATATAAGGGTCGGTTCACACCGAGACTCCACGCGACGCGACGGCCACTTATGTTGTAAATCGCACTAAACTAATTTTAATCGCATCGCATCGCAACCCTTTCTTACAAACATTATTGAAAAAGGATAGAACATATTTAAAGCTTTCAAATTAGTCTTTGCCGTTTTAATTTGCGGGTTAATAGACGTAACCAACTTTGATGGCGACAAAATTTATGTTTAACACAAGCAATTGGACTGATTTGACAGGACTAAATTTCTTACATCCTTTTCTAATGTTCTTTGTTAGAAAGAGACATAGTGACATTAAAATTAGTTTAGTTGTGAACAACAGAATCAGGGCCATTGTATCGCTATCTTAAATAAGTTCTTTGTTAAACATTTAATTTTTTATACAAGCTTTTTTTAGTGACTGTACTTTTTGTTGACTGTACTTGCATTGTCATCCAATATCCAATATACTAATGTATACCAAATATCAAATCAATCCCACCACTGGAAGTGGGTGAAATTCGACCTGCAAGATTCCCCCCGAACAAACATACATACATACATTGCAAGTTAAATAAAAGCTTGTAAAAGTGCGCGCCGCGTCCTGTCGCGTCTCGGTGTGAGCTGACCTTAAGGGTCATTTTGTTTCGTTGTGTGCAACTTTTGGCAATGGGGAGGAAAACTTCAAACTACGATATCTCATGTGTTTTTTTTCTTTGAATTTTGGATAATACTTTCTTAGTACACTTCTACGCTATAAGAAGCGATTCTCCAAATATTATGGTTCTTATTGACCAGTGGATAAGACTCTGCCTTGATCTCATCAATCAGTCGAACCTTTTAATAGAAATTTTTATGGAAATACACCTTGTAAATTGTTTTGCATGGTTATAATTTGAGATGACTTCAAATTGCTGCGTAATTCAAAACCACCAAATGACTGTTTTCATTATAGGTTACACATAAAACTTCATAGTTAGGCGAGTAGTGTATGTTATGTTAAATTTTTTACTTATCATTTATTTTCAATAAAAAAAAACACTTTGTAAATTCATGTATTACAGTTTTTTCCAGTCAAAATAGTCTTGGATCGTTGAAAAGCTTGGTAGTTTTCGTCCCCATTGCACAAACCTCAAAACACTTTAGTTCTCGTCTTTAAGGCCTGTATGTGGTCACCACGTTTGACCACATCATCACATACCACGGTGAGAATGTGGTCAACCACATATCTAAGTAATTACGCTGCACGCACCGCATATTAGCATCCGTTAAATATGAGCCGTTTTCGGGTCAAATCTATTGTGAGCCGTTTTCTGGTCAAATCTAATTTTAGCCGTTTTTGGGTGAAATCTAATTTGAGCCGTATTCGGGTCAAATCTAATTTGAGGGGTGTCTAAACCTTCATTTCTATGTATAAAGTTCCAGTCTTAATTATATTACGCTCGTTGAAAACCTGCGCGTGATTTGATTTGAACTCCTAGAATAGTTAGTCCGTCAGTTAGATTATCAAAAAATATTGGACACGTATTTTTAGCTTTTTAAAATCAATAATAAATTACAAAGATAAAACGCGTCAAAGTTTGGGTGTCGCTCGTGACGTCACTAGTTTGTGAAATGTGTACCATGACGTGACGTCACGCGGAACTTCAACACCCTCACACACGAAAGAAAAAATACGTGTCTAATATTTTTTGATAATGCAAATGACGGTCTATATAGAATTTTTCAGGCCACTAGCCTATTGTCATTTCATTGATTTTGTCTTTTTGATTCTTTTCGCATACAAAAATCATACATTTGGTAGTTATTGATGTATGCATGTGTTATCTTGTTCTTAAGAGGACTCAATTCGTCATACTTTTCATACAAAACCTCTGTACTTATTATGGCGTTGTTAAACATTTTTCGTTAGATGTTTTGAACAAATTAGTATCTTGTGCACTATATCTAGCCGTGTATCTAGGCGTAATTTAAAAAAAGTGTGAAACAAATTCAGTCAAAGCCTCCGAAAAACAGCGTTTTTGCCCGTACTTTGGCCATATCTAATGTACCTATAAATTGTAAAAGTAAAGAAAACGTTAAGATACCAGGCTTGCAAATGTATTGGAGATTCTAAATAATAAACTTTTTTTTCACAAACTTGTAAGATTTTTTCACAAGAAGTATACTCCTGGAACAAGTTTTATGAATGCGAAATCATGAATGACGACCTAGCGAAGCGGGCGCGAGTGATCAGCGGAATTTACCGACTGATAATCGACGGCTATGATGCTGTCTCTCTTTTTTCGCAGTCAAACATTACGTTGGATGAAACAACAAGCTTTTAGACTATACTTGCGTCGAAGTTGCGCCGGCCACAGAGGGCCGCCTTAAGTGAAATGTTGGTTCCGGTATAATTACTTTTGTCAATCAAAGCCATTTATTCAGTTCTATCGAGGAGAGCACTTGATTATGAAATCTTAATATACTTCATAAAGTCTTGTAAATTAAAAAATGCATGTATATTTGCGTAAATAATTAAAGAGACAAAATAACCATTCCACCTTCAAAATGTCATCTTAGTCACAGTATAAATAATCAACAGCGGTGCAATAGGGTATTTGACAGTGTGAAAAATAAATGGTAACACACTATTCAGTGTATAAGACATCAAAAAATACACCGAAACGTCATATAAGTTGTACATTTTAAGCTTTTGATGATATTTATTTTACCAGTTAAACCAATAAGAGTAGGTCAGTACACGCTGTAAAATTGTGACGTCACCTGCTTGTATTTCATACAAACCTCCAAATAAACTATCGTTTTTGAAATTTAATTAAAAGTTGCTTATTTGAACTGTCGTCAAATACCCTATTACGTATTACCCGTGCGCGATAAGTTGAGACCTGAGCGCGGTGACATCAGTCGCGTTTTAGTACAAAACAGGCGCCATCGTCGTAGTACAGGGGGGCGCGGGTCTCAACTTATCGCCCACGTGTAGTAAAACATAATGTAATAATGTGTAGGCGACTCAAGCTGGCGGAGTAACGTACTACAGCTGCGCGGAACAGGAGCAACAGCCTCGGGCTCAGAGACGCCCCACCGCCGCCATACCTATCGTGCGGCCACACCATCCGCCGCATCAGGATAGGTAACAAACTAATCTAGCTTTCAGGCCGTTTTCACACGAGACGATAACGACACCGTAAAAATGTCGTGACCATTTAGCGGACCATACGTTTCTATGAACCGTTTTCACACACAACGACACCGCACTGCATATAAAATAAATCACCGCGACATTTTTACGGTGTCGTTATCGTCTCGTGTGAAAACGGCCTTAGGGTTCTGAACCAAAAAGGTAAAAAGGAACCTTTATGGTGCCACTCCGTCCGTCTGTCACAACGGTATATTTCAGTACAGTAGTACCCAACTAATATGGCTTACCGATGTACCTGCGCAGAAGATACATTTTCAAAGCGCGGGAAATGCTATTGGTCGGCAGCTGCCGCCATGTTAGCGCGCGCCGTGCGAAGGGGCGTGACTTGCGAGTGAGACGGAACTAACAGCTGCAGTGTATAATGAACCGTACAGTAGTGATCTAAGGTTGATTGTAAGTTTCAAGCATTCGTTCGTTAATCTTCGGGCCATATTTTCTTTTCTGTGCGAACGAAGATTCACGACGCGCCATATCAGATGAGTAATACTGTAGTTTCTTTGCAAACGGGGCCGAAATGGGGGTTCGACATTTAAAAGTGGGCACAAGTACAAGTTTCAATGAGGTATCATATAAAAGAACTTCATTTCAATAATCTCTTTAGAGTAGTAATACTGAGCAATCAAATTCCGCACCTAGTTAGTGATGTTGCACTGGACAAATCATTCATTCGTATGTGTTTGACATTTATTTGTCATAAAAAAAATGAAAATCCACATATTATACCCGTCTCTTTCACACCAACAGGCCGGCGAACTCATCAGAGAAGGACAACATAGACAGGATCGTTGAGAACATGTTCGTAAGGAAACCCTGGCCGACGACACATGGCTCTGGTATGTTCTATTTTATACTAATGCATGTTTTAGACATGACTTCTTTACTGTATATAATAAGCACGTATTAGATTTGTCATCCTTAATTTTGGCATCGTTTTTTTACGACAAAGTCGGTAAACAAGCTTACGACCCGCCTGATGGTAAGCGGTTACCATAGCCTTATAAACTCACGCGGTACTGATTGCTTACACGCGCAGGAACACAACATAAACTTGTCTGCGGTATTCTGTAAGGTGGAGGTACTTCCCCAGTCTGCTGCAGAGCTGCTCTTTGAGCGAATAATGTATGCTACGTTACGCTATTTTTTATATAAATATTTGCGTGTATGTTTGTTACTGAATTTGGAATTTACACCCTGAATTAACATTTTTGATAATTTACTGAATATATTATCATTCTTAAATTGTTAATATCATAAATGATTAAGAATGTCTGGTTTTATGAAAATAATTTAAATACTAGCTGTCCCCCGCGGTTTCACCCGCGTTCCCGGCCTATTTCCTTCTCCATATCATAGGCTATCTGCATGCCAAATTTCATGTTGATCGGTTGAGAAGTTAAAGCGAGAAAGCGTTTCAAACAAACATTCGTATTTCACTAAAGTTCTTTTACCATCTTAACCATTTTTGTGTTAATTTCACTAACTTAAGTTTATGCTTGTCTTTGAGATCGCTATCAAGTCGTTGTTAAATTAACCCAGCGAAAATTACGTTGGTCATATTGACCCGATGCGATTTAAAACGGATATATTATCGTTTTTCGCTGATAATATAATTTGAACGTTTATGTAGTTGGAGATACAGATTTCCTCTACCCGAACCCCTAGTGTACTTAACCCGACGCCGCCTGCGCACCGAGATACCTAAGGCGATGATAGCTGAGTGGTATTGACTTCGGATACCGAGATGAAGGTCCCGGGTTCGAATCCTGGTAAACCCGGGAAACCATAGTACGGTAGGGTACTTTATAGTACTGATCTGGCTGACTACCAGCAGCTGATTAGCACCTATCGGTGTGTTCCGACAGCTGCACTTGAGAGCCAGTTCCTTCTAGGCTTTGTGTGTGCACCACCTTCGGCCACATCGTCACTTACCATGGGGAGATTGTGGTCAAGCACAGGATTAAGGAATATTACAGTGCAAAATCATACTTTACAACAAATATTAAAAGGTCATTGTCCGTGTAATTATTTTGACGGCATTATCGCTGGGTTTAAGTACTATGAAACAAAAAATAATAGCGATCTCAAAAGTCCAAGCTAAGAGTTTCTAAGCTTTTTGTCCCCCTTTGGCCACATTGTCACTTACAGCTTGGCAAGAAAGTATAGAAAATGAGAGCGCTTGTGTAGTTTTGATACTTGGTTATTAATTTCTTTCAAAATAAACAAATAAGTCTTAACTGATATCCTATTCTACTAATATTTAAAAATGAAACTATTGGTTGGTATGTCCTTTTTACATCATCACAAATCTTATGTAATATGTATTTAAGTTTGTTTTTGAAAAGCGTAATTGCTTAGTTTATTGCCGTGCATTACTCTGACTATTCATAAGTGCGTGACGCCCAATTTGAAAGAATGAATTTCATTTCATATATAACTAAAAGAACCACTGAAATAATACAGTTAAATAGGTTTTAACTTGCCAACATTAAATTAAGCATTACTTTAAATTAAAAAAGAGGTAAACATTAGGATGAACGTAGTATTTTAATACCATTAAAACATGAGATGCTTAAATAGATAATATAAGTATCAAAACTTATTTATGTAAGCTATAAACACACTAGGATCAATTATTATAACACAGATAATACAATGTTGTCAGCATAGAGTAAGAATATATTAGAGTGATTGAGCAGTTTCTATATAGATGCATTCACAGATATATCGTACACAAGTTGATGTACAGTCAGACAGAATGTCAATATGGATTCGTTGTCATTTGTTCTCGGTAAAAGTATCGATAAAAACGAGAAATTGGCATTCATTATATGTATTTATTTAATCTTTCAAACTATGAACGCGCAAATCGCATCAAGACATTTTGCACTCTAAGTCTGGTTGTTAGAATACTAAATATAGTTCCGTTTCTAATTTTTTTTTGCCAAGCTAACGGTGACATTGTGCAAAAAAACAATGCATTGAAAAAAAAATACATTATAATTTGTCCACTTAAGATTTGCTCTGGGCGAAATTATCATTGCATTGGTGGCGTACCCACATGCAGTAGGATCCAAGCTAAAGAAGACTTTGTTATAGCGGGCAGAAGGTCCCTTTTAAGTTAAACAGTTTTGTTTTAATGTTAGTACTTTTTAATTTTTTGGTAGATAGTTTTATGTGTAGAATTTTGCAATGTAATTTAAATACTGTTTATAAAGATATTGTCACATTGTTTGATAATGACAGGAGTTGGTCCATAAATAAGTGACCATTTAAACAGTGTTTAAATATAGAGTTTATGAGTAAAAGTGTTAGAATTAGAATTAATCTATATAGATTATGCATGATTTGTCAAATAAGGCAAAAGTAGTGAATTATAGCATATTTTTTGTATTATTATAGTATTAAAGATTCTGGTTTGGGTTTGACGCCATCAGACTATATGTCGACTGACCAGTTAGCGTGGCTATCACGCCGCAGGTCGTGAGTTCGATTCCGACCCAGGACATGCAATTTATGTGCATGAACATGTCTGTATGTCCTGAGTCTGGGTGTAATTATGTATATTAAGCATGTATTTATATACAAAAAGTAGTATATGTATTATATCAGTTATCTGGTTTCCATAGTACAAGTTCTGCTTAGTTTGCGATCAGATGACCGTGTGTGAACATTGTCCCAGGATATTTATTAATTATGTTCAAATAGGAATAGTAGAAAAAATTACTTAACATAAATATTTAAAGTAAATTAACTTATTTTTTTTATTCTCGATGGTGCAATATTCATGGTTAAAACTATGGTCCGTTATAGAATCAAAAATCAAATCGTTGGTTAAGGTGAGATTTAAATAATGGAATTTGAATTCTTTGAGTTAAGACGTAAGGTTTATTTTCGATTAACATAATACTGGGTAGGACAGAATGATCGACATTATTAAAAAATCATTCGCTCTATTATAATTTTAACTCTATGGTCCTACCCAATATATATGGTGACTGGTAATTAGTAAACGATACTTAGACACATGATTGTACTCATGATAACAAACAACTTTCCCAAAGAAACAAATAGGGATAAATAACTAAATTAAATAAAAGCTGATGGTGTATTCTTATCCTTGTTAAGTACTAAATATTATGGGCTCATGTGCTAAGTAAATTAAAAAAAAAATTGTTTGTTATCATGAGTACAATCATGTGTCTAAGTATCGTTTACTAATTATCAGTCACTCTATATTTTATTGTGTATTTGTCCAGCTTTATTCTCGGGCTTTAGATTCAACCGTGCAATAACCATGCACCATACATAGCGGCACTAAAACCCCACCAAAAAATTTACCTAAAACAATTAATTCGCAGAGTCAAAAGACAAATCACAATCCGATAACCGGAGCTCTCAGGAACCACCAAGTAAAGAATCTTCTCAACCTAACAGCCTTACATCTAGTTCAATATCAACCGATTCAAAGCCTTCCGAGAGCAGAGAAGAGAAGGTCGAAGAAGTAAAAGAGAGTAAACCAGAAGAGGTCCAGGAATCAGAGGTCCCACAGGAGAGTATAACGACGAATGCCTGACTGGTAAGAATTAAGTTGTATGAAAGTTATCATGCGAAATATTATAGTGGGAGGTAATTCTTTTGATTTCTTTTTCTTTTTTTGCGGACGGTTTGTGTGATGTGTAAATTAATATGGCGGATTTAAGATTGTTTCTAGTATTTTAATGGTACAATAAATTTATACTATTTTTTACTATGCGGGGATTATAAACTAGATCGTGCAAATATATAATTTTACAGTAGTACCCAACTGATATGGCTTACCGATGTACCTGCACAGAAGATACATTTTCAAAGCGCGGGAAACGCTATTGGTCGGCAGCTGCCGCCATGTTAGCGCGCGCCGTGCGGAGGGGCGTGACGCGCGAGTGAGACGGAACTAACGGCTGCAGTGTATTATGAACCTTATAGTAGCGATCTAAGGTTGATTGTAAGTTTTAAGCATTCTTTCGTTAATCTTCGGGGCCACGCTTTCTTTTCTGTGCGAACGAATATTCACGACGCGCCATATCAGTTGGGTACTATTGTACTGTGTCTTATACTAATCATTGGATGGGTAAAGCCTTCGCCATGTTTCTTAACTGATTAAGAACATTTATGTAAATTAGATATAAAACTTGTATATACATTTATTTATGAAATGCTTAGGTATGATCAAATGTTGCTTCCACAGATGTCGACTTAGAAATATCGACTCAAAATCAAAGCAGTAAGACTAAAAATGCTAATAAGCGTTTGAAGGATACCGAGAACAAACGAGAAATGTCTTTTTAAGACTCAATAATGTGTGTTTCACAAAACCGTCCGCAAAACTCGTTTTAAAAATTATGTATAGGATTTTCAAATTACTATTTGGCTGTGT
The DNA here is from genome assembly GCA_951394255.1 of Polyploca ridens. NCBI lineage: Eukaryota > Metazoa > Arthropoda > Insecta > Lepidoptera > Drepanidae > Polyploca > Polyploca ridens. The sequence goes on along the minus strand of OX596265.1, from coordinate 2,722,559 downwards.
AAAATTCTGTATGGGTTGTAAATACTGTATTTTATTAGAGTAACAAACTCGTTTGATATAAATTAATAGCCTTTTGCGATTACACATTTGTGTTCATAGAAATAGTTGGCATTTGCAACATGATAAAACCGTCGCAAAGTATCTATACTATATAGTATTAAAATTGGTTCACATTGTTCAAGATATCGGATAACATGCAAACCAAATTAGCTCTTATTTTTTAATACTTTAGGTATAAACAAGCATACCTACTAACAACATACAATGGAATGGTGGAAGGTAGCCATGGGCATCAAGTCGAACAATTCTTTAGAACACTCCGTTGTACAAGCGGTAGAACACACATAACGAGGCAAATTCTCTCCTCAGAATGAGGGGCTCTAAACAGCTTGTGAGCTCGGGATCGTCTACAATTCTGATGGCACGTCGCTGAACCGAGTCTAAAGGCCCAAGCTGGTATCCAGGTGCTCCCGATCATAGATGACAACAGTACTCCATATGAGGCCGGACTTGCGACTTATAAAGTTGCAGCCTTTGCCCCGATGTGAAGTACTGCTTCGCTTTGTTGAGCAATCCGAGCTTTTTGGATGCCAGCTTAACCTTGTCGACTAAACAAAACGTTGCTAGAAATGTCGACGCCAAGGATCCCGATGCTTTGACTGATGTTCAAGGACGTTTTCTGGAATTGTGGAGCCACAGACCATATCATAAAACACTGGTTTTTTATACATTGTTGAAACTTATTTAAAAAAAAAGGTTTTCTCAGTTTTACAACCCAACAGAAATCTCTAAATAAATAAGAATTAAAAATCTAACTTTAGACTAATATTGATATCTATAAATAATAATAATTGTAATGAAATGCCAATTTTGTATGAGAAATACACGTAAAGTCGAAAAAAAGTCATATGACAATTTACCACATCAAAAGTTGATAAGGCTGGTACAAATTGTTGGTTGGCAATATTTAAATTGAATATTATTAATTCCTATTTAATACTGCCAAAATTATACCTACTAGCTAGGATTAGAAGGTCGAATTTAGATTAGAATCGGAAATTAAAAATCAATCGTATACCTTTACCATAAGGTTTATATGCCACTCCAGTGAATTAGAATACAAAAACTACAAAAAGACTACCAGTGAATTAGAATACAAACACTACAAAAATACTACCAGTGAATTAGAATACAAAAACTACAAAAAGATTCTTCTCTCGTCGTTTCTATGCTAGCTGGTGGAATATCAGCCTTATTTACATAGTAATACGCATAGAGTAAGAATATTAATAGAGTGATAGCGTGAACACCATTACCTTGTGCGAAGTGTGAGCAGTTTCCATAAAGATGCATTCATAGATATATCGTACAATAGTGACATACTGTCAGAAAAAATTACGATGTGTTCTTTAACATTTGTTCTCGGTAAAAGTAAAGATAATAAAACCGGCCAAGTGGTAATCAGACTCGCACACGGAGGGTTCCGTACAATATTAATTAACGCAAAAATAAAGAAATGTCTTATATGTCCTTTTAATTTTTTATTTTATTTCATTTTTATTATTTGTTGTTATAGCGGCAATAAAAATACATAATCTCTGAAAATTTCAGCTGTCTAACTATTACCGTTCATGAGATACAGCCCACTGACAGACAGACGGACGGACGGACGGACGGATGGACAGTGTAGCCTTAGTAATAGGGTGCCGTTAGGCAACCTTCGGGTACGGAACCCTAAAAATTGAAAAATTGGCTTTGATTAGTTGTTCAAACTATGAACGCGCAGTTCGATTCATGGCAGCGTTGCACATACCCGTGCTCACAGCACATACTCTAGTACAGTCGCTCTATCAATATACTATCTCTATGGTAATACGTAATAAAATCTCTCATCGTGTAACATATCATTTCACAATATTAAGTTCATTAGATATCATAATTGTTGTGTGTCTACTTTTTAACGTATCAATGAAAATGTTACCTCGCGATGTCCATGGTAAAATATGTCAATTGATAAAACAAAACGCGTCTTGAAATCTCCAAAGCGATGTGGTGTAGTGTAACTAATAAAAAATCGACTCATTCGGAAATATTTAAATAATAATTAATGTATTATTAATATCGCAAAATAGTAATTTAGATAAAACCCACTACTTTTTTAATTCACAAGAATTTGCACCTACCCCGTTCGTCGACTGAAAGTAAATGAATTGTGTGTCGAGATGTATCTTATTTGTTGTATGTTAAGGTTGAAAGTTGTATACTATTTAGCTTTAAAAGTATTGGGCTGCTCGGGTATCGATTATGGGACCGAATATGTTGTCCTCAATTGAGATTAATTTGGGATCAAAATCAAAATACTTTTGGTTCTAAATATTTTAAATTATGTACCAAAATAAACATATTACAATTCGGTTAATGAAAGCTGGCACGTTCACAGTACTCACACATATGCAATTTCACGATACAGGATGTTTTATTACTTATTGCTTCTAATCAGTCAGTCAATTCTAACTATCAAATGCAATAAGTGTTTGTTAAAAAATAAAATACTTTTTTTTTTGGTGTCTGTACTTGCATTGTCTTCCATACTAATGTATAACAAATGTCATGTCAATATGACCACTGGAAGTGGGTGAAATTCGCTTTGCAAAATGCCACCGTAACAAACATAGTTAATATTGCAAGTTAAATAAAAGCTTGTAAAGAAGATTATATTTATGAGCAGTAGCAAAAGCAAAACAATAACTGTCTCATTCATACTTATAAAGCTTGACCACGCGGGAGAGAGACGGACTGCGACGTGACGCGCGCTTATTCACAGACACTACACAAGCGGGACGTGTAAATGCGTTGAACGTGCCAGATTTAGTTAATCGACCTTTACATATACGTTGTGATGTGTAGACCACTTAATCTTACTCAAATTACTATAATTTTGTTCCCACGATCGATTCACATATAATCAATAGAACCCACAATTGTTATTTTTTATAAATCCATTTTTATCGTTTTCTCCGCTTAGTATCAAGATCTCAGTGCTTAAATTATATTGTAGTTATTTCGCCTTCATATTTTTTTGTTCGCAGTTTTTAATTTTTTTTTATTATATAAGGACGTTGGAATCGGCCTCAATACGTATAAATAATCACTTAAATCATATAACAGTGTGTTTGTAAAAATGCTTAGGAAAATGTTACGTGAAAGAATGTTTGTAAAGTATTTATTGGAATAGATATTGAGCATTTGTAAAATTGTATCGTATGTAAAAATATATGACGATTGAATATTGACAAATAGTATTTACCAGTGAACTTGACTGGACCCCAAACCAGACTCGAAAGCATTTGAAATGAACAAAAATCGACACAGATTAACAAATAGTACTTCCGTACAGAAAACTCACTCCACAAACGCCTCTCTTTCTATCGCATAGCTCCATTTCTTTCTGGCGCTCAAATGATCGGTAGCCGCTGATTTTACCAGGCTATTTAAATATCTTTTTCTCACCATATTTGTAAGCAAGAGGTGCAGAGGTGTTGCCATCATAATAGAATTGCTCCAGGTTTTAAAATTACGATGTATATTGTGAAAAATGAAAATATAACCAATGTTGTATGTTACTAGTCCTTTTTTATGTAAGTATCGTGGAGTAACCCAATGGGAACATATTTTTAATGAAAATCATTGTTATAAAATAGATATTAAAATACACTAAATTTATCAAAACTGGCAATAAGTTATGAGTTTTCAAAGGATATTTTCTAATAAAATGGGAATAAAAAAATGTAAAAAAAAATGCTTTTGTAAACTAAGCTGGTTATTTATTACGATAAGTAAATCTTCTAAAACTCGACTTTTGTTTCATTTATTACCGTTCCAAAGCTTAACCCATCTAAAGAAATAAAGGAAATATACTAAAAACCACACATCATCAGGGTAAATCTTGCGCGAAGTTGAAAAAAAAAAACATCCTTCCTGAAGAACTCCATGCTGTACTGCCTTTGGGGCACCAGCATCTGCGGTAGGAAGCTCCTTTGAAACCGCACAGAGCCAGACCATTTTCGTACCAATGAAAATCTTCAAATGTGACAAATCATTGGACAACAATCAGTGCTTCAGAATGAGTCTTCTTTGCTTCATCAAATAGTATTATGTAGCTCTCCTGAGAATGACCCCTTGGGCATTGGGTAATAAGTCCCAGTTATTATTACTATCTACTATCTAAATATAAGTAATAGGAACACTTATACGTGTACAGTCTCCATTACAATATCCTCCCCTTTCTTACGTCTCTTTTTCCCTTCTAAATCTGCGTAAATGTCTTCGAGATTTCGCATTTTCGTCTCTGGCACGCAGAAAATAAGGTAGAAAACGTTTGACAGGCATATAATGCTGAACATCCAGAAAGTTGAGTGGTATCCGATCCAGTTGTTGAGGGGGGCGAATAACTTGAGTAAAGCGAAGTCTGTGCCAAAAGATATCGCCATTATGAGTGTTGCCACTGTACCGCGTAACTGTTGGGAATAGAGTTAAGTATAGTATGTAAATGGAAATCTGGTGATTATTTTTTTTAACATAGCGTTGCGCTGGCTCTTAAGTGTCGCTGTTGGAATACACCGACAGGTGCTTAGCGGCAGATTTTTAACTTGACTTGTAGCCAGTCGGGTGGGTACTACAAAGTACCCTACCACCGTGAAATGAAATGAATGCCGTGCTATGGTTTTCTCACAATGTTTCCTTCACCGAAAACTCAAGCTGGTAGGATTCGAATCCGGGACCGTTGGTCTACAGGGTGCCGAGACAAGATGGTTGTCGACAATCATCGTTAGTAAACGATCAACCTTTGTATGGGATTGACATTTCAAATCTAAATATCACGTGATTTTTAACAATCTCTTATGTCAATCCCATACTCAGGTTGATCGTTTAGTAACAATGGCGATTGTCGTCAACCATTTTGTCAAGGCGGGCTGGTCGGTTAACTAAAGCTGGCACATTCAACGCATTTACACGTTCCGCTTGTGTAGTGTCTGTGAATAAGCGCACGTCGTGACGTCGCACTGCATGCGCATTATGAAGTATGTCCGTCTCTCTCGCGCGCGGTCTAGCTTATGAGTATGAAGGGGACAGTTATTGTTTTGCTTTTACTACTGCTCATAAATATAGTGGTCTTTGCACTCCATAAGAATAATTGACTAACAAATTAGAAGACATAATGTAATAAAACATACTGTATCATGAAATTGGCATATGAGTGAGTACTGTGAACGTGCCAGCCATGTGCCAGCTTTCGTTAACCAAAAAAACTACCAGGAGCTCATAACACTAAAACAGTTCTTACCTGGAAGTTGAACATCTCAGTCATGATAACGTAAGGCAGTGGTTGAAGACCTGAAGCATCAGCAAATATGCAGACACACAAAGCTGTGATGGGGACCCACCCCGGCATGAACACCTGCACACTCTGCAAGTAGAACCACACCCCGAGGAGGCACATGCTGAAGCCGGCCACCACGCTTGTCACTGCTAGGAGAGGCTGGAAACAGGTTTTTTGAAATGAAAGGAACATGGTACATAAAATGTATCTTAAATTATATATAGCTCTGCATATTCTGCTATGAATTAAGCGTGCAAAAAATAATATCTATAAAGAACATTCAAATCTAAAGAATTAAACAACTAACTATAATTAAAACATTCTAATAATCGGTTACGAGTGGCAGATTCCATGGTCGCTACTAGAAATTCAAGGATTCCCAACCTTGAACCTCTTGAAGTATTCAACCCTACAGTAGTAACCAATTGATATGGCTTACCGATGTACCTGCGCAGAAGATACATTTTCAAAGCGCGGGAAACGCTATTGGTCGGCAGTTCCCACCATGTTAGCGCGCACCGTGTGGAGTGGCGTGACTTGCGAGTGAGACGGAACTAACAGCTGCAGTGTATTATGAACCTTATAGTAGTGATCTAAGGTTGATTGTAAGTTTTAAGCATTCTCTCGTTAATCTTCGGGGCCATACTTTCTTTTCTGTGCGAACGAAGATTCACGACGCGCCTTATCAATTGGGTACTACTGTACCTCTAGTTATACTTTATAACCCACAGGTCGTGGGCAGGGCCGCAGTTAGGACCTATGTTTGGAGGGTGACCCATTAAAAAAATTGTGTGCATTCGCTACTACAAGAACTATTGTATTACAGAAAAGTAATTAACAGTGAATAAATTTTTCACCTTACGCCCATGTGATGGTAGCGAAAGGGCCAAGCCACATATTTTGACTACGGTGTGTAGAGTTTGTGAAGTTAGGGCGTGTAGAGTTATAAGCTTGGTTCTACATGAGATTTGATAACTTTTTGTCAGTGCGAGCCATATGGTCTCGTCTTGGCAACATTTTACATGAAAATGTTTTTGGTGGGATCCTCTTGTTTTGAGTCTAGTAATAATCAGGGTAACCTTATAAGGACCTTAACTGAATAGATCAGTTTTAGATTGTTTATTTAAAATGTAGTCGGTACCTATTACGTAGTAGGTACATGCATAAGCTCTGCTTAGTTAGATATCAATTTTGAGTATCATAAGTATAGCCCAATTTCATGATTTTGTGATATCTGAAGAGAAAAACATCACAATGAGAAGAAGAGAGAAAAAAATACAGTAAGTAGGTACCTATAAAAAAACACAAAAATATTACTCACCTTTCTCCCCACTCTATCGACTAACTGACAGGCCAAAAACGACCCCATAATCTGGACGACAGCGAGCAGAATTGATTGCTTGTTTGGCGACAAGGCAATGCTAGTGCTAGAGTCTTTGCCGGCTTCAGCAAATATGTGGCTAGCGTAGGCAAGAACAGCAATGCAACCGCAGAATTCCCTCGTCAGATTCACTATCAGGGCAACCCAGAACGCCTTCACTGCTGTTTTGTCGGAGACTGTGGAAAGAAAATGCTATAGAAATATTTAAAAAAAACAAAAACCAAAAAATATTGTCCAAAAAATTATATATTAATATGAGAGCCGGCGCCGCCGGTTTAGTCCATTACCTAAACCGTTAGACGCCTCCATTATTCGGAATACATAAACCTAGGTTCAACTCGTGCTTGACAGCTTTTTTTCGTAGTAGATAATTAATAGAATGAAGTTGTCTGCAAGTTTGTTTGTTTGTGCGAAACGTGTGAGTGGACTTGGAAAATCAATCTTAATTTATTGTCGCACAAAAAACTCTGGGCAAACAAAACAAATAGGCTTGGTTATTTTTAATGGGAAATATTATGAACTGACTCTGACTAAAGCTTGTTGGTAAGCGGTTACCGTAGCCTATGGATGCTTATGATTCCACGGGTGTTGGTTGCATCACAAAGGACGCTTGAAACATATGGGGCATCAGTCACTAGTTACCCTACAACCCTCCGCAATGAGCTCTGGCAACCTTACTCACACGCAGGAAGACAACATTGTTATTTGTCTGCGGTATTCTGTAAGGTACTTCCCCAGTCGAGCTGCTCTTTGAGCAAAAAATGCTGTGCCATCTCTTTTATTTTGGTTTGTTCCTGGATATGATCCATCTCTGTTAAAATATTCAAATCCGTTTTGCCGTTTTGCGTGATTAAGTAACAAACATCGAACTTCTAGATAAACTTTCACATTTTAACTAATAATAAAAGGAGAAATTGATTGACTGAGGTATATCAAAAATTTATCTTCACCATAATTTAAATTATACAAAAAACGTGCCTATTAGCAATATAATTGTAATTTTATTTACAACAAATATGTACAAATTACAATCTGTATATCTTATCTAAACGTGTCTTGTTTTTTTTACAGATTTTCACACCGTCTTCAGTGTATGCAGTTCTTTTTCTTGGTCGCTGAGCTACGTTATTTTTGTTCGTGTCAATTCCGGCCCTGTAGAATTTGCTAACTATGTTATAACTAATCCGTTCGGCACTGGAAGATACATACTTCAGAAATACTCACATAGTAGTTTAGGCGAGAACTTAGGCTCGCTTGTAGTCTGCTCGATGAGCAATCTATCGACCTCTTCGATGATTGATTTGTCGTCTTGAGGCAGTGACCGCAACCAGCTTAGCACTTTTGCTGTCTCCTGTTGGCAAATATGATTTTTAATTATACAACGTGTAACATAAAGGGTATATCTCCCGAAGGGGGTGAAGACTACATCAGGTATAGACTCTCTATAAAAAGTTTCGGCTCAAAATTAATTATTCAAAAACTCATAGGTACACATGGCGACACATCAAGCTATACATTTCCAGTATAAGCTGAACTCTCATTGTACGGAAATCCCATATAATGCGAGATCAGCTTATACTGGAAATGTACAGCTTGATGTGTAGCCGTGTGTACAAATTTTTTGCTTCCAAGTTTATTGAATTAAGGCGCCGATCCCGCAGAGAGAGTTCTAGAGTTCCGAGTTCCGAGTTCTGCATTCTGCGTTGACTATTGTGCACACAGCAAGCAGTCTAGAGTTCTGCAATATTCGCTACTGATCGCACATCATACACTTTTTTTACTTTCAAAGGCCCCACATATCTTACAGTCAACGCGGAATGCAGAACTCGGAACGCAGAACTCTAGAACTCTTCTCTGTCTCACAGAGAAGAGTTCTAGAGTTCTGCGTTCCGCGGCGCCTAAAATCATAACCAACATTGCGCGGCGAGCGGGCGGTCATTATCTTTTCACGACACTTGCTAATATTGTTGCTAATCAGGGGGCACGGTAGTGCCCCCACCAAGTCGAGCGCGAAGCAAACACTGCCGTACCATCCTTTACTGGAACCATTTCGCCGCATTTTCAGGCCCCTATTTGAGAACCTCTGTATAAGACCAGAACGCAGAAATTTTCGTCATCCAGTAAGCTATAATCACATACTTAAAATCCAAAATTTCAAGTCTGTAGGTCATTTAGTTCCGAAGTTAAGCGAAAGCAAAGTTTCGCATTTATGACACTCACTCACTCACTCACTCACTCATGATCATCAAAATAGAACTAGTACTTCCCATAAACTCAGAGAGCTGAAATTTGGTACAGAGAGCCAAGTCACACAATATTAACTATAATAATAAAGGAATCGCAGTACGGAACCTTAGACTTGGCACGACTTTGTCTAGATTTCATTACTTTTTAGAGAAAAACAAGCAGCTCCATCGAGACTTGGCTAGTTATTTACAGAATGATTTTGGTGGGATTGTCTCTTTCACGATTTGTACGCCTAGTACCAAAGAAGTCGTGTTCTTTTATGGATATATACTCTTTCCGTTACATGTTGTATACTAGTTTTCACCCGTGGATTATTGAAGAGGAAGTCATAGGAAAGCCATCGACAGCTATACACGCAGGTTAGATATATTGGATGGAAACGTGTTGGAAAGATACCTACGTAACTTCGAAAAAATATGTGAGCTCTGAAAATTTGACAACGCCTATTTTAAGAAAAATTGCTTCGAGACGGGATTTTTTGCTTCGAGATTTAAATTAATAAATAAAATTAATTAATAATATAAAATAAAATAGCCTTTTATTTCTTGCTTAGAATTTAGGTACTAGATACAATCACTCATAATCATGGACGAGACACTTTACTCTATGCTCATAATACAATTTATTTATTTCATACAAGTATTTGTGTAAATTTTTTCTTAAAATTCATTATTTTTAGTCATGCATATTATCATAATTATTAACAATTCACACATAAAAATAAAACATAGGTACACTTACAATTTATATATTATTTACTTTTAAATATTTTTGTTACCTTTTAACTATTATAATCGTTGTCAAAATTATATAAATTTAATAAGCATACATTACCCCATAATTACATTACGCATATTTTTAGTAATATTACATTAATCTATATAATAGGTATATTTAATTTATTTTTATTACATTAACAAATTAAACAATGCTATCTAGTTACATATTCATAAATTATTAATCATAATCATAGTTTTTTTTTTTTTTTTTTTTTTTTTTTATATTTAACTGGAAAGAGTACAAAGTATATAATATTACAATAATAATCAATAATTACGATTAGCTTAAATACATTATGTTTAACATTTTTATTAATCTGGTGTTACGTCTTTACAGGTTACAAGCAAGAACCCCTCTTAATGAGGGTGAAGGCCTCCTCCACAGTAGACCATCTCTCTCTATCCATGGCTGTTGAAGTCCAGTTTCTTCCAGCGACTTTGACAATATCGTCCACCCACCGTACGCTAGGTCTGCCTACTTTTCTTGAACCCGTTGGTCCTGTCCATGACGTCAGTCGATTTGTCCAGCGACCGTCGTTCATCCTAGCAACGTGGCCCGCCCATCCCCACTTTAGTTTTCTTGCATAGCTAAGAGCATCAGTTACTTTAGTTTTTTCCCGTATGGTAATATGAGGTATTCTTTGTATTCTTCTGATGTTCATGATGCTTCTCTCCACGCTTCTTTGACATGACCTTATTCTATTATCAACCATATTAGTATATTTCCAGGTTTGGCATGCGTAGGTTATCGACGGCAGTAGGCAGCTGTCCATAACTTTTTTCTTAGTATTAGTTGGTATTTTAGGACTTCCTTCAGGCTCCAAAATTTATTCCATGCTCCTTTGATTCTTCTCTCTACTTCCAACTCGTTGTTCTTTTTGTCATTTAAATTAGTACGAAGGAATTCATTGAGAATATCATGATCAAGAACCAATACCAGAAGTTGATAAAGAATAAAAGAAACCAGACAAAATATTATTATACAATTATAATTTGATCATATAATAAGATTAACAATTCGCTCGTTGCCGCCGTTGTTTTTTTTATATTAATTAAATGTGCTTGCTTTTGACCACTGACCCGCCCATAAGGGGCGATGACGAAGCCTAAGATGAAAGAGAGTAAGCGTCAGGAAACACAGACGCCGGAAGCAAGTACCACTGTCCGCATTATAAATGTGGATGCAAAACGCTGTGTCCGTATTTTCGGTATCTCAATAACGTACGGGTGAACATTCTCCCGGCATCTTGTGGTTCGATATAAAAATGGGAATGGTGGAATAAGGTTGAACAATTCCTGGAGTATGCGCAGGAAATCTCCAAAGCTCCAAATATATCCTGTAGAAAACCTACCTAGTTACTGTAATTAGCGCCTTCATACAAACTCTTTAGCATTAAAATACTATTACTATAGATAGGACGTACCTCGTTTTTGCCACACTTGATCAAATACGATGGTGTTTCGGGCAATCGGAGCAAGAAGCAGAATTGTATTAGCTGTATAGAGAGTAGGATCCATAGTGAAGTGTTGAACGGCAAGAGATCTCCTAGAATGAAGACTAGCAGGTTGCCAACTGTCTGTTAAAAGGTACATTGTATTAATGAAATATTTCTAACTTTGTAGGAAGAGATCAGGAAACAGATTTCATTCGGCGTCATGGATAGCTTTATCTTTGATTACAATTTCACAATGGTTGTGATACTTGTGATGTCGTGGCCCAATGTGAGCACACAAAGCCTAGGATATATTGTCTATTATGAAAATATAGTACTTAAAGATTTTTTGGTTCAAACTACTTCAAACAGTAGGAATAATATTTATCTCATTGATATAAAAGAGAAAAAGTAAGGGCGCAAAGATGGAACCCTGGGAGACACTCCCGCAACTATTTACTTGAAATGGACCAAAAAATTTAGGGCGTTGGGCACATTTCTTTGATTTATAACTAATCTCTATACAAAATATAATTACATAATTATTTACTAAGCAATATATCTTCTCTTTTATATATAAAATTCTACTGCACGTGTGTATGTCACTGAATTCCTCCTAAACGGCTGGACCGATTTGAATGAATTTTTATGTATGCGTTTGGGTGATGCCCTGGATGGTTTAGATTCACAAATCAGCCCGGCAGATGGCGCTGCAGTTGATAATATAACCTAGATACCGGCTGGCTAATGTTTACCATCTATGTATATTAATACTAATAATAATATGGCAGGCAGTGCCAGTCGTCCAGGCAGGAGACAGCACACATAGTGAGGAAGTGCCTTTCTCATGGAGCCTTGACCACCGGTACCTCGGACCCTGTTCCCGATGCAGGTGTGAAACAATTTTTATTTATATTATACCTACATATAATGTATTTTTATTTTATTATATATAATTCTATATTAAATAATGAAGATTTTTAAGAAAAAGGTATGATGAGATTTTTGCTGGGTTGTACACCCACGCGTTATACCGCTGTCATTACCATCAGGCTGATCGTATCCCAGGTTACATTGAGTGGTTTATAAAATAACAAATACATGAATCGTCGTGCTTTTTTTATCCTCACCTGTGAAAGTACAAGAAAGGTCCCAGTCATTCCTCTTATGCTGTCCTCGCTTATTTCCTTGAGGTAAAGAGGACAGACCACGAAGCCTCCGCCTGACCCGAAGCCTATTAGGGCTCTTGCACCAATCAGAGCTATGGGATGAGCGCAGATGAGTTTCACTGCCCATCCTAACTGTGGATAACGAGATTTTTTGTGAGGTTTGCAGTTTGTGGATACAATATAGATACAATACAGAAAGAATGATTTATTAACAGCACAAACAAGAAAAACAAAAGACCAAGAGACATACAGTAATATTTAAAAGTATAGGTAAAATTATATATATATAATATGATATGTTTGTTCCTCTGTAAAGTCTTTTAGTGTGCTACTTAACCTGCGCCAACTGGCCCGTCATATTTATTAAGTAAATAAATAGCAAACCCTATAAGTTATAGTCTCGTTATAGTATTTTTTCAATAGTTATGGCATACGTTTAGATCACTATTAAAGAGCATTATTATCAGTGACAAGCTAGGATGAATGCCTCTTTTATTTTATATTTGAGACAATACGTTACGAATACGTATACGAAGTTGCAAGAGTATATACGCATCTTCTTACCGCCAGATGGGTCATTACCGTAATATAGGCAATTAAGCAGTGCCTACCTCATATGATTCAAATATACCTACTACAACATCAAATTATATAAAAACATTAAAACTTTCAATACGAAACATCAAACTATCCGCACCATTGATCAAGCACTCGCAAGTCTGCTTATCAAAATCACGCACATTCAAACAAACTCTGCATATTCATATACACCCACACACTTCTTTAGTATAATACGACGAAAGCATAAATCACGGGTTCGCCATGCGTAGCTCACTGACATTTGACATTCGCAATTTATCCGATCTAAAGGTGCGTTCGAATTGGGGTACGGTAGCAAAAATAACAGTCTAAATTGCTAAAAACGATCACATGTGGCGTTCGATTTGGAATGTTGTGGGCGAAAATGTCGTTTTGAACTGTTTTCGTTCACCGTTCGTATTGCTTGGAAACAGTTAAAAACGACATCGTGAACTGCACATTTTGACACACCTCTGAGGCAGAGTCGTTTTTGATCATATTTTGACATCTTTGAATCTGACACATAAGTTTTAGCTGATAATTGAAACGGGAAGCGAAAATTTTATTTTTTATATTAAAATTTGATAGAAACTAACAGGCAAGAGAAAAAATTGACAGATTAACTTTGTTTATATCATGGTTTATATAATAACTGAAGGAAAAAAGGTAGGTTGAGACAAGTGACAAGCAGGCGATGAGCATTCAAATGTCATTTTTGTATCTAATCGTTCGATTTGGGAAAAATCGTTAGTGGCAAAAGTTGCAAAATTGTTGAAATTTTCCAATTCGAACGCATGAACAAAAATGCCCATTTTGTAACTGTTAAAAACGACATCACTCCAATTCGAACGCACCTTAAGTAGGTACGCTTACTCGATAACCCAATCAAATTAAAAAATAATAGTTCACAAACGTTACACCAACTAAATATTACATCGCAATTTATTTGTATTGTTGTTGTTTATGTGTGGAAAATCGTCCTTGAATCATTCCGCGTTCGCTTCGCGTTGCATTTTATTTTATTCTATTGTGAAAAGTGCTGCCAATCTATTATTCTTGTATTTTGTTCGCTAATACGAAATGTATTTTGCCTACCTAGTCCAAAAACCTATGCACGCCACTGGTCATTATTTGCCTTCTTGGGATATTAAAAAAACAAGTCCACTTACAGCAATAGGCAGCGAAGCACATAAGAGAGCATTCTTCCGTCCAAACTTATCAGCAGCAACGCCAAAAACGAACACAGCTATCGGTGCAAATATGAACATGATGGACGCCATCCAGGATACTTCTTCTTCGGAGAGTGGGGTGTCTGAAGGTGAGGACTTGCCCATAAGCAGTGCCTTGTTAGGTGATATCCAACCCATTGCTGTTCCGAACGCCAAGATTGGCATGCATACTGAAAAATAAAAGTCTTTTTACTAGCTTTTATTTAACTTGCAATGTATGTATGTGTTTGTTCGGGTGGACTCTTGCAGGTTGAATTTCACCCACTTCCAGTGGTCCGATTGACTTGATATTTGGTATACATTAGTATATTGGATGACAATGCAAGTAAAGTCAACAAAAAGTACAGTCACTCAAAAAAAGCTTGTATAAAAAAAATGAAATTTTTAACAAAGAATGGATGTGTACATGATGAAGTTTTAATAAAGAAGCATAGTTGTTTTTAGGGTTCCGTACCTCAAATTGAAAAAAGGAACCCCTATAAGATCACTCGTATGTCTGTCTGTCACAGCCGATTTGCGTCGAATCTACTGGACCGATTATGTTGAAATTTGGTACACATATATGTATTTCTGTGACTCAAACACGTACGTGTATCGCAAATTAGGTTGGGTTAGTTATGCTGAACAACTATGGGAACAAAACTGAATTCTCAACAAAAAAAAAATACTTTCCATACTAACGCTCAAATCAAGCTTGCTCGATCATAATGTATGAAAAAAATTTATTTTTCGAGATTTCACTATTGGTCCCATAGTTGACCAACCAGTTGGTTACCATCCAGCGAATTGTTAAAAAAGAACCTACCAGTTTTTTTGCATGCGTTTCATTATTGGTGATAAATTTGAAATAAAAGTAAAATAATTAATCAAAATTACTTACCAATAATAGATATTAAAATCTGATTATGTTTACTCCCACTTTTCGCATCTTTACCAGAATTAACTTTGTACACTTTGTTCACCATTTTTTTTTACACACACAAAAAAAAAACAAAAGGACAATTTATTTTAATTTCTATCGATGACTTTATTTTTAATTACAATTACAGAAGGAACTTTTTACGTTACAAACTTTTTTTAAATATTTTTGAATTTGGAACGTCGCGCTTCGCTCGCCTATCACTCGTGTGAGGAAATGCATGCGGATTGACGTCCGACCGCGCGTATGCTGCGCCGGTGCAATGTATTAGTTATTCAATATTTACTCGTTTATATAACAGGTGGAGATTTCGAGATGGCATATTTCCGAAACCTATGTTGGGTTAGTCATGCTGAACAACTTTTAATCTTCTTGTGAAAATTATCTAACTCATAGTGGAAACCGCATCAAAATCCGTTGCGTAGTTTTAAAGATCTAAGCATACATTGATTAATACATATATATTGATTGAGCAATAAATACATTTATTATTATTATTATACATTGGGACAGACAGACGCGGAAAGCGACTTAAGGTGGCCCTGTGTGGCCGGCGCAACTTCAACGCAAGCATAGTCTAAAAGCTTGTGTTTTCATCCAACGTAATGTTTGACTGCGAAAAAAGAGAGACAGCATCAGAGCCGTCGGTTATCAGTTGGTATATTCCGCTGATCACTCGCGGCCGCTTCGCTAGGTCGTCATTCATGATTTCGAATTCATAAAACTTGTTCCAGGCGTGTACTTCTTGTGAAAAAGTCTTACAAGTTTGTGAAAAAAATTTAGTTATTTAGAATCTCCAATACATTTGCAAGCCTGGTATCGAAATGTTTTCTTTATTTTTACAATTTATAGGTACATTATATATGGCCAAAGTTCAGGCAAAAACGCTGTTTTTCGGAGGCTTTGACTGCATTTGTTTCACACTTTTTTTAAATTACGCCTAGATACACGGCTAGATATAGTGCACAAGATACTAATTTGTTCAAAACATCTATCGAAAAATGTTTAACAACGCCATAATAAGTACAGGGGTTTTGTATAAAAAGTATGACGAATTGAGTCCTCTTAATTTGTACTATGTAGTGATGTACATAGAGATCAAATTATAGAATTATAAATTCAAATAATAGATACCAGTATAACTTCATAATAGTCTTTTCAAAAAGACTTGAGACTTCTTTGGTCGATAGACAATTACCTATGTTTCAAGAACGTTGTCAACTGATTTATTTATTTATATTAAGGAAAAATAACAGAAATAGATTACAAATAGAAGTTAGAAGAAAAAGACAATTATAATAATAATAATAGCCTTTATTTTCAGACAAGATAATACATGATTAAATTAAATTTGTTGATTTTATATTATTAAATTTTAATAAGTTTTCTAATAAATCTAAATTTTATGTAATTTAAGTTTTTAAATTGCCTCGACAACCCTGTCTGTTTGTCTTCCATTGACAAAGGCCTCCTCCAATTGTCTCCAACACATTCTGTTCCTGGCTGTTCTGGCCTACATGCCACCAGCGACTGCTTTTATATCATCAGCCCACCGCCTGATAGGTCTGCTGCGATTTCTCTTCCTATCCTTTGTGTAATATAATATTCCATCCTATCCTTTGTATAATAGTTTTACTCCATTTTTCTTTTCCCCGTATTGTATGTCCTGTCCATTTCCACTTAAGCTTTCTGACCGAGACTGTAACATCTTTTGTTTTTGTATGTTTCTTCACAATTGTGGTTCTTATTCTATCAGACAGTCTTTTTCCCATCATGCTCCTCTCCATGGCGATTTGACAGGTTTCTAATTTTTTGGTATGTGATTTAGTTAACGCCCAGGTTTGGCAGCCATACGTAAGAACAGGTAAGATATAGGTATCGAAGAGTTTTCGTTTGATGGCCATACGCATTTCGTTATTTTTCATAATTTCCTTTAGACTCCAGTATCTTTTCCAAGCGTTTCCTATGCGTCTTTCAATTTCTTTTGTAGTTAAGTCTATTGGTGAGATTACTTGGCCTAAATAGACATATTCATACACAAAATCTATAGGATTATTGTTGATGCAGATTGATACGTGCTGTCCATTTGTCATGATTTTAGTTTTCTGTGTGTTCATAATCAACCCTATCTTACGACTTTCTCTATCCAAGTCATTGAGCATTGCCTGAAGACCGTCACTAGATTGTGAAAAGATTATCAAGTCATCTGCAAACCTGAGGTGCGACAAGTATTGACCGTTGATTGACATTCCACATTCTTCCCAATCCAGCTTACGGAAGACCTCCTCCAGAACCGCTGTAAACAGCTTAGGTGACACAGGGTCTCCTTGACGAACGCCTCTTTCTATGTTTATTTCATTACCTTCCTTCTCTAATTTAATTTTAGCTTTACTATTTTTGTAGACGTTCTTTAGTATTCTTATGTATTTATTTTCAATCCCCTGGTTCTGAAGTGCTTGCCAAATCATCTCGTGTTCGAGCGAGTCAAAAGCCTTGCAGTAATCTACAAAGCAGCAGTAGAAGGTAATGTTAAATTCCTTACTCTTTTCAAAAATCTGTTTGACAACATGGATGTGGTCTATGGTCGAATAGCCGCTTCTAAACCCTGCTTGCTCCCTAGGTTGGTTCTCATCCAGTGTCTTGGTTATTCGGTTTAAGATCACCTTAGCAAAGACTTTATAGATATTTGACATCAAACTAATTGGTCTATAATTATTTATGTTGTTTTTATCCCCTTTCTTATGTAAAAGTATTATTGTTGATGTTGTCCACTGTTCAGGTATTATCTCGCTTTTCAAAACATCATTGAATATGTGTGTAAGTATACGTCGCAAATGATTTCTGTTTTCAATAAGGAATTCATTACTGATACCGTCAGAACCCGGAGCTTTATCTTTCTTTTAGACTGGCCAGTTGGCGCAGTTGGTTAAGGTTCGCCTTACGCGCCGCAGGTCGTGGGTTCGATTCCCACACAGGACATGCATTTGTGTGCATGAACATGTCTGTATGTCCTGAGTCTGGGTGTAATTATGTATATTAAGTATGTATTTACAAACAAAAAAGTAGTATATGTATTATATCAGTTATCTGGTTTCCATATTACAAGCTCTGCTTAGTTTGGGATCAGATGACCGTGTGTGAGGAATGTCCCAGGATAATTATTTATTATTTATTTTGTGTTTTTATAGCTTTATCTACTTCTGCAAGCATTATTTCTGGTACTTCTTCCACCCTTGTCAAATCTGTTGTGTGCGTTGGGTTTTCCTGGGACATTCCTCACACACGGTCATCTGATCCCAAACTAAGCAGATAGTTTGGGATCAGATGACCGTGTGTGAGGAATGTCCCAGGATATTTATTTATTATTTATTTTGTGTTTTTATAGCTTTATCTACTTCTGCAAGCATTATTTCTGGTACTTCTTCCACCCTTGTCAAA
Organism: Polyploca ridens; assembly: GCA_951394255.1. Lineage (NCBI taxonomy): Eukaryota > Metazoa > Arthropoda > Insecta > Lepidoptera > Drepanidae > Polyploca > Polyploca ridens. The sequence goes on along the minus strand of OX596265.1, from coordinate 2,704,005 downwards.
TCTGTTGTGTGCGTTGGGTTTTGATTTGAGTACAGGTCTTGGAAGAAGTTAGTAGCTATTGATATAATTCCTGATCTTCTGGTTTCACATTTGCTAGTTTTATCCTTCAAATTAGGTACCCAATCAATTTTTTCTGTCAATTGTTTGGTTGCTTTTTTAATGCCTCCAGTCTTCTGGATACATTTTTCCAGTATCTCTATCAGGTACCAAAAAAAAGCATAAGAAGAGATATAAGCTGATATTAGTAAAAAAATGATTAAAAAATAAATATGAGAAAAGACAGAAGAAAAAGACAATTACAAATATTAAAATCTACTCCCTTAAACATTTTTCACGGGGAACTAAATATGTAGCAAAAAACAATGGTGACATAAAATAGCATTTTATAAGCTCACATTTATAATTTTATACATTATACATTAAAAACACAAACAGAAGGGGTACACACATTCAGATAAGTAATATACATACATACCATACCATATTATACATACAATATAATGCATAAATACATATACATATAAACACACATACATATATATCTTGTATACGTACACATACATATACATACATATTCTTTACTATACTTAAGTACTATCATCATTAATATTATTGTTAAAAATATATTTCTATGTAGGTATACGTTAGAGCATTTACATGATAAAGCCTTGGAATCTATTTATTTTCATATTCATCCAGTATCTGTCTTACTTGCTTTTAACCGACTTCAAAAAAAGGAGGAGGTTCTCAATTCGAATGTATTTTTTTATGTTTGTTACCTCATAACTCCGTCATTTATTAACCGATTTGGAAAATTCTTTTTTTATTTGAAAGGGTACACTTCCCGTTTGGTCCCATTGTCATCAGATCAGGATTTGATTACTTTTTTTAGTTGCAGACACCGAGAATAAAGCCTGAGATCGCGATGAGCGCGAAGGTGCTCTAATATTGATTTGTTCCAATATAGTAGGGCAGTCGTATTGGTTGTTAAAGATGTTGTGGAGAATCGTAGCATCGATTAGGGTTCGTTTGTCTCTGAGGCGTTGTAGGTTGTACAGTTGAAGTAGATCGGAATAATGCCCTCTGGATCGTGTTAGTCCAAAATGCTTTTAGAAATCTTTTCTGAATCATCTCTATTTTGTTTCAATACACCGCATTATATGGATTCCAAAATCTAGCTGTGAACGTATAAGTGACTGATACAATATAAGTTATGTAAGTTGATGCACGTTTGAAGGGTTTGGTAATTCGTAGAACAAAACCAAGTAGTTGATAAGCTTTCGTACAGATTTGGTCGACGTGTCGATCAAAGATGAGTTTTTCGTCGAAGATCACTCCAAGATCGCGGACGCTAGCTACTTTGGCAACAATTTCACACCCTATGTTATACAGCGTGTAAGGGACATCGCCGCACAAACGGATACCATGGGTCCAGGACATGATTCTGGACCCCCCCATGTTGGAAATTTTCGTCGGTTTTTCCCAAATTTAAAAAAAAAATTGAGTTCTTTTTACTTTAGACTGTTCATAATCGTTATTCTTACCTAACCCAAAGAGATTTAAAATAAATAAGTTATTAATTCATTACTTTCACTAAAAGTAGCAATGTAAATAAAACTAGAAACGGTGTCTTATGATAAACAAATCAATAAACAAATTACTACTTTTGGAAAAAGAATTCCATGTTTTTAAAATAAAATTAATTTGAAATTAGAATTCTTAGCCAAACAAAAATTATTTTGATTTGAAATGGCCAGTACTGCAGAACGGCAATTTCATAGGTAAAGACCTATTATTTTGAGTTTTTTTTTGTCGTTTTCCGCTTGGACCGTTGCGCTCTTTTGGTATGGGTTCTAATATCTTTTCTCTGTGTATTATTTTCTGATTGGTAACTTTGTTTAAGAACATGTTACATAATTGCATGCACGTGAGATTTAACACGAAATACCTACCCTGTAAACACAACATTAAGACGGGAGTTGGGCTCCGATTATTCCATACAAATGTATTCCCCTGTTTTCTTCCTGAATAATGCCTCTAGATTCATCATTTTTTTCTCATATAATCAAGTTCTGCTTTGGACACGTCCCTGTTACTTCCTTTTTTTCAGCAACTAATTATTAAAGAAATTATGGCCCTCCAAAAATTACAATAAATGTCCTATTTTTCCGCCGTGATTAAAAGGACTACCAGACAAATTTGAAAAGATTTTAACATTTAAGAAAGTAATAGGGATCTAGATAACCCCTTACTTAAAATTTTAATGTAAGAAAAAATGTTATCGGCTCAGTTTTCGAGGAGGAAAATGGGGGAAACGAAACGTCGATTTCGTCAAATTTTTGGGTATAAATCGGTCTGAACTGCAGATGTCCCTATCCTCCATAGCGCATAGCATAGAGGCATAGCGCAACGGCAATAGTTTCTTCAAATACCTCTTTTCAAATTCCTCGCAGCTAGGAACCCCTCTTAACACATGAATTATTCAGTGATTTTAGTATCGTATTGCAAAGTTTGAAGCATATAATTTTGGTATTTTTACGGTTGTCTGTAGGAGTAATCGATGTTAATATTATGGTAATATACTTCTCAATGTTTTTCATCGTCGCTGTTGCAATATTATATGTCTAACAGACTTACCTACGTAACGGTTTCAGTGCTGTGTAATTATAATCACAATACCCATCATAAGTACCTAATAGGTATTGCATATTCGAGAAACATTAAAAATCATTCTCTTTTTAACAGCAATGGATTATTTGAGTAATATTTATATTTGTGCTCAATAGTCCAGCTACGAAGCGAGAAAAGTGATTTAACAGCTTTTTGACTAAGAATTAATTTTCAATCAGTCCAAACGATGTTTGTAGCGACATCTTTACGTGTGAATTCTACACTAATTTATAAAATGTATGTGATTGACTAGACATGACATGATATAAGTTGTACGTAGTATTTATAAACTCTGAGATATAAGGAAAAATATTTTTTGTTCGTGTGTGTGCAACTTGGGTATTTAATTTAATTAGTACCACAATAAATATACATAGTAGTGGAGTCTTTCATTGCATCATCAGCATCACCCTAGATGACGGTTCTGTTCATTCATGGTCCTTCGAGTCGGAATTGGCTCAAGGTGTTTTGGTAGTCATCTGTGGTGGTGGTCATTACTGGTCAGTGGATCGCCGACCTAGTACCTCTACCATGAGTTTTCTACAGTAACGTAATCTACACACGTTAGCGACTACGGTGAATATTTTGTATAACGAGCACCGCCTCTAGTGGATATTTTTGGAAGTATTTCATACTAAATGTTTCACCGTAGCGACTGTAGATTACGTTAGTGTAGAAAACTCATGGTAAGGGTACAGAGCAGTGTTTCTTTCAGGTACTACCCCGAGGGGGGCTGCCCCCCCCCCCCCCCGGGGCGTTTGGAACTTAATCAATAGCAATAGTTGTACGTAGTATTTATATACTCTGCAGTGGCGTGCATTCCATATAGGCAAATAAGCAATGCTTACCTCATAAGATTCAATAATATGATATATTGATTCAATTAAACTACATAATCATTTTAAATAAAAATTCTAACCTAACATTCAATACAGAATTTCAAACTTTGCCGCGCAGGCACTCGCGAGTTCGTGTAACAAATTCACGCACACTAAAACGATTTCGGCATATGCATACACGCACACACACTTCTTTAGGATAATACGACGAAAGCATAAATCACGTTTTTACTATGCGTAGCACACTGACATTTGACATTCGCGATTTATGGACCAAAAGTAACCATACCTACTCTGTTGTGACACTAGTAACCCAACCAAATTAAAAAAACTACAGTTTACCAACGTTAGAGCAACTCAAATATAACTTCGCAATTTATTTGTATTGTTTTTTTTTTTGTTTGGCTGGCATTGCAAAGGGTTACCGTACTTTGACAAAATTTATTATCGATAGATTCAAATCGGAAGTGACTGATATCGATAAAAAAAATATATAAAAGATCGATCCTTAGAAAATCAATATTTATATTATATTATGATATAAAATATATTTCTTAGTTAATTAGTACCAAAAAATATTTTTAAAAATTCACTGTTTATTAGGTCACTAATAATAATATAATTAAACAAATATCGTTATTCGATTAAACTTACACTGTCGAGATTTTTAGGAAAACAACGATTTAGACTCTCTCCGATCGATTTCGGCATTGATGAGAGAGAAAGAGAGTAACGTGTGCTAATTTATTTTAAAAAACTTTAATATTTAACATAATACTGCGAAAAATATCGATTCGAAAATTCGAAATGGAATATTATGGTCTCGTTAAAATCGATTTTCGATCTTTTAATTTCGTGGCGATCTTAAGATCGATCCGTTTCTCTTCTCCAAAGACGATTTAAAAGATCGAATATTGATTAAAAAATCGATTGATTCAACCGAGGCTAGTTTGGCTTTTTTTTTTAAATATTTGTTCATGACCATGGACACAAAGTCCTTCAGTCGCATACATTTTATTTATAATATCACTTTCATATAGTCCGCACATAAACTTTTACATAGTCCGCACTATCAGTCACGTTCGTCCGTTCAGTCGTGTTTTAGTAAAATGTTGATCACTGTACTCAAACCTTTCACGAACTTTTTGAAACAACTTGTAAAATCACGATACACATAATTCATTTCATTTCACTTGTGCACGTGGATTGATCTTTATTGGATAAAATACCACCGATAATATGCAATAAAACTCCTAGTACTTGATTGCCTACCTCCTCCGAAAACCAATGCACGCCACTGATACTCTGAGGCAATAGGTTGCAGCTCGCTCACTTTCGCGCGTCTACAGCAGATTTACGTATATTCGCGACGAATATCCCTACAATTTGGCAAATTTAATCCTGGTATCATTTTAGAGCTGGAAACCCTTTATTGACGTGACGTGGCACTCAATCAGCCAATCAGGAATTGAGTAGTGCATGACACATTAAAGTAGCGAATCAGAAACCAGAATAGCCCCTAGAAAGAACGACACACTTTCGAGAATATCTCCATCCCTTTTCCTCTAACGCTATCCCATAAGGCTCTCCCACCCTACTCCGCTCCCCTAGATCTCTTAACCGCCCCCCTGGAGAATTTTGCATGAAAGAAACACTGGTACAGAGCAGCCCTGCAGTGAGATGACAGGTGACGTCACACCGACAGCGGATATCGGGGAGGGAGGAGCGACCCGGAAGAATGCGGCCGTGTGGAGGTCGGAGGTAGCAATGCAGGCACGCAGGCAGGGTGCCAGCCAGGCGCCAAGCAGAGTTGAAGACACCATCGCGTCACTTCATGAAATAGTATTACAGTAGTACCCAACTGATATGGCTTACCGATGTACCTGCGCAGAAGATAAATTTTCAAATCGCGGGAAATGCTATTGGTCGGCAGCCGCCGCGTCGTGCGGAGGGGCGTGACTTGCGAGTGAGACGGAACTAACAGCAGTGTATTATGAACCTTATAGTAGTGATCCAAGGTTGATTGTAAGTTTTTTAAGCATTCTTTCGTTAATCTTCGGGGCGAAAGATTCACGACGCGCCATATCAGTTGGGTAATATTGTACGCTTTGACTGTACGCAGCTTTCTCCTGGGAACTGTCATTTTGATAAGACGTGTTCCCCCCCCCCCACACCCCGCGAACTGTCATTTTGATAAGATGTGTTCTGAAATCACTCAGTAAAAGTTGCTGATTAAAAATACTTTTAAGTTCAAATCACCAATAAAAAGCAACTTACCACGATCCTAATTGTGCATAGTGTTGAATCACAAGAATATTTGAAGATTAAATAAAGTGTTCAAAGTGAGAAAAGTTGATTGATTGCATTTTGAGACGCGTACGTACTACCCACATACACTTTGATATTTTTCCCCGGCTGTCACAATAAAATATTGTTTGAAAACTGACTGCGCCTGCCGAATATGCAATAGCAATTTAACTCTCAGCCGAATCGAGACGTATCTGCAGGCGGTCAACTTTATTTGTTTTCATCTTGGATATTCAAACCTATTTAATTCAAAATGTCTCTAAATGGCACTCCACCAAATTCGTTCAGCTCGCAACCCAACAAAATAGCAGTAGACTCTGACTCGGCTTCAGGAAAAATACACTCCAAGAAATGATATGGAAAGTAATCGAGAAGGTAATAGGAGACACAAACGTAAACACGGAGATTTAACCTATTTGGAAATGAAAGAACTTTTGAATGATATGACGCGACAACAGAACGAGAACTTTACCAAATTGGAGGCGGAAATGTTAGCGATTAGAAATCAGAATGCGGAGACTCTGAAATTCCTGGAATTCACTTCAGCCAAGTATGACGAACTACTGGTAAAATGCAACGGTCTTCAAAGCGAAAATGACAGTTACCAAAAGCAAATAAAAGCACTTGAAATGAAAATTTAACTCATGGAAAGAAACTCACGGTCAACTTCCATTGAATGAAAATTAGGTAAAGACGGTGACCCATCTATTCGGATGTGATTCGGATTGATTGTGAAGAACTAAATCAAACTGTATTTTTGGTTATTACGTCTTTGTTTCTATATATTCACAACTCAATAATGTTTATAACTAACACAAACTACAATACTAGGTACTTTAAATTCATAAACTATACACTATACACAATTCACAAACATTCAGTATGCTATGCTCAATACACACTTATGAATTACTTGCGTATAAAATTATACACCTTAATCTTTTTTCTTGACTTGTACCTATTCATATTTATTGTAAAAAACTTTTGCGCAAACGTTATATTCATCTTAAATTTCATCTTATAATCATCTTACATCAAAATTCGATTTATGTAACACTGTCAATAAGGACCTAGATTCCTTTTCTATATCCAAGTTTTCGATTTGTGACATTGAAAAAGTTTTTGAATTAATGCCTTGCCATCATATTGACATATTACGTGCTAAATTAGATAGGTTTTCTTATGTGCTTAGAAGAACCAGAGAAGTAGCTACACCCAAAGCATCGATATTAGCCTATCATGGCTATGTGTCGTCACTGCTAAGATATGGCATTATTATATGGGGTAACTCAGTCGATTTAATTATTGCATTTAGAGCACAGAAGAAATGTATCCGGTCTGTATGTGGAGTGGGACCATTAGAGAGTTGTAAACCACTATTCAAAACACTTCACATACTTCCTCTTCCTTGCCTGTACATATTTGAAATGTGTATGCTAGTAAGAAAGCAACCAAATATGTTTAAAACAAATGAACAAGTACTCGAAAGAAGTGGCACAAATAAAGTAAAATTGTGTGTCCCACATCAAAGATTGCATATATATAAGAACAATGTGTACTGTATGGCTATACAAATTTATAACAAACTACCTGATACCTTAAAAAATCTGCCCCAGGCCCGATTTCGGGGGAAACTTTTTGATTTTTTGATAAATAAAATGTATTATTCTGTTAAAGACTATTTAGAATAAAATCATTAATTTAAATAATTTGTAACCTTTATAGGCTGGGACATTTGTTAATTATTATCTTTTTATTTTTATCTGACATGTATGTGGAATAAAATCATTACTTAATTTAAATTATTTGTAACCTTTATAGGCTGAGACATTATTAATTATCTTTGTTTTCTTATTTAAATGCCTATTTGTTTAGTTTTTTTTTATATCACTCGACATGAACGATATTATTTAATACAATTAAAATTTATGAATTATAACCGCATACCGATCAACAAAAAAAAAATTTGCACACCGGCTCCCCGGTAAAACATGTCTGTAACTCTGAATGTATGTACATCTGCATATTTTAACACATGTTTTGGCAAATAAATTTATTCTATTCTATTCTATTCTATTCTATCAACGTGGCCTAAAAATTATTCACCAAAATATCAGAAGTATCAATCGTAATATGCCTGTCTTCCTTACCTGACTTGCAAGATTAAAAGTCACCTGGGATGTCATTGTTTTAACTGAGTGCTGGCTTGCTTGCACACAAAATATACCTTCTCTTGATGAATATAGCTCTTATGGGCCCTCCACACGCTTGCCAAGCCTCCGCAAATTCAAACGTGTGGATGGGTGTTTGCCGTGGCTTGCCAAGCGTTTGCGAGCGCTTGCCGCCGATCCGAGCCGTGTCGGTTTTTGATGCACAAATCAAAGGAAGTTTGCGGCAAGCGCTTGCGTACAGTCGGCAACAGAAGTCGCTGAACACAATTAAGTTCCAAAATACATATGCATTACTTACTTACCATAAATTACTGATCAAAGTACTACAAAATAACCTTGTCATCATATAACTACAAAAGTCTTCAGGTTTTCAGGGTCATGTACATGCACTCTACTATAGAATATGACCCAACTTTGTTAATTAACAAGCGGAGAAAAGGCTCGGTCTGTCGGAGCAAAATGTTGAACACTAGTTTCTCTTAGAGGTTCTTCGTCTTTTTGGGACCGCATTTGTATATTTTGAATAGTAAACTATCAATACAGGTCGTTGTTTTGGTCAGCGACGAGCGACTCAGGGTCGATAATACAAATGATACTGGTGCTAAAAAAAATATAAAAAAAATACTTTATTTTTTTTAATAATAAAAATAAAATAAATTAAATTTTGAAAATCATGTAATAAGCTAGTGTAGACATAATACTCAACGGGAGTACG